>JBBPBO010000005.1:61621106-62348646 GCA_037974295.1 Cicer cuneatum
ACATTACATTATGTTTATTTTAGAAATTTTTTTTTAAATATAAAAGAAATATGGTAATTCCAAATACAGTTTTGCATTTTAGTACAAAAAAAAAAAAGAAAATACAGTTTTGCAGACAGTCCAAATATGTATTTGGGTATGGCGGATACTCCAAATCGGACTAAAAATGTATTTGACATTTGGTTATTATATTGTCTGCAATTTAAACTTATTTGTATTTTAAGACTTGTATTGATCATAGCTAAAATGATTGCTCAATGGTATTTGAAGCCAACTAGTGTCCAAATCTGGTTATGTATTTTATTGTGGTTAATGTTTCTCGCATTAGTTGTGATCGAAGCCATGCATTGAATTTAACATGGGATGATAGTGTACTGGCAGTAAGGCATTGCATAGGGAATTTTACTATTACGGTCCTTCAAATTATTGGCCAACTTGATCTTCTAAATATACGCAATGGTAAATTAGATCTTGAAATTGAAGACATTGATCGTAACATTTAATTTCAATAATTAATAGCCAAATTACATAATTCTTATGATTTCAAAAATAAAAATGTTGAATAAAAAAAAAAGAATCAAAATAGTAATTAGAATTGTTCAATTTATGTGGTTCTTATCTAAGGAAGGAACGAGAATATTTGAATAATGAACATGTGACGGGCGTTATTTTGGGACATTCGTTGGTTAGATTGTTTATTGCCGCAAGTAAGGAAGGGACACTGATTTGGAGAATGTCTGTGATGTGTGATCAAGGACATGTGTGGTACGTTTTGGATGCTTTTTGTGGCGTGCATTTGCAGAAAAAAGATTTCAATCATATAAGTGGAGCCCAGGAAGAGACATACATAAGCTCCATGGTTTGGTGCTAGGCACAGCATGGGTACACAATAAATAATTTTATTGATTTAAAATTTTTTGGACAATATTTTTAGTAGGTATATTATCTTCCCATCATGATATATATCCGTGTATTGGGATTTGGGTAGAGTTGGATGCCATATTCAAGAGGGAAAGTTACTCATAACAATCAATCATTCATTAACCATTAACAAATTAAAGGTATAGGTAAATATTGTAATATGTATGATGAGTTTGTTAAAATAAATGTATGATAGAGTTTGTTAAAATAATCGTTCGCAAATACGAGGTATAAGAGCAATAATGAATCAAATGATCTAAGAACTAATCATATATAGTTTTGACATTTATTTATTTATTTATTTTTACAATTTTAAGCAACATGTGATTATTTCAACATTTATTATTTCAATTAATTCCTATAATCTTCGCTTTGATTGGAATGATGCATCTTTTGTTTCTATTGTCTACTTCGATAATCATATTTCAAATGAGTTATCATACTCCACCATAAAGATTATAATTCATTCACTTAGAGATAAATCGCTCTAAGAATTTTCACTTGAAAGATAAACCACTTCAAGAATGTCTACTTGAAGTTAAATCAATTCAAGAATTTTCACTTGAAGTCAAACCACTTCAATAATTTCTAATAAATCATTCCTAAAGTTTCCACTACATGAAAATCAAGTTCAAAATTTATGGTGCAACTTCTATGTTGACTTTCTAAGTAACTTCTTCAACAATCAACATAATCTCACATCACACATTGCATCAATGTCAACCAATTTTTATGTGTTAATCAACATCTTGTGTAATTTCGATTGTTTCAACACATCTTTAACTTGAGTTTTACACAAGTCAATCTTCCATCAAACTTTTCTATGTCAAAATTTCCAACACACTGCAACCACAAAACATACTAAGAAATCTAGATTTCTCTGGACTAAGTAAAAAACTTTGATACCATTTGTTAGAGGAGTTTGGGGTACATGAGCAATAATAGGCTAAATGATATAGCATCACAAGAAACTTTGACACCACATCTCCACTCAAAACTTTAAAGGCATTGAGTATATAGATTACATATCCTTTATATCTAACATTTAATTTATTAATAATCAATTCACACTTGAACTCAACAATAACAACTGCTGATTTTGTCACTTTTCACTCAACAATAACAATTCATTAAGATATTTAGAATATACTAAAAATTACAAGTTTATTCTAATAGATACTCTCTTTGGAAGGTCTCAAGGACGAGTTTGGATCCTCTTAATCTAAGTCTCTCTCGATCTCTCTCAATCCTTTCTATTTCTCCTAATTTTAATTTTTTTTTTCAATTTTTTTTTGTTTGGATTGAAATTTTATATCATAAAGATCAGATACGTAAAGTTTTACAAAAATATAAAATCATTTTATATGCTATTGAGATACATCAAAATTAATGTCTTATGCACTTTCATTGAATACTGTTAATCTTCACGAGTTTCAATAACATATTGAATGATTTTAAATTTATCTAAAAGTTTGTATGAATGATTTATATGATATAAACTTTTGATCAATTAAAAATATAAAATAAAATTAAAAGAAATAAAGATGATTGACATAGATAGAGGAAATTTTTTATTGAAAAGATCCAAATTCTTCAAATACATGGTATAAATATAATGATTGCAAATGTAATTTATTACTCTTTATAAATAAGAGATACACAAGTACTTTTTTAAAGAGGTATACATGCACTTTTATTCTTCTTGTTTTTAGTAATTTAAAACTATAGTGTCTCTATTTCTAAATTTTAAAAAAGTTCTTCAATATTAATTTTTTTTTTGTTTAGAAATTTTCTCTATTATTGAATTTGTGATGTATCAAATTGAACAAGTTGTAGTAAGTCACTAGGTGACATGTAATGCCAATTTATTTTTCTTCTGATTATATATGATCACATAGACCTTGATCCCCCACTTGACCATTAGTCTATCATATATACTAATTTTAAACAAATTTATGCTTCTCAATCTTATTAGTGCTATACTAATTTAATAAAATATAAGTTTTATTTTTATTTTTGAAATTGATATATTTAAATCTTAATTTTTAATTAGATATATCAAATTTTTTATACTATTTTTACTTATATTTAAATATTGAAATGATTATTAGATTATTTCGCATAAAATTAAGAGAAATTATAAATTAAAAATAAAAAATAATTTTACTAAATTAACCTTATTAATAGAGATGACAATTAGATCTAGATCCAGTGGGTACCCGCAAAAAAAACCCGCAATGGGTAGGGTAAAAACCTACATAATGGGTATGGGTATGGAGACAGAGAATTACTCGTAAAATTAAATGGGTATGGGTGCGAGTATGATACTATAGTACCCACCCCGCCCCACCCCACACTTATATATTGTTGTTGTTGTTATTATTATTATTATTATTATTATTATTATTATTATTATTATTATTATTATTATTTGATGTGTTTATTTGAGCTTAAATAAAAATGATTTTTATTTTAAATAATTTAGAGATTATTTTTTTCTTCGAGATTTTGGTAAAATGATTTTTAACCTGTTTGTATATAATTTTATAAAAATGATTTTTTTAAAACTACAAAATTACCATAAAAGACATAAAAATGATTTTCAAGAAAACATGTTTGTTTGAAAAATTATTTTATAAATACATGATTTTTCTAAATACATATATATCCCTCTACTCTGTTATGCATCTTTATCTCCCCTCCAATCTCTATCTATTATCTCTCTCAATCTCTATTATCTCATGTCTCTCTATCTCTCCTTTTTATTTCAAGCAAATCAATGAATTTAGGTCTTCCATTTCATAATTTTTGGGTCTTTCTAAAAAATAAACATATAAATAAATCATCACGAAAATATGTTAGTAATAGATTTTGGAGGTTCTGTTCTAATCTTAAAAATTGGACCCTTAATAAAAAAAATACAATTTTAATAATTAAAAAATTGAAAAAATAAATAAATTTTAGTCCCTATACACATATCAAGCTACATGATGCTCTTTCCATACCAATTTACATATGCTCTACCTATACCAATTTTTTAAATTGCGCGTAACGAGTATGGATACGGGCACTTAAGTACCTAAAAGACAAGAGTACGAGTACTAAAGTTGATAACCACGAGGATACAGGCACGAACATGCGTATTTTTTTAAACTGCAAGTACGAGTACGAGTACTATACTACCCTACTCAAACCATACCGATTGCCATCTCTACTTATTAATAGTTATTCCCTTATTTTTAAATATATGAATTTTAAATTATCAGATGAATTTACTTATAAAAAAAGTTATTAAATATTTATTATTAAATATATCTCCTATTAATACTAACACTTTATCTTAAAAGATGATAAGTCAAAATTAGACACATTTATAATAAAAAATATTAGAAATGACTCATACATAATAAACGTATTGAATACACTATCTGATTTTCTTATCATCTACATAAATACCGAGTTACGAATAATTAAAAAAAAAAGATATTTACATAGATAAATCCTTACACATGTGCTTCTTTTATAAAATATACACTTTCTCTTCAATTACTAACTCACTTTAATATTAAAAAATTATTATATAATAATAAGAATTGAAGAGATTAATAACTATTATACAATATAGCAAAAATTATAAAATGAGAAATATTAACACACAAAACTATTTAAACACCCAAAATTGGAGATAAGTAAATCGTGAGTTGTAAATAATAATGTCTAATTTTTAGAGGATCATCATCAATTTTTTTATTTTTTCTATTATAAAATAACTGTCGTATTTAATTATTTCACGTATATTAAAAAAATATGATAGAGGAAGAATGTTTTTATTAATTATTTTTGTTTCCAGTTCTCATAAATATAAAGTAAGAGAATAATAATAAATTTAAAGTGATGTATATAATATTAATTAGAATGTACAATTAAAAATAAAAAATAAAATTGAATTAAAAACTAAAATCACAATTTTTTAAAATATATTATTTTAGCACATATTACAATTGTTTTTTTTTTTTTATTAAAATATTACAGTGATACGGAGAGAGTGATTAATTAGTTAATTAAAGTAATAATTAATGTCTTAGTTTAGAAGTCAAAATATTAATGTCTTATACTTTACTTACTCTGAACTACTGGTAATAATTTAGACGAGCAAAAAAAACAAAATTAGTAGGAACAGGAGTAGGTAATGAGGGTGCCAGCTGTTACACCATATCACTCTTCTTCCTCTCTCTATCATCGTCTTTTCTGCTCACTTTCTTGCTTCATTAGGGTTTCCTTTTTCCGATCCATGCTTCACTGTTTCTCACTAACCATAACTCTCACTCTCTCTCATCTTAAACGGTACCGTTTTATTCCTTTCACTTCACTCTTTAACTTTTTCTTTTTCTTTTACCACTAACACTTACTCAAATAATCTCAAAATTTTCGATTATGTAATTTATGTTCAACATTGTTGATTTTGGTGTAGGTTGAATAGTGTGAATGTTGTTCTCCGTTGATTGATTTTGTCACTGCTTTGTGTTTCGTATTCAAGTGTAAAAAGTGGTGTTTATTGCTTTTTTCTCGTGGAATCAATTTTATAGGGTTTAGAAAACTACAGTTTTGTGTAAGAGTTACTGTAATGGCGTGTTTGGTTGGCTTTTATTTTTTTTGCTTTTGTGACTTCGGGAAATTGTTAGTGCATGTTTGATTTTGCAGTGAAAAAAATTGATTTTGCAGTGAAAAAAATTGATTTTGAATGAATTGATTTTACTTAAAAGTGAGTTAAATGTTAAGTGGTTTATGTTTGGATATATTTAATTTATGTAAAAATGAGCTGAACAATAAATTTCAATGCAAAAATTGTGTTTAGACTGAAAAACTAAAGGATTTCCTTATCTTCAGTACTGCAATCACGTTTGAACAATAATCCAGGTCTTAAAGGATTTCCTTATCTTCAGTTTTTTTTCTTCATAAAATTTAAATTCTTGAAATAGAATCTCGTTGATTTTGTTCTATGCTTTATCATGTTTATGATGGCCTATTGGTATTCTAAAAAAGCACTTGGTTGTGATTACCCTCTTTTAGCGTTAAATCTTCAGCTAATAGTTAGCTTATTATTAGCTATTAGTTAGTTCATCGGTTACTTTACCAAACAGAGCATAAACTTTACTCTTATTTTAATCACAGATCTTAAGCTTGGAGTTGGAGGTAGTAGTTTGCTTCATCTCAATGTACTGCCATTTGGCTTTTCACCGGCATCGATTTGGTTCTTCGGTATAAAAACTCAATGTTACCTGAGGGCTAGGAAGTTATGGGCAGCTATCAGGATGCTAATTATTATAGAGGTAAGAACTCGCAGTAGGCTTTTGCTTCCTTATCAGTTAATCACGAATATTTTAGGTTTTCACAGATTGCTGATTGTGTTTGTCTGTAAGCTTTTGTAGTTTTGTTTTGCATACCTGATTATGGTAGTATGCGTTATATTTGGGGGTGTTCATTCTGTAATATTTAATTTTTTATGTATCAACAAATTCCCAGTTCTTTTTCAATTCTTCATTAGAGCAAGGCACACGTATACAAATTGTTGGCTTCTTTTATCTTCGAACACCATTGTTTCATGAATTATATGTGTGCTAAGTCAGACTCTGATTAAATTATTGCAGGTTCTTTGTGCTGTCGGCTAATTTTAGTTGTCATCTGGCTTCCTACTTTCCTAGATGTGACAGCACACGAAACACATGCTGACCATAGGGAAATTACTTCTCTGGTAGAGTTAGCTAAAGAACCTACTTCTGGCGAGTCTGGACTCTTTGAGCCCATAGAAATATCACCTGCTGTCATACCTAAAGTTCCATTTCCCACTGAGTCTATTCCACCAATGTATCCTACTTTCCCTACCAGATATGATCCAGTTTTAACTGGTAAATGCCCTGTAAACTTTTCAGTACAAGAAATATCAAATATCCTTGATAAAACAGCATTAGATTGTTCTGGCCCTTTGGCAGCTCTTGTAGGGAATGTAATATGTTGTCCACAGTTTAGTAGCTTAGTCCACAACTTCCAGGGTTTCTTCAGCATGAAATCCGATAATCTGGTTTTGCCAAATGCAGTTGCCGACCATTGTTTTTCTGATATTATTAGTATCCTAGCCAGCAGAGGTGCAAATAGTACGATCTCCTCACTTTGCTCCATAAAATCATCTAATTTTACAGGCGGCTCATGCCCTGTGAAGGATGATTCTACTTTTGAGAAAACAGTTAACACAACTAAACTAGTGGAGGCCTGCAGAACTGTTGATCCACTTAAAGAGTGTTGCAGACCTGTCTGTCAGCCTGCAATTATGGAGGCAGCACTTCAGGTTTCTGGCAGACAAATGATGATCAATAATAACGACAATTTGGCTGGGGAAATGAATCACACTGATTATCTAAATGATTGCAAAGGTGTAGTTTATTCATATCTTTCCAAAAAACTATCACTTGAGACTGCTAATAAAGCATTCCGAATACTATCTGCATGCAAAGTCAACAAAGGTACATTGTTTAATTATTTGATTCTTAATGTTGTATATTTGAGTTTCAGTTTGGGGGGTTTGTCAATGGCATGACTAATCATCTCATTAATGAACAGAATGGGATTGGAATGTTGGAATAATGTATTTGTCATTCAAGTAATTTTATAATGCTGGTCTTAGCCTTCCTCAGATTTCACATTATTTAATTATTCTTTCTGGTATTAGTTGTTTTTCAAGTTATGGGGTTTAGACGAAGAAGAAGACAATGAACTTGAGAAAGTACCAAGATCTTTGAAACATGTAATATCATTAACAGTGACTTGATACAGTAGACTAAACATGAAACCTTATTTATAGGGATACATGACTACTAATCCTTAATAAATAGGACAATCATGAAACAAATCATGATAATAGTATAATAATATGGAAAACTAATCTTAGGAGATAATCTAAGATAAGAAACTAATCTTATCATCTAATGAGATTAACTACGATACTCTAACTTTATATCAAGATATTCTGAGATACTTTTTATATTCTAACGTAGCAAATTTATTACTTCAATAAGAAAGAGTTGGGTTTCCCCTTTGTTGAACTAAGATTGCTAGAACATTGTATAGTAGTGCATATCCTATAATCGTTTTTAAATAACATAACATTAGTATGGTCATTCCATATAAATTTTACTGTTTCTGGAAGCTTGTTATTCAAACAATGAGAGGGATCTACCTGAAAAGTTGTATTCATGAAAAATATTTAAAAAGTTTGTGTTTCAAAAATTGAATTGTTACTATTTTTCTTTTATTAACTCTTGTAATAAAGTAAACCTTGCTTGTGCAGTTTGTCCTTTGACTTTTAAGGAGCCTTCAGATGTAATTGCTGTATGTCAGAATGTGGCTGCCCCTAGTCCTTCCTGCTGCAGTTCATTGAACACATATATTGCAGGGATACAAAAACAAATGTTAATTACCAATAAACAAGCTATAATATGTGCAACACAATTTGGATCTATGTTACGTGGAGGTGGGGTGATGACAAATGTTTACGAGCTTTGTGACGTCGATTTGAAAGATTTCAGCATACAAGGTATTTATACTTATGCTCGATTGATGTTTGTAGTTTCTGCCTATGACTGTTCTTTTAATATCTAATCTAATTCTTCTTTTGTTGTGACTCTGAATCGTGCGGGAGCAGCATTTGGACAGCAAGGTTTGCTATTTTTTCTACTCCTTGCATTTTGTTAATTGCTGTTACTTATGATTTGATAATCTGTTCACACATGAGACTTGGGAGTTTATGATATAACATGTGATGGTTAAATATGATCATACCATTTAAGAATCATTTCACTCTTTTCAGTAGAATAATAATACATCAGGTATTTAGTTTTTGTTAATTGAACCTGGGATGTGGGACACATTTGGATTGATTAATACAATTTTGTATTATTCCTACATAATTTTATTGAGTAGGACAACAAACACTCCTTTAAATAACAGTGAAGACTTGCTTTATTTTTGTCAAGGTATGATTGAATTGTTAGTTAAATTAATATTGTTTGTAGAGTATGTAGGTTGTCTACTTCGAAGCTTGCCTGGAGATGTGATATTTGACAATTCCTCAGGCATTAGCTTTACATGTGATTTAAGTGACAATATTGCTGCGCCCTGGCCCTCATCATCTTCATTTACATCTCTATCACTCTGTGCACCTGGTATATGTTTGGACATAGTTATTTTCACTTTATTATTGTTTACATTTCATGCAGGATGTTAATATTGCATATTATTGTTAGCATTTTCTTAACTTGTCTCTATTTGGAGTTCTGCAGAGATGTCATTACCAGCATTACCAATTTCACAGTCGTTGAAAAACATTGGTGCGTGCCAATTTCACTGTTGACTAATTAAATGCACATCCTTTAAATACTACTTCCTCCGGTCTCAAATATAAGAGAAAGTGGCCCAAATACCTCAACTTTTGTTAACCTAACTTTCTCTTATATTCAAGACTCGAGAGTGTATTTCTAGCAGTGTCTATTCAAGTAGGACTTTTAAGGCGCACAATTTATTTTGTCTGATTAAAACGTCTCAAAACTCTTCCCTCTGAAGATTACTTAGTGCTAGGCTGCTAACTACATGTCTCGGCAATTATAACTGAGCAAAAGTTGACTTGTGAATATGGTGCATTGTGCAGGTTGTAATTCTGCTGGAGTGGGATTCCTTGCGAATATATTTTCATTTTTCATCTTCAGTACTGTTGTATTGAGATTTTAGGGTTTTGAAGTGTGTTCGGAAGGCATTTCAAAGTGTCTATGGTGTGGGTTTTGCATGTATATTTTTTAATGGCCTCATTGTATAGCATCCTTTCCCCCCCCGCTTCCCACGTCTCTTCTGCTTGTATGATCATTCCTGAGTTGGTGCTTATTTTATTTAGGATCTATAGTTGTGCTGTGAAGGGTTGGATTGGTTTTGTGATGAAATGCAGCCAAGCACAGGAAAGATTAGCACACTCAAGTTTTGCTAGCAATACACAATACCAGTATCGATGCAAGTGGTAAGCCTGGTTTTTCAGAATTAAAAAATACTGACAAATACAAAAGTATTGCTGACTAAAGGGATAATTCAGTGCCTCTAAGCAACTCATCTAAAGTAGAAGGGTAATTTGCGAACCACATGTCTTGTGTAAGAAGTCCATTGGGGTGGATTTTTGTAAATAAACATCAAACTGCAATGAAATCGCTATTTACCTATTAATTTAAGGGGGGTGAATGAAATTAGAGTAGATAGCGCTACAGGACAACCAATAATCACATTTCTTACAAAACATTTATACGTTATAACATAAATATAATCCTTTCTTTGCGTGCATTCTTTCACCTGTCTGTCTCATTACACTTTTTAATGTTTTAAATTTTTATTTGATCTTTGCAAGTATATGATTTTTTTGCTTTTAGTCATCAAAATATTATTTTATTTTTTGTCCTTGCAAATATACTGTATTTTGTTTTTGGCTCTTGTTTTGTTTTAATCTTTGCAAATATAATGTATAATGCAGGTCATTGGAATTAGTCATTGTTTACCTTTTTTCGTTTTACTAGTATATTTGCAAGGATGAGAAGGACTTTTATTTACAAGCACAAAAGGATAACAATGGTAAATTTGCAGTGACTACGCACGTTTAAACACTTTTAATATAAGAAGGGAACGCTAAACATTATTTTTTTACCTTTAAAGATAGTACCGACTAACCCAAGCAAGTAAATGGAGTCGAGGGGATGGGTGTAGAGACATTCTTAAAAACAAGCCTTTTTGTTTAAGGTTTCCAGCGGATAGAAAATTGACGACAGCCTTTGGAAGAGGTAAGAACGGATAATCTCGCAGGAAAATGACCTGCATTATAAAATATGAAATCAGTTTAACACTTTTTAGATTTCTTTTTATTTTTTGACCAAATCTTTTTTATATTTCTTAAACTATGTAAAATGTCAGGATTCAAAACACCTATTTAGCATCTTTTGGCACACTTTTCAAATATGTTTTGTTGACATGTATTTTTTATAGGAGAAGGAAAAGAACACAATTTAATTACTTTAGTTTAATATATTTTTTTTCAGTATTGATTGCGATCCCTTCCGTGGAAAATTTCAACTTTCCTGTGTAAGAAGGTAACACAAATCATCAAATGCTTCACGGTACATATTATTAAACTAGGCATGAAAGATTACATAGGATCTCACCCACAAGTACGTAGATTGGTTGAAAAGTTGGTATACAACTATCGGTTTGTATATTTAAAAAAAAAACTATCGGTTGGTAGCCAGAGGATGAGATCAACTTCAACTGAAAAGATGTTTCTAGTTAGATTGCTAATATTACTAGTTTATGGTTTGTTGTTACTGTCGAATTTTGCTAATAGCAAAGCTCTAGCTATTGAATGCTTAGTTTCTGATCATGATGCTCTTATAGACTTCAAAAATGGGCTTGAGGATCCTCACAATCACCTATCTTCATGGAGAAACACCAACTGCTGTCAATGGCATGGGATTTATTGTGATAACAACACAGGTGCCGTTGTTGCAATTGATCTCCATAACCCACGTCCAGTGCTCTTAGTTTCTTCTCCTAGCAAATATGGAACATGGAACTTGAGTGGTGAGCTAAGACCATCTTTGATGAAGCTTAAGTCACTAAGTCATTTAGACTTGAGTTTCAACACATTCAGAGATATTCCAATTCCTAAGTACTTTGGATCATTGGTGAATTTGCAATATCTAAACCTGTCAAATGCTGGCTTTGCTGGCATGATTCCACCTCATTTGGGAAACCTTTCTCAATTGCAATTTCTTGATCTCAAGGCTTTTAGCTTGCATGTTGAAAATCTACAATGGATGGCTGGCCTGGTCTCTTTGAAACATCTTTGCATGGATGGAGTTGATCTTTCATCGGTATTGGAAACAAACTGGGTTAGTGCATTAAACAAACTTTCCTTTTTAATGGAATTACATCTCTACTCTTGCCAGCTATTTGGTAATATTCCATCTCCCCGATCTCTCAATTTTACTTCACTTGTTGTTCTAGATCTTAGTTACAATAACTTTGTTTCAAAGATACCTGATTGGCTTGTTAACATTAGCACCTTACAACATATTGACATAAGCAACAACGGTCTTTATGGAAAAATACCACTTGGTTTAAGAGACTTGCCAAAGTTAAAGTATTTGAATTTAGAGTACAATTACAATCTCACAGCAAGTTGTTCTCAACTCTTCATGGGAGGATGGGAAGGGATACTAGTGCTTAAATTAGGGAGTAATAAATTGCACGGGAGTCTTCCTTCATCCTTTGGAAACTTGACTTCTCTCACTTACCTTGATCTTTCTTTTAATGCTATTGAGGGTGTTATTCCTAATTCCATTGGTCAACTCTGCAACTTGAACTTTCTTGATTTATCTATAAATAATATTACAGGACCTCTACCCCAATTTCTTCGAGGAATATATAATTGTCCTTCTAGAAAAATTCTTCCTAATCTGACTAATTTTAACATAAACAACAATCGACTACACGGTAAAATCCCAGATTGGTTAGTTCAACTAGAAAATCTAGCCGATTTAAGTCTTGCAAATAATCTGCTTGAAGGTCCCATGCCTGTTTCTTTAGGGTCATTAAAAAATCTTATGACCTTGGAACTTAAGGGGAATAAATTAAATGGCACTCTTCCAGATAGTTTGGGACAACTTTCTATGTTGTCATACTTAGATGTTTCTTCTAATCAGATGTCAGGTATGGTAACTGAAGACCATTTTTCAAAGCTAAGTAAGTTGAGGACTTTGCTCATGTCTTCCAATTCATTCACTTTAAATGTCAGTGCCAATTGGATACCACCATTCCAAATATATTTCCTTGATATGGGTTCATGTGCTTTGGGGCCTTCATTTCCACCCTGGATAAAATCACAAAAAAAGGTTGGGAATTTAGATTTCTCAAATGCTAGCATTGTTGGTTTTATACCAAACTGGTTTTGGGATATTTCACCCCACTTGGTAATTTTAAACATGTCTCATAATGAGTTAAAAGGTTGGCTTCCAAATCCAATGCATGTTGCATTTTCGTATTTTGAAGCCATTGATCTAAGCTTTAATCGTCTTGAGGGACCAATTCCTGTTATAAGACCTAGATTCGAGTTGCTAGATCTCTCACATAATCGCTTTTCTGGAGAAATTCCATGGAACATAAGTCAAGACATGCAATATGTGGGATTTTTATCTCTTTCACATAATCAACTCCATGGAGAAGTACCATTGTCTTTAGGAGAAATGTCCCTAGTTACTGTCATTGATCTTTCAAACAACAACTTAACTGGAAGGATCCCTCCAAGTCTTGCAAATTGCTCTTTTTTGGATGTACTAGACCTTGGGAATAATAATCTGTTTGGGACAATTCCAAATTCTTTGGGTCAATTACAACTACTCCGATCGTTGCACCTTAATGACAATCACTTTTCAGGGAATTTGGCACCATCTTTAAGAAATTTGTCCTTTTTGGAAACAATGGATCTTGGCTACAATATGTTATCTGGTATTATTCCAACTTGGTTTGGGGAAGGTTTTCCATTTCTTAAAATTCTTATTTTGAGATCTAATGCATTTTCTGGTGAATTGCCATATGAACTTTCAAAATTAGGTTCATTGCAAGTCCTTGACCTTGCTACAAATGACTTGACTGGTAGCATGCCAAGTAGCTTGGGTGATCTAAAAGCAATAGCCCAAGTGCAGAAGAAAAATAAATATTTACTATATGGAAAATATGCAAGTCACTACTATGAAGAAAGTTTGAATGTGTATGCAAAAGGCCAAATTCTAAAGTATACCAAGACTCTTTCCCTTGTTACTAGCATAGACCTTTCAGATAATAACTTCAGTGGAAATATTCCCAATGAAATTACAAAATTATTTGGTTTGGTGGTTCTAAACTTGTCTAGAAACCATATAAATGGCCAAATTCCCTCAAGCAATCAGAATTTCAGGCACAATATTATAAATGCATCAACTATTATCTCTTGATCTCTCGAGCAATCAGAATTTCAGGCACAATTCCCTCAAGCTTGTCTTCCTTGTCATTTTTAAGTTCCCTAGATTTGTCTGACAACAACCTCTTTGGTGCCATTCCTTATACAGGTCAAATGTCAACCTTTGATGCAAAAGATTTTACTAGGAATCCTGGTCTTTGTAGTCCTCCACTTCCTGTGAGGTGTTCTGATAGATTCGCAAGAAAACAGGAATCGATAAACAGTAAAATTATAGGCGAAATAGGGATTTATTGATTTATGAAATTAGGGAATGTTCTGATACAATGTATAAACCAGACGTAGCTCCTCCAGAGAAAATAATATTCTCCTATTACAATGATAACAATATTATTGCCAGTAACGCTCCACTACCCTTCTTAATTTATTCCCCCATGTATAACTGAAATTCCTAGCATTCAGAGAGTTTTTCTGCCCTGTTATTAATAGAATGAGTTTTCTCTTTTTTACCCTTGTGGACATACGTTCTCCACACAGCAGGTTTGGGCCTTTCACTAGTCTTAGGCCCAATGATTCTATCATTACTGCCTTCAGAAGATGAAACCTTGTCCTCAAGGCTGAAGGATGGAAATTGACTTTTTAGTAATAACTCATCCTCCCATGTTGTGTCTTCTACAGCTCTTCCTTTCCAACGCACCAGCCATTCGCACCAGCTGTCCTTCTTTCATCACTGATCTTACAGCCAGTAATTCTTCAGGTTCTTCCCATTCTTCTGATTCCATTTCTAACACGTCTGGTAGTTAAGGTTCAGCAGAATAGTCTCCAATAGCTTTCTTAAGTTGTGAGATGTGAAATACTGCATGCACTCTACTTCCTTCAGGTAGCTTCAACTTATAGGATACTGCCCCTATTTTCTTTAGGATAGGAAATGGTCCAAAGTACCGTGGAGCCAGTTTCTGATTAATCCTTCTAGTCACCGTCTGCTGTCTATGGGGCCGGAGCTTCAAAAATACCCACTCACCCACTTCAAATGAATATGCTTTTCTTTTCTTGTCTGCATATCTCTTCATCTGTTCTTGGGCTCTGTTCAAATGGTACTTAAGTTGACGTAAGGCCTCATCACGATCAACCAATTCAGCTGCTACTGCTTCTACTTTCGTTTCTCCTTGTAAATATCTAACCACAATGGGTGGTTTTCTTCCATACACTGCCTCAAACGGTGTAGTCCCTGTAGACACATGGAATGTGGTATTGTACCACAATTCAGCCCAATGAATCCATTGTGACTACTCCTTCGGTTGCTCCGATGCAAAACAACGAAGATATGCTTCTAAGCACCGATTTACCACCTCTGTTTGCCCATCCGTCTCCGGATGATATGACGAACTCATACTCAACAACGTTCCTTGTAAGCGAAACAACTCTTTCCAAAATAGACTCACAAACAATGGATCACGATCACTAACAATGGATCGTGGAACCCCATGAAGACGCACCACCTCTTTAATAAAAATTTCAGCCACATTCTTCGTAGTATATGGATGTTTTAAGGGAATAAAATGTCCATACTTAGATAATCTATCCACCACTACAAAAATAGCTTCAAATCCCTTTGACTTTGGGAGACCAGTGATAAAATCCATCGAAATATCATCCCAAATTTTCTCCAGAATTGAGAGGGGCTGTAACAAACCCATAGGAGATGAGGCAGCATACTTTTGACGTTGACATACGTCGCAACTCTGCACAAATTCCAGAATTGAATTTCTCATTCCTACCCAATAAAGATTTCCTGCCATTCTTCGATACGTGCGCAGAAACCCTGAATGGCCACCGGTTGGAGATGAGTGAAATTCCTTCAGCAATAAAGGTATACAACCTGAATTTGAGGATAACACTAGTCTGCTGCGGTAGAAAAGTCTCCCTTTGATTAATTGGAAGTGTGGCTGGGATGCAGGGTCCTGTTGTAGCTCTGTTATCACCTTCTGCAATTGGGGATCATTCATAACTTCCTGCTAAATTTGTTGCTCTTGCATACATATGGGAAAAGAAGTCATCCCTTTCAACTCCACTTCCTCGTGCATTCTTGAAAGAGCGTCAGCAACTTTATTATCTGGACTTGGTTTGTACACCACTTCGAAGTGATAACCCAATAATTTTGCTATCCAATTATGCTGATCAGCCGTAGTGATGCGTTGTTCGAGCAAGTGTCGTAAGCTCTTTTGGTCGGAGTACACCACAAATCTTCTTCCCAACAAATACGGACGCCAATGTTGAACGACCAATACCAATGCCATTAATTCTTTCTCATACGCAGACTTGCTTAAATTATTCTTGGATAAAGCTTTGCTGAAATAGGCTATAGGCTTCTTTTTCTGCATTAAAACTGCACCTATTCCTCGTCCGGATGCATCGCATTCGATCTCAAAAGGTTGTGAAAAATCTGGTAGTGTTAAAACTGGGGCTTGCACCATAACCCTTTTCAGATTCTCAAAAGCCTTCAACTGTTCTAATCCCCAATGAAATCCTTCCTGAAGGTGCAAACACGAGAAGGGGGGGTTGAATTGTGTTTGACTTAACTTTAAACTTTTCCTGTTTTAATACTTTCAAAACAAAACTTGATGTATAATTAAAACAGAGTTAGCAGCGGATAAAAATAAAAATAAAACTCACAGATTTTATACTGGTTCACCGTTAACGAGGCTACGTCCAGTCCCTTCGCCTTGAAGGATTTCACTAATTCAACCTTGAATTACAACCTTGCTACTGACCCTCCAAGTCAGTCTTCTCAAATAGTCTAACAATCCTAGACTTCTTTGAGGAAAAACAACTCCTGTTCTTCAGCCAATCTGACACCCCAGATTGTAGAAGAATTCACAACACTATGAATCTAATTGCTAAGTACCTTGCTACCCTTTTTGAATCCCTCAGTTTGTAGACTCTACTTCAACAACTTAGATTTGCCACAGTGGAAAGAAAATAACCGAGTACTTGCTTCTTGAAAGCTGAAACTCACAATTGACTTATATGAAAATTTGAGAGTGGTTGCTTTGGAAGTGTATGACTTTTTTGTGATTTTCGATTATTTATTCTTCAGCATTAAGTTTCTATTTATAGTTGAACTTTAGAACTTCACTGAGGCTTTACTTCTGCAGTATATTTCGATTAATCTGTTTTGAAAATATTCTGGAGTATTTTGCTCAGATTCTGTTTTGAGCTTTTTGCTCACTGATCTGTTTTGAACATTTTGCTCCGCTTCTATTTTGAGCATTTTTCTCAGATTCTTTAATCCTCATGATCAAATCTGCACCATTGGATCTTCATGCGATAGTCCACATCTGGACCAGCCTATTTGATATTCTGTGATCCTTTGATTTCGGCCATTCCTGGACGCGCACAGTCTGTCCCTCTGATTTCGGCCACCATTGGGCCATGGTCTGATTTTCTGATCTGGACCATCACTGGACCAGATAATTATTTCTGAACCATTGATCTGGAAATTTTTACTTTGATCTGGACAGATTCTGGACTTTGGTATGGAACAAACTGAAATTAACTTGAACAAAAAATATTTCAGTCTGGACATTTTACCTTTAATTTTGGACCAGGTCTGGATTGATTCTGGAACTCATTTCTTTTGGTCTGGACTTAGTTCCATGCCCTGAATCATGCTATCTTATGATCTGGGCCAAATCTGAATTGATCATTTTGTTCTGGACTCATAAACATACCTTTTGGTCAAGTCTGGAACAAGTCTGGACTGTGTAATTTTTCACTGCCAGGCCATCTTCTAGTCAGAATAACTTCTGGAATAAAATTGATATTTGACTCCTGTTTGTGTGGAACAACTCTCCTTCTGGCAGGCTTTCCAATGGTATGATCCATGTTTCATTATGATTTTTCTTTCTTTTGTTCTGGGCCACCAAACATATCCTCTGGTGATGTTTTGACATCATGGAACATCTTCTGGAAATTCCAGAATTCATTTTCCTTTGATCTCTGCTTCTGTTTCCTTCAGTTTCTGGGGCATTTATCTTAATAATTCAAAGTACAAAATAAGTTTACATTGAGTACATTTGTAAGCATCAAAATCCTAAGTACTTAGAACCAACTTGGTTCCAACACTTCCTTCTTTGTTAATTCTGTCAATGGCTTAGCTATCTTTCCATAGCCAACAATGAATTTCCGGTAATAACCGGTCAGCCCCAAAAATCCCCTCACTCCTTTGACATTATGAGGGATTGGCCACTCCTTTGACATTATGATAGATTCGCAAGAAAACAAGAATCGATAAACAGTAAAATTATAGGCGAAATAGGGATTTATTGATTTATGAAATTAGGGAATGTTCTGATACAACGTATAAACCAGAGCGTAGCTCCTCCAGAGAAAATAATATTCTCCTATTACAATGATAACAATAATTATTGCCAGTAACGCTCCACTACCCTTCTTAATTTATTCCCCCATGTGTAACTGAAATTCCTAGCATTCAAAGAGTTTTTCTGCTCTGTTATTAATAGAATGAGTTTTCTCTTTTTTACCCTTGTAGACATACGTTCTCCACACAGCAGGTTTGAGCCTTTCACTAGTCTTAGGCCCAATGATTCTATCATGTTCCCGTGAGGATGGTTCTAGTCATGTCTCTAACAAGAGACATAGTAATAATGATACAAATGGTGATGAAGTGTTTGATAACTGGTTTTACTTGAGTCTTGGTTTGGGATTTGCAATAGGTATTTTGGTTCCTTATTTCATTTTAACAATAAATAGTTCTTGGGGAGATGTCTATTTTGATTTTGTGGATCGTGTTATTGAAATTTTTTTATTGAAGCTCACACATAGAAAAGGAGTAAATCATGGCCAAAGGAGAAACATTCAACATAGGCGGTAGTAAAAAACAAATTTATGAAAATAAGAGAAATGGTTAACTAGCCAACTACATGGAGACAAGAACTTTCCAAGACATCTTCCCTAAATCAAACTAATGGCTTGCAGAGCAACAGCCACAATTCTACAAGTGAAGGCGGAGATATGACCAAGATTTGCTAGAGCTCACACATATTGGTCTCTCTGAAGGTATCCGTCACAAGAAAATCTTTTGAAGGGCAAATTTCATATAAGTGAATCTTTTGATAGTAGTGTGTCATTTATAAAACTTTTTATGGTTATCATTTTGTAAACATTACTTTGTGATTAGTTTAAAAAAAATAGTCTTTTAATTCAATTTAGTAAAAAAGACATTGTACATGGATTTAACAATGTAAAAATGGTAGAAAGAAATATATTAATTCAAAAGAGAAAAATCTTACAAGCTAGATGTTAAGAAATTGATAACGATAATAAATGAAAATAATTTTATAAAAAATACACAAAATGTTTCATTAATGGAGAACAAATTGTGAACAAGTGAAATACAAAAGAATCAGCATAATTTGTGCCATTTTCTATGCTAAAGCCAATGTAATAATCTATCATGTATACTCCATCTGTTTCTAAATATAAGCAATAGTTGAGTTTATAAAAGTTGATGTATTTGATCTAAATTTTAGATCATATACATTAATTTTTACATTGACTTAACTTTCTCTTATATTTAAGACCCGATGAAATATTAGTTTATCATACACACTAAACAAAGTACACAAGAATCATAACATACACAGTCTCACATGAGTGACTTGCTCTAGTACCGCTAATATAACTTCAAAATAGAATATTTTAATATTAATGCTTGATTCGCTTAATTCTCTATAATTTTCACAACATTAAAATTAACTTAAGATTTACAAGTGAAACTATAAAATCTCGTAACTTAGAATATAGTCAAATTTGATAAAATAAAATAGTTTGTCCTAACCTGATGTTATCTAAAAGAGTGGAATATTTTTATTAAATTGAAATGACAATGTTGATCACAAGAAATAGGGGTTTGAATTGTGATTCTCTTTTTAAAAATTAATTTATGTATTAATTTGTTAACTCAAGATTGATCTTAGTTTGAAAAATTATAAAGGTAGAACGTTCTTCGTTAGAGTATAAAAATAAAAACTTTCACAAGTAGGAATACGACTAAGTCCAATTCAGTATTTTGTCCTTTGTTAAAATATGAACCATATCTTTGCAAATAATAAATGTATCTTCTTGTGAGTGTTTCTTCTTGTAAACAATTATTGATTATATCTTGTTGTAAATAATTCATATCTTTTTGTAGATAAATCTTGATAAAATCTTCTTGTAAATTCATATCTTCTTGTGATAAATATTGATCAAATCTTTTTGTAAATAATTCGTAACTTCTTGTAGATAAATCTTGATCAAATCTTCTAGTAAATAATTCATATATTCTTGTGATAAATCTTGGAAATAATTCATATATTTTTGTGATAAATCTTGATCAAATCATCAAATCTTAACCATATCTTCTTTTCAACTTGGTTAAAGATTTTCTTCAATTATAAATCTAAATCAAATCTTATTTTAGATTATCTTCAAAAACATGAATCTTCTTTTATATTTTGCGAAGTCAAATATATTGTTCTCATAAAATACTTTTGTTAACATCAAGACTCTAAGTATAAAACCAACTTGGTTCCAGCAATCTCCCCCTTTTTGATGATGATAAAACTGTATTTTTTTTAAATACTTTGACTCCCCCTTACTTAAGGCTCCCCATAAGTCTAAGTATTTTTCTTAGTATTTTTTCTCCCCACATCATAACACATCTTTCTCCCCTATTGTCATCAGACAAAATGACTTAAAAGTGAAACTTGCCTTTATTTTTTTAATAGAATGAAAATAATATAAACATCATACATAAAAAAATTTATCCTAAGTATGAAACTAAACTACTCTAAGGTTGGCACAACATCAATTAGGTAAAAGAATAAGGTTAATGTTTTTCTTGATGAAGTCAAACCTATCTTCAGTGAGTGGTTTGGTGAATATGTTAGCCCATTGATGTTCGGTGTCTACAAACTAAATATTAAGCACACCTTTTTGAACAAATTCCCTAATGAAATGGTGTTTGATTTCTAAATGGAAAAGTTGGTTTCTAGGGTTTTGTAGTCTTCTAGTTGATTTGTCATCCAAAGTAGTACCTAACTGAGACCTACAACCAACTTCTTTAATGTACCTAACTTCTGCTGTTAACTTGACAATTATGCTTTGTCTCTTACTTGACCAAGAGATTAAGTTGTCACCTATAAATGTGCAGTTTCCACTTGTGATTTTTCTCTCAAGTTTATGTCCAACATAATTAGAATCACAATACCCACTTAGTTTGTACTCAGAATATTTCTTGTAGAACAACGTAATGTTGGTATTTCCTTTAAGGTATGTAAGGATCCTCTTAACAACAGTTAAATGTAGTTCCCTAGGTTCAGCTTGAAATCTTGTAGATACATTAAACATGATATTAGGTCTAGAAGCAGTAAGGTAAAGTAGGGATCCTATCATTCCTCTATAGGTTTTCTAGTAAACTTTTTGGCATGATTCATCCTTTTCAAGTGAACAACTAGGGTGCATTTGTGTAACCATAAGTTTGCAATCACTCATCTTAAACTTCTTGAAAAGCTCTTTTGTATATTTAGTTTGATGAATGTATATACCTTTTTGAATTTGCTAAATTTGTATCTCTAAGAAGAACTTAAGTTCTCCTATCATACTCTTTTGAAATTCAAGCTGCATCAATTTAGTAATTTTTTGGCAAAGAGTGCCATTAATAGATCCAAAAAATAATGTCATCAACATAAATTTAAATAATAAGAATGTCATCTCCTATTGATTTTCTAAAAAGTGTATTATGTACTTGTCCTCTTTCAAAGTTATTTTTAAGAAAGAAGTTACTAAGTCTACCATACCATGTCCTAGGTGCTTGCTTTAGACCATATAGAGATTTCCTAAGTTTAAAAACATGATTTGGAAATTCAGAAGGAGTGCAGGAATAAAGTGACACAAGTAATTTATCCTGGTTGACCACTAACTCGCTACATCCAATACCCTCACTAAGAAGGATTTAATCCACTAATTCAATAACTTGAACTACAAAGCACCTGACCCTCCAAGCTAGTCTTCTCAAATAGCTTGATAACTTTGATTTTTGAGGAACACACACACTCCTGACTTTACCATCCAAGTCTTCTCCACACAATCTGACAACCCCAAATTGTTGAAGACACACTAACACCACTATTGGATTTGGATACAAATGTTTGGAACTTGAGTAATAGCTTTTAACAAGCTGATTATAACAATGACTATCACACTCTAACAAAAATACTTAGAAAATATTTTTTATTCGCACAAATGTTTCTCTCGTTGAACTATAAGATGAATTTGGAATTTTGAGCTTGAGTTCTTCTATCTTTTCTAACTTTTCGATGATCTTCTTCTTCAGCCTTGAGTATCTATTTATAGATAAAGTTAGGGCTTCAATTTAGTCCTTGTAAATTCTTCAGATTGATATTGTTTGTATTTTGTTAAGATTGAGTTTTTAAATTCTTCAGATTGATACTGTTAGTATTTTGTTAAGATTGAGTTTGTAAATTCTTCATGTTGATATTGTTCGTATTTTTTTAAGATTGCTTTTGCAAATTCTTTAGATGAAACTTCTTCCCTTTTTTTTGCTTTGATTTGGGCGAGAACGTAGTGTTGTACCGGTTCTTGAACTTTCACAAGTAGGAATATGACTAAGTCCAATTGAATATTGTCTTTTGTCATAATCTGAATCATATCTTTGCAAATAATAAATGTATCTTCTTTTGGGTGTTTCTTCTTGTAAACAATTCTTGATCATATCTTGTTGTAAATAATTCATATCTTCTAGTACATAAATCTTGATCAAATGTTCTTGTAAATAATTTATATCTTCTAGTACATAAATCTTGATCAAATCTTCTTGTAAATCATTCATATCTTCTTATACATAAATCTTGATCAAATCTTCTTGTAAAAAATTCATATCTTTTTGTGATAAATCTTAATTAAATCTTCTTCAAATCTTGGCCATATCTTCTTTTCAATTTGCTCAATGATTTTCTTCAATTATAAATATGAATAAAATCTCATTGTAGATTATCTTCAAAAGCACAAATCTTCTTTCATATTTTGTGAAGTCAAATATATTATTCCCGTAAAATACTTTTGTTAACATAAAAACTCTAAGTATAAAACCTACTTGGTTCCAACACTTCTCACTTGGTCAGATTCATCCTCTGATGATTTGTCATCTTCTTCTTATTTATTTGTATCTGCTGATTTTTCAAGTGCTTCTGGTTTGCCTGCATCTGCTTTCTCTGGTTCATGTAAACCTGCACTATCATCAACTTGCTTTGAATTTTTAATATGTATTGACTGTTCCAAATTCTTAGTTTCCCTATTAAATACTCTATAGTCGCTAGATCTTTCAGAGTATCCAATGAAGGCGCAATTTTATAATCTGGAATCTAACTTGCCAAGGTTGTCTATAGTGTTTAACATATAACAAGTGCAACCAATTAAGATTTATTCAATAATTCATATGTTTTTCAAGTATTATGGAATAAACCTTCCATAATTCATATGGTGTTTTATTCAATATTGACCTAATTAATATTTTATTTGAATATAGCATGCATTGTTAAGTGCCTCTTTCCAAAAATGTTTTGCAATATCCATATCATTTAGCATGGTTCTGGCCATTTCCTAAAGGGATCTATTATTTCTTTCTACAACTCCATTTTGTTGTGGTGTTCTAGGAGAGGAGAAATTGTGAGAGATTCCATTCCCATCACAAAAACTTTTAAAGAACTTATTTTCAAATTCTCCTCCATGATCACTTCTAATTGTTACAATCTTCAGACCATTTTCATGGATTTCTTGTTTGCAAAATGCAATAAACACTTTATGGAATTCATCTTTATTTCTTAAGAATTTTACCCAAGTCCACCTAGTGTAATCATCTACTATCACAAAGCCATACTTCATTCCATTTAGTGAGACTGTTTTCACTTGCCCAAAAAGATCTATATGTAAGAGATCAAAAGGTTTTGAGGTTGAGACTTAGTATTTAGGGGTAAAGGAGTTCTTTGTTTGTTTTCTTTTTGGACAAGCTTCACACATAATTGAAGCTGCAAATACGAGAAGGGGGGTTGAATTGTGTTTGCCAAAGTTGAATACTTTTTGCTGATTTGATGAAAGTTGATATAAATTACTTGGAGAAGAAGCAATCAGATTCAACAACAACGGATAATAAAAGCATAAGTATTTGGACACATAGATTTATCTTGGTTCACCATTAACTTGGCTACATCCAGTCCCTTCATTCAGAAGGCTTTAATCCACTAATTCAAACACTTTGAATTACACAACACGTGACCCTCCAAGTCAGTCTTCCTCTGGTGGTATACTTCTTCGAAGTCAAACGTATTATTCTCATAAAATACTTTTGCTAACATCGAAACTTTAAGTGTAATACCAACTTGGTTCCAACAATAATTTCAGTTTTGTAGCTAAGCTTAGGTAGACCTCTAACTAGTTCAAGTTTATTCAATTTTGAGATTAATCTAAGGTTTGCACGATCTAACCTTTTGTACCAAATTAATTTCTCGTCATTTACTGACATTAAACACTTTACATCTGGTTTCTCTAGACTAAATAGATTTATCTTATATTGTTATTTTGCTTATGACCTATAAAGAGTACAAATTCATCATTTTGACTAATTGCTTTGCATGTTTTTTTTATTAAATATAATATCATAATTATTATCACTTAACTAGCTAATACTTAATAAATTATGTTTAAGACCTTTAGCTAACAAAAGATCTTTAATAGAAGGAGAGGTACCATTACTAACTATGCTTTCCCCTACTATCTAGCCTTTCTTCTTTCCTCCAAAAGTTACTTTGCCTCCTTTGATCAATGTTATGTCTTGGAACATAGACTTTTCTCCCGTCATATGTTGTGAGCATCCATTGTCCAAGTACCATGATTGATAGGGGTGGGAATAGGCCAGGCCAGGCTTTGAAAGGCCTGAGCTTGGCCTACGATTAAATTTTTAGGCCTAAGCCTAGCCTAAGGCCTATCATAGACTTTTTTTTCTGGTCTGGCCTGGCCTTTTTAAAAATCTAGCTTGACCTGAAAGCCTATTTAAAAGCCTTATTCACATTAAAATATTTAAATGTTATATTTTATATTTTTTTAAATAGGTTAAATTAGACAGTTTTATATAAGGAAAACTAATAAAATTATAATCAAATATAATATAATAAAATAATATTAAAA
Source organism: Cicer cuneatum (assembly GCA_037974295.1). Lineage (NCBI taxonomy): Eukaryota > Viridiplantae > Streptophyta > Magnoliopsida > Fabales > Fabaceae > Cicer > Cicer cuneatum. Next base: position 61,646,323 of record JBBPBO010000005.1, read on the forward strand.
TAGCCTAATTGATAGACTTTAAAATAGGAAACAATAATATTAATAAATAACATTAATAAATAATATATATATATATATATACTTTAAAATAGGAAACTATAATATTATTAAATAATAATAAAAAATAACATTAATAATATATATATATATATATATATATAGGCCGGTCTGTCAGGCCTAATAGGCTTTTATATAAGCCTGAACCTGACCTATTTGGCTTTAAAAATAGCCTGAACCTAGCCTTCTTATTAAACAGGCCAGGCCATAAGTAGGCCAGGTCATAGGCCCCTGTCGAACTGCCTAGCCTATTCCCATCCTTAATGATTGGTGTTTTAACTTGGCTGCTGAGGACATCTACAACATAAATAATTTTGTTCCTAGGTACCCAAATCTGGTTGGGTCCTGGTTTGTTAGTCTTGAAATGTTTCTTTTCTTTCCTTGTATTTAACATGGGACAAGACAATTTAGAGTGACCTTTCTTTGAATAAACAATACACAAACTATCAAAGGGGATAAGTTTAGGTTTAGCCATTGTTTCTTCCAATCCTAGACCTCATTTACCATTTCTACTTACTCCATAAATCTTTTAAGGTTTTATTTTCACATTTAACTTAAACACTTTCAGTTTTTAGAGCATTGATTTCCTTAGTTATGTTTGCATATACTTTCCTAAGTGTTTTTAGTTTTAGAGAAAACTTGTGGTTTTTATTTAAGAAATCATTTATGACATTAATTTAATCAGATCGGGTTAGGTCAGAAATTACCTCAATTTCTATATCAACTAATTCACTTCAAGAGTTAGAATTATTGTCTGTTTTGGATCTAGAGGCAGAGTTGGTGTGAGCCATCAGAGCCAAATCATTTTGCTCTTCATCATCATAGGATTCATTAGAATCATTCCATGTAGCCATCAAAGCCTTCTTCTTGGGTCTGGAATTTTACCTGTGATGTTTCCCTTTTTCTAGATTCAGACATTCATACTTGACATGTCCAAGTTCATTGCATCCAAAACATATGATGCTTTTCATGTTTGATTTTTCATCCGTTCTTCTACTGGACTACCTGGAAAATCTTTGAGGAAATTTCTTCTTTCTGTTGTGCCAGATCTTTTGAATTTTTTTGGTATAAAAGCCAACTCCTCATCCTCTGAGCTTTGATTTTGATCATCAGAATCGTTATCCTCTGATTCCGCTGTTTCCCAAAGTTGGCTTGTTCTTCATGGTCCCATCCTCTGTAAACTCAATTTCATGTGATCTCAAGGAGCTAATCAATTCTTCCAATTTAAGAGTATTGAGACCAAAGTATAGAATTGGAAAATTGTTTCAACATCTTAATCTTTTTCCATTTTGAGTAACTCATACTTTCTGACTAGGAGGTTGGCGTTTGTTTCTAGAACTTGCTTGCTTTCTTCACAAGTCAGAATCAGAATATCATAAATGTTCTTTGTTGTCTTCTTATTGGTGTACTTGTCAAACTCCTCGAAAGTGATTGCATTTATCATGAATGTTCTGGAGTTGTGATGCATCTTCTTCTTGTATAATAAAGATGAAAGTGCAAACACGAGAAAGGGGGATGAATTGTGTTTGACAGAGTTGATAAGTTTTTGCTAATTTGATGAAGGATGGTTGGTTTTTATGAATGAATTAATTAAGAAGCAACCGGTTTCAAAAGCAACAAACAATGAAAGCATAAATAATTGGACACAGATTTTTCTTGGTTCACCACTAACTTTGCTACATCTAGTCCCCTCATTCATAAGGCTTTAATCCACTAATACAAATACCTTGAATTATAACGCATATGACCCTCCAAGCCAGTCTTCCTAAACAGCCTGACAACCCCAAATTTTTGAGGAACTATCCACCTTGACCCTATAAGCCAAGTCTTCTCCTAACAACCTATCAACCCCAGATTGAAGAAAGAATTAACCACCTTGATCCTATAAGTGAAGTCTTCTCCTAACAACCTAACAACCCCAGATTGAAGAATGAACTAAACCATTATCGGGTTGGATACAAAAAATTGGAACTTTAAGTGTTTGCTTCTAACAAAGCTGATAATAGTAATAACTCTCACACTCTAAGAAAAAACACTCAAAATATTTCAAACTTGAACAAGTGTTTCTCTCTTTGAACTTCAAGATGAATTTGAAATTTTGAGCTTATGAGTTCTTCTATATTTTTTTTATTTTCGATGCTCTTCTTCAGTTTGAGTATCTATTTATAGTTAAAATTTGAGCTTCAATTTAGTTTTTGTTTAATTCTAAATTGTATCTTCTTCAGATTGAGTTTGTAAATTCTTTAGATTGATTCTGTTCGTATTTTGTTCAGATTGAGTTTAAAAATTCGTCAGAATGATTCTATTCATATTTTATTTTTGATAAATCTTGATCAAATCTTCTTCAAATCTTGAACATATCCTCTTTTCATCTTGGTCAACGATTTTCTTCAATTATAAATTTGAATAGAATCTTATTTTAGATTTTCTTCAATTATAAATTTGAATCAAATCTTATTTTAGATTTTCTTCAATTATAAATCTGAATACAATCTTATTTTAGATTTTCTTCAATTATAAATCTGAATCAAATCATATTTTAGATGTTCTTCAATTACAAATTTGAATGTTATTTCATACTCTTTGAAGTCAAATATATTGTTCTCAAAAAATACTTTTATTATCATCAAAACTGTAAGTATAAAACCAGCTTGGTTTCTACAAAAGAAACTCCTCATCCTGTCTTTGCAATACTCAAAACATTCTCCATCAAACAGATGTGGTCTGTTGATGTTTCCTCCGACAACTTCTTCACTGAATCTAGACATTTTGAAACACTATAAAGTGCTCATCTTTGAGATCAAGCTCTGATGCCAATTGAAGTTGTGCAAACATAAGAAGGATTGGTTGAATTGTGGTTTCCTAAGTTGAATTATTTTCAATTCTTTGATTAAAACTAGTTCGGGTTTGATGACTTAGATAAGAAGTAGTAATAAAACTAAGAATGAAAAAGTAAAGTAACATAAGCAATTTATCACGGTTCACCACCAACTTAGTAGCTACATCCAGTCTCCTCACTTAGAAGGATTTAATCCACTAATTCAACTACTTGAATTACACATCACCTAACTCTACAAGTCAGTCTTCTAAAAATAGCCCAACAACCCCAGATTTTTTAGGAACACAAACACATTGACTCTATAAGCCAAGTCTTCTCCACACAATTTGACAACCCCAGTTTGTTGAAGGCGTGCATCTTAAACCTACAAGCGAAGTCTTCTCCACAAAATATGACAAACCCAAATTGTTGAAGGCACACTACCCACTTGAACATACAAGTCAAGTCTTCTCAACACAACCTGAGATCCACAGATTGCTTGAGGTGCACTAAAGCCACTATCAGGCTGAGTTACAAAAGAGTTTGAGACGGATTTGGTTTTACTTTTACTAAGTAGATTTTCTCACACAAACAATAAAGCACTAAGCATTGAATAATATAAAGTTGAATGAGTGCATTTGCTGAAACTGAAACCTTGAATTCTGATCACTTACAAAAATTTGAGTTTGTACGGTTTTTTGTATCTTGTTGTGCTTGCTTTCTTCTTCAGCCTTGATCCACTATTTATAGATAAAATTAGGGTTGGTCAACAATGATTTTCTTCAAAAAAAATTATAAATCGTATCTCCATTCTAGATTGGTCAACAATGACTTTTTCTAAAATAATTCTAAAAGATGCTTTTTGATAACATTGCTTTTATGTAATTTCTTATTTCTGAATCTGATATGAGAAATTTTTCTAAAAAGATATTGTGTGTATTTTTTCAGATTATTTTCAAATTGAGTCACTTTAGTCTTCCTTCATATGCTTGATTTGATCTGGGCGGGAACAAAACTGAGCTTAGTTTTTGGACCATGAAAATTAAGGATACGACTAATGCCAATTGATGTTGCTCAATCTGTTAAAGTATTTGACCTTCCATTAGATTCATTGACTTTTCTCCATCAGAAGCATTGACTTTTATTGTTGGAGTCAGATGCTGTGTTGCTTAAACAATCAGATGTAAAGTTGTGTGACTTAAAATTAGTGGGGGGGGGAAACTTCACCATTATTTCATTATCAGAGTAAGTGCAACTTCATAGCGTGATGCGTATCAAAGGCAGTACTCTGGAATGTGTTGTAATATTCAGAGTCATTGCAACTTCATAGGCAACATTCTTGGAGCACGTTGCAGTCTTTAGAGTCAGTGGAACACGAGCTTCAGAGGCAGGCTTGAAGAGTTGCTTCAAACTTCAGAGACATGCGTAAGTTAGTGTTTACCAAAGCATGCAAAAATATTGTTCATCAGAGCATTCTGAAATACTGTTCACCAGAGGCATGAAAACTATAGAAACATGTTGAATCTTCAGAGGCTGATGAATTTTTCAGAGTGAGTCTTCAAACTCAACCTTCATAGGCAAACATCAAAGGCAAATGCACATTATTTTTCAGAGCGTGCATTTGTTTGATTTTGAGGATTTCGTTGACTGTTTTGATTTCATTTCCTCTGACCTTTTTACTTCATCTGGTGACTTCCTCCGGTTGCTTTCTCTGGTGATAGATATCCTTTGGTGGGATCCTCTGGTCGTTTCCTCTGATTTTCTTCTTCCAATTTTTCATACTTAATGAAGCCATTATACCACATTTATTGTTCTCATAAAATACTTTTGTTAACATCAAAACTCTAAGTGAAAAACCAACTTGGTTCCAACAATCTCCCCCTTTTTGATGATGACAAGACTATATTTTTTATAATAAATTTTCTTTTATTACTTGACTCCCCCTGACTTAAGACTCCCCCATTATGTCCAAACTTTATTGTTTTCAAATATCTTACTCCCTCTTTTGTCATCAAACAAAAAGACTTGAAAGTAAAACTTACCTTTATTATTTATATTTTTAGTTGCCTTTTTTTTTTGTAATATAATGAACAAAACATAAAACATGTACATAACATAAAACTGATCTTAGTATGAATCTAAACTAACCTAAGCGTGGCTCAACATTATTCAGGTATAAAGGTAAGGATGATATTTTTCCTAATGAAGTCAAATCTATATTCAGCTAGTGGTTTGGTGAATATGTACGCCCATTGGAGTTCAGTGTCTACAAATTGGATATTTAATACTCTTTTTTCAAAAAAGTCCTGAATGAAGTGATTTTTAATTTCTATGTGTTTGGCTCTAGAATGTAGGATTAGTTTCTTGGTAAGAGGAATGGAAGAAGGGTGATCACGTAATATGGGGATGTTACTCTCAAGAACCTTGTAATCTTCCAGTTGATCTTTCATCCATAGCAATTGAGAACGATATCCTGCTGCTGAAATGTACTCAGCTTCTGTTGCTGACATTTCAATTGTGCTTTGTCTTTTACTTGACCAGGAGATCAAGTTATCACCAAGAAATGTGTAGTTTCCACTTGTGCTTTTTCGCTCAAGTTTGTCATGCACTTTCACGCGCAGGGTTGGTGGAGGCGCGTGAGTCTCAGACGCTGATAAAGAGGCGGTATGTGTGGGGGCGTGCGTCGGAGTTTGACGATGCAAAACATGTCACCGTGCTCGCTGGGGGATTGCCTGGCAGTCTGTGGTGGTTGGTCGCACTGAAACATTACATGCACTACTGGAATGGTAAAGCATAGTTGGAACACACAATTTTGAAGAGAAAAAAGGAAGCGTTATGGCACAACTGAAAAAAGGATAGCAAGCCTAGGATGAACTACAACGGATAACATGTAAAAATATGTTTTATGTGTTTCTTGTATGTGTCAAACAAGATCACACATCTTCTATTTATAATAAGGTTAAAATAATTACATTTAATTACTAAGAAATTGTATTTGACTAGGATTTCTACTAGTGAAACTAAGAAAATGTACAATCAAGGAATAATAAAATCATACTTTGAATTCTAACAGTTATAATGGTATGTATCACGTCCGGTTTGTCCGCGAAAAAGAAGTCGTCACCAATTTTAATTTTTTTAAAAGGGAAAATTAGATAAAACCTAAAATAGAGATCTTAAAAAAAAATGGATTCGTGAGTCGATTACAAGTAGGGAAAGTAATATTACTCTACATTGTCCGTTAAAACGGTTATCCTATAATTAATTGTATACAAATTATTTATTTATTTATTTTACCCCCTAAAAATAATCATAAAAAGGAAAATAAATTATTTACATTAATAAAAGAATGAAAAATATATTTGCATTAATTTGGTTTGACAAGGGGAAGACTTGCTCCCATGTATCCCTAGGTGCAATAGAGAAATCAAAACACACATAGTCCAATTAATTATTACTCGATTTTAATTATTTTATTATTTTATTATTATAATTGTTATTATTTATGTATCAATAAAAAATAATAATAATAATATTGAAAAAGAGGTGAGATGTCTGGTCACAGATTGTATCTTTTTATTTTGTACTTGGTTTTAATGTTAGGAGAAATTGATTCTTGTTAAAAAACAATGGTAACACGATGATATGACAAAGCAAAATATGCAGCATGGTAAAGGATTTGTTCGTGCTTTGTCGAATCTATTGCAGCACAAAGGCCACCAATGGCTGGGGATGAGTGATGCGGCGTGACGAGTGAGGATGAATTTCATCTGGTGGCAGCGACTATTAATTTTAATCCTAAGAAAAAAAACTATTAAATGATCTAGTTCGTTGTTATGGTTTTATGAGTTATTTGATAAATCGTGATATGAATTTTGTGTTATGTTACAATGGGGTGAAATTTGTTTTACTTAGTGATTGGTTTATAAACATCAATTATTTATGTTTTTTTTGGTATGTGTGTTGCAAAACACTTTTAGGAACAGACAGCTTAATCAAAATGAAAGCTTAACATATGAATTTATTTTTGCAGAAAGAAAAAAAAAACTAAACTACATTTTTTTAAAAGGATGCAATACAAAGAAGCTAATAAGAAGAAAATTGGAGAAGGATAAGAAAATAGATACCATATTACTGAATTAGTTTGCTGGACTGATTTGATCAAATTCTGTTCCTCTCTATTTTTTCCTCTTATTCTCTCCTTTTTTTACTCAATAGTGCTCTACTTCTGCTTTTTTTTTTCTCCTCTTGGTGTGGATTGTTTATTGACTTTTTGGGTGTAGGTTATAAAAAGATAAGGAAATAATTGCGAATTGATCACTATTTTTATTACTATTAATCCATTTCTTTTCGGTTTCTTTTCATTCAATTGATCACCATTATACTGATTTTTATTACTATCAATCCATTTGTTTTCGGTTTCTTTTCCTTCAATTATATACGTTTTTCTTATGTTTTAAAAAAGAGTGAAACGTCTTAACATAAATTAGAGGCAAACAAGAACCAGAAACACCTATGATTTTCTAAAGTTTAAAGCCCTAATTATTTATTTTTATTTTTATCAGTATATTTTTTATTTCATTATATATATATATATATATATATATATATATATATATATATAAAGTCGAAAAATAGCGGACAAAATTAGGTGTCAAATGTATGGGCTCGGAGTCCCACCTGAAATATATTGTGGATCGACCATCAAGAGAGTCCAATATGTGTTGAGCATGTGAGCCTAATAGTGAGGTCCAACTTGAGTAAAATCCGACATGACTACATCAGCATCAAGGGATGATGCAGCGGGGAACTACTCCTAACATAATCCCTAGAAGCTCATAAGAACAAAATCAAGGAATCTAGAAGCCCTTATGTAGCTCTGACGTCCCACACATCCCGTATCGCAGTTAAACTAGATAAGACCACTATGTGGGAGTTCCTTCCTACTTTTTCACATCTCTTTCCCTCTTCGTTCACCTCTAATGGCAAGATCTAAGTCAATGTTTAGCATGTTCCTATGAAAAGAACCTCTATTCCCATTGCCTTTGATACATAAACTCGAGGAGTTGATCTAAGAATTGATCATCTCTCTCATTTTATTGTCGTGGCATCAAAAAGAAGTGTTGGAGAATATTGCATGATGAGCAACCAAAGACAATGGTGCTCAACAACCTCCTCATTCTAATGCAGAATTAGATTCAGATGATAGAAGAACACAACCTACGCCTCGCTAGAGTGGAGGAAAAATAAGGTAAGATCCCTTCGATCACCGTGACACATATAACGACACAACCCATGAAAAATGAAACCCAGGTCGAAAAAACAGTTAAATTCACAAGCTATAGAAAGATCTTTCAGTCATTCCCTTGTTGCTCCAACAGGCACAATTTGTTGTTGAAACACATATCTCGACTAGATGAGTTAAAGAATTGCCATCGTTTAGTTGAGGATCATCCTTTGTAACATTAGGGAAAGAGTGCTAGTCAATCCCCTCGAAAATTCCATAGGCAGCACTTGTCGCCACACTGGTCAGTCAAACATCGTTCCAAATCTTGAAGCTCATCAAGTATGATGGTCGCTCTAGTCATGGCCCATTTACTAAAAAGATCTATTACTATCTAATTCTAAGTTATTTGGCGAAACCATAACATTTGGATTTCTACGATGGAACCACTGATCTAGATGAACATGTAGAGAACAGTGACACTATTTTGAGTTACAATTGAGCACGAGGACAAGTAAGGTGCACATTGTTTGTGCTAACACTGAAAAAAAGATTTATGGCTTGGTCTAAAGTTTTGATGAGGAACTCCATTGATTCGTAAAGTTCCAAACAAAAAAAATTAATCGTTCATTGCACAACATTCTGAAAACAATATAATATCATCGCCAATCTAGGCGCTATTTCCAAAGGATAAATGAGTTGTTGAGGGACTACATTGATAAATTCACCAAAAAGGTGGTCCAGATGAAATGGGTTGGAGAAAATGAAAATATGAAGATGTACCTCATAGAGCAAGGACTTCAAGAGGGAAGTGAATTCGCTAAGAAGATTGGCTCGAAAGAACCAAATGACTTAAATAAATTGCTTGAAAAGGCACAAGAGTTTATCAACTATGAAGAAAAATTTAATGCCTCTAAGGCTCACAAAGGAAGGTTTATGGAAAATGGTAAATGATAAAGGGAAAAAAAAGCCAAGTTGTAGATGCTGGTTGAGATCCCATGATTTTTTGAAAATTTTCAGTAGCTTTGAGGAATTTTGATAAGTCATTTTTAAGAAGCTCAACTTCTACTTTAAGGAGAACGTTCTCCTTTTGTGTTGCAGAACATTCTTGATTTTCTTGACTTCAATTTTATAGCTTTCAAACTGAGATTGTTTCAGATTTTGAATGATTTTTTTAAGTTCATCATTCATAGCTTGAGTTTTCTCTTTTTCTTTATAAAATTGTTCTTTTATAGAGCTTCGTTTTTTAACAAGAAAATTTGAGTCATTTAGTAAATTGTCAAATTCTTCTCCCATTAGTTCACATAGAGAGTAGTGTTCAGATTCAGTTACCTCATTTTCTTCTCTATTTGCCATCAGACATATGTTGGCTTCTTTTTCTTCTGATTCTGATTCTTCTGAATTGTCCCATGTGGCCATCATTGATTTCTTTTTGAATGGAAATATTTTTGGTACCTTTTTGTTTAATGGATATTCAGCTTTGTAATGTCCTAGTTTGTTGCATCCAAAGCATGTGACCTGACTCTTATCCACTTATATTTTGGGATTTTCCTTTTTACTTGGGAATCCCCTTTTGATCTGGTATCTTCTTCTCATCATTCTTTGGATATTTCTGGTGAGAAGGGATACTTTTTCATCAGCATCTTCAGTTTCTTCTAAGTCCTCATCTATTTGTGATGGTGGACTTTGCTGAGATTCTTGTAGCAACACTTCATGTGCTCGTAAAGTTCCAATCAGTTCTTCTAGTGGTAATGTGTCAAGATTTTTGGCTTGGCTTATAGAAGTCACCATTGGTCTCCATATTATTGGAAGACATCTCATGATTTTTCTGACTCTGTCTTGTACCGAGTATGCTTTCCCTAAAGAGCATATTTCATTTACAATGGTTGTAAATATCACGTACATCTCATCAATGGTTTCACCTTCATTCATCTCAAAGAGTTCAAACTTTCTTATGCCTATGTTGATCCTGGTTTCTTTTACATGGCTTGTTCCCTCGTGATGGGTTTGTAATGTGTCCATACTTCTTTAGCAGTGTTGCATTCATCAATTCTTTCACTTTCTTCCCTGCTTAAAGCACAAGATAAAAATAATTGAGCTTTGGAGTTTAGAAGTACCTTAGTTTGATCTTAAGATGTCTAGTCGGCTTCTCTTTTTTTAGCTGATGTTGGATCATCTTAAGATGTAATCACCATCAGTTATGATACGCCATATTCCACTATCTTGTGATTTCCTAAATAATTGCATCTTATTTTTCTAGAAATAATAATCTGTTCCATCAAAGTAAGGTGGCTTGTTTGAATATCATCCTTCGACTATGTATTTGGCTTTTGACATTTTTTCTTCTAGATATTTTCTCTTGCACTGTTTAGGTGTTTATTTTTTAGAGATCGAGCTCTGATGCCAATTGAAGCAACAATGTCACTTTACACGGAAGGGGCGTTTGAATTGTAAAGTTGCCTATTTAAAAATTTCCTGTTAAAACATAAGAAAATAACTCAAATTAATCTTGGTTGAGAAAACATGAAAACAGAGAACGTTCTTTGTTCTAGAAACAAAAAACAGAGAATGTTCTTGGTTAGTTAAAATAAGTAGATTGATCTTGGTTGTGAAAGCAGAAAACAGAGAACGTTCTTGGTTCCTGAAACAGAAAACGGAGAACGTTCTTGGTTTAGTTAAAAACAAAAATTGATTTGATTATTTAACTTTAGTAAAGAAAAGATTGAAAGTAAATAGAGATATGGAAGAGATATCACACAACAATGTATCCTAGTTCACCCAACCCGGGCTACGTCCAGTCCTCACAACCGTGAGATTTTCTACTAAGTGTTCAAAACAAAGAACCTTCTTGGTTTTATAGCACCTAGATCAGATCAACCTTGATCTGTTACAATCTTCAATCCTTTCCACCCAGAAAGGAATTCAATCAGGTCATCTATCAATCTTTGATAGGATTTTTACACTTCACCTTTTAACCTTAAAAGGATTTTATAAACAAACTACTCAAGCTATAAACAACTCTTATAGTCTTGAGTTTACACAATAATGATGTAGAGTGTTTTAACAAAATCTAATTAAATCTCAACTCTTGGTTGAGGTTTAGATTCTTTATAAGAGATTTCAGTAAGCTGATGACAATGAAATCGTGAATGAAAGTTACTGATTTCTTGTGAGACTTTCAAGTATGAATGTGAGTGATTGATGATTTTTCTTTGCACTTGAATGTCGTGATTTTCATTAAGCTCTGGAGTTCCTTTTTATAGACATTTGAGGAGGTCCATGTCAGTTTAATATGACCGCTGGAGGGGTTTCCTTGGTCAAGGGGAAGATTAAAATAATCAATCTTCAAAGTAAGACTTTTGACTGAACCTTTCTCATTTTTGACTTCAAGACTTTCTGGTCTTGTGTATTCTCTGTCATATGATTTGAACAGTGCTTGAGGGTCTCTTGATCACGAGAATATGTGTCTTAAATTCATGCTGAAGTTTTAGTTTCAAGAACGTTTTGGGTATGTACATTAGAAGTTGGAGAATGTTCTTAAGCTGGAGAATAATTGATCTTGACTGATTCTGTCATTTTGTCTTGATTCAAATTTTTACTTATTGGATCTTTTGGAGTACTTCTTTTGCTAATATGAGAGTTGTACATTCCTTGTATATGTACTGGTAATCCATTCGAAATATGCATGATTTTTCCCTGCATTAAAAGTTGGTTTGAACTGTCTTGATGAAGTGAAAAACGTGGAGAACGTTCTTGGTTTTTCCAGAAAAATGTTCAGAACGTTATTAGTTTATGGCAATTTATTTTTAGCTTATTCTTTAAACTGATTTCACTTGCTTTTTCTTAGTACCTATCTTGGATTATCACACTCAAAAACACATGTTAAATAACACATAATTTAGAATCATAATTAAAGTCTTTAATTAATCTTTGTTTGTTTACATGAAAACAATTAATTGAGATTTTGTCTTAACAGTTGAATGCATCTCTCATAACATTTTTTTTATATTCACTCGAAGTTTTCTATGTCTTAAACATCCACAAACTTTTCTTGCCTATAGTTTTTTGCAACTCACTTTTGAGGTTTCTTGACTGTCTCAAATAATTATTTAAAAATTTCACTTCACATTTTAATTATTTAAACAAAACAATAGTTAAAGTAATTGAAATTGTTCCCCATCCAAAATACTATAACTATAGAATTTGGTTACATTCTATATGGAATTATTATTTGGCTTGAAAAGTTTGTGTAACTAACAGTTTTGTTATGTAAAAAAATATTATTATTATTTAAGGTTTTTGAATTTTAAGAACTTTCTATTTTGCTGTTTTACCATATATATCACATGTGAAGAACTTTTTTAATATTTTGAATGTTATAAGGAATATTGTTTTTAACAAACTACCACTCACGAATGAATATTATAATAAACCGCAAGGCACATAATATCATTTAGTGCATGCTTAAATGAGATTGATATATTTACGATGAATTTATAAATCTAATGTTTCAAAACTAATATAAATTATATAATATGAAGAATATATTATAGTTAAATGTAAAATTTTAACAATAAAGAAATCCATAATTATTTAACAAATATATTATTAAAATGAACACTTTAATGAAATCAAAAAGCTCGAATAAACCAATTCCATATTTAAAAAATGTTTAAGACAAGAATTGCATTTCTAAGGTTGTAAAATCTTATAAGAATTGCATGAATTGTCACTACGCCAAAAATTGCCTTTTACAACGCTTTTTTCCAGCCCTTTACAGCGCTTTTAAGCGGTAAAAGGATACAACAACGCTATTGAAAATACAAAAAAGCGATGTAATAGGTCCCATATATGGCGCACTTCTTATATTAGATTTACAACGCTTTTTCAAAAGAGCGCTGTAATAGGTCCCATATATAGCGCACTTCTTATATTAGATTTACAGCGCTTTTTCAAAAAAGCGTTGTAATAGGACCAATATGTAGTGCGCTTCTTATATTAGATTTACAGTGCTTTTTCAAAAGAGCGCTATAACATGTCCCATATAAAGTGCTTTTCTTATATTAGATTTACAGCGTTTTTTCAAAAAAGCGCTGTAATAGGTCTCATATATAGCGCGCTTCTTATATTAGATTTACAACGCTTTTTCAAAAGAGCGCTGTAATAGGTCCCATATATAGTGCACTTCGTATATTAGATTTACAACGCTTTTTCAAAAAAACACTGTAAAAGGACTTAAAAAAAGCGCTGTAAAACGTTTAAAAAAGCTCTGTAAAAGGATTTTTTATGGCATTTTTTAAAGAAGCGCTGTCTTTTTTATTACATATTATGAATATCAAATATCACATTCAGATTCTTCTTTTCAACATTAAAATTCACATCACAGCAACAAATTCATATTCACATTCAACAATATCAATTACAAGTGTTTCACAACAACAAATTACAATAAATTACAGTATGAATTACATATATTATCAGAACAAATTACATTCAACTTATTCACAGTATGAATTACATATTTACAGAACAAATTACATCATGATAGTAGCAATATATTCACAGTATGAATTACATATTCACATAACAAATTACATCATGATAGTATATCAACAAATTACATCATGACAGTATATCAACAAATTAATTAAAAATTATATAATGTTCATTTCAAAGAAAAACTGGCATCATTCTTCTTTCATTTCTTTGAGATCATTTTCAGAGTAAGTTGGGTTGAAGTTGTCAAAATACTGAAGCAAAATAAGTTAGAATCATATATATATATATATATATAGTTTATATATGAAAATCAAAATATAATGAAAATAACGTACCGTTTCTAGAATTATATGTTGATTCAGATCAACAATCTCCTTCATGAACCTCATTATATAGTATTCGCAGTCTATGTTGTTATTTTGACGCGGACACTATAAAATAAAACATGTACGCCAATAAATATTTATGCATTGATATTGTAAATGAAAATTTAAAGGCATATAATTAAGTTCTATAACAAAAATTTCAAACCTTTACTGGAAGCCATGTGATATTGTTTGACTTATTCTTCGAAACTAAAGCACCCATTTGACCACGGAAAACTTGCAAAGCACTATCAAATAAATGTGATTATTATTCAATGACCAAACACATTATTTATATATGTAAGAAATAAATGAATATTACTTACGTGTCGAAGATGTTTTTTATATCGGGGTGATTGTTGAAATGATCGTGCAATAGGTCTTAATAAATACAATTTCAGAAGTCGCATTTATGGAAAACGACACCCAATGTTGCCTACAACAACACAAATTTGGTTGGCAAATTTGTTTACACAACTCATAATATCATAAATTAAAAAATATATAGATAAAGTATCTAATTACGTACCTTGAATTGTATGGTGCCAGAAACATCTTGTCCTTCTTTTTTTTCTCTATAAGTCTATCAACTACATATTTATTTACATTATCTAGATCGAGTTTAAACATTGATAGTTTATGCGGAGATAAGAATGAAAATCTACTTGACAATTTCCGCGCGCACACCAACTTCTCGTACAAAAACCTTCAAATATAAAATTAGATTATAATATCAATAAATTAATGTGGCAGTGATGCAATTAAAAGGTAATTTATATCTTAAATAAAGTATTTATATTACCTGATGTATATGCTGATTACAGTAGCACTAAGCTCTTTATGATCGAGTAGTTCGTATATTTGCTCTTTGCCAAATATTTCTAAATACTCTTCTCCGAATATACTTTTTTCAATGTCTAGCATACGTGTATCATTGTTGCTCTTCATATTCATCTTTGTTGCTTTGTCAAGACACTCACCAAATCGAGCAAGGCGTGGTTGACTTATTTTAGGAAGAGCAACTAATTTTCCTCGATCTAGTTTTTCATTTTGGAAGGTTTATTTTTACCACGGACCTGCACCTGCGGTGCAACGGGTTTATTTTGTTTGAATCTGAAAAAAATGAGGTTGATCAGTTTGTTAGTTATTATAGTAAGCTAATCATTTCGTATACATGAATTGATGTATATGTCAAACCTTTTTTGGTGCCTTTTCTGGCGAAGTGACAGACTCGCTGTGAGGGATCTTATCATCATTCCCTTTAGCAACAATCTAAATAAATGTGAAATATAAAAGCGGAAAAATCAGAAATTACATATAATCAATCATAATCACACAACTAAACATACATAACAATTAAAACATACCT
Organism: Cicer cuneatum; assembly: GCA_037974295.1. NCBI lineage: Eukaryota > Viridiplantae > Streptophyta > Magnoliopsida > Fabales > Fabaceae > Cicer > Cicer cuneatum. The sequence continues at coordinate 61,661,655 of JBBPBO010000005.1, forward strand.
CCTACTCAGTGCCAACAAGATGTTTCAGCCATGCCACATACCTACCTATTGCTTCTCCCAAAAGTTTTATATCTCTGTCATTGTCGGGGATAGGCAACGGTGCAAGCGGTTCTAAAGCCACCATAGGTGAAACTTTAACATGGCCGGCAGGGACATATTTGTTGTGCAATACTTCTCCCAAAGTATACAATGTTCCTTTCCCAACCATGCGGGTAGGGGAAGACAAGTATAGGTAGCAACGTGAAACACCCTAAATTAAATCAACGGTTAATACATAAGTATGTGAAACAATTAGGTTGAATGAATTTCTTATTTCGTTAAGTAATTAATTACCTTCGGTAGACTTTTACGACCAATGTTGCAACTTCCATCTTTACTTTCTATTTGCATTTCACGTTGAAGTTGCTTTTCCTTATCTTTTTTAACCAAGTATGCAACTTGCTCCGATAGGGTTTTCAGTTCTTCTAATACTTGATCATTTGAGGGATTTGTGCGCTTCTCATGTGAAAAATAAATTTTGGGAGTCACGCAAAATCCCTTGCCCCTCACACGGCCAGAATATTCAGGAACATTGAATACCTTGCCGAGAATGTCCCTGCAGCTAACTTTATTTCCATCTTGATTTTCAAGACATTGTTCCAAATTTTCCTAAAACACATGTAGTATTAAAAAGATAAGTTCAATATCATTTTTAAAAGGAAATATTAAAAAATATTAAAGTGATAGTATACTTACACATTCTTGAATAACTTGTTGAACATTTTCGTTATCCACTATCTCATCTTTATCTACGCAAGCCTCCTTCCACAAGATATGACGACCTAATGGTTGATCGGATTTCGTCTCTTGCAGCTATTCCTTAAGACATAAACAAAATATTAGTTATAAACTATAGTTTATAATTTAGCTACCACAATGTATAAAAGTGATATTTACTTACAATTTTTTGCTCTAAACGTGCATACCCCATACGCGACCTTTTGTATGGATGCACTGGGTTTTTTGCTCGCTCCCGATTTGTTGTACTTATATTGTATTATAAATAAAAAAAATAACGATCGTGTAAAAAATATAAGATATGAATATGAATAAAACACACATACTAATAAAATAAATATTACCAGAAATGCGGGGTCTAAGCGTTTAGCAACAAAAGAGGTCCACCCTTCATGTGTTATGTAGTGTTTGCAAATGTTTGGAGCTTCAACATTCACATTTCCACACTTGTCTCTTAGATAACAATTCGACAGATGACATCTAAATCCTCTGTGAATTTTACCGGCAACTCTAAGTACGTAATTTTTATGCATATCTTCAATGTTAAAAGCGCTCTGAAAACCAAATAAATAAAGAGTTTGAATAAAAGTATTTCAATGGAAAAAATTATAATTAAGTAACAAAAAAGTGGAGTAAAAAAGTTGATTACTTGTACATCACTCCACAATATGTCTTTAGCATCCTTCAATGTTTTATCTCTCCAGTCATCGATTGTTATTGGGATATTTTGGCGGACAACAGCACTGGTGTAGCTTACCATCGTAATCGGCTGGCCACTTTCATTCCATCCCACCTAATAAACTCATAGCTAGAGTGTAAGTGATTGATTTAAAAAAAAAAAATCTAAACAAAAGTATAGTATTTATACCTCTAAGTTTATTCCAGTACTTCTTGCTATAATGACTTTTTGCATTATAGTTGCCCCACGCTTCACTTTGCCTTCATAGCCTTTAGCGTTGACAGCTTCATTGTTTACAACTTCAGTGTTTACAACTTCGTCGTTTTGACGACCTAAATCGTTGTTGGAATCCATTTATCTACACATTTCACACAGTATAAGTTCAACATACAGTTTAGTGACAACAACAGATTGAATAAATGCAACATGCACTATAAGTTTAGTGACAACGAGATATGAATAACAATACTTGTAGTTTAGGGTTACGATGTTGCAGAAATACAAATAGAAATGTCTTGTGCAATGAGAAGATATCACTAGGGTTCAACAGAGCGCTTTAACAAACTGAACAAAAAATGCCTTAAAAACCTTTATGGTCGTCGGGATAGAACTTAGTGAAAATGGAGAATAATGAAAACAAAGAGTACATAAGGAATATAGACAGAGAGAATGGTTCGCACTATGGAGAATGGTTCGTATAGAGAGTACGTAATGAATAAAGGGTTTCACACTGCCAAGTTCGTAAGGGATGAGAATATACGTAATGAAGAAAATGAAGAGGCGGTTTCTTATATTATCAATTTACACAATATTACAAAAAAAACCCTTTTCCAGCGCTTTTCCAAAGAGCGCTTTAAAAGACTATATAAAAAGCGCCTTAAATAGTATTTTACAGCGCTTATATACACACTATATAAAATGCGCTATATGAGCATTTTACAACGCTTTTTACACTTAAGCGCTGTAAATGTTTTGTACTTGTATTTTATTTTGCATTTTACAACGCTTTTTTCCATAAGCGCTGTAAATGTTGTCTCTTGTAATTGTAATTTATTTTTTTAAAACCATTTACAACGCTTATTGGCAAAAGCGCTGTAAATGTTTTGTACTTGTATTTTATTTTGCATTTTTTCAACGCTTTTTCCCATAAGCGTTGTAAATGTTTTGTCTCTTGTAATTGTAATTTATTTTTTTGAAACCATTTACAGCGCTGTGATATAATATCCATACTCATGGATACCAAATTGTTCATATCAACTCATATGATGAGTACAAATTATAGTTAAAAAATTTATCAAATTGTCATCTCTAAAATAATTAAATAATATCATTAAAAAAATTATATGATGAATTATATAAGCATAAAATCAAATACTCAGTTCTGGCAGGTCAAGTTACATGAAATTTTACACAATTAGTACAGATCATTACATGACTTATATAAAACACATAAACACACTTAAGATTCCCTTCTTCTTTTCCTGGTGGGATTCACATTTGTTTGTCCATTAACGATACGAAACGATGGATTAATCCAAATTCCCCCATCATGATCATCTCTAAGATATAAACTACCATTAGTTGAATCAATTTAACATGGTTGTGATGTCGCAAGAAAATATCATTACCAACATCTTCAACTTTGTTGTTATCATCACTTATTTTATTGGTCGATAGTACAACATACCATTTATCATCAGCAGGATCAGTGACATAAAACACTTGTTGAGCTTGCGACGCTAAAATAAAGATACAAAAATACAAAAAAAAGAACATACGATATTTTATTACGGAGTTTTGACCAATTGTATCTACGTTTCCGACTGTATAGTCATTGTAGTACCTTTCTACTATGATTCAAAATTAAGATTTACAATATACAACTTGTATTTAAATATTTAAATAGGTATGATCCATTTACAACATACAACTTGTATAATAAGGAGCAACGATATGCATAAGGGTTATGTGGACTTGTGGTGATGGATAACTTGCATGATTTTGTTAACACAAAGTGTTATTATTACTTTGTAGCTAATTGGTATATGGAAAATGAGCTAAGGAAAGTTAAATGATCGTGAGGTCTTAATTGATACAAAATTCGTATGTTTTTATATCTATGTGAAGTGTTGATGAGGTACTTCTTTAAAATTATATGTTGTTTGAATGGGTGGTAAATTTGGATTCTCGGTGCGAATTCAAACAATATGGACTTATGCTAGCAGGTGTGACTTTATTGAGGTCTTTGTGCTTGAAACTAGTTTTTTTAGAAGCATGGTATGATTATTTTATGGTTGCTCCTGGTGATTCTTGATCAATTTTTCCTTGATTTTTAGTTTTTAATGATGGGTGTTGTAGGTGTGTCATATAATCCTCTATATCTTGAAAAAAATTTAAAATGCATAAAAATAGAATGAAAAATGACACTCGAGAAGTTATAGATGATTACTGTAGACACAAGATGGCTCCATGAGTGCAAAATTACCTTTTAATGGAGTTTGGAGCGCAACAAGGAGAAACATAGGCGCATTGCGCCAGGCACTGCATTGCAGTGCACATCCTGGCACAACTCTTTGTTCTGAGCGCAGTAGAGAGGTCCCACAATGCATTGTGCAACATGGATGTGTGTCATTCAATTTTGAGTCACTGCATTGCGCCAGACCCAGCACAATGCACTAGTACCCGTTACCAAATCTCTATTTAAGTTAAAAATTATTATTTTATTAGGCTTTTGAATTTTGAATGCAAATGAGGCAATGACACTTTAGAGGAGACCTTGTGCAACCTTTATATGTAATTTTCTTCTTTCTATGTATTTTGTATCAAACACTACGAGTAGCTAATTTATTCATTGATCTGGGATTAGATGAACCTTCTTGACATTATGTATTTTTGTTTTCGTATGCTATTTATGCAATTAAAATGTATTTTATTATTCATATATTTTTGTTCTTAATGTTTTTCTGTGATTGATCATTATATAATTGAACTTGTTGGAACCAAATTGGTTCTTTCAATTAAAGTTTTGATGTTAACAAAAGTATTTTATGTAAATCGCATTTTGACTTAGAAGAATGAAAAATCAGAGGATGTGCAAAATCAAAGGATGACGTCAGAAGAAGATACCTCTAGAATATACAACCAGAGGATACCTCCAGAAGATACAAATCAGAAGCAGAAGATGTCACCAGAGGATGACGTCACCAGGAGATAAAAAATGTCACCAGAAAATTCGGCCAGAGGATACCAGAGGATGTCACCAGAGGGTACCAGAAGATACCTCTAGAGGATACCAGAGGATGTCATCAAAGGCAAACATCAGAGGATATCATCAATTAGATGATATCATCAAAAGGAAGAAACAATAACATAATCAGAGGATATTATTCTTGGCCCAGATCAGAAGGAAGCAGATTCTAGAAGGAGACTTGGTCCAGACTAAAAGGAAGCTTGTCAGAAGGAGACTTGGTCCAGACCAGAAGGAAACATAAGTCAGACTTGGTCCAGACCAGAAGGAAGCATAAGCCAGACTTGGTCCAGATCAAAAGATCAATGGTCCAGATCATAAGATCACATAATGGTACAGATCAGATCACAAACGAAAATATATTTTTGTTTACTTTAACTATTGAAAAATATTTTGATCAACGAGGAAAGAATATTGGTTGAGGTTCTTCGAGTTACCAATCACAAACGAAATTAAAATTGGATTAGAATTGACAAAGTTAATTATGAGGGTTTATCTAACACTTGAACTTATCAATCTGAAAGCTTGTGAATTTTTTTAAGCAAATTCCCATTTATATAGCTAGATCAAGTGATAAAATGTCAACTAAAAGACACAATAAAGATTTGACTACTCAAATCTTAAGAAAAATGTAGCCAAGTTAATGGTGAACCAGGATAAATCGTTGTGTTCTTATGTTGTTATTATCCGCTGCTAAGTCTGATTATTTATTCATCAAATAATTCGCATCAACATTCAACAAAACAGCAAAAGAATTCAAGTTTGACAAACACAATTCAACTCCCCCTTCACAAGCAAGGTATTGTTTCGTTATTAGAAAATAGGCTATAATAATCGTAACTAAAATATATGTTCATGTTCAAATATTGTTATAGGAATATAAAGTATTAACATGCATCTAATAAATTAACGTTTGTATATGCTATGATTAATAAGTCTGATCACCTAAGAAAATAGGGTTTGATGTTATAAAAAATGGACTTTGAGCCAAGGAATTGGTCTTATTTTAGTTTTTAATTTGATGTAATCAAATAGGTTAGATTGTTTAAATATTAAATCAATAATTATATAGTGAAAAGAAGGTGATTCAAAAGTGAACTGTAGCAAATTCCTATAATTAGTAAGTCTATTTATTATTTCATCTATCTGAAAGTGAACTGTAGCAGCTATTTACTTACTACTTTTTTTGTGATCTTGTTCAATTTGCAGTCATGTCTTCTGATTACTCTACAAATACTATTATGAAAGCTATCACCATCCGTAACAGTGGTCAATCAATTAGGCCTTGACAGTATGATTCTTTCCCAATTCTTTTCTTTTCTTTTCCTTGTTTGTATTCTTTAACAACTCAACTTATATGCATTATGTATTTTTCAGAGGCCAAGCCGAAACAAATACTAAAAATTATGGATGTTTCGGGTTTAACTCGAGAACACATTGCTAGCCATTTGCAGGTTTGTTTCTTTATTCCTATTTTGTATTCTTGCATGCTTTCACATGGTTGGTAAATTTTGTTATAACTTGTTAAAGATAATGGAACATTTGATAGATTTTTGGTTACTTATAAATTATTATACATGAATGAATGTATGTAGTTGTGAAGGATTTGTGAAGTTCTATAAGGACCTTAAACTCCAAAAACTGAGACAACATGTGATTTTTATTTAATAAAAACTAATGTTGTTCTAGAATAATTATCAAGAAAGTGTAAGAAGTATTTCTTGTTGCTAAACGATGGAGTGTTCTTAAAGGAAGCGAGAGGATTTCAATTACAATTATAAGCATTCTCTTGGTTGCATTTATAACCATTGCATTTATAAGCATGCGATATATATGTCTTTCTGTTTTAGCTCAAAACCATAGTAGGACATACACCAAATTAGGACCAGTTTGTTACAATTCTTGTTGCTAAGTTGATTGTGTTACAATTCTGATAGATCAAGTTCCCATATATCTACAGTAACATAGCAAGGCCTTGTTCCATTCCTAAGTTTTGAGAGTTGTTGCCAAGTTTCAAGAGTTGTAATGTACTTTGTACCATAGTGCCTTCTTTCAAGAAGTGCTTCACAATTGTTTTAATGCCTTATTTCAAAGAATAATGTTTGGTTATAGTTTATTTTTATCCCCTCTAAAATTAGATAGTATTAGTTAATTTTGATTAAAATCATTATTTTTTTGTTTTATTAATAATATCTTTATGTCGAATGATGTATTTATTCATTTGTTATTTTATTGATTGTAGGTGAAAATTAAAAGTTAATTTGTTGTTGAAGATGAAATTTTGGCAATTTAGTGGACTCAATTTCTTAATGTTTTTTAAGATTGTTATGTATGACATAATATGTCTATTTTGAATGTTAGTAAGACAATATTTTGCACTACTTAGCAAAAATACTCTACAGTGTACTATTGTGTACATTGTTTAACTATTGTTTTATACGATTTTCTTTGTAAGACTTTTATGTTAATTTTCAATTCATACGATGAGTACTTTTTATTTTATTTTGACTCTTAAATATATATATATATATATATATATTATTGTGTATTTACATTTGGTTAATTTTATAAAATAAAATTTTAAATTATTATATAATTTTTATTGGTAACAAAAATTAATATTTATAGCAAATTTGTTACTGTTAAAATCTATACCAACGAAAATAAATTGTCACTTAAATGTATAGCAACAGAATCAAAACCGTATGTATAACTTTTATACATTATGGATAAACTATATCCCATCGGTGAAATGTCCATAGGTAAAACCAAATGTTTAAAGCAACGGACAAAAAGTCTGTCACTATACCCTATAGCAACAACGAGTATCCGTAGGTATAAGGTAATTATATACCACGAAAAAAAAAACTCTGTCGATATAGGTAATTTTGGTTATCCCTACGAATTTTATACTTGTACGTACAGATTTTTACTATCAGTAGAGGTAAAATTTCTTGTAGTGGCCTCATTAATACCTTAATCGATGATTCGTGGATTACTGACTCAGTTTTGTAGAAAAGAATGACTCTTTGTTGCTAGTCACATAGTCAATCAAATAGAATACATATAATTATTAAAAGATGGAGTTTCTATCAAAGGTAATATAACAATATATTTTTGTTTACTTTAACTATTGAAAAATATTTTGATCAACGAGGAAAGACTATTGGTTGAGGTTCTTCGAGTTACCAATCACAAATGAAATTAAAATTGGATTAGAATTGACAAAGTTAATTATGAGAGTTTATCTAACACTTGAACTTATCAATCTGAAAGCTTGTGAATTTTTTTAAGCAAATTCCCATTTATATAGCTAAATCAAGTGATAAAATGTCAACTAAAAGACACAATAAACATTTGACTACTCAAATCTTAAGAAAAATGTTATTTTTAAATAGGATCAATTACTAGAGTAAAAACAGAATTGTCTGATATTAATTGATTACCTCACTGAACCTAATTGATCGGTCTCTTTCCTAATTCATTAGTACTATTTATCAATTAATTAACTATTTTAAAATAACTAATAACTATTTCTTATTATACTATATTGATGTCTAAATATTCAAATATCTAATAATTAACACAACTAACTCTTAGAGGTTTCAAACTAATTAAAAAAAAAATTGGTGCTTAACATGTTAGTGTTTTTTTTTTTTTGTGTGTGTGTGTGTAACATGTTAGTGTTATATAAGGAATAAATACACTCATGATCGGTCCCACACGTATTAAGATCCATTGGAAATTCTAAACCGAGTGTTTTTTTTTTCAAAGAGTCTTTTTGAAGATAATAGTTATATATTGGTAAACTTATTATTTTTGTTTAAATTTTATTTTTAAGATTTTTTAAAAAAAGCCAAAAATTCACTCTTTTTAAAAACCAAAATAATTTATTGAATTAATATAATTAATTTGTTAAAACACTTCTTTTTCTTTTAACAATGAAGCTAAGTCATTTAATCACTTTTGAGACATTATTGATCTTAAATAACATTATATTAATTTTCATAACTAATCATGTGAGATATTTTTTTGAAATGGCAAAATGAAAAATCATATTTTATATATTCATTTTGTGCTGTTTAGCCTAAATTGTTTTTCATTTATTAGCTGCCTTTTTTTCAATCTTTTTGCTATTTCTCTTTCCAAAGTTCATGTTTGATTAAAAAAAATGTTAAATAAGTTTTTAGTTTTTATAAAATTTTAAATTTTTTTCGTCTTTATAAAAAAGTTCTGAACTCATTAGTTCCTAAATTTTTTCTTCACTTTTGTCCCTATTTTGAAAATTTTTTGTATAAAATTAATACTTTTAGTCTCTCAAAAGAGTTGAGTCTATAAAATCAAAATAGGGACTAAAAGGAAATACATATTTTTTAGGGACTAAACTTCAAAATTCATAATTTTATAGGAACTAAAAATATATTTAACCAATAAAAAGTATAGTTTTGAAAACAAATGAACACACCACCGAAAGGCAACACCCCAAGTAAACACATTACGTTAGAGTGTGTTTGATTAGAGGTACATGGAGCAAAGGGGAGGGGGAGATTTTTAAATTTTTGTGTTTTGTTAAATTTTTAAGAGGAGAGAGAAAAGGAGATGAGGGGAACTCAAATCTCATCAACAATTCAAATTAACTCAAATCTCAACAAATACACAACACAACAAGAACTAGCAACCGATTAACGTTAACAATTATCTTCAAAAATAAGAGAATCCACTACACAACAAGAATAAGCAAATAGTTAACAATTAACAATCATCTTTCAGAAATCGTGTATTTCAATGGAAAATTACATAGCACTTAGCACAAGAATAATAGGTAAGTGTTTCAACACTTAACAGGGAACACAAGTAAACACAATAGGCTTAAGGTTAACAATTCACCAAGAGACGACTGACACATAACCCACTCGCCCTGATTGGACAGACCTGCTCTGATACCACTAATGTGACACCCTAAATCCAAATTGAAATAAAAGTTAAAATGCACTAGCTTTGAAAGAGATTCGCAGCGGTCCCAAAATAGAGTAAAAAAAATTCCTTTTAAAATATAAGGCTTAGGACGTCACACTCACACTTACACAAGATGTTCGCATAAAAATTCTTAATTAAAAATCATTTAACATCGAATATAGCTGAGGTTTATTAAACAAATATTTCTGACATAAAAACATGTTCAAAACTTAGAGACAATTAATTTTTATCTTCGAATAAAAGGTCGAATATAACACAATTGATCAATAGAGTTTACAAAACAAAAACTAGTTCATAACTCAACAAAACACAACAAATTACTCCCACCCAGTATCACCTATCAGAGCATGGATCAACAACCGATAACCTGAAATAATTGCGCTCTTGCAAGCGCCAAACACAAGCAACGAGGGGTGAGCTTCGAAAACATGTAATAGTAAAAATAATTGAGAAGAACACGTAAAACATTAATTAAACACTGTATCATTTCAAATCACAATTAACAATAATAATCAAGGTAAAACATTGATACAATCCACAACGTCAAGTAAATCAATACATAGATCAAGTAATGTTATGCATGCACTTATACTCTAGATTCCTCCTCTTTCTTTGGTACCATCCTAACTTTGAAGTACTTGGTTAGGAGGCTTGATATTATGCCACCACGCAAGTGGACGGACAATTCAAATTGGCCATGTCCTCATAGATCCCTTCAACTCAACCAGTGACACATGTATGTGACAGTCGAGGTAAACGTGTGTTTCATGGTAGCTCCCGACATTTAGAGTGCTACCTCCAAGTCACCTAGGAATTCCCCACCCGAATACCTCCAAGGTCTAACAATCTTGCCTTAAGGCTCAATAGTAGACCGCCACGATCAGGCTCATTCAGTTGTACTTCCCCGAAATCACTAGGCTTGTCAGGCCCTACCTATATGATGACAAAATAGTCCTCACTCCAAAACCTTAAACACCTATCTCATACTTATTCACTTCTCACAACTCAACAAGTCTCAGTTTGAATTCACAATATTTATCAGGATTTACATCATTATATATGTATATCAGTCAATCACAATAAAATCCCAATATTTAGTCAACACCACTCACAATGCACAACCTAGACCTATCAATCACATAATTAGAAATCAAACAAGTTGTGCATTCAAGTAATATCACAATTTCAATCAAGTAAAACAGAGCACTCAAATACATATCATTCATACAATAACAATTAGTATAAAGTTTCATAAAATCAAATCACATGCAATCTTGATATAAATTAATTCACGGTAATTCTATAGGTTTCTAAATTATATTTTAGTCTTCCCTATTACCATTCATATGTTATTAATTAATTATTATTACTCAATAAGGCTCAATCGTACGTAGTAAGCCCCAGATGAATATCTGGGAATTACGACATTCTCGTTCATCTCACGTTATATTATACTCATAAAATCGAACCTCCTCTCACCCCTTACCTCAAATCTGATGCTTTCATAAGATAGAAGGACCAGAATGATTTTCAGCAACAATGAGATGTCGACAACGTGCAACGAACAAGTCCAAAAGCATTGACGAATTTGCAGAGTCAATGAAACATGGCTAATAATTTACGTGAGACATAAAAATCAGCGTTACATAATTAATAAAAATATTAGGCGAAGAAACATATTCAAAATGTCGTGAAACGTGTTATTAGAAAATGTCTCACCGATGTGCTGGAGCGCCGATAAGGTCCGACGTCAACTTCACCGAAACACGTAAATAAGTAGTGCTTCTTGAAGGTTTCGACGAGAGGAATCCAAAATGCTATCAGATTTTTAGGACGATGAACGTGCTGACCGTAACTCGACAACACAGCTGCGACGAGGGTGAAAACCCATTTTTTGAAGTATAACGGTTGACGATTTCAAGCATAGGTAATGGAAGAGGGTGCTTCATGGAGTCCAAATATGATCTCGGTTTTCGTTGGTGATAGTTGTGGTGGCCAGAATCTTGATCAAAAGGTGGAGGTGTGATTTTTGACAAAGAGTAATAGGGCGTTTCAATTTGTAATTCAGGTTAAGAATGAAAGAGGAGATCACAACGATCACAAATATGGTCTTGGTTTTGCACGACACCCACTATAATGGTTATGGTCAACAAGAAGAGAATGAGAAGAAAAATGAGGCAGCGACGTAAAGGAAGAAGAAGATGGGAACGTGTTTTCTCGGTCCTTTTGTTCTCTTTTTTCCATTTTTTTCATTATTATTTTATTATTATTAATTAGATTTTAGTTGAGGTTAACCCATAAAACACTGTTGGAACCAAGTTGGTTCTAAGACTTAGGATTTTGATGTTTACAAAAGCACTCAATGTAAACTTATTTTGTATCTTGAATTATTAAATTAAATACAACCAGAATATGAAGAAATCAGAAGCAGAAGATCAAAGGAAAATGAATTCTGGAATTTCCAGATGTTCCAGGATGTCAAAACATCACTAGAAGATATCTTTGCAGGCCTATATCAGAAGGAGGAAAAATCAGAAGGAAACATGGATCATACCATTGAAAAGCCTGCCAGAAGGAGAGTTGATCAAAACAAACAGGAATCAAATATCAATTTTATTCTAGAAGGTATTCTGACCAGAAGATGGTCTGACAGTGAAAAATTACACAGCCCAGACTTGTTCCAGACTTGACCAGAAGGTATGTTTATGAGTCCAGAACAAGAGGATCAATCCAGATTTGGCCCATACCATAAGATGGCATGATTCAGGGCATGGAACTAAGTCCAGAACAAAAGAAATGAGTTCCAGAATCAACCCAGACCTGGTCGAAAATCAAAGGTAAAATGTCCAGACTGAAATATTTTTTGATCAAGTTTATTTCAGTTTGTTCCATACCAAATTCCAGAATCTGTCCAGATCAGAGTAAAAATTCTAGATCAGTGGTTCGGAATTAATTATTTGGTCCAGTGATGGTCCAGATCAGAAAATCAGACAATGACTCAGTGTTGGCCGAAATCAGAGGGACAGAATGTATACTCCAGCAAAGGCCGAATTCAGAGGATTATAGCATATCAGGTGCGCATCCAAGATGGCCGAAATCAGAAGATTAGAGGGTCAGGAAGTGTGGTCCAGGGAAGGCCGAAATCAAAGGATCACAACATATCAATTCGGCTGGTCCAGTTGTGGAATATTGCATGAAGATCCAAGGGTGCAGATTTGATCATGGGGATTAAAGGTGAAGATCTTATGTTATTTTTATCAAAGCATTATTAAAGATTTGTTATAAATTAAAGTGGAGTAGCATGGAAGTCAGGAGCTGTGGCGGGAAGCAATAAAAGGATTTGATTGGCCAGTTATTTTGAAAGAAAATCTGAAGATATGTTTTTTATTTATATGAAGCCCAATTGGTCAAGTTATTTTTGCAAGAGAATCCAACAAGATTCAGCTCGAAATTAAGCTTGGAAGAGGCCTAAATCTGCATCTATAAAAGGAGGCTGAAGGCAGAATACTCAGAATCGAAAATCACAAAAGGGTCATACACTTCAAAAGCAAACACTCTCAAATTTTCATATAAGTCAATTGTTGACTCTCAGTTTTTAAAGCAAGTACTCTTGTTGTTTTCGTTCCACTGTGTCAACTCTAAGTTGTTGAAGTAAAGTCTACAAGATGAGGGAGTCAGTAGGGGTAGCAAGTACTTAGCAATTAGATTCATAGTGGTGTGGTTTCTTCTACAATCTGGGGTTGTCAGATTGGCTGAAGACAAGTGTTTTCCTCAAGAAGTCTAGGATTGTTAGACTATTGAGAAGACTGACTTGGAGGGTCAGTAGCAAGGTTGTAATTCAAGTTTGAATTAGTGAAATCCTTCAAGGCGAAGGGACTGGACGTAGCCTCGTTAACGGTGAACCAGTATAAAATCTGTGAGTTTTTATTTTTATTTTTATTTTTATCCGCTGCTAACTCTGTTTTAATTATACATCAAGTTTTGTTTTGAAAGTATTAAAACAGGAAAAGTATTCAAGTTAAGTCAAACACAATTGAACCCCCCTTCTCGTGTTTGCACCTTCAAACACATCTTATTCATTTCTTTTATTTTTATTTTTAAAATAAAACCAACAAGTACCAAAACTAATTTTTATTAATATATAATTTTTTAAACACTATTTAATTTCTAAAATATTACTAATATTTCAAAACTAATATTATATAAAATAAAATAACTAAAGTAATTAATCTTTTAAAATACATTAATAACTAAAATTCCCATATTCCAAATAATTACTGTAATAATACTTATTTTTTTAAATACTCAAAATTAAAATATTACACTAAAATACTATTATTTTTAGAAACATATATAAAATATATAAAATAATAAAATAAAATATTTATTATTTATATCACTCACTTAATATAATATATATCAAATTTGCACATCATAGAAAACATCCATATAACGAAAATTAGTCACAAACTTTATCAACATATATTTTAAAATAATTTTAACATCAAATTAACTATTTAAAATCCTATGTAGTTAATAAAATAATTTATTATAAAATTTAAGGTGTTACACTTATTAAAAAAGATCTAAATAAAGAGACATAGTTTATTTTTTATTAAGAATTGGTGATTCAAACCTAATATATAATTTAAATTAACGGATCTGGTTTAGAAATCCTTATAATAGACCTTAGGATTTTTTACCTATTTTTAATTTTAGTCTTTTTGTAATGAGTATTGCAATTGTAATTTATATGTGCTTGTTACAAGTGTAATATGAATTATGAGTTGAATACATGGTATTTCTTCTGCTTATGTTTTACGTGTTTTCATCTGCTTCTGTTTTGTGTGTTTTCCTTTATTTTCTTCCTTTTGCCTCCGATTTTACTTTTGCATTCATGATTTATTGTTTTCTTTTCTCTGTTTTCTTCCTTTTGCGACAATTCTTCATCACCTTCCACTAACTGTCTCAAACTTTTAAATTATTCCATATGTCTTAAAGTGTTTGTCAAATCTGTGTACGTTTATGTCTCACTCTTCGTCTCACTCTATGCTCACATAATTATGTTTTTGTTTTCCAAAACGATTTCATTTAGAAATACAATTAATTGTGTTCTAGCGTCTAAATTGCCTGCTTGCATCTAATTGATTCGCTGTGTGCTAGCTTTGCATTATCTACATCACACATATCATCTTATTGCAGTAGTGTTTGATGTGCAACTGATTGCCGCATGATATGTATCATACGCATCACTTGCAACTGAGTGTCATTTGCAGTGCATCACATGTGAGTGTCATTTGCATATATGATAGTTGAGGAATTTTGAATAACTGAGTGTCCAAAGGTTTTACATCTTGAGGAATTTTGAATAGCTAGGCAATAGATTTCATAAGAATCCAAGGCTTAACATTCTCATAATCCATGAATTCAATTGAAAAGAATTGTCAAAATTATGATAATGGGTGTATGGCTTATCTGTTTGCTTATCTTTGTGTTTTTCCTCTCTGAGTATTCCCTTTTGATTTTACCTTCATGTATATCAAAATTAAAGTAACTTAGTAAGTTTGAAACTCTTAAAGTATCATGTTTATCATATTCAAGGAGAGTCCCAAAATATTGATTTATAAGTTTTCTTTTAGAAGATCAAAGGATTATTAAGTTAAACAATTCTTGAGTACTACATTCAGGGGGAGCATTCTTTTAAACTTTACTTTGTGAAGGAAAAATTTTCATTAATTGTATAGTTGTTTGTCATCATCAAAAAGGGGGAGATTGTTAGTATAAAAGTGGTTTTAGCTACAATCCTCTAGTTGATATTTTAATGATAACAAAATAAACAAATAAGAACAATTATCCCCTAACTGTATTTGCTAAGTTAGTAGATTAAGTTATCAGGCAAAAAAGCATATTAATGACTATCTATTTTAAGGTAGCATAAATTATGAGTAAGTTAGAGATAATAATCTAAGTGTTTCTAACACAAAGAATATTATCACTTACCAAACAAGTAATTAAGTTTGCTAATAGAACAAATCATAATATAACCAATAAGAAGTATTACAATAAGCATCTGATCATCTCTGGTTCGAGTCAAAGCATTAAAGAAAAAGGAAATAGAAGTCAATGATTGTCCCTCTAAGTTAAAGAAAAAGAATGCTACAATGATTATTTTCCCTGACTAAAAACCCATTTTGATCCTCTGACTCAAAGAAGAAAAGGAGAAAGCTTTAAATGAACCATCTAATAAAGTAAATATTTTGGTACAAGTTAGATCCTCTGATGAACAAAGAAAAATAATTTACTAAACAAGTTTACAGTGACTCTAGAATATCTGTTGAAGCTGTGTCTTACTCTGATAAACGTGCTCTCAACGTGCCTCTAACGAATCTGATTCCAAGCTCACCATGATGACTCTGTATCTGATTATTCTAGTAAACTAGTTGGCCATCATGTCAACGTTTCAAGTCAAAACCTCGATACAATCACCATTTTGATAAGAAGTCAACATTCCAACATCCCAACATCCTCTGTTCGTCAAGGATGTACTTATCCTATGATTCAAAAAGGGTATGACATTCTCTCGTAGTCACATCCTCTAAGATCTTCCTTCTTAATAGAAGATACGCTGAATAAATTATGAAGATATATATATGGATATGTTTTAAAGGCAAATTTGTCTTAAATGTTGATTCAAGATCTCCAACGATAACATTCTCAACAGATACATCTCTTTGTATTTAAGTAGACATCGATCAATATGAAACAGAGAGATGAGAAAATGAAAAAGTCTATGTGTTAATAATTTCTGAAACAACCTCGAACACATCAAAAGAAAAGAAAGAATGAAAAATCCTCTCAATAGAGAGTTATTAGAATTGATGTAAATCAATCGAGTTGTTTGATACACTTGAATTGATATAGGATTTCAAATGTCATATTCTCTCAATGAGAGTTAGAATCCTAGAAACAAACTTTATGTTAATTCAGACACAAACTGGAATTGATGTAAATCAACACGATAGTGGCAACAACTCTTTCATCCATAAGAAGTACCTGGAGAAGTATAACAATACTCATGAACCTGAACGAAAAAGTGCTAGAAAGTTGAGAAGGCTTCCAATGGTGACAGTTTGAAGAGGATAAAGAATAACATTCAAAGATTGAAGAGGTAGCTTAAATAATACTTGTATGCTATTGTTTAAAATAATGGATTAAGTCCTTTATTGTATTAAATCAAAATTTCTCTGTGAGGGGATGACTAGATGTAGCATAAGTCTATTGTGAACTAGTATAAAAATACTTGTGTCAATTCTCTCTCTTTGTTATTTTAATCTAAGTGTTTTATTATACAACTTTATTTTCACTAAACATGTTTTATAATCGTAAGTTGAATTATTTGATAAGGAACATATTTTTGGTTAAACAATTAAACTAATTTTCAAAAATGGAAAAATATAATTCAAATATCTCTTCTTATGCTTTTCAGCCCCTTCATATCTAACTAGGGCGACAATCAACCTGTGTAACCAGAACATTGACACATGGGCCCAAATTAGGGAGGACCCAAAAAAAAATTTATAGTATACCCTGACCTTTGAAAAATTGCATTGATATCCTTAATGTTGTATATTGAACACTCTAAAATTTTATATTTGCATCTTATGTCTAGAATAAATACTCTGTTTTCCCACTATTGTGAGTCTGTGAGAGCGGCTACAACATACCAGGCGCCACCACCCACCACCAAAATTTAGAATTTTGAATCTTGATATTAGGGTTTTGTGATTTTAATGTCCAATTTTTAGAATCGACCAGGGTCTACAAAAAATATTAAAACGAATCTATCACATCAAGTTGCTTAAAAAACAACGCAACAGTCACTACACCAAAATGTAGATTTTCTAGCGCACCTTTAACAGCACTTGTTAAGTAAAAGCGATGTTGTATTATATCTTAAAAATACACGGAGTCTTAGACAACGCTTTTTTGAAAAGCGTTGTCATAGGTACTAATAGTTATATATAATAACAAATCATTTGACAACGCTTTTTATAAAAGCCCTGTCATAGGATCATAATATTCAAAAGCGCTTTTGCTATAAGCGTTGTCATAAGGTCATAAAGCACTGTCATAGGGTCTTTTGAAGTACTTTTCAGAAAAGCGATATCATAGGGTCTCAGAAAGTTAGGGTATTTCAAAGCGCTGTCATAGGGTGTTAGAAAATTTCTAATTTTTAATGTCTCACTTTAATTATTTACATGCATGTAACCGGTTTTCTTCACCAAATCTTAATTTCTCTGTGCGAACTAGTTTTTTCACCAAACCCTTTCTGCAAACTAATTTCTTCACCCTTTGTGCGAACTCTACCTTCACCCTCACTCTCCGGCAGCGGTGTAGTGTAACACCCCAAATTTTATAATAATTAAATTATTTTATTAATTAAATAGGATTTTAAATAATTACTTTGATGTTAAAATTATTTTAGAATATACGTTGATAAATTTTGTGACTGATTTTCGATAAATGAGCGTTTTCTATGATGTGCTAATCTTGTACATATTTGACTAAATAAGTGATATAAATAACAAATAATATTTTATTATTTTATATATTTTTCTAAAAATAAGGGTATTTTAGTGTACATATTTTAAATAATAAAATTTTAGGCAAATCAACGTGTATACGTGTGTTCGTAGTTAATATAATATTTTCTTGTATGTTTGACTAATGTTAAATGTGGACATAATTATATTTAATTATTTCTCAAAATATCTTATTTTAATTATTTATTTTACAAATAATTATCTTGAGATAGTAGTAATATCGTGTTTAATTTCCTTTATTTTTATATATTTGTAATGACATTGTGATTTTATATACATTTATTATGACTTAGTAATTAATATAAATTGTTGATGTTATATTTATCTATTTTATCAGTTTGACTATTCTATAAAGATGATGTATTTTTATGCGATTATTTTGAAAAATAGTATAGTAATAATTATAGTGATTATTTTGAATATGATAGTTTCGGTTATTTGTAATATATATATTAAAAAATTAATTATTTTAATTACTCAAATTTATAATATACTAGTTCTTAAATATTAGCAATAGTAAAACATAAAATAAGTACTAGGGGTGGGAATAGGCTAGGCCAGGCTTTGAAAGGCCTGTGTCTGGCCGACGATTAATTTTTTAGGCCTAAGCCTGGCCTACGGCCTACCATAGGCCTTTTTTTTGCCCTGGCCTGACCTTTTTAAAATTATGGTCTGGCCTGAAAGCCTTATTCACATTAAAACATTTAAATATTATATTTTACAATTTTTTTAAATAGACTAAATTAGACAGTTTTATATAAGGAAAACTAATAAAATTATAATCAAATCTAATATAATAAAATAATATTAAAATAGCCTAATTGATAGGCTTTAAAATATGATACAATAATATTAATAAATAACAATAATAAATAATATATATATATGTACTTTAAAATAGGAAAAAATAATATTAATAAATAATAATAAAAAATAACATTAATAAATAATATATATATATATATATATATATAGGCCGGCCTATCTGGCCTGATAGGCTTTTATATAAGCCTGAACCTGACCTATTTAAATAAATAAGCTTTAAAAATAGTCTGAACCTAGCCTTCTTATTAAACAGACCAGGCCTGCCCAGGCCATAAGTAGGTCAGGCCATAGACGCCAAACGGACGGCCTAACCTATTCCCATCCCTAAGGGATCAATGGACTTGGCCTTATGGATGAGAATAGGCTAGGCCGTCCGTCAGGGGCCTATGGCCTAACCTACTTATGGCCTGGTCTTACGTGTTTAATAAGAAGACTAGGTTCAGGCTATTTTTAAAGTCTATTTATTTAAATAGGTTAGGTTCAGGCTTATATAAAAGCCTATTAGGTCTGACATGCCGGCCTATATATATATATATTATTTATTAATGTTAATTTTTAGGCTAAATAGCACCTGTGGTCCCTTAACTTAATTTCAGTTAACATTTTAGTCATTCATCTTTTTTTTTCCGATTTGGTCCTTTATTTTAATTTTAAGTGACAATTTGATCTTTTATGTTTTAAAATGTTAACAATATTATCCTTTTTTTTACAAAAATTCATCAAAATTTTCAACCAAAACCTATAAAATTAATTATATTCTTCAATATAATACAAATTTCATCAAATTCGAAACTTAAATCTGAAAATAAACTCATGTTTCCATCTCTAACTAGGGGTGTACGTGGGTTGGGTTGGGCGGATTTTGACAAAATCCGATACCTGACCCGATCGATTATTTTTGGGTTGGGTTAAGTTGTAAACCCATATTTTTTTCATTTAATCTGAACCGAACTGACCCGATCAAGAACGGGTTAGGTTGGCGGGTTATACATAAATAATAACTTGTTTTTTATTTTACGGAAAAATATATTGAATGAAAATATATTGAATACTTGAATGTCTCAAAAACTATAAAATTTCAATTACATCATTCAATTCTTTAAAAAAGCCAACAATCTCTCACAAAAAAAAAAAAATCCAGCAATCTTTAAATACATAAATAAATTCAACAACAGTAAATCAATAAAATATGAAAATTCATCAATTCTAAGCAATGTCACTTTCAAGTCCAAACACTTAACAGGTAAGTGCTTGGACTTGAAGTTGACTTTGCTTAGAATTGATGAATTTTTATATTTTTAGGGGTGTACGCGGGTTGGGTTGGGCGGATTTTGACAAAATCGATATCCGACCCGATCGATTATCTTTGGGTTGGTTAAGTTCTAAACCCGTATTTTTATTTATTTAACCCAATCCGATCAAGAACGGGTTGGATTGGGTGAGCGGGTTGGCGGGTCGACCCGTGTCCATGTACACCCCTATCTCTAACAACATCAAATAAAGAATGAAAATATGAGTTTATTTGAAGATTTGAGTTAGGAATTTGATGAAATTTGTATTATATTAAAGAATATAATTAATTTTATGGGTTTTGGTTGAAAATTTTGATGTATTTTTTGAATTTTTGTAAAAAAAAAGGATAACATTGTTAACATTTTAAAACATAAAAGATCAAATTGTCACTTAAAATTAAAATAAAGAACCAAATCGGAAAAAATAAATAAATAAATGACTAAAACGTTAACTGAAATTAAGTTAAGGGATCACGGTTGTTAACTTGCTATTTAGCCTATTTTTTATTATTATTTATTAATATTATTGTTTCCTATTTTAAAGTATATATATATTTTATTATTTATTAATGTTATTTATTAATATTATTGTTTCCTATTTTAAAGCCTATCAATTAGGTTATTTTAATATTATTTTATTATATTAGATTTGATTATAATTTTATTAGTTGCTCTTATATAAAACTGTCTAATTTAGCCTATTTAAAAAAATGTAAAATATAACATTTAAATATTTTAATGCGAATAAGGCTTTTAAATAGGCTTTCCGACCAGGCTAGATTTTTAAAAATGTCAGGTCAGGCTGGAAAAAAAAAAGCCTATGATAGGCCGTAGGCCTAAAAAATTAATCGTAAGCCAGACTCAAGTCTTTCAAAGCCTAGCTTAGCCTATTTCCACCTCTATTATGTGTTGAAAGGGCTTTAAATTTTTAGTTGTGTTAATAATAATAATAATAATAATAATAATAATAATGATAATGAACACAAAAAAGGGAAAACAAAAGACCGAGATCCTCTTCTTGGTACACACCGCCACCACCATAACCCATTTTTTCTCCATCTTCTCCTTCAACCATGACCATTATAGTGGGTGTTGTGCAAAACCGAGACCACATTTGTGATAGTTGTGATCTTCTCTTTCATTCCCAACCTAAATTGCAAATTGAAACGCCTTTTGCCTCTTTGTCAAAAATCACACCTTCACATTTTGATCAAGATTCTGGCCACCATGAGTATCACGAACGAAAACCGAGACCATATTTGGACTCCACGAAACACCCTCTTCCATTACCTATGCTTGAAATCGCCAACCGTTACACTTCAAAAAATGGGTTTCCACCATTTTCGCGGCTGTTTTTATTGAATCCAGGCCAACACATTTATCGTCTTGAAAAACTGATATCGTTTTTGAATTCCTCTCGTCGAAACCTTCATGAAGCACTACTCATTTGCGTGTTTTGGTGAAGTTGACGTCGAACCCTATCAACTCTCCAGCACATCAGTGAGGTCTTTCCTAATAACTTGTTTCACTTCATTTTGAATATGTTTCTTTTCCTAACATTTTTATTAATTATGTAACACTAATTTTTATGTTTCGCATACATTATCAGCCATGTTTCGTTGACTCTGCAAATTTTTCAATGTTTAAGTGTAAATTAAGTGAGATGAACGGGAAAAACGTATTTCTCATAATTCATTTGGGGCTCGCTAGGTACGGTTGAAACCCTTGAGTAATTATTGACTAATGAGAAAACTTGAATTTGGTGAGGTTAAAATATGAGTTAGAAACTTTTATAGGATGTTGTTTGATTTGATTTCGAAGATTATGTGGCAGTTGAATTATTGTAGAATTGTGTATTTGACATATTATGTGGTTTGTTTATATCCACCCTTGATATTGTTATATGATATAAAATCTGAGGTAAGTTAAATGCAGGAAATCAAAGGCTGAACTAATAGCATCCAACTAATATAAGCTAATTATGGTTGAACTAATAACCACATTAGATTTCAGTTGTTTAGACAAAAGTATTGAGGTTAGGACTTTGGAAGTAACAAATTGGTATGCTAGGTAGTAAACACTGTTCAAAACCAACATTTCAATGGGTCTATTATGTATTTTGAATTATCTTCTATGTTTATATTTATATTTCGTCAATTTATTTGTCTATATATTTAAGGAAAAAGAGCTTTACATTTATCGTAATTTTAACTAAGCTATTTTTGTATAATGTAATGTCTTATTTTTGTGTAATGATGGTTGGATCTTCTTAATACTCTCCTTGTTAAGTGCTGCTAATTATCCTTGTTTTCATGGACTTTTGAACCAACTTGGTGGACCTTTAAGTACCCAATTGTCAGACAAAAGATCTAGCATTGTAAAGCAGGTGCACTAGAGGATGCCGCCAGGGGATGTCGCCAGAGGATGTCACCAAAGGATACCTCCAGAGGATGTCACCAGAGTATCCCACCAGAGGATATCACCAGAGGCAAAAATCAAAGGATATCATCAGAGGCAAAAATCAAAGGATATCATCAGAGGCAAAAATCATAGGATATCATCAGAGGCAAAAATTAGAGGATACCTTCAGAGGCAGGAATCAGAGGACATCATCAGAGGATACCATCCGAGGCAAACATCACAATATGAAAGAAGGCATGGTCAAGATTCGTAGAAGATTTGACTCAAATTTAAAGAAGACTTGATTGAAATTTGAAGAAGATCTGATCAGAATTTGAAGAAGATTTAATTTAAATCAGAAGAAGATTTGGTTCAAATTTAAAAAGGAACAGAATCCAGTTGAAGAATTTACAAAAGAAATTTGAACAAAATACAATTCGAAGCAACTATAAATAGATACTCGAAGCAATTTGACCAAGTAGAAATCCCAAATCTCAACTATAAATAAATACTCCATGCTGAAGAAGAAATCATCGAAAAACAGAAGAGAGTAGAAGAACTCAAGCTTAAAATCCAAATTCATCTTAGAGTTCAAAGAGAGAAACACTTGTGCGAAAGAGAAATATTTTCTAAGTGTTCTTTTCTTAGAGTGTGAGAGTCATTGTTATAATCAGCTTTCCAGAAGCAACTACTCAAGTTCCAAACCTTTGTATCCAACCCGATAGTGGTGTAAGTTCTGTCTTCAATTTGGGGTTGTCAGATTGTTAGGAGAAGACTTGGCTTGTTGGGTCAAGGTGGTGTAAGTTCCTTCTTCAATCTGGGGTTGTCAGATTGGTAGGAGAAGACTTGGCTTGTAGGGTCAAGGTGTTGTTGTTCCTCAAATGTCTGGGGCTGTCAGGCTGTTTGGGAAGACTGGCTTGGAGGGTCAGGTGCTATGTAATTCAAAGTGTTTGAATTAGTGGATTAAAACCTTCTGAATGAGGGGACTGGATGTAGCCAAGTTAATGGTGAACTAGGATAAATCTATGTGTCCAAATACTTATGCTTTTATTATCCGCTGCTGCTGAATCTGATTTGCGTCTTCTCCATGTAATTTATATCAACTTTCATCAAATCATCAAAAAGTATTCAACTTTGGCAAACACAATTCAACCCCCCCTTCTCGTGTTTGCACCTTCAATAATTGCCAACTCTTAACTATATATAGCTTGCATTCATAAAGTTGTTTCTGCATAGTGATTCAAAAATCTACAACAACGCTTTTTAAATAAAGCGCTATTAAATATCACTTACGACATCACTTTTTACATTTTAAAAAGCGTTATCTTACCTTTTAACAGACTACATGCTAAAGCGCTGTTAAATACATAAAAAAATGCTGTTAAAGTCTAATTTTGATAAAATAAAATAAAAATAGAAGCCTCAATGCAAGGCCTTAATGGCCTGGCCTGTCCCTTGGGCCTCGTGTTTACAATTCAATTTTGATAGGATGATGAGCTCTTGTCCTTTTTTTACTAGACTCAAACAGTTTAAATATTAAAAAAATAGAAAATAATATGTTCAACTTCAAATCGTGAATATTTTTCTATTATATATATATATATATATATATTTAGGATGTTGCAAGGTTTTTTGACCTTTAAGAGTTCAAGAGGTCGTAAGGGAGAGATACGACCACTGTAGTAAGAAAAAAATATTTTCTGAGGTTGCATCTGGAGGATTCTACCGTGTGTTGCCTTTTTTTTTTTTAGTTTTTAACAAATAAAAAAATGTTAAATTAATAAATAAAAAATAATAAAAAAATCAAAATTATATTAATAATACAAACAAAATATGAGAAAAAAAATACATCACATTAATGTTGTCAAATAAAATAATGTGCTATAATATTTTAACAACCCCCTCCTATCTTTGGAGACTATTGCAAATAAAGTAACAACTCCCTCCTATTTTCTTTCCTAATTTGCAGCCAATTTTCAACTCCTTTTAATCCTAATTTCAATATCATGGAATTGTTAATTTATTTGCAATATGATGCAAAATAGGAAGAAATACATGTGGGAGTTGTTAACATGGAGTTGCTAATTTATTTGCAATAACGGCAAAATAAAAGTCAGTTGCTAAAATACTGCAACACGTTCTTTTTTTTATCACATCTCGACTGCAATAATGTTGATGTACTTTTTTTATATTTTATTTAATTTTATTAATATAATTTAGTTTATTACTTTAACTTTTCTACATTTATTAAAAATAAAAAAATAAGACAGCATATGATCATATCCTCTGAATATCATCTCTTATCGGAGAAAAACAAAAAAAATTTACTTCAAAATTGAACCTCTAATCGTTACAAATAAATATTTACCGTACTTACTAAAATGCAATTCTCTAATTCTAATGTCTTCTCAAGCTCTTTTTAAAAGGATGAGAAAGTGCACATCTTTGATGCTTGGTCATGTGTTTTTTAATAAATTTAATTTGTAAAACAAAGAAAATAAGTGTATGTCACATATAGACTATATTTTTTATATGATATACACTACGTCAAAAATTGTCTTTTACAGCGATTTTTTTAAGCTCTTTACAACGCTTTTAAGCGCTCTAGTATTTAGTGCTGTAAAAGGATACAACAGCGCTATTGAAAATACAACAAGCTCTGTAATAGGTCCATATATAAAGCACACATCTTATACTATGTTTACAGCGCTTTTTGAAAATGCGCTGTAATAGGTCCATATATAAAGCGCGCTTCTTATACTATGTTTACAGCGCTTTTTCAAAAAAGTGCTATAATAGGTCCATATATAAAGGCTTCTTATACTAGTTTTACAGCGCTTGTTCAAAAAAGTGTTGTAAAAGGCTTAGAAAAGCGATGTAAAAGGCTTAGAAAAGCATTGTAAAACATTTAAAAAAGCTCGGTAAAAAGATTTTTTATGGCATTTTTTAAAAAACCGTTGTCTTTTTTATGGCATTATTATGAACATCAAATATCACATTCAGATTTTTCTTTTCAACATTAAAATTTACATTCACTATATCAAAATTCATATTCACAAATATCAAAATTCATATTCTTCACAATATCAATTTCATATTCACATTCAACAATATCAATTACAAGTGTTTCACATCAACAAATTACAATAAATTGCAGTATGAATTACATATTCACATAACAAATTACATCATGACAGTAACAACAAATTAACTACAAATTATATAACTTTGAGTTCGAGGACAAATTGGCACCATTCTTCTTTTATTTTTGTGAGATCACTTTCAGAGTATATTGGGTTGAAGTTGTCAAAATACTGAATTAAAACAAGTTAGAATCAAAAAAATAACATATATATATATATATATATAGTTTATATATACAAATCAAAATATAATAAAAATAACGTACCGTTTCTGGAATTATATGTTGATGTAGATCAACAATCTCCTTCATGAACCTCATAATATAGTATCTGCAGTCTATGTTGTTAGTTTGACGCGGACACTATAAATATTTATGCATTGATTGTAAATGAAAATTTAAAGGCATATAATTAAATTCTATAACAAAAATTTCAAACCTTTATTGCAAATCATGTGATGTTGTTTAACTTAATCTTCGACACTGAAGCACCCCTTTGAGCACGGGAAACTTGCAGAACACTATCAAATAAATGTAATTATTATTCAATGACCAAACACATTATTTATATATGTAAGAAATAAATGAATATTACTTACATGTCGAAGATGTTTTTTATATCAAGGCGATTGTTGAAATGACCGTGCAATGGGTCTAAATAATATACAATTTCAGATGTCGCATTTATGGCAAACAACACCCAATGTTGCCTACAACAACAAAAATTTGGTTGGCAAATTTGTTTACACAACTCATAATATCATAAATTAAAAAAGATATAGATAAAGTATCTAATTACGTACCCTGAATTGTATGGTGCCAGAAACAGCTTGTCCTTCTCTTTATTTTCTATAAGTATATCAACTACATAGTTTTTACATTAACTGGATCGAGTTTAAACATGGATAGTTTATGCGGAGATAAGAATGAAAATGTACATGACAAGTTCCGCGTGCACACCAACTTCTCATATAAAAACCTTCAATGAAAATATAAAATTAGATAAATTATCAATAAATTACATGTGGCAGTGATGCAATTAAAAGGTAATTTTTATCTTAAATAAAGTATTTATATTACTTGATGTATATGCTGATGACAGTAGCACTCAGCTCTTTATGATCGAGAAGTTCATATATTTGCTCTTTGCCAAGTATGTCTAAATACTCTTCTCCGAATATACCTTTTTCCATGTTTATCATATGTGTATCATTGTTGCCCTCCATATTCATCTTTGTTGTTGTATCAAGACACGACCCAAATCGAGCAAGGCGTGGTTGACTTATTTTAGGAGCAACAACTGATTTTCCTCGATCCAGCTTTTGCATTTTGGAAGGTTTATTTTTACCACGGACCTGCACCTGCGGTGCAGCGGGTTTATTTTTTGGTTGAACCTGAAACAAATGAGGTTGATGAGTTTGTTAGTTATAATAGTAAGCTAATCATGTCGTATACATGAATTGATGTATATGTCAAACCTTTTCTGGTGCCTTTTCTAGTGAAGTGACAGACTCGCTGCGAGGGATCTTATCATCATTCCCTTTAGCAACCATCTAAATTAATGTGAAATATAAAAACGGAAAAATCAGCAATTAAACATAATCAATCACAATCATACAACTAAGCATACATAGAAATTAAAACATACCTCCTGATTAGTGCCAACAAGATATTTCGGCCATGCCACATAGCTACCTATTGCTTCTCCCAAAAATTCCATATCTCCGTCGTTGTCGGGGATAGGCAACGGTGCAAGTGGTTCTAAAGCTACCACATGTGACACTTTAACATGAATGGCAAGGATGGGGTTGTTGTGCAATACTTCTCCCAATGTATTGTACAATGTTCCTTTCCCAACCATGCGACGGGTAGAGGAAGACAAGTATAGGCAGCAACGTGAAACACCCTAAATTAAATCAATGGTTAATACATAAGTATGTGAAACAATTAGGTTGAATGAATTTCTTATTTTGTTAAGTAATTAATCACCTTCGGGAGACTTTTATGAGCAATGTTGCAACTTCCATCTTCACTGTCTATTTGCATTTCACGTTGAAGTTGCATTTCCTTATCCTTTTTAACCAAGTATGCAACTTGCTCCGAAAGGGTTTTCGGCGCTTCTAATACTTGATCATTCAAGGGATTTGTGCGCTTCTCATGTGAAAAATAACTTTTGGGAGTCACGCCAAATCCCTTATCCCTCACACAGCCAGAATATTCAGGAACATTGAATACCTTGCCTAGAATGTCCCTGCAGCTAATTTCTTTATTTTCATCTTGATTTTCAAGACATTGTTCTAAGTTTCCTAAAATACATGTAGTATTCAAAAGATCAGTTCAATATCATTTTTAAAAGACAATATTCAAAAATATTAAAGTGATAGTATATATACTTACACATTGTTGGACAACTTGTTGAACATTTTTCGTTATCCACTATTTCATCTTTATTTACACGAGCCTCCTTCCACAAGATATGACGACCCAATGCTCTTCTTTTTTTCCTTGTTGGGATTCACATTTGTTTGAGCATTAACGATACGAAACGATGGATTAATCCAAATTCCCTCATCATGATCATCTCTAAGATATAAACCATCATCAGTTGAATCAATTTCACATGGTTGTGATGTCGCAAAGAAAATATCATTACCAATATCTTCAACGTTGTTGTTATCATCACTTATTTTATTGGTCGATAGGACAACAGACCATTTATCATCAGCAGGATCAGTGACATAAAACACTTGTTGAGCTTGCGACGCTAAAATAAAAGGCTCACCTTTGTATCCCACCCTACTAAAATCGACGAGCAAGAACCCAGACTCATAAATCCGAACACCATTATTATTATCGACCCACTTGTAACCAAAGATGGGAACACGAAACATTGTGTAATCCAACTCCCATATGTGCTTGATAACCCCAAAATATGATAGATTTGCAATTATTGGGTTTTTGTCTTTTGCACTTGAGATATGCATCGCTTCAGCTACTAGAGTGACTCCGCTATTTTGCATAGTGGTTTGCTCATCTTTTTTTGTGGTATAAAATGTATAGCCATTAATTACATCACCGGTGTAAGAAAAGACATGTAAACTCGGGCCATTTGCTAGCCACCTCAATCTCTCTGAAATTGAAGCGGGGTCTGTATCAAACTTTGAGCTAATGTGATTTTTTAGCCAAGGGATAAAACTTCGATTGTGCTCTCGTGTTATCCAATTTTTATTCTTGTTAATCTTCAAACTAGATAACTGATCCATGTGTATTGTAACATACGGTTGAACCTTATCATCATTGTGCAGAACATACAATTGTGCCTGCTCTCATTCTGTTCTTGATATAGTCGTACTCTCTTTCCAATTATTCCTTCTCCTGTTATTCTTCCCGAATGACGAGACATAGGAAGTCCTATGGATTCAACATTGGATAGATATTCAGTACAAAATTCAGCAGCTTCTTCGACAATGTACCGTTCAGCAATACATCCTTCTGGTCGACTTCTACTTTTTACGTACCCTTTTAATATTTTCATATATCGTTCTATCGGATACATCCATCTCATGTAAGCTGGCCCAGAAAGTTGTGTCTCCTTAACAAGATGAACAGTAAGGTGAACCATTATATCAAAAAACAAGGGTGGGAAATACATTTCATGCTCACACAAAGTTACAACAATTTCCCTCTGCAATGTCGGTAATTTCTGAGGATCGATCACTTTACTACAAATTTCCCTGAAGAAGAAACATAATTTAGTTATGGCTCGTCGAACTTTTTCAGGTAAAATGGAACGTATACCTATTGGTAGCAATGCTCCATTAGAACATGACAATCATGAGTCTTCAAACCTTTTAACTTAAGGTCTTTCATAAAAACTAAATTTTTAATGTTTGAACTGTATCCTTTTGGAACTTTAACTTCGTGTAGAAATTTACATAAAACAATTTTTTCCTTTCTAGATAGAGTATGAGCGACTGGAGGTAGATATGTGCAATTTCCTTTCTTTACGAGACCCAATTCATTTCTTATTCCCATATTGACCAAATCCAATCTTGCATTGATGTCATCCTTAGACTTTCCCGGAACATTGAGTAACGTACCAATAACACTATCAAAGACATTTTTTTCGATATGCATTACATCGAGAAAATGTCTTATATATAATGACTTCCAATATGGCAATTCAAAGAAAACTGACTTTTTCTTCCACCCAGTTTTGACAAGCTCTCCCGCAAATGGTTTGCCAAATTTATTGGTCAAACCTTGTACTTTTTCCAATATTTGATATCCAGTCGGTGCTTTTGGAGCAGTACATTCCTCTGATTTTCCATTGAATGCATTTATCCACCCACAATAATGATGACTAAAAGGTAAAAATCTATGATGTCCAAGAAAGACGTTCTTCTTACAATGTTTCAACTGCATCCAATCAGTACTCTCTTCACATATAGGACATGCACACTGACCTTTAACGTTATACCCTGATAAATTACCATATGTTGGAAAATCATTAATTGTGCCGAACAACATAGCCCTCAAATTGAAACATTATTTCTTATACCCATCATAAACTTCCACACCTGACTCCCATAACTTTTTTAAATCTTCAATTAAAGGAGCCAAGTAAACGTCAATATCATTCCCCGGTTGTTTGGGTCCAGAAATTAACAAAGACAACATCATAAATTTGCGCTCATACATAACCATGGAGGTAGGTTATAAATCAACAAAATCACAGGCCACGTGCTGTGTGATATGCTTTGAAGACCATGTGGATTCATTCCATCAGTAGAAAGTGCAAGTCATAGATTTCTTGACTCTACCAAAATCAAGATACTCGTGATCAATTTTTGCCCTTTGTGGAGAATCTGCAGGGTGTCGTAACTTTCCATCTCTAATTCTTTCATCTGCATGCCATGTCAAGTGTTTTGAATCTTCTTCACGGCGATAGAGTCGCCCAAATATTGGTATTATAGGAAAATACCATACAACTTTTGCTGGAGTAGATTCTTTCTTCTTATATCGAGAGACATTGCATTTCGGACACACCTTTAGTAATTCATATTCATTTGAAATAAAATGCAATCGTTAGGACACGCATGAATCCTTTCGTAACTCATGCCAATAGAGCACAAAATTCTTTTAGCCTCGTAGGTTCGACTGGGAAGTTCATTATCATCCGGCAACATATCTTTTAGGAGTGTTAATAATTCTACGAAGCTTTTATCATACCATCCATTTCTCGCTTTTAAGTTGTACAACTTTAATATCACCGAAAATCTTGTGAATTTAGTACAACCATTATATAATGGTTTCTCTGCATCACTCAACAAACTATCAAACATTTTAGGACAATCTCGAAGATCTTCTTCAACTGCTTTTGCAATATCTTCAACTCGGTCCTGCTCATATGTATCGGTGTCGAAATCATTTGAACAAATTTATCATATCGAACAGATTTTATATGATTTATCATGTAAGAATTTATGAATGCAGCTTATGAATGCAGTATATATGAATGCAGTGTTACACAAATTTATCAATCTATAACATCATACAAATCTATAGTATATATAGACTAATATTGGAAAATGGAAACCAAGGTCCAAGGTCATGCATACAAGTCTGATTTCAAAACAGAACAGATTTATCATCTAAAATTTTATATGATTTATCAGGTAACAATTTATCAGTTTTAGAGACAATAACAATCAATAAATACAGTACCTGAGACAACAATCACTCAGTAAAAATGGGCGCAAAGTAGAGGAGAGAAAAGTTCGTAATAGGGTTCGAAAAGATAGAACGTATTAAATATGTTTTTATTTATTTATTTATATATAACTGCTTGTAATTTTACAGCGCTTTTGTCTATAAGCGCTGTAAAAGGCTTTTAAAAATTAAATTTCAAAACATTTACAACGCTTTTAAACAAAGCGCTGTAAATATAGTGTGTGGGCGCTATATTTTACAGCGCTTTTATCCATAAGCACTGTAAACGGCTTTTAAAAATTAAATTTTAAAACATTTATAGAGTTTACAGCGCTTTTATACAAAGCGCTGTAAATGTAGCGCTCTAAACACGCTATGAGAGCGCTATATTTTACAGCGCTTTAACGCGAAGTGTAACACCCCGAGTTTAAAACACAGCGCGAGTGTATATTTTTTATTTTTTTAAATAAATAAAAGGAATTTTCTTTTTCAAAATTATTAATTCAAAAGAATTAAAATCAATTCAAATTAAAAGTTGTTCAACGTCGTAATCCAAAATAGAGAAGTAATTAAATAATTACATCACGATTAATCAAGTCAATTATTTTTGGGAATTTAATTCTTCAAAAAATAACAAAATAAAGATACATCCAACAGCTGTATCCTGGACCCACCAAAATATTATCAGAGTGCGGAAAATATTAGCGGAAAAGTTATACAATAATTCCCAAAATAACCAATTACATTTCCCAAACTCAAGACCCTCTACAAAAGTCTAGTCTGATAATGCACTAAGCTATAGTAGCAAGTAATTTCCACTGCCTCCTCCACAAGTATCGTCTTCACCCCAGCTTTCTGTCCCTCTACGTTGCCCACGAATACTCCGTATGTAAAGATTAGGGGAAACTAACGACGTCTCCGTCGTTAGTGTAACCGTCGCTGGGACAGGTTTGGGTATCATCTGAGGGCAAAGCCCAATTTCCACAATAATAGTAAAGGGTCACCGACCGAAATTAACAAATAACATATAGCATTTATATCAACAGTAACAAATATATCTATGGCATATCATATAATAATGATGATAAATAAGGATGCTCATTTTGAAATTTCATGACATGTATGCCTTTTCTAACAGCAACCAAATTAATATGGAAAACATGTTGTAAGTACAACCATCAACTGAACAATCACAATCATTCATCAAAAAAATTCAGATTCCATAATATACTTACACTCATCAATTTCCAATCATCAACACATATCCAAATCATGACCCACCGGTCAACCACCCCGAAGAAATATGTGTATGCTCATGTACTCAACTTCTTGGAATTACCAAGGTGCAGTCGCTCACAGACTAGCACAATTTACATATGTTTGACTTTAATGGCCAACATGACCATGGTGCAATCGCTCACAGATCAGCACCAGTGCAGTCGCTCAACTGACCAGCACGTTTTACATATACCAAGGTACAGTCGCTCACAGACCAGTACCAGTGCAATCGCTCAACAGACCAGCACTCGTGCAGTCACTCAACAGACCAGCACGTTTTACGTATTTGAATGGACCATCACGAACACGTGGCCACTCTGAACCCGGATAGAATGGACCACAACGAACACGCGGCCACTCTACAACCCATCACGGTTACTACTTTCACGTGTATTAGCCTCTCACAGGCCAAATACACAGAAGTTAAATCCTCGCACGGATAGAATGGACCACCACGAACACGCGGCCATTCTGTAGCCCACTACGGTGGTTACTACGTAACTTCGCGGACCATCACGATTACCGCATTACTCTGTGGCCCATTGCGGTCACCATATGACTATGCAATGCATGGACATGCAATGTTTTCTCTTCACTGAAAACAGTATGCAAACATCAGCAAAATTCAGCTTTTCCATCATTTCCCCAAAATCACCTCAACCCAAATAATTTCATTGTCATCACATCAACAAAAATATTCAAGCACCACATCATTACCACTTCATACTATCTCAAAACCCCATTTTAATTCATCACAAGTAATCCCAATGTTTTCCCTAACTCTTAAAGTTTATAAACACATGTTTAAAATTGAGTTTTCTGGAGAAACCGAATCTGTATTCGAATACAGCTTCCTTGTATTCGAATACAGAAGCTAAAACAGTGCAGAATCAACACTCTGTATTCGAATACAGCTTCCTTGTATTCGAATACAGAGGCGACAACAGTGTAAACTCAACATTTTTCACAGCATCAATAAAGAACTCAAGAACCTCATCATCACCACCCCAAACCATCTCAAAAACACCATTCTTTTGAAACCCCAAAACTCAAAACATTTTTAATCAACAACAGATTTTCCAGAAAATCTTCCACCATTTTAAATCCTTTTCTTTTTAAACCATCATCATCACCAGACTATTTCACCATAACAGAAACAGAATCACCAACACCAGAACAACATCACAGTTTTGCTTAAATCACCCAAAATAGAATGTCAAACTCAAAAATAGAACATGTATTTCCAAACATTTGCATTTTGAGCATTCCCAAAACAACATGCAAAGTATTTTCCAATATTCTTTCACAACCAAAACAACATGCAATGCATTTTCCAGCTTTCCCACACAAACAGAACAACATTGATGTATTCAGTCAAAACAACAAACATCACAGATCATCAAACCTCGACAGAATGCATTTTTCGCCCTAATGCAATCTAGAAAGTGGAAGGTGCCCCTTACCCCTGTTACGTTTTTGCGTAAAAAAAATCGGAGAAATTTCCGTTTGCCGCTACCAAAGTGGGTTCTCTGGCTCCGTAATGAGGAGAGGAACAACTTTTGTTCTTGGTGTTTGGTGGTTTGGTGCTTGGATTTCCAAGTAATCTCACTTTTGAGGAACTCCCTTTTTTTTTTGAACGGGAAACAGAAATCAGAATGGGAGGAAGAAGGAGAACGTTACTGTTACATGCAGTATGGAGGAGGAAGTGTTTTCTGTCTTTGCTATTCCTTCTCACTCCTATATATAGGCATATATGGGTGCCACCTCATAAAAAATAATACTATAATATTGCTGGACCCTCCAGCACTTAACCGGTTTCGTCGCAATTAGCTGATAACCTCTTAATTAACTATCCGATAATTTAATTACTCGTAATTAAATTAATTTACTCTTCATCTAATAATTTTAATTCATCTTCCAAAAATAAATATTTATATATATATATATATATATTCACACAAAACATACATATATTAAATATTTTACAGATATCCCCAAAATACACTTAATATTAAATCCATAATTTAATTTTTAAATTTAAGGGTCTTACATTACCATCCCCCTTAAATTAGTTTCGTCCTCGAAACTACATGTCGATAAACAACTGAGGATATTATTCCCTCATCTTACTCTCGAGTTCCCAAGTTCCGTCTCCCGTAGTCGGATTCCAAATCACTTTGACTAGTGGGACTTCCTTGTTCCTCAACTGTTTAATCTTCCTGTCTTCAATTCTTACAGGGAGTACTTCAAATGACAGGTTATCCTTCAATTGAATTGTGTCTGGTTCGATTACATGTGACGGATCCGAAATGTATTTTCTTAATTGCGACACGTGAAATACGTCGTGAATATTGGACAATATGGGAGGTAAAGCAATCCGATAAGCTAATGGTCCAATTTGTGTAGTAATCTGGTATGGTCCAATAATTTCGGAGTCAACTTTCTTGACTTAATAGCTCTGCCAACACCAGTTGTAGGCGTGACCCTTAGAAATACATGATCCCCCTGCTCGAATTCCAAGGGTCTGCGACGCTTGTCCGCATAACTCTTCTGACGATCCTGTGAAATCTTCATTTTCTCTTGTATCCTCTTGATTTTCTCTGTGGTCTGTTCCACCATCTCAAGTCCAACAATCATACTTTCTCCATCCTTATACCAGCATAAAGGCGTCTGACACTTGCGTCCATATAAAGCTTCATAGGGTGCCATTCCAATACTTGAGTGAAAACTGTTGTTGTAAGTAAACTCAATCAATGGCAATACCTCATCCCAGTTTCCTCTATCGTCCAACACACATGCTCTCAATAGATCTTCCAAGGACTGGTTTGTTCTCTCATTCTGTCCATCTGTTTGTGGATGATAAGCGGAACTCAATTTCAGTTTCATTCCCAAAGCTTCATGCAGCGCTCCCCAAAAATGAGATGTGAACTTTGGGTCACGGTCCGATACTATACTCGATGGAACTCTGTGTAATCTCACAATCTCAGCAATGTAGATTTCCGTCAGCTTATCTACTTTATAAGTGGTCCTTACTGGCAAGAAATGTGCAGATTTTGTCAATCGATCCACTATTACCCAAATCGAATCATTCTTTTTCCTTGTCTTGGGCAATCCAGTTATAAAATCCATGGAAATGCTATCCCACTTCCATTCTGGTATATCCAAAGGTTGCAACATTCCAACAGGTCGCTGATGTTCCACTTTCGCTTTTTGACAAGTTAAACAAGCCGATACATACTCTGCTACGTCCCTCTTCATTCCTGGCCACCAGTAATTCTGTCTTAAGTCCTGGTACATCTTGGTCGCTCCAGGATGAATACTCAATTTGCTCTTATGAGCCTCTTCCAAAATCGTTCTTCTCATATCCGCAACTTCCGTTACACAAACTCTTCCATTACATCTCAGAACATTATCTGGTTCGACCCTGAACTCAGTTGTCCCTCCTTGCATTGTCAAGTTCGTCTTTTCTTGGATTAATGTGTCATCTTGCAAGTTCGCAATCTCCTCAAGTAGACCACTCGAAATTGTTATCATTCCACACTTTAAAATTCCTAGTGCAAACTCTACGTCCAAATGTAGATCTCTAAATGCTTCCCACAACTCTTGTTGTCTGGCCATTATCATTGAAGATACTGACACATTTTTCCTACTTAATGCATCAGCCACCACATTGGCTTTCCCAGGGTGATACCGCAATGAAAAGTCAAAATCCTTTAGAGTCTTCATCCATCTCCTCTGACGCATGTTCAATTCTTTCTGATCGAACAGATACTTCAAACTTTTATGGTCACTGAACACCATGAACGTGCATCCATATAAATAGTGCCTCCAAACCTTTAACGCAAACACTACTGCAGCAAGTTCTAAATCATGAGTAGGATAGTTTCGTTCATGAGTCTTTAGTTGCCTTGAGGCGTAGGTTACAACTTTCTTGTGTTGCATCAAAACACATCCCAAACCTTGGTGAGATGCATCACAGTAAACTTCATATGGTTCTTTTGGCTGTGGCAAGACCAATATTGGTGAGGTTGTCAACTTTTCCTTAAGCAACTGAAAACTTTCCTCACACTTCTCCGTCCATGC
This sequence comes from Cicer cuneatum, assembly GCA_037974295.1. NCBI lineage: Eukaryota > Viridiplantae > Streptophyta > Magnoliopsida > Fabales > Fabaceae > Cicer > Cicer cuneatum. The sequence goes on from JBBPBO010000005.1 coordinate 61,698,670, forward strand.
AAACGGCTGATTCTTTCTGGTGAGTTGTGTCAAAGGAGCTACAATCTTAGCAAATCCTTCAATAAATCTTCTAGAGTATCCTGCCAGTTCGACAAAACTACGTATGTCTGTGATAGTCTGAAGCTGTTTCCAGGCAAGAATTGTCTCAATCTTTGCTGGATCCACAACGATTCCTTCTTTTGTTATCACATGTCCCAAGAAGTTCACTTTATCTAGCCAAAACTCGCACTTCGACAAATTAGCATACAATTGCTTCTCGCGTAAGACTTCAAGAACTTGGCGTAGGTGTTCTCCATGTTCTTCTTCATCCTTTGAATAAATCAAAATATCATCGACGAACACCACCACAAATTTATCCAGAAATGGGCTGAAGATTCTATTCATAATGTCCGTAACGAGTTTTGAAAGCAGTCTTTTGAATATCTCCTTCTCTTACCCGAATCTGATGGTATCCTGACTTCAAATCGATCTTTGAAAACACCGCGGCTCCCCTCAATTGGTCCATTAAATCATCGATGCATGGTAAAGGATAGCGATTCTTAATAGTTACCTTGTTAAGTTGCCTATAATCCACACATAAGCGCGAACTTCCATCCTTCTTCTTAACCAACAACACCGGAGCTCCCCATGGCGACACACTTGGTCTGATAAATCCTTTCTCCAACAAACCTTCAATTTGACCCTTAAGCTCGCTTAATTCCAATAGTGACATCGGATACGACGCAATTAAAATAGGTCCAGTTCCTGGGTGCAAATCAATGAAGAACTCCACCTCTCTTACCGGGGGTAATCCTGGAATTTCTGTTGGAAATATGTTCGAATACTCTTTGACTAACACCACATCTTCTATGTTCACATCCATCTTGGTCTCCACGTTAGCCAATGATAAAAATTCCTGAGTTCCTTCTCTCAATGATACTTCGAGTTTGTTAGCAGCCAGATACTGAACGACTCCAGGTTCGGGGAAAAGAACTAATTTGCAAGCAAAATCCAATACTACGTAATTATACGACATCCAATCCATGCCGAGAATGATCTCGAGTGATTGTAGGGGTAGACAGATTAAATTAACCAAGAAATCTCTATTCTTAATCGTTATAGTATAGTGTAAACATGCAGAGTTTACGATCAAAGTCTTAGCAGGTGTGGAAACAACCAAATCAAAAGGTAAAGCAGACACAGATAACTTCAAACGATTCACACAGTCCATAGCAATGAAAGAATGGGTTGCCCCCGAATCAAAAAGTGTAATTAGTGTGTTACCTGCAATCTCGCAATCTTGCTGGATTAAAATAGGAGCTTGACCCCTAGCTTCAGCACCCATGTGATAAACGCGGCCTCTAGCAGTAGGACGAGTAGCCCTAGTCGCGTTCTCAGTTGGTTCCACCTTCGGAGCCTTGCAATCCCTTGCAAAGTGTCCTGGCTTATGGCAATTAAAACAGGGAGAATCCTTTACGGTACAAGCAGTAGCGTAATGTCCTTCTTTCCCACATCGGAAACAACGAACCCCTTGTCCTAATTGTCTTCCAAAATTTTGATTTCCCGACCGATTTTGGCTTCTATTGTTGTTCTGTGGCCGGTTATATGGCTTAGCAACTTGTTTCCCTTTATTATTCTGATAATTCATCCGGCTCGGCCCTCTTGAATTAAAGTTACCTCCTCGGTTGGCCCTCTTGTTCTTCATATCCTCAACTTCTCTGCATTTCTCCACTAATGCTTGGAAACGTTGAATTCCCAAGGGTAAAACCGAGTCTTGAATCTCATACTTCAGTCCATTTTGGAAACGATGGCACATAAACTGTTCATCAACTTCTTCCCGGAAAAATCTAAATGCCTTGATAGAGATTCAAACTTAGCTGCATATTCCCCCACCGTCATGTTTCCTTGGTGCAATTTCAGAAAATCGTCACCCAACTTGGTTCTAGTGCTCATCGGGAAGTATTTGTCCAAAAACTTCTTTTTGAACGACTCCCAGTTCACCTCCTCATAAGCTGACCCCATCAGTAGCCTTTACTCCTCCACCAATACTCTGCATCCCCTATCAGCAGATATGTAGCATAGTTGACCTTCACCGCTGCTTGACAGTTAATCATTTCAAAGATTTTCTCCATCTCTTGAATCCATTGGTCCGCTCTTTCTGGACCCTCATCACCCTTGAACTTTGGAGGATTATGACGACGAAAATCCTCTAGCCCTCTTGATTCAGTAGCACGAATCTCTCTTTCTCTTTTCTCCAGATCATGTTGAGTCTTCGCAGCCGTCTGTACAGCAACAGACGCAACCATGTTATTCATCGCTTTAGCCATCCTATCCTCCCGACTGACGTTGGCTCTTGCTGTGTCGTCTCTTCTTGGAGGCATTGTTTCCTACAAAACCATCATCACTTCAGTCACACCACAACTTACACAAGACTTGACACTTTAACTACTTGCTCCTATGCATGATCAGATAATGACCGAAAACCAATAATTAAATCAGAGCTTTAACCCAAAACTTTAACCAAATCCTCTGATACCACAATTGTAACACCCCGAGTTTAAAACACAGCGCGAGTGTATATTTTTTTTTTTAAAATAAATAAAAGGAATTTTCTTTTTCAAAATTATTAATTCAAAAGAATTAAAATCAATTCAAATTAAAAGTTGTTCGACGTCGTAATCCAAAATAGAGAAGTAATTAAATAATTACATCACGATTAATCAAGTCAATTATTTTTGGGAATTTAATTCTTCAAAACATAACAAAATAAAGATACATCCAACAGCTGTATCCTGGACCCACCAAAATATTATCAGAGTGCGGAAAATATTAGCGGAAAAGTTATACAATAATTCCCAAAATAACCAATTACATTTCCCAAATTCAAGACCCTATACAAAAGTCTAGTCTGATCATGCACTAAGCTACAGTAGCAAGCAATTTCCACCGCCTCCTCCACAAGTCTCGTCTTCACCCCAGCTTTTCGTCCCTCTACATTGCCCACGAATACTCCGTATGTAAAGATCAGGGGAAACTAACGACGTCTCCATCGTTAGTGTAACCGTCGGTGGGACGGATTTGGGTATCATATGAGGGCAAAGCCCAATTTCCAAAATAATAGTAAAGGGTCACCGACCGAAATTAACAAATAACACATAGCATTTATATCAACAATAACAATTATTGTTGAGAAAAAAAACCTTTTTGATATATGTTTTAATGACAACAAACCTTTTAAATTAAATGATTAAGTTTTATGAATGGTGGTCTACTAATGATTTCACTTAAGTTTTGTTTAAGGAACATGAATTCATAAGTGAACAAAGCAAGAAACCATTCATGCACAAATGTGATCAATTACAAGAAGCCATTCGAATCACTAAGAAAAAGGCCATGAATCAAGCTGCCAAAACAAGACTGAACAGTCTCCAGAATGTCCAGAATTAACAGCATGTTAATGATTCAAGGAAAGCCAAGAAATCAGCATAAAGAACACTCTTGACACAATCTGGAAAACTAAAGATGTTACCCGATAACATCACCAGAAGATACCTCCAGAGGATACCATAGGATACCTCCAGAGGATATCAGAAGATGCCTCCAGAGGATACCAGAAGCTGTCACCAGAGGATGAAGTCATTACCAGAGGATGACATCATCAGAGGATGATGACGTCACCAGAAGATAACGTCACCAGAGGATACCTCAAGAAGACGTCACCAGAGGATACCTCACCAAGCTGCCATCAGAGGATACCTCACCAAGCTGACATCAGAGGATACCTCACCAAGCTGCCATCAGAGGATACCTCACCAAGCTGCCATCAGAGGATACCTCACCAAGCTGCCATCAGTGGATACCTCAACCAGAGGATATCAGAAGATATCTCAACCAGAGGATATCAGAGGATATCTCAACCAGAGGATATCAGAGGATATCTCAACCAGAGGATATCAGAGGATACCTCAACTAGAGGATATCAGAGGATACCTCAACCAGAGGATATCAGAGGATACCTCAACCAGAGGATATCAGAGGATACCTCAACCAGAGGATATCAGAGGATACCTCAACCAGGGGATATCAGAGGATACCTTAACCAGAGGATATCAGAGGATACCTCAACTAGAGGATATCGGAGGATACCTCAACCAGAGAATACCAGAGGATACCTCAACCAAAGAATACCAAAGGATACCAGAGGATATCTCCAGAAAACGATATCAGAGGATATCTTCAGAAAATACATTCAAAGGAAAATCCAAGTCTGTTCTTGAACATCAGAATGTCCAGAATGATCAGAACAGTCTCCAGAATGATCTTCTATCAAGAATGATCATCAGTCTCTATGAATGATCATTAGTCTCCAGAAATAATCATCAATGTCCAGCATGTTAACAATCCATCTCCAGCATGTTAACATTAATCTCCAGTATGTTTAACATCATATCATCAGTCTCCATATTGATAAACAATCTCCAGGATTCTGTTCACATCATCAAGACTGTTTGAACCTGATTTTTATGCAAGGAAAAATCATGTTTATCTTAAACGGATTTCCAGTACATCATCATGAGATATGAAGCTTTAAAGATTGTTAATTATGATTCTAAATGTATTGTTAAATTAACCTGTGCTTTTGAGTGTGTTAATTCAAAGACAGGTTTCAAAAGAATCAAAGCAAACAGCATAAACAAAGGCAGAGAACATTCTTGACATATTCTGGAAAACGGAGAAAGTTCGCCAGACTATGACAGCATAAAGACCAATCTTTCTCCATCACTTAATTGAAGTTATTGACTCTGGAAGTTACATGGATATGGTCACTACATGGCAGAGAACACATAGGATCTATTCAAATCAAAGAGGACATTCAAATTGAAAAAGAAAAAGACTCTCAAACAAGTCTGTCCAGACAGTTCTGGAAATGATTGTCAAGACTGTTGAAACAATCTTGAAGTCAAGTCAGTTTCCAGTATGTTCAGAAATCAGTCCAGATTGATTATCAATCTCCAGGAAACCCAAAAGCTAAAGCTCCAGATTGATCATCAATCTCCAGCAACTACAGTTTTTCTGCAACAAGTTTTGTGATCGTTTTTAATCTGTTTTAAGTTATTCAAAAGCTCCAGTTCAAGCCTACGATATTATCACTTATCAGAAGTATTAAAGGATCAGTAATCACTAAAGAAAATATGATCCAAAACGCATCACACAGCCCAGTCTGAATAGAAAATAAAAATAGTCAAAAGTTTGATTATTTTTATTCAGAAATAATGTCTTGGGTCAAGCCTGACAAGATCACTACCAACGGCTCTATTTTTAAATGCTCTCACGCCTATAAAAGGAAGGCAAAAGCTCATGAAGAAATACAGCTTCAAGTACAGAGAAAAACATCACTCACATACATCTACATACTTGAAAATCTCCAATCACTTACAAGAATCAGTTTGATTAAATTCGTTTTACTCTGATACATTTATACTGAATTCTTTGTAAAGAATCGAATCTCAAACAAGAGTTGAGACATCTCAGATTCTAACAAAACAATCTCTTCATTATTGTAAAACTCAAACTATAAGAGTTAAGTATAGTTTGGGGTAGATTGTAAGAAATCCTATCAAGGTTGATAGGTGATTTGATTAATCTCTTTTTGGGTGGAATTAGATTAAGTTCTGTAAACAAAGATCAAGGTTGATCTAAACTAGGTGCTGTAAAACCAAGAAGGTTCTTGTTTTAAACACTTAGTGGAAAATATCACAGTGGTGAGGACTGGACGTAGCCCGGGTTGGGTGAACCAGGATATATCTGTGTGTGATATCTCTTCCCTTATCCCTATTTACTTTCAGTCTGTTAATTATCAAGTTAGATAGATAAACTGAACTGTTGATTTCAACTAACCAAGAACGTTATCTGTTTTCTGGTGAAAACCAAGAGCGTTCTCTGTTTTCTGTTTTCACAACCAAGATCAATCTTGAGTTATTTTCTTAAGTTTTTAACAGAAATTTTAAAAGGGCGGATTTACAATTCAAACCCCCCTTCCTTGTAAATCGATATTGCTACTTCAATTATATCCATGGCATATCATATAATAATTATGATAAATAAGGATACTCATTTTGAAATTTCATGACATGTATGCCTTTTCTAACAGCAACCAAATTAATATGGAAAACATGTTGTAAGTACAACCATCAACTGAACAATCACAATCATTCATCAAAAAAATTCAGATTCCATAATATACTTACACTCATCAATTTCCAATCATCAACACATATCCTAATCATGACCCACCGGTCAACCACCCCAAAGAAATATGTATATGCTCATGTACTCAACTTCTTGGAATTACCAAGGTGCAGTCGCTCACAGACCAGCACAATTTACATATGTTTGAATTTAATGGCCAACATGACCATAGTGCAATCGCTAACAGATCAGCACCAGTGCAGTCGCTCAACTGACCAGCACGTTTTACATATACCAAGGTACAGTCGCTCACAGACCAGTACCAGTGCAGTTGCTCAACAGACCAGCACTCGTGCAGTCGCTCAACAGACCAGCACGTTTTAAGTATTTGAATGGACCACCACGAACACGCGGCCATTCCGTAGCCCGGATAGAATGGACCACCACGAACACGCGACCACTCTACAACCCATCATGGTTACTACTTTCACGTGTATTAGCCTCTCACAGGCCAAATACACAGAAGTTAAATCCTCGCACGGATAGAATGGACCACCACGAACACGCGGCCATTCCGTAGCCCACTACGGTGGTTATTACTTAACTTCGCGGATCATCACGGTTACCGCATTACTTTGTGGCCTATCGCGGTCACCACCTGACTATGCAATGCATGGACATGCAATGTTTTCTCTTCACTGAGAACAATATGCAAACATCAGCAAAATTCAGCCTTTCCATCATTTCCCCAAAATCACCTCAACCCAAATAATTTCATTGTCATCACATCAACAAAAATATTCAAGCACCACATCATTACCACTTCACACTATCTCAAAACCCCATTTTAATTCATCACAAGTCTTCCCAATGTTTTCCCCAACGCTTAAAGTTTATAAACACATGTTTAAAACTGAGTTTTCTGGAAAAACCGAATCTGTATTCGAATACAGCTTCCTTGTATTCGAATACAGAAGCTAAAACAGTGCAGAATCAATACTCTGTATTCGAATACAGCTTCCTTGTATTCGAATACAGAGGCTACAACAGTGTAAACTCAGCATTTTTCACAGCATCAATAAAGAACTCCAGAACCTCATCATCACCACCCCAAACCATCTCAAAAACATTATTCTTTTGAAACCCCAAAACTCAAAACATTTTTCATCAACAACAGATTTTCCAGAAAACACTTCCACCATTTTAAATCCTTTTTTTTAAACCATCATCATCACCAGACTATTTCACCATAACAGAAACAGAATCACCAACACCAGAACAACATCACAGTTTTGCTTAAATCACCCAAAACAGAATGTCAAACTCAAAAATAGAACATGTATTTCCAAACATTTGCATTTTGAGCATTCCCAAAACAACATGTCAAAACAGCAAACATCACAGATCATCAAACCTCGACAGAATGCATTTTTCGCATTTTATAACAACATGCACAAGAGTTTTATCAACATATGCATTTTGATCATCCCCAAAACAACATGCAAAACATTTTCCAGCTTTCCCACATAAACAGAACAACGTTGGTATATCAACCAACACAGCAACATCACAGATCATTTAAAACATCAACAGAGTGCATTTTTCATCCTTCAAAAATGACATGCAAAACAGTTTTTCTTCAAAAACAATAATGAAACATTATTAATGCCATAACAGTATGCATTTACAGCCCTAATGCAATCTAGAAAGTGGAAGGTGCCCCTTACCCCTGTTACGTTTCTGCTCCCGTTCACGTTTCTGCGTCAAAAAAATCGGCGAAGTTTCCGTTTGCGTTTGCCGCTACCAAAGTGGGTTCTCTGTCTCTGTAATGAGGAGAGGAACAATTTTTGTTCTTGGTGATTGGTGGTTTGGTGCTTGGATTTCCAAGAAATCTCACTTTTGAGGAATTCCCTTTTTTTTTTTTGAACGGGAAACAGACATCAGAATGGGAGGAAGAAGGAGAACGTTAATGCAGTATGGAGGAGGAAGTGTTTTCTGTCTTTGCTCTTCCTTCTCACTCCTATATATAGGCATATATGGGTGCCACCTCATCAAAAATAATACTATAATATTGCTGGACCCTCCAGCACTTAACCGGTTTCGTCGCAATTAGCTGATAACCTCTTAATTTAATTACTCGTAATTAAATTAATTTACTCTTTATCCAATAATTTTAATTCATCTTCCAAAAATAAATATTTATATATATATATATATATATATATATATTCACACAAAACATACATATATTAAATATTTTACAGATATCCCCAAAATACACTTAATATTAAATCCATAATTTAATTTTTAAATTTAAGGGTCTTACACGAAGCGCTCTAAAAGCGCTGTAAACATTATATGAAATCGCTATGACCCTACAACAACGCTTTTTTGTAAATCATAAACCCTTCATGACCCTACAACAGCGTTGTTGCTAAAGCGCTTTTCAATAAAGCGCTGTTGTATCCTCCATTATTTTTAAAATATTATATAACAGCGCTTTTAGTTATTAAGCGCTTTAAAATGCGTGCTGTAAAATACCATTTTTGGCGTAGTGTGTATTAGTCAACAATGTTTTACTTTTTCCTTTGTACTATAATATGAATAGTCTCATATTTCATTATATCTACTTTTAAGCACATAAACGTTAGAGTATATTTACTCTAAAACAAAAATAAGATTACTAATTTAAATAAATTACAAACAAACAACAAAATACAAGTTTCCATTTAAGAAGTGTATTCCCCTATGACTGGTTGCACTAGATGGTCGTTCTTCAAAACCTTGTCAAGGTTTAGCTCGTCCAATGCCTAATTAAGGTTTAGGTTGAAGTGACCTGGTCAATGACATTCTTAAAGGACTCTGCCATAATATTTCTCATGTTCGTCAATAATTCAGCGTTATCTTTCTCTGCCTTTTAAACATCATTATCAATCTTCTTCATCAGCTCGACAATCTCTTTTTCAGCGTCTTCAATTTAATGGCAGAGTCCTCCAATTGAGACTTCAAATTTTGTGGTGAAGGGCGCTCACTCTTCCTCTACATTATCATATAATTCCTTTAACTCCTTTAATGCGGTCTCTTTTGCCTATTTCGCTACATCCAAGTATGTGCTAAAACCTTCACCAACCATCATCTTCTCTCTTAGGTCGGCTTTGTCGTTCTCCCATCAACGCTTCCTCGCCTCAAGCTTGATAGTATGATGGTGAAACATCTATGATTCGATACTCAGAGCTTGATCAACACCTAAGATTGAGCAAGCCATCATCACCACTTTATTATGCATTAAAGGGAGATGTTTACCTAACACACTTTGCTGGATGACAGGTCCCAAACATGAAAATAGGTCTTGTTGCCCTCTACCAGAATGTTACTCAAATCCTTTGGGAGTCATAAGAGGATCACTCCATAAAGCCGGCAACTTCACGGATGAGGACAGAGCCAGTGCGGCTGAAATCGTGATTTGTTTTTCGCCTTTTTGAACAACTTATGGAGGAAGCTTAGTGGACACATATATTTGGTCTTGGTTTTCTTACCCCGATCACTCTCCAAGTTTTTCATGGGACTCGAACGCTTCAACAGCTTTATCAATGATCAGGTTCACATTCGCGGCAGCAGCAACTCTTGTTCTCTGGGTGCTGAAGATGAGGTGAGAGCCACTGACAATGAGAGACTCCTTTGAGAATGCGTTGCTTGCTCCATGTCAACTCCAACTGATAAAACTTAAGAAAAGCGTTTCTTTTTGCGCAATATCTAAGATTCAATTAGCCAAAAGATAACATAAAAGGAAACATGCAAGTCAATATCATGCAAGATGTCACTCTTCACCAAAAAGCTTGGTAATCTGAGCTTGGTTTGGACACTTCATCAAAAGTTTGGTATCAACCTCCTCGACTTTTCCTTTGATTCTTGACCCTCAACTACGACTATTTCCTTCTCAAAAGACTTCACATGCGATTCACGTCATACCTTTCTCCCTCAATGAGTTCACCAACTTGGAAGGTCATCTCACTCTTTTTTCTTGTCAAAGTGACGGCTCATCCAATATAAAGGGAAGTTCTCTTGCCAGTTTGTCACTTCAGCCTTATCATCATCATAAAAGAGGCTATTTGTCACTGGTCAGGGGATGATCTCATAGAGATGTTGATGAGCCTTCAAGGTGCATGGGCGGACCACAATTTCCCTATTCATCCTTGCAAATACATTACATTTTGTTTTTGGCCCTTTTTGTTTTAGTCTAAGTAAAATTTGTTTATATTAAAATTGGTCTTTGACCTTATAATGTGTAATATTTATTTTTGTCTTTTATGTCACTCATATTGTATTCTCTATTACAAAAGACAAATTCTTAAAGAGAACAAATTTTGCTAAGACTAAAAACAAGACCAAAAAATAAATTATGATATATTTGCAAGAATGGAAAAGAAAAAAAAAACATTGTTATCTAAAAATAAACAATGATATATTTGCATAGACTAAACACATATTTAAATATTTTTAATTTAAGAACAGATAATGTTAATACCCAAGCAATTTAAATATATAGATTATTGTTTACAGACTCTTTGGAAGGGGTATGAATCATAATTAGTAGTTCCTATCAATATCAGTTTCCGGCAGAATGCATGCTTCCAAACGAATAAGGTTTCAGGAAAATGACTTGCATTATAAAATATGAAATCAGTTTGAAACCTTATTAGATTTCTTTTAAATAATGATGGATTCATAACACCTCTTCTGTATATAAAATAATTAACTTCATTGACAGCATCTTTTGGCACTATTTGTTAATATGTTTTGTTGACCTATATCTTTTATATGAGAAGGAAAAAAAAACATAATTTAATTTGAGTACACCATCATTTTAGTTCTTTAATGTGTGAGACGATGTCACACTAATTTTTTGAATGTATCAAAATTACAAGAACATACATGGATATATCTTTTGTTAATTAGTTTAATTTTCAAATGTGATTTTCGTTGATCAATTTAGTCTATAAAATTACTACCAAAAGAGATATTAAAGATGTATTTATAATTTCAAAAAAAGACACTATTTATTTTTTTATAGAGACAATGTTTCACACGTTAAAATATGTGACCAAAATAATTATTTACTCACTGAATTCCTTTAGTCTAATATGTTGATTGTAAAAAAGTCATTTTTATATTTAATATGCCCGGTTTGTAGTATCTCTGAACTTTCAATTTGATTGTCACCCCTTCCATTGAAAAAAAAAGTGTCCTGTGTTAGGAGGGAACAAACACAAATGATCGAATGCTTAATAGTACAAATTCTTAAACTACGCACAAAACACAACCTGGGATTTCATCCTTAAGATTAGAGCAACTTCAATTGAAAAATGTTTCTAATTAGATTGTTAATATTACTAGTTTATGGCTTGTTGTTACTATCAAATTATGCTAACAACAATGCTCTAGCTATTGAATGTTTAGCTTCTGATCAAGAAGCTCTTATAGACTTCAAAAATGGGCTTGAGGATCCTCAAAACCACCTCTCTTCATGGAGAAACACTAACTGTTGTCAATGGTATGGAATTTTTTGTAATAACATCACAGGTTCTGTTGTTGCAATTGATCTCCATAATCCACATCCAGTATCCTTTGATTCTTCTCCTAGCAAGTATGGAATGTGGAACCTTAGTGGTGAGCTAAGACCATCTTTGATGAAGCTCAAGTCATTAAGCCATTTAGACTTAAGTTTCAACACATTCATGGGAATACCAATTCCTAAGTTCTTTGGATCATTGGTGAATTTGCAATATTTGAACCTGTCAAATGCTGGTTTTTCTGGTGTAATCCCACCTCATTTGGGAAACCTTTCTCACTTGCAGTTTCTTGATCTCAAGGCTTTTAGCTTGGAAGTTGAAAATCTACAGTGGGTGGTTGGCCTTGTCTCTTTGAAACATCTTGCCATGGATGGAGTTGACCTTTCATCGATATCGGGAACAGACTGGGTTAGTGCGTTAAACCAACTTCCTTTTTTAATGGAATTGCATCTATCTTCTTGTGTGTTGTTTGGTCATATTCCATCTCCTTCATTTCACAATTTTACTTCACTTGTTGTTCTAGATCTTAGTTATAATAGCTTTGTTTCGAAGATACCTGATTGGCTTGTTAATATTAACACCTTGCATTATATTGACATAAGCAACAATGATCTTTATGGAAAAATACCACTTGGTTTAAGAGACATGTCAAAGTTAAAGTATTTGAATTTAGAGTACAATTACAATCTCACAGCAAGTTGTTCTCAACTCTTCATGCGAGGATGGGAAATGATACAAGTGCTTAATTTGGGAAGTACTAAATTACATGGGAGTCTTCCTTCATCCTTTGGAAACTTGACTTCTCTCACTTACCTTGATCTTTCTTTTAATGCTATTGAGGGTTTTATTCCTAGTTCCATTGGTCAACTCTGCAACTTGAATATTCTTGATTTATCTGAAAACAACATTACAGGAACTCTACCTGAATTTCTTCAAGGAACAAATAATTGTCCTTCCAGAAATCCTCTTCCTAATCTTGAGTATTTTATCATGAATAACAACCAGCTACATGGTAAAATCCCATATTGGTTAGTTCAGCTAAAAAATCTAGCGGGTATAAGTCTTGCACATAATTTGCTTGAAGGTCCCATTCCTAATTCTTTAGCGTCGTTGCAAAATCTTATGACGTTGGAACTTGAAGGGAATAAATTAAATGGTACTCTCCCAGATAGTTTAGGACAACTTACTAAGTTGTTACGCTTAGATGTTTCTTCCAATCAATTAACAGGCATGGTAACTGAAGACCATTTTTCAAAGCAAAGTGAGTTGAAATTTTTACTCATGTCTTCTAATTCATTAACTCTAAATGTCAGTTCTAATTGGAAACCACCATTTCAAGTAATTTTCCTTCATATGGGTTCATGTGCTTTGGGGCCTTCATTTCCACCATGGGTGAAATCACAAAAAGAGGTTCGAGATATAGATTTTTCAAACACTAGCATTGTTGGTTTTATACCAAACTGGTTTTGGGATATTTCACCCCACTTGGTTTTTTTAAACATGTCTCACAATGAGCTACAAGGTTCGCTTCCAAATCCAATGCCTATGGAACTGGCTTCTTCTATTGTCGTCGATCTAAGCTTTAATCTTCTTGAGGGACCAATTCCTACTATAACACCTGGATTTGAGTTGTTAGATCTCTCACACAATCGCTTTTCTGGTGCAATCCCATGGAACATAAGTCAACACATGCATTATGTGGGATTTTTATCTCTTTCGCATAATCAACTCCATGGAGAAATACCATTGTCTTTAGTAGAAATGTCCCTAGTAACTGTCATTAATCTTTCAAACAACAACTTAACTGGAAGGATCCCTCCAAACCTTGCAACTTGCATTCTTCTGGATGTACTAGACCTTGGGAACAATAGTCTGTTTGGGACAATTCCAAGTTCTTTGGGTCAGTTACCACTACTCAGATCACTTCACCTTAATGACAATTGCTTTTCAGGGGATTTGCCATCATCTTTAAAAAATTTGTCCAATTTGGAAACCATGGATCTTGGCTACAATATATTGTCTGGTACTATTCCAACTTGGTTTGGGGAAGGTTTTCCATTTCTTAGAATTCTTATTTTGAGGTCTAATGCATTTTTTGGTGAATTGCCACCCGAGCTTTCAAAACTAGGTTCATTGCAAGTCCTTGACATTGCTAGAAATAACTTGACTGGCAGCATTCCAGTTAGTTTTGGAAATCTGAAAGCAATAGTCCAAGAGCAGAAGAAAAATAAATACTTACTGTATGGAGATTATGTAGGTCATTATTATGAAGAAAGCCTGAATGTGTATATAAAAGACCAAAGTATAAGGTATACCAAGACTCTTTCCCTAGTTACTAGCATTGACCTTTCTGATAATAACTTCACTGGAATTATTCCCAATGAAATAGCAAAACTAACTGGTTTGTTGGTTCTCAACTTGTCTAGAAACCATATATCTGGTCAAATTCCTGAAACCATGTCAAATATGCATCAACTATCATCTCTTGATCTCTCGAGCAATCGTCTTTCAGGCACTATTCCTTCAAGCTTGTCTTTCTTGTCATTTTTGGGTTCCCTAGATTTGTCCTACAACAACCTCTTTGGTGCAATTCCTTATACAGGTCAAATGACAACCTTTGACGCAATAGACTTTATTGGGAATCCTGGTCTCTGTGGTCCTCCACTTCCTATGAGGTGTTCAGGTGATGACGATTCTAGTCACGACTCTAACAATAATGATACAAATGATGATGGATTGTTTGATAACTCGTTTTACTTGAGTCTTGGTTTGGGATTTGCAGCAGGTATACTGATTCCTTATTTCATTTTAACAATAAAGAGTTCTTGGGGCGATATCTATTTTGATTTTGTGGATCATGTTATTGACAAATTATCGAGGCTCACACATAGACAAGGAATAAATCATGGCCAAAGGAGATAGATTCATCATAAAAGTTAGTTTATATGTATATATATATATGTAAAAATAAACGAGATTGACCCATGCACTCTGATTTTGTTATGTACAAGGTTTGCTTCTTTATACATACTAGCAGTAAAGCAACATAAACGTACTCATCTATTTGCTTTTCTATTGTATTTTGTTATATATATGATTTAACTAAATACAATTGGTGTATATACATATTTTAATTTCAGTTCTGATACTAATGTTGTATGTTTTTAAATTTGAAAAAAATTGTGTTGTTAAAGGTCAACTAGCCAAGAATATGGAGAAGGGAATTTCCCAAGGGTTCTTCCCTTAATCAAACTAATGGCTTGCAAAATAACATCAACAATCTTACAAATAAATCCATAGATATGGCTAAGATTTGCTAGTTTGCACACCTATTAGCCTCTCTAAACGTATCGGTAACAAGGCAACCTTTTGAAGGAAAAACTTCTTATTAGTGAACCTTTTGACAGTTGAGTGTGTCATTTATAACGTTTATATTTTTTATGAGCTATGATTGTAGATAGATTCAAATTGGGAGGTTGCTGCTTAAATTCTCCATCTTTAGGTCTTGGGACAAGAAGGATTTGTACATGATTCCCAACTAAGCTATATTACGAATAAGATTATCAGGCAGGTTATCATCCCTATTTCTTTTTTGATTGAGACCCATAAGAATTAATCTGAAAAATACTCCTAATATCAACACTACACTAATCACTAATATTTACCATTACTAATGTTTCCGTTGCCTATTGTAGGAACAACTATTTAACTAAGTAATTTTCTTGAGTTTAATATTAATATATTGATAGTGTAAAACAAGTTTTATACTACAAACATCCAATCATCTCTCACAATTTCCTAAATTATCTAATGACAACATATGATTGGATGTCTGCGCAAATTTTTTACAGTATCATTCGCCAGGGCAAGATATTTATGCTACGCTGAAATCATTATTTCAAAGTAAAACTGCTAAAGAACAATTTAAAAATCATTAAAAAAAGTACATATAGAACAAATGTTCACACATGAGCCAAAAATTACATTATCAAGTAAAGGTAGTGCCTATTCAGATATGTAAAATTGAAAAATGGAGTGTTGATCAAGAAATATTTGCATTCTGCAAAGACTGGCATGCCACTGAACCTACAGATGTACACATGACAAGCTCACCTAGCATTGCAGTACAAGAAACATCTGTCTTAAGATGAGGCTGCACCAATTCCCATATCTTTTTCTTTTGTATCTGCATGTTGTTACACAACAATATTAAGTTACAATTGGAAAACACATTTTGGACATGACTAATGAATTAGCATGTTATGGCAATAGACAAGAATAAATCACGCAAAAGTTCAAAATTACTTCCTTATGTAAAACCAGTTCCTCAACAGCTACACAATGCAGCAACTATGAGGACTGTTAGATCTAGAGAGATAAACTGTCGAATATTGTTATATTATAATAATGACCATGCACATCAAATTTTAGATAAATTGGACATTCATGGCTATGCAATCTTATAGCCAATATTTACTTATATTATTAAAAAACTGTATCATACTTTCAACTTATGTTTTTTCATGAAGTTTCAAATAGTTTTGAAATTTTATTAAAATTTGTAAAGTTGATCAACTCAACAAGAATTTTCAATTTGACAGTTGGATAATTTAATTTTAATATGTAGTTATTAAGTGGAGTAACTGTGTCAAGAGTTACTACGGTAGAAGTTGATCCCCATCCTGTAAACATATGTATATATTCAAGTTTTTCTGTAGGTATTATTGCCTGATTCGGAGTAGCAGCAGCAGGTTGATTGTCCTTTTCATCTTCAGATCCAAACCATATTCTTTCACCAGGATTTGCTTCTTCAGGAGAGAACAGAAGTTCAACATTCTCATGATTTGAATCAGTAGCAGCCATCAACATTCCACTAGACTTGACACCGCGCATATTTCTTGGCTTCAGATTTGAAAGAACAATAACTTTTTGCCCTGCATTTGTGCCTTACTATTTGTTATATTGTACAGAAAAACACAAATATGATTCCAATATAAAAAACTCAACAAATACATTAGTTGCAAATCATAAAGTGCCTTCCTCACAGAAATCACATTTTAACAAGCATCGAATGACATACGATGAGCAATTAAGCTATAGACCTAGATTACATTATTTTCCAGTTTCCAGATGAGCAATTAACACATAATTTTCTTTTTCAATCACAGAAATATGTCTATAGAAACCATATGTCAAAAAAAGTGTCCTGCGTTAGGAGGGAACAAACATAAATGATCGAATGCTTAATAGTACAAATTCTTAAACTAGGCAAAAAACACAACCTGGGATTTCATCCTTAAGATTAGAGCAACTTCAATTGAAAAATGTCTCTAATTAGATTGTTAATATTACTAGTTTATGGCTTGTTGTTACTATCAAATTATGCTAACAACAATGCTCTAGCTATTGAATGTTTAGCTTCTGATCAAGAAGCTCTTATAGACTTCAAAAATGGGCTTGAGGATCCTCAAAACCACCTCTCTTCTTGGAGACACACTAACTTTTTTCAATGGTATGGAATTTCTTGTAATAACATCACAGGTTCTGTTGTTGCAATTGATCTCCATAATCCACATCCAGTGTCCTTTAATTTTTCTCCTAGCAAGTACGGAATGTGGAACCTTAGTGGTGAGCTAAGACCATCTTTGATGAAGCTCAAGTCATTAATACATTTAGACTTAAGCTTCAACACATTCATGGGAATACCAATTCCTAAGTTCTTTGGATCATTGGTGAATTTGCAATATTTGAACCTGTCAAATGCTGGTTTTTCTGTTGTAATCCCACCTCATTTGGGAAACCTTTCTCACTTGCAGTTTCTTGATCTCAAGGCTTTTAGCTTGGAAGTTGAAAATCTACAATGGGTGGTTGGCCTTGTCTCTTTGAAACATCTTGCCATGGATGGAGTTGACCTTTCATCGATATCGGGAACAGACTGGGTTAGTGCATTAAACCAACTTCCTTCTTTAATGGAATTGCATCTATCTTCTTGTGTGTTGTTTGGTCATATTCCATCTCCCTCATTTCACAATTTTACTTCACTAGTTGTTCTAGATCTTAGTTATAATAGCTTTGTTTCGAAGATACCTGATTGGTTTGTGAATATTAACACCTTACATTATATTGACATAAGCAACAATGATCTTTATGGAAAAATACCATTTGGTTTAAGAGACCTGTCAAAGTTAAAGTATTTGAATTCAGAGTACAATTACAATCTCACAGCAAGTTGTTCTCAACTCTTCATGCGAGGATGGGAAATGATACAAGTGCTTAATTTGGGAAGTACTAAATTACATGGGAGTCTTCCTTCATCCTTTGCAAACTTGACTTCTCTCACTTACCTTGATCTTTCTTTTAATGCTATTGAGGGTGTTATTCCTAGTTTCATTGGTCAACTCTGCAACTTGAATATTCTTGATTTATCTGAAAACAACATTACAGGAACTCTACCTAAATTTCTTCAAGGAACAAATAATTGTCCTTCCAGAAAACCTCTTCCTAATCTTGAGTATTTTATCATGAATAACAACCAGCTGCATGGTAAAATCCCATATTGGTTAGTTCAGCTAAAAAATCTAGCTGGTATAAGTCTTGCACATAATTTTCTTGAAGGTTCCATGCTTATTTCTTTAGGGTCATTGCAAAATCTTATGACGTTGGAACTTGAAGGGAATAAATTAAATGGTACTCTCCCAGAAAGTTTAGGACAACTTACTAAGTTGTTACGCTCAGATGTTTCTTCCAATCAATTAACAGGCATGGTAATTGAAGACCATTTTTCAAAGCAAAGTGAGTTGAAATTTTTACTCATGTCTTCTAATTCATTAACTCTAAATGTCAATTCCAATTGGAAACCACCATTTCAAGTCATTTTCCTTCATATGGGTTCATGTGCTTTGGGGCCTTCATTTCCACCATGGGGGAAATCACAAAAAGAGGTTCGAGATATAGATTTTTCAAACACTAGCGTTGTTGGTTTTATACCAAACTGGTTTTGCATATAAGAAGTTTACATAATTAATATTGACAAAAACCTCCATTATAACACACATATTACATAATTAATGTTGAAGGATCACGAGTAGAGCTGTAAAAAAATTCCCAAATCACAAAGTCCTCTTTATTAAACTCCTTACTAAACTCCAAATGATAAGCCCCACTTAATGAGTTTATTTTGTGACCCCAACCCACTATTTTTTAGTTTTTTGTGAACTTGGGCCAAAGGTCTAATGGTCCATCTTTTTGTTTTCATATTTTCAAAATCTAGACTTCATTTCAGTTTACCCATGGAACCCTAGAATTAAAGCGGCGTGCGATGTCCAATTTCTCCGTTCGTTTGGTTTCGACCACCGTCACGGTCGATTCTCATTCCCTTCACCATTGATTTGCGTTCAGGCCACCGTCACATTTGATTTTCTAACCTCCGTTACTTTTTTGTTGTTTGACCTCTGTTTTATTACGTTCATCATTGATTTGTTGTTCGCCACCGTCACGGCTCAGCCTTCTCTTGTCTTCGTTGTTCCAGGTAATATATCATACCTTTGTTTTATTTTGTTGAGGTACCCTTCTTCCTTCTATTTTTGAGTTCTACTCTTTTGTTGTTGAGTGTTAATTTATTTTCATGACATTGTTATTGAGATTTCTTATGATAAGACATCTGTTATATGTCTCACTAAGTATCCTATTTAGATCCTAAAATAATGGGAGATAATCTTTTCAGAATGCTTATGTATGTGCTAAAAATTGAGAGATAGAAAAATATAACACTTTTGCTACCCACGCCGCCCTTATTGTTACCCACACCCACCAAATTTTTTTTAAAATCAAAATTCCGAAAATACCCTTCTATTTTTAAACATCTTTTTTTCCCTTCTTCCCGTTCTTCAAGTGCAGTGTAAACATAAACCTCAAAAAACCTAAAAATCATCCATAGATCACCCACCAAAACTCATTATCATTCAAAACTCACAACATTCACTCATAGCTTACAACCCGTTAATTTGATATTCTCATTGTGGTTAAAGTGTGCAAAGAAAGTAATGTTGTTGTTCTGTATTTGCATTAAATTTTTCTGAAATCTGGAAATTTTACGTGAAATCAGTTAACTAACGTACGTTTTGCGATCTTACGTGAACTGTGTTAACGTACGTATTAAATATTTCGAATTTGAAGAAATTACGTAAACTCAGTTCGCGTAAACATACGTTAACTGAGGTTGCGTAAACAATGGAGTTTACGACTTCAAAGTATGTGTACATGGACTCATCTGAAGCTATGGTACGTGAACTCAATTCACGTTAACGTACGTGAAGTGTGTTCACGTACGATGCATTTAAGTTACAATTTTAACCAGTACGTGAACCGAAGCAGAAGAATCAGAAAACTCAGAAGCAGAAGAATCAGAAAACTCAGAAGCAGAAGATTCAGTAGCAGAAGAATCAGAAAACTCAGAAGCATAAGAATCAGAAGCAGAAGAATCATAATCAGCAAAATCAGAAGCTAGAAAAATCAAAGGGAGGAAAAACAGAAGCAGAAAAATCAGAAGCAGAGGAATCAGATGCATAAAAATCAGAAGCAGAAGAATCAGAAGAACGAACATCAGAATCAGAAAAATCAGAGGCAGAAGAATCAGAGGGAGGATAATCAGAAATAGGAAATCAGAGGCAGAGGAATCGGATGCAGAAAAATCAGAAGCAGAAGAATCAGAAGAAGGAACATCAGAATCAAAAAAATCAAAAGTAGAAGAATCAGAAGCAGGAACATCAGAAGCAGAAAAATCAGAAGCAGTAACATCAGAAGCAGAAAAATCAGAAGTAGTAACATCAGAAACAGAAAAATTAGAGGCAGAATAATCAGAATCAGAAAAATCAGAGGCAGAATAATCAGAAGCAGAAAAATCATAAGCAGAAGATTCAGAAGAAGGAACATCAGAATAAGAAAAATCAGAGGCAGAAAAATCAGAAGCAGAAAAATCAGAAGCAGAAGAATCAGAAGCAGGAACATCAGAGGGAGGAAAAACAGAAGCAGAAAAATCAGAAGCAGAGGAATCAGAGGCAGAATAATCAGAAGCAGCAAAACCAGAGCAAGAAAATCAGAACCAGAAGAATCAGAAGGAGGAAAGTCAGAGGCAAGAATATCATAACCAGAAGAATCAGAAGGAGGAAAGTCAGAGGCAAGAATATCAGAACCAGAAGAATCAGAAGGAGGAAATCAGAGGTAGAAGAATCAGAAGGAGGAAATCAGAGGCAGAAGAATCAGAAGGAGGAAATCAGAGGCACAGGAATTAGAGGAAATCAGAAGCAGAAAAAATCAGAGGAAACCAGAAGCAGAAAAAATCAGAGGAAACCAGAAACAGAAAAAATGAGAAGCAGAAAAAATCAGAGGAAATCAGAAGCAGAAAAAATTGAGGAACAGAAAAAACTTGGGAACAAAAATCAGAGGAAATCAGAAGCAGAAAAAATCAGAAGAAATCATAGGTAGAAAAAATTAGATGAAATCAGAAGCAGAAAAAACTTAGGAACAGAAAAAACTTAGGAACATAAAAAACTTAGGAACGTAAAAAACTTAGGAACAGAAAAAACTTATGAACAAAAATAACTTAGGAGCAGAGTTATAGGAACAGAAATAACTTCAAAAGTGTTGTTTAAGAAATCAGAGGCAGAAAATATCAGACGAAATCAGAGGCAGAATATATCAGAGGAAATCAGAGGCAGAATATATCAGAGGAAATTAGAGACAGAATATATCACAGGCAGAATATATGACATTTACAAATGTAATATTTAATATTGTATCATAATTAATATTGATAACAAAAATATTCGAAAAGTAATACATATTGAATCTCTAAATAAATCCTAAGTTCCTCTATTTCTCCGACGATATGGTACTACGTTAGACCAATCTCTACGACCACCCCTTTGTCTTCGCATCATCAATATTAATTCATTCACCAGTGCGACGCCATCAGGTAATACAAGTTGCCGACCGAGAAGCTCTTCTGCAATTTCTACTGCACGACGCTGCATTAAAAAATACATTAAATAATTTATTTAAAATAATAGATAAATAATTAATTATCTTATGTAATAAATTGGAATTAATATACCATTATCACAACTGATTCATCAGCAGCATCAGCATCAGGTTCAGGTTCTACAACCACAGGATCTTCATGAACTGGTTGTCTTCGAATTATGTATGGATGAGAAATTCTGCGAAACCAATTTATGTAATCGTTTGAGCAAGCTGCAGGTCCATGTACAATTGCACCTGCATCCACTACATGCACAGCGTACTGCGTAAACATTATGTCCATTTCATCTGGTTTGGTCGTCTGACCCACTATATCTAACGGTGAGCCCGGAATGGTTTGGACATAACCGTACTGACACAGTACCCTGTCTAGCAGATGAGCATACATCTTTGGGCCCCAGCGTATCCATCCTCTAAATAAAGAAACCGGTTCAAACGGTTGCTTCAATCGATGTTGCTGATATGGTATCCAGCATACCTGATGAATGTCAATCTCATCCAGAGCTTTCCTAAATGGAAGAACCAAACCCTTATCCCTTTTTGGCTTCCATTTAAGTGCTTTAGGGTAGTCCTCAACATAGCTAGGAGAGAGTTTACGGAAATCTACACATAATGTTGGGAAATGCTCGTAGACCCACGCCTGCACATATATAATAACATTTCATTAGTTTATAATTAATAATAGAAATTATTAACACAATAAACAACCATTACCTGCAACAGTGTCAGATACCCAGAAATTGTTCTGGTTTTATGCATGCTTGCTTCACGAAGATTATCATAGAGGTAAACAAGAGCAGCAACACCCCATGCATATCCCCCACATGTATTGAGGTCTCAGAAGCAGTCAAGATAGGCAACACTAACTGCGAAGGCACTCTTGTCGCTGAAAAGAGTGCAACCGATCAAAAATAAAAGAAATGCCCTCGCAGCCATCTCCCAATGCTTGTCACTACAGCGCTGTTGGTATACTTCAAGTAACCAACTAAATCGAATAGTGGTTGTCTGAGTGACATTAAATTCAGCAAAGGCAGCAGCCTCACTGACTCCGAGAAGCTCAGTCAATATGTTTGCACCTTCATCCTTGTTAAATATATTAACAGTGAAGAATGCACCAGTGATGGGAATATGCAGTAGAGATGAGACATCGTCAAGAGTAATGGTCATCTCCCTAATTGGAAGATGGAAGCTATTGGTGTCACGATGCCACCTCTCTATGAAGGCTGAAATGATCCCTTTGTCGATCATTATGTAGCTGCATGTTAGCAACGAATATAATCCGGAGCTTTTAATAAGTTGCTCAACCTCTTCGTGTTCAATCACGGCTTCTCTTAATTTTTTACCGTTGCTGAACACCCTTAATTTGCCGCGATCCTGAAATAAATTAAGCAAACCAAATATAAGTTAAAACACATTAACAAAACATATATTAAAAATTTCATTTCATTGACAAAATTACCATGCCAAATGTCCTAAGGACAGACATGTAATCCGGACCACCAGGAAATCCATCATCCTGTGGAGGTTCATCATGTGCATCTTCCTCTTTAGCATGTGCTTCTTCTTGTTGCGCTTCTTGGGCCTCTTCTTGTTGGGCATGTTCTGCCTCTACCTATTGTGCCCGTTGTGCCTCTTCCTGCAGTAATCGTCTTTGCTCTTGTCTAGCACAGTGAGCCAGTGCGGAAGCCGTTGGTCTAACACGACGACCCTCCACGTTAGAAGTACCCTTATCCAGTACAACACGACCCTGCCTTTCGGTAAACATAGTGCGCACCATTCTTGCAAAATCAAATCATAAGGAAAATCAAAACAATCACAATTTTACAACAATTCCAGAATTCCAGCATTTCTTACGTGAACCGAGTTCACGTATGTGAACCGGTTTTCAAGAATCCAGAATCAGTTCGTCAAGTGTGTTCACGTCAAGAATCCAGAATCAGTTCGTCAAGTTTTTGAAAACCAGTTCACGTCAAGGGTTTTTTACTTTTAAAACTCAACAACACCAACACCAGTGTACAAAAATTTCACTTAAACGTAAATTTCACTCAAGTACGCTTCTGGGTTTTTGAAAACCAGTTCACGTTAAGGGTTTGCAACTTTTAAAACTCAACAACACCAACACCAGTGTACAAAAAACAACAACAACAACACACATTGTACTTACTTGTTGAAAATGTGATAGTGAAGAAGTTGTTGAAGATGAAGATGTTCAATATGATGATGTTGAAGATGATGAGGATGATGATTGAAGGTGTTTGAAGATGAAGATGATTGAAGAAGTTTGATGATTTTCGTGTGGACTTTGATGAAGATTTTCGGGAATTAGGTTTACGGGAGAAGGGGAAGAACGGGAAGAAGGTGAAGAAGGGAAAAAAAAGATGTTCAAAAACAGAAGGGTATTTTCGGAATTTTGATTTAAAAAAAATTTGGTGGGTGTGGGTAGCAATAAAGGGGGCGTGGGTAGCAAAAGTGAAAATATAATCGATCCTATTAAAATCAATGGTTAATACCTTAGGTATTGAGGATATGGATTAAATTATCCTGATTGGTTTTATGAGTTCATTGTAGATATGGAAAAGGTCTATGAGTTCATTGTAGATATGGATTAAAACTGGTATTTTCTTGTGAATTGGGTTCATTTGTAGAAGTAAAAAGCTCTTATTGCTGAAATCCTCTTCTATGTTTTCATATTTGATGTCCTTTTCCTCTAATGCAATTAGGACCCTCATGCCATGAGGACTTGGCAAAAAAATCAATAGGATCGCCTCATCTGCCATTATTGAGATAGAAGGGTGCAACAAAAGGAAAATTGGAGTTAGATGCAGAAGTGAGTGGCTAAGGTGTTTGGTTTGGTTTGTAAATTTGTAGAGAAAAAGTTGAGAAGAAGAAAAAATTAAAAAACAATAAATAATTCAAGCAAAACAAAATAGATGGATCCTGGACAGATATTTCTATGCATGTTGTTTCCTTTGAGACAACTTTTGCATAAAACATTGACACAAACAAAAATATCAGACACACAACTGACATATAGACACTGGTAGTAACTTATGTGATTAATGTAATTATGTTTTATGGTGATGTTGATGTCAGACACAACCTATCGGACACCGGTGTGTCAACCGATGTGTTAGCAAACAAAGATGCATTCGATCTGAAATGTTGGTGTCATATACTTTGATTCTCATTTCTACTTTGATTCTCATTTCTTGGGGGGTTGTTTTAAATATTATATAAGTTTTCTACGACAAGAAAATAACAACAAAGTAGAAGAATTAAATACAAAACACAAAACTACAAACAATTGCGGAAAGACTTGGTATTAAAAGCTGTGATATAGAAAAATATCAAGAACTTGTTGGCCTGCAGGCCAGCACCAGTACCATGTCGGATTCCTCGTATTCTTCTGCTTGTTTTTAAAGATTTTATATGATACTTTGACTATAAAGCCATTGTTATTTATGTTTAGATTTAAAACTGATACTCAATTTTTGTTTCCAAAATGTCCTATGTGCCATGATTTATATTAACATTGTCTTCTACATACAAGATTCAAGGACATTCCTTAATGTGAAGTTAGAGGGCATGCCAAACCAAACAAATAATTAATGCAACTGAAAGAAAGAATCTTATCTTATAACAAAATATAAGTAAATGCAACATATGAAGCATTTTTTCTTTTAGGAAGGTAACCGCCAGACATTGTTATTTAGAGTCAAGCATATAAAAATTAAATACCATTTCATATTGATTGCATGTTTGGAAAAGAAGGCTGCTCAATATCTGGCTGATCCTAGTGTTTCATATACGATTATAAGGTACATCGGTTTCTGTCTATACTTAGACATATATAGGAAATTAGAAGATTATATAGGTTTCTTATTTACTACATACTTTTCTAGCATTAGAAATTAGAAGAATAAATTATGTTCTATTTGTCTAGCATTGGAAATTAGATGCATTTATTCAAATTGATCATCTATGAGACTGTTTAATTGTATGTTATTTGTTTAAGTGCATAGGAACTTCCTTTTAGATTATAGTATGGAGTCTATGGATATAAATGTGAATGTAGAAGATGAAGTGGTTGATGAAGCTCCTTTTGTAGTATTTGTAAATATTGATGATACACGTAAGAAAACAATGTCCACTGTTTAGAATTTTTTAACAAAAATAGGTAAAGATGAAGATGGGATTGAAAAGGCTGCATGAAATTTTTGTAATAATTAATTTAGTATTGGAAAAAAAACCCTAATGTCAGACACAATTATGGGACTTCAAATCTAATCTGTCATGTTTCTCTATTTAAGAGTATCTTGTTGAACCTTTTTAATCAAGATGAACCTTCTAAAATGATTAGAATAAACCAAAAAACTCATCGTGATCTGCTTGCTGAAGCTATTATTGCACATGATCTTCCTTTTAGCTTTGTTAAGTATGAGAAAAATCGAGTATGAATGCATTATTTGAATCCTTATGCTGAAATAGTCTATAGGAATACCATTATGTCGAATATTGAGAAAATATATAACAAATAGAAGACTAAGCTTAATGATATCATGAGTAGGATTCCAAGTAGAATTTTCCTTACTTTAGATGTTTGAACAACATCTACTAGCTAGTGAGGGTTATATTTGTTTAACGCTCATTTTGTGGATGAACATTGGAAGTTAACCAGTCGTGTTCTCAACTTTTGTCAAATGAAACCCCCACACAATGGTATTGTATTGGAAGCCACTTTATTTAATTGCTTAAAGCAACGGGGAATAAATAAGAAAGTATTTTCTATTACTTTGGATAATGCCTCTTCCAATGATAACATGCAAGACCATTTGAAAAAACATCTATATGTACAAAACAATTTGATATGTGATGGCGAGTATTTCCATATTCGATGATCAACCCATATACTCAACTTAATTGTTCAATTGGGTTTAAAAGTGGCCAATGAAGCACTCAAGAAAATTAGAGATGGAGTCAAGTATATTAAAGGCTCTGATGGAAGGATGATCAAGTATAAAGATTGTGTCAATGATACGGGAATAATCATTAGCAGTGGTTTAAGATTAGATGTGTCTATAAGGTGGAATAACACATATTTAATGCTTGAAAGTGCCTTAAAATATAGAAAAGCATTAGAGTTTTTCCAGGTGACAGATACGAATTATAAACATTGTCCATCTGACAAGGAATGGGAAAAGGGGGGAAGCATATGTGAGTTCTTAGAACCATTTTATGAAATCATAAAATTGATCTCATGATCATCATATCCAATTGTAAACTTGTATTTTATGCAAATGAAGAAAGTACAATGCATCTTAGAAGAAAACCAAGGTAAAGCTGATGATGTTATAAAGAAGATGGCTACATATATGAAAACAAAATTTGACAAATATTGGAAAGATTATAGTGTAGTACTAGCCTTTGTAGTTATTCTTGACCTACGCTTGAAGATTACCTTTTTGAAGTATTGTTACACTACTCTTGATGCTTCAACCTGCAACATTAAGCTTAAGAATGTGGAGGACAGATTTAGAGTGTTTTGTAAAGAATATGTGAGCATTTTCAATAATCAAAGGGTTGTCCTCTCTCAATCATCCCAAGATTCCAACTCATTGTCGAAGTCATCCAGAGAGGGAAGTAAGACTAAGAAATGTATAAGTGTGAGGTTCTTTATCCTAAAACTGTAATTAACTTTATTTCATTTCAACTCTTCTTGTTTTTAGATTACTGATAATGATATTGATTTTCTATACATTATAGGGTTTTAAAACTTTTCAGAATCAGCCTACATCTAACAATTGGAAGAGTGAATTAGATGTATATCTTGAAGAAAAGTCAATTGAAGTTGATATAGAACACTATAAAGATTTTGAGGTACTTCTTTACTAGAAGGTTAATAAGAAAAAGTATCATGTACTCTCATTAATGGCACAAGATATGCTAAGTATTCCTATCACCACAGTGGCATCAAAGTCTTCTTTTAGTATTGGTGGACGTGTTCACAAATACCTTTGAATGTTTGTTATGTTTTTATTAATTACTTTACTGATATAGTATTATGGTATGAGAATCCATAAATCAACTAGTGATGGTGAATTTATTTACTTGGCTCTTTATAAATCAACTAGAATCCATTTATATTCACTTTTTATTAATTATCTTCATTTTCCCCCATTCTTCAACATAAGTTGCTTTTGTAACGCTTATAATTAAGTTCCTCAATGCTAACTGATAGGAGTGGGTTGGGCCCCACGAGTAATGAGGGGGATCTCTTAGTTAATAGAAATGGAGTGAGGTCTAAACAGTGGCGAGTATATGTTAGGGAATGCAGGAAAAGTATGATTGCCTAGCTGGCATAGTTGATTAGTATTCCCCTAATAAATAGGAGTGTATGGGGAAGTAGTCAAAGAGTTTTTTCATTTTTCTATTACACCTTAGAGGTTGGGCAGTGAGATGATTATTTTCTCTAACTGAGGAGCATTAGCTCTGGAATCATTTTCTGTTTTCATATTCATTAATACAATAATTCCCTTCATCTAATTCTATCATACCTCTGCTCTATCAATTGGTCCGACCTGCTACGTTCATGCAAACCAGAATGGATGCAAGAATCACTGGAATGGAGAATCGCTTAGGATGTGTGGAGGCCAATATTGAGTCGTTACGTGAATTCATTGGTTCTGAAATTCATATAGCGTTGGCGGTGCGTGACATGTCTCAACACATTTCTGCATATATGAGGATTCAATTGACGAAGCTTAGTATGGAAAGTCCTACGATTCATTGGTTTAATTTATGGCGCGATTCTACGGAGGATCTGTCTTAGGAGAGTTTGACGGAAGCAATGATTGTTCGTTTTGGTGGTCGTCGTTTGGAGAATTCTTTTGAGGAATTGAAGGAATTAAAACAATCTGGATGTGTGGAAGATTACATTGTTGATTTGAATTGTATTCTTCACAGTGATGGTTTACGTCATGACATTCGTTCTCGTGTGCGTACCTTCAAGCCTCGGAATCGTTACTTAGCGATGCAATTGGCTTGTGATGTTGAGAGTGAATTTGCAGTTGTTTCGGGGCAGGGATCCATATCTTGCTACAAATCGGGTCAAGGTTCTTGGGCCCGATTTCAAAAACCTAATTGGGCCTTTCGAGGAGGGGAAGGGAACGGATTTGCAAACCCTACCAAAACTAGCAACAATATGGGTAAAATGTGTACCGGGTTGGGTCCGGGATCTCATATTGGGTCAACACACTTTCTCAATTCTACAGCATCTTCACATCCAAATTCTGGTGACGTTACATGCTGTCACTCACGTGGTATTCGCCATTTACCAAGTGCAGAGGCTAATGAGCGTCGCACGAAGGGACTCTATTTTCGTTGCAATGAACGATGGGATCCCCTCCATCAATGTGCAACAAAGCAGTTACGATTGATTGTCTTGGGGGATGATGAAGTGGTCAACGATGAACGAGAGATTGTGGTGTTGGAGGTTGTGTCGGAAGAAGAGATTGAACATGAGGAGTTATAATGTAAAGTGGTGGGAGTTTTTGGTGTATCCACCACTCCAAACCAGGTTCGCACAATGAAAGTGGAGGGTTGTTTGCAAGGTTCACCTATTTTGGTTCTTATTGACAGTAGAGCCACGCATAATTTCATATCTCCTAAAGTGGTTGAAGCTCTGGGACTGCCTATGGTACCTTCTAATCCCTTGGGTGTTAAGTTTGGAGATGGTCATCGTGTCCTAACTATGGGTAGATGTCAAGGAATTCAGATGGATGTGGGAACGGTGCAAATTTGTTTTGATGTTTATGTCTTGGAGTTAGGAGGTGTGGATCTGATTTTGGGAGTTGTTTGGCTGGAAACTTTGGGGAAGGTGACCATGGATTGGAAAGAAATGTCTATGGTGTTCAACCATAAGGGCGGTATGGTGAAATTCCTTGGCCAAGCTTTAGATGAGAAGATGGCTACTTTCCAAAGCATTATCACTCATTCCCGGATGTTAACAGGGAGAAGTGTGATTTTGGTCAACACCAAGTGGAATACTTGGGTCACGTCATTTCCAAAGCAGGGGTTGTTGTGGATCCTGCCAAGGTTAGCAGTGTGTTACAATGGCCAGTCCCTAAGAATGTCAAAGGGGTGAGAGGTTTTTTGAGGTTAACTGGTTACTATAGAAAGTTTATAGCTAACTATGGGAAAATTGTTAAACCATTGACATAATTGACCAAGAAGGATGGTTTTAGATGGAATGTTGCGGCTGTTGAAGCTTTTGAGAAATTAAAAGTAGCTGTTACAACTGCCCCAGTTTTAGCCCTGCCTAATTTCAAATTTCCATTTGAAATTGAATGTGATGCCTCAGGTAAAGGGGATGGTGTTGTGTTGTTGCAATCTGAACATCCCATTGCGTATTCTAGCAAGACTTTTAAATCATCAAGGTTATCTAAATCAGCCTATGAAAAGGAGTTGATGGCTTTGGTGTTAGCTATTCAACATTGGAGAGATTATTTGTTAGGAAGGCGGTTTGTAGTTTATTCTAATCAAAAGAGCCTAAAACATTTGTTACAGCAACATATTACCACAGCAAATCAGCAGGAATGGATGGCTAAGTTGTTGGGTTTTGACTTTGAGGTGGTGTATAAGGTGAAGTGGAAATGTTGCTTTACAAGGAAGGGGGTTTGAATTGGAAAACTGTCTTTTATAAATTTTCCTGTTAACACTTAAAAAAAATAACTCAAGAATGATCTTGGTTACAAAATAGAGAACGTTCTTGATTCTGAAAACAGAAAAGGAAGAACGTTCTTGGTTAGTTTTAAAAGGCAGAATGATCTTAATAGTAAAGGCAGAAAAAGGAAAACGTTTGTAAAAACGCAGAACGTTCTGGTTTGCTTTTAAAACAAAAAATTGTTTTTTCTACTTAAGTAAATAAAGAGTTGAATGTTAATAGAGTTAAGGAAGAGATAGTACGTAGAGAGTTATCCTGGTTCACCCTAACTTGGGCTACGTCCAGTACTTACACCAGTGAGTTTTTCCACTAAGTGTTTAAAACAAAGTACCCTCTTGGTTTTACAACTCCAGTGAGTTTTTCCACTAAGTGTTTAAAACAAAGTACCCTCTTGGTTTTACAACTCCTAGTTCAGATCAGCCTTGATCTTTACAGTTTGTCAATCCTTTCCACCCAGAAAGAAATACAATCGGATCACCTATCAACCATTGATAGGATTGTACAACTTCACCTTTTAACCTTAAAAGGATTTTTCTAAAAATGACTCACTCAAACTATAAACAAGCCTTATAATCTTGAGTGTTGAATGACAATGATAGGATTTAAAACATAATCTGTTTTGACTCAACTCTTGTTGAGTTTAGATTCTTTACAAATGGTTTCAGTAAACTAAAGATAGAGAATTCGAGATAGAAGGTTACTGATTTCTTGAGAAGCTTTCAAGTGTTAATGTGAGTGATTTGATGATTTTCTTTGCACTTGAATGTCTTGTTTTTCTCTTGATCAGTGAGGTTCCTTTTATAGATATTCAGGAAGTCCTTGAAGGCTTGATATTACCGTTTGAGGAGGTTCCCTTGGTCAAAGGGCAGAATAAAATAATCAACTCTTATTTCAAACCTTTTGACTGAACTTTTCTGCCTTTTTAACTTTTTGACTTTCTTATATTTGTTTAATATTTTGCCATCTAATCTGTGCACACTGTAGCATTAGTTTGATTAAAATAATACGTGTCAGAATGTGATGTTGTACATTAAATCAGAATCGTTCTTGAACAAGTTCGGAATTTGGAGAATGTTCTGGTGCAGAAAAGCAGAAGCTGGAGAATGGTCGTTTTCAGCTGTTTCATCTGTTTTGCTTTGCTCTAAATCTTTCTCCTTAGATCTTTTAGAGTGTTTCTTTTGCTATCTTTAAAGTTTCATATCTCATGATGATGTACAGGAAATCTGTTTAAAATAAGCATGATTTTTCCTTGCATAAAAATCAGGTTCCAACAGCCTTGATGAAGTGAACAGAGTCCTGGAGAACGTTCTTGTTTTTCCATAAAAACGTCTAGAACGTTCTTGGTTCTTGGCAGTGCATTTTTTGCTTTGTTCTTTAAATTGATTCTGCTTAGTACCTATCTTAGATTAATATACTCAAAATCACATGTTAAATAACAATTAACTTAGAATCATAATTAGAGTCTTTAATTAATCTTTGTTTGTTTTCATCAAAACTCTTTAATTGAGATTTTGTCTTAACAATCTCCCCCTTTTTGATGATGACAAACATAGTTTAATTTTAAATTTTAATTTTGATTCTAATATGTAAAAGATAATTTACAGATAGCATGAAAGCTCCCCCTCAGAATATGTCATAGAGAATTTGATCAAAATATGAAATATTTCATTAACATGGGAAAGATGATTACAAGCAAAGTTTCAAAAAGAAAACTTCACAAAATTAATACATAAAAACTAAACTTCTTTCTCCCCCTTTGTCATTACAAAAAGAGGTGGGAGAACCAAAACAGAAAAAACATTTAAAGCCGAGTCTTCACACAGAGAGGGAAGGAGAGGATCTTTCTGAGGAAGATGAGCGTGAAGGGTCTGGAACCGGATGTACAAAAGGAGAAGGAGGGTCAATTTCGAGCTTGGGGGCGAGCTGTGTAGTCATCCATTCTCTGAGAATGGCAGACTCTCTGTCTTGAAGAGCTTGTCTAGCCCTGAGAGTCTCGAGAGCAGCTAGGATGGCTGAGTTGGATGTATCCTTCTCAGTCTTCTGTCGCTTGGATGGCTCAGCAGAATCAGCCCTAAGAGAGGAGGGTAGGGGGCTGGATGTAGGGATTGGTTTAGTGCAGAAGGTAGAGAGGGATGCAAAAGAGGTAGTGATATGGGGAAGAGAATCTGAGGGTGTTGTGTTGTGGTTAACAAAGGGTCCTAGTGTGTCTGGAAATACCAAAAATTGGCTTATTCTAAATATAGATGAGCTGGTTTTTTGGGGGGAAACAAAAATAGGTGACATAGTGGAGGTTTGGTGTGGTGGGAGCTGTGAGCAAAGGTTGCTGTGGAGTGGGGAGAGTTTGGTTCGGATGGGTGAGGAGCTGGATACAGGTTGAGGAAAAAGAGGAGGAATGTGTCTTTGTGAAACAAAAGGAGGAAGAATGATGGTAGGGGGAGAACGTTCTTGAGGTATTTGAGGAGAACGTTCTCTAGTAGGTTGACTAGCTAGAGTTGGGGCTGGATTTTCAACAGGGTTAGAACTAGAGTGTGTTGCAGCTTTTCCTCGAGCTGAGCGTTTTCTTTTGGTGGTGGTGGTTGGTAGAACAGATTGTGGGTGATCAGATGAAATCTTTTTCATGTGGGAAATGTTTTTGGCTGAAAATTTGGAAATTTTGAGGGTGAATATTTCTATGGTGAGAGGTATTTTGAAGTGCCAAAAGATTTTAGTAAGAACCATGCCATAGGGGACAATGCTCTTCTTATATACTTTGGATGTGGCAGCAATCATGTTTTGGAGAATGATGTAGGGAAGATTGAGGCGTGTTTTATGGAGAAGACGATAGATGATGAGAACATCATTATCAGAGACAGATTCATGACTGCCACAATGTGGCAAGATAGAATATTGACTAATGATATTAAAAACCTTGCATATAGGTTTGAGAGAGGATGATAGATGATCTTTGGTATTGGGTAAGAAGATATCAGATAAGACTTCTTTTCTGCTAAGAGTCAGGGCAGAATACCAGGTTTTCCCAAAACCCATAGGTCCTTCTGTTGGCAAGTTGAGAATGGAGGCTAGGATTTCAGGTGTGAGCTTAATCTCTATGCCTTTAACGTTGGATACCAGTAATCATTTTTCAGGGAAGGTTTGGGCCTGGCAGTAGAATGCCCTGACTACATCAGGATAAAAGCATTCTGAAGTTTGGAGGAAGGAAGTCCATCCAAGGGAGTCAGTATGTTCCTTGATAATTTTATTTTCAAGGGTGAGGTTATCAAGAAGAAATACCCTTCCAATACCAATGGGTCTCTCAGCCCATTTTTCAGAGAAAGTTTTCTGGAGAGAGGAGGGAATCAGAGACGAGAGGCAGGAAAATGAGTCAGGTTGGAGAGGAGAAGAACGTTCTGGCTCAGACTGTTGAGGAGCAGGACGTTCTTGAGAGAATGAGGGAATAGAACGTTCTGGTTCATTAGGTTGAGGAGAAGAACGTTCTGGCAGTGGGGATGGAGAACGTTCTGGTGAGATTGAACGTTCTTAAGGTTTTCTCTTGGAGACATTGGTTTTTATTTTCTTCTGGGGATTCTTAAGCCTGTTCTTGGCCAAGAATTGAGCAAGAGTGGGGGTTGATTTCACCCTTAAGTTTTGAGCTTTGGTTTTAGGGTTAGGGTTAGGTTTTAAGAGGGATGATGGCATAGGTTTAGAGGAGGAACAAATCTCATGTATGATTTTTCTTTTCTGGTTGGGAGGTGTTGTTTGAGAGGGAATGGATGATTGTGAGGGAGTAGTTTGGGCAAAGTTTGGAAGGGGTCTCTAGAAGAGTGGAGGCAGTTGAGTGGCTAAAGGTTGAAGAGGAAAAGGAATGGGACTGGATTCTCTGGATGATGATGATAAGGAGTCTGAAAATGAGAATGACATTTTTGGTGGTGAGGGTCTGGGCAGTGGTGAGGCGAACGGTTTCGAAAAGGAGAAGAAGATGATGGAGGGTAAGTATTTTTTTTGAGCAGAACGTTTGGTTCTGGCCTTTTTTTATTTTGCAGAGGGCAAAAGGAATGGAGTTTTGAGGATTCAGAGAGAAACAGAGAAAGACTGGAGAGTAGTTTGGAAGATGGGAAGGTTTTTCATAAATAGGGAAGTTGAAAAAATGATTGATTTGAAAAGAAGGAAGATGTGGAGGCGCGAAGGTCAGCGCGTCAGTTGCTTTTGAAAGACTCAAGACAGGAGCATTAAATGCAATGCTGGCAATCATGATTTTTTTTTAGTAAGTGGAGAGAGGAAACAAAAAAAGGAGAATGATGTTTTTTAGAAAAAAGAGAATGATCGCGAAACCAAGAACGTTCTTGGTTTTGCAGAAAAAAAAATTTCAGATGCATTCAATTTGGATTTTGGATTATTTTTAATTTTTCTTTGATGAAATTAAAATTGTCTTCTACTAGAGGTTTTGTAAAAATGTCAGCAAGTTGTTTCTGAGTTTCAACAAAGATTAATTGAACATCCTTTTTATTAACATGATCACGAATAAAATGATGCTTAATTTCAATATGCTTAGATCTAGAATGCTGAATTGGATTTTTAGACAAATTGATAGCGCTGGTATTATCACAGTAAATTGGAACATTAGAATAACTTACAGAGAAGTCTTCAAGTTGATTCTTTATCCAAATTACTTGGGAGCAACAATTTGCTGCTGATACGTATTCAGCTTCAGTAGTTGATAGTGCAATTGTGTTTTGCTTCCTACACGACCAGCTGATTAAGGCTTCTCCCAGGAATTGGCATGAGCCACTTGTGCTTTTTCGTTTAGTTTTATCCCCAGCATAATCAGCGTCGCAGTAAGCTACAAGATCAAAATGACTACCTTTTCTATACCAAAGGCCAACATCAGTAGTACCGACAAGATATCTAAAAATTCTTTTTACAGCAGTTAAATGAGATTCTTTATGATTAGATTGAAATTTAGCACATAATCCTATTGCAAATACTATATCAGGTCTACTAGCAGTTAGGTATAACAACGATCCTATCATGCCTTTATATTCCTTCTCAGAAATAGATTTTCCATGTTCGAATCCCATCAGTTGTATTCCCAATAATCTGATTCTGGGGATGATCACTGATTGTTCTCCAGCTTTTTGGAGGAGAATGAAGTGGAGATTGTTTATCAATCTAGTTTTCCTAGGGAACATTCTGCTGCTGCTGTCCAGAATGTTCTTCTTCTTCATCATCTTTCTTGCTCATTTCCAGATCATCAAATTCATCAAATAATACATGCATACTAATTTCAACAACCTTTGTTTTGAGATTAAACACACGAAATTCTTTAGATTCAGTTGAGTAACCCAGAAATATGGCTTTGTCTGATTTAGCATCAAACTTTCCAAGGTTTTATTTGTTGTTCAAGATGTAACAATAACAACAAAAAATGTGAAAATATGAAATGTTTGGCTTTCTGTTTTTCTAGATTTCATATGGTGTTTTGTTGATGATTTTTCTTATTGACACACGGTTTAAAATGTAGCATGAAGTGTTTATAGCTTCAGCCCAAAAGTATTTTTCAACATTTGATTCTTTCAAGATTGTTCTTGCCATTTCTTGTAATGTTCTATTTTTTCTTTCAACAACTCCATTTTGTTGAGGAGTTCTTGCACAAGATAGATTATGAGAAATGTCAAGATTTTCGAAAAAGTTTTTAAAAGAGGCATTTATGAATTCTCCTCCATGATCTTTTTCATTTTGTACCTTCTAGCAAAAGTTTTTGAAAGCATCAAATGCATCATCTTTTTGTTTTAAAAATAAAACCCATGTATATCGAGAGTAATCATCAACAATAACAAAACCATATCTCATTCCACCTAGACTTGTTGTTTTAATAGGACCAAAAAGATCTATGTGAAGCAGCTCAAGGATTCTATTTGAGGAAATCAAATCTTTTGGATGAAAACTACTTTTAACTTGTTTTCCTTTAGCACAAGCTTCACATATTTTATCTTTATCAAAATTGATTTTTGGTAATCCTCTAACAAGTTCTAGTTTTGAAATCTTTGAAATTGTTTTCATACTAATGTGTCCTGTCCTCTTGTGCCAAATCCATTTATCTTTGTTTATGAACATGAAGCAGGATTCATCAGGTAGTTCTTCAAGGTATAAAACATAAAGATTTTTCTTTCTTATACCTGAAAAAATGAGTTCGCCAGTTTTGTTTTTAACTTCACAGAAATTTGGTTTAAAGATAACCTCGAAGCCATTGTCACATAATTGACTTATGCTTAAGAGATTATGTTTCAGACCTTCTACATATTGAACATCAGAAATTTGAGCTGAGTTTTTCTTACCAATGGTTCCTTTACCTTTGATTTGAGCTTGGTTGTTGTTACCAAAGGTTACTGAACCTCCTTCTTTCTTTTCAAATGACATGAAACAACTTTTATCTTCTGTCATATGTCTTGAACAGCCACTGTCCAAGAACCATGGCTTTTTCTTGACAAGTTGAAATCCATTCTGCATAAGGTGTTACATTAACTTTAGGTACCCACTTGGTCTTGGGTCCATGAGAGTTAGTTTTAAGTTTGGATTTTCTTTTGAAATAACATGTTGATTCATTGTGACCATATTTAGAGCAATGAGAACACTTTAGTGTTAGAGAATTTCTTGAAAACTAAGGTTTGATAGGAGTTGGTAAAATCCCAGAATGTTCTCCTTTTAAAATTTTTGGAGAATATTTCTGTCCAGAACGTTCTCTCTTTTTTTGGTTTTGAAAACTGTTTGTTTTTATTCCAGATTGTTTCAGATTTATAAAATTTCTTTTGTTTTTGATTTTATAATCTCTCTTTTTGAAATAACATGCAAATTCTAGATGTCCTATTTTATTACAATATGAACACTTAGTTTTGCATTTATTCTCTTTACTTTCCGGAACAAAGAAATTTTCATATAATTTCATTTTTTGTGTTTTATCAAAACCAAGTCCTGCTTTATCAAAACCAAGTCCTGCTTTATCAAAGATACCTACTTGAGATCCCATTATTTTTTGAAAGGTTTCAGTAGCTTTGATGAATTGTAATAAATCATTTTTCAGAATTTCAATTTCAGCTTTAAGGAGAACGTCCTCCTTTTGTGTTACAGAACATTCTGGTTTTTCAAGATTTTCAGTTTTGTAACTTTCAAGCTGAGATTGTTTCAGATCTTGAATAATTTTTTTAAGTTCATTATTCATAGTCTGAGTTTTCTCTTTCTTTTCTTTTTCTTTATAAAATTGTTCTTTCAAGAAGCTACATTTTTGAATAAGAAGATTTGAATCATTAAGTAGGTTGCTTACAAGTTACTGCTACCAACAACATCTAAAATACATCCTATTTTTCATGTGTCTCAATTGAAGAAAGTTGTGGGCAATTATACTGCTACAACTCAGTTACCTATTAGTTTGGAGTCTGAACATGGGGACATTATTCCTGCTAAAGTTTTGTCATGGAGGGATAAGTTTGATGGTGGGTAGCATAAGAGAGAATGGTTGATTCAATGGGATGAGATGGATGTTGGAGATGCTACTTGGGAAGAGGAATTGTTGTTGAATAGTCAATTCCCTGATTTGTGCCTTGAGGACAAGGCTAGTGTTAAAGGTGGGGGTGATGATAGGAATGGGTTGGGTCCCACAAGTAATGAGGGGGATCTCTTAGTTAACAGAAATGAAGTGAGGTCTAAACAGTGGTGAGTATATGTGAGAAAGAATAAGAAATAAAATGCAGGAAAAGTGTGATTGCCTAGTTGGCATAGTTGGCATAGTTGATTAGTATTCCCCTAATAAATAGGAGTGTATGGGGAAGTAGGTAGAGAGTTCTTTTATTTTTCTGTTACACCATAGAGGTTGGGCAATGAGAGGATTATTTTCTCTAACTGAGGAGCATTAGCTTTGAAATCATTTTCTGTTTTTATATTCATTAATACAATAATTCCCTTCATCTAATTATATCACACCTCTACTCTATCACTAACCCTCCTCCAAATTTCTTTTTCCAGTTGACATACAAATGTCTGATACAAAACATGTGCTCAACACTAGGCAATATCTCCTCAAAGAGTTGGACAGAACCCTACAAAAAAAATAAAAAATAGCTTAACAACATAAGCATAACATAAGTTGCACATTTGAACATTAAAAAATAGCTTAACAACATAAGCATAACATAAGTTGCACATTTGAACATAAACTCAAGCATGTATATTAGAATTTACCTTTTGTTGGTCAGACCTCCAAACCCATCTCCTTTCTCCTTGTGATCCCATATCTTGTAACAATAAAGTAAGAAACCAACCCTTTGAATATTTTGTTTCAACCTCAACAGCAACAACTGCTATAGAGAAATAATTATCATTTAGATCCCTACCAATAGCAACCAACAATTATTGTCCAAAGCAACCCTTTAGGTGTCAACAATGAACTCCAGTAATTGGTCTACAAGTAGCCAGAAATCCTTTATTTCACTACTAGAAAAATATGATTTAGTGTCGGCCAAAAGCCCACGCTAACAGGCCAAAAGCTGACGCTAATGTGGATTTAGTGTCGGATTAGCGTCGGCATCAAGCTCAGGCTAAAACAGTCGAAGCTAATACATAGCGTTGGCTAAATACCACCCGACGATATATTAGCATCGGTCCGGCCCACGCTAAGCCGACGCTAGAAACTAAAATAGAACATCAGACGCCAATTAAGTATGTTGTTACGTCATAAAAAAATCATTTGTGTCGGATGACCAACGCTAAAGTCAACATTTTAAAGTCAACAAAATAGTTAGCGTCGGATGAAGCTGATGCTTAAGTCAATTTAAAGTCAACGTTCTTTGTAATATAGTGTCGGTCACTCCGACACTAAAGTCAACAAAGAAAATGTCAACAAACTATTAGCGTCGGCTTTGTCGACGCTACGATCAAATAAAAGTCAACTTTATTTATATTTTAGCCTCGGTCCGACCAACGCTAAAGTCAAAATTGAAACGTCAACAATTGACATATTTTGTGTGACTGGACGAAGGACACAGGTTCAAGTTGTGGAATTGGCCTCTTGCAAATGCTAGATAAGGCGTATAATAGATCCATAATGACTCCAACCCTTTCAAATAATGATACATTATCAAAAGCCTAAATGAAAAATTATCCAATTAATATTGTGACTTAATTCAAATTCAATAACTAAGCTTCATTTGTATACAGTATTTCTATACAAATGAAAAATAAAAGAAAACAATCTCGTACACAGACGTGTGCTGCAGGGATTGGAGAATAAAAAGATAGAGGTAGTTGTGTACCATATGATATTCATAGATGCAATAACTTCCTAAACTTCCAGATGGTAAATCGAGAGGGTGTCCAGTTTGAATAAATATCTGTGAAACATCAAAACAATCAAGATCGCAGTAAAAAAATCCTTGCTAGTAGAATTATAATTATTCTTATTTACCACCTAAAAATAAAACAAGAAGAAACAAAACTTAAGTAATACCTCGGGGTTGTTTTCCATCTCACGAGTGAGCGCTCCAATTGATCCAGGATGTATCCTAACATCGTCATCCAAAAATAATACATACTTGCTGTCTTTGTGCATTTTCTCCACCCCAACCTGCAAAGGTGCCAATACTATGTAATACTTGTGTAGTTAGCAAAGGATATTTACCAAGGATAGTCTACTGGCCTAACAAATCTACAAGAATATAAATGACTCACATTTGATATCAAATTATCAAAAAGTTAATACAGATCCTTCACACATGTATTTAACTAGCAAGTGTTATGCAAGGAAATCAGGAAATAAAATTATGTCTAACCACTAGTTAATGAAACAACTAAGATCAACTCCAATTTCAACATAGATTTAGATTGACTTCAAATAAATGTAAGGAACTAGTCAATAAGTTTGTACTTCGCATTTGAAAGGACTATCAAAATATGTCAGTAAAATTCCATACCAATTGATTATGAATTTTTTGACTGCAAGTTGTTGATAAACCAGCTACAACAACCTTAGCATCAACATCATCCTGCATATATCAAGCATTCAACCAATTTAGTGAGATGCTGACAAATTTATAAAATACAATCCAAGAATTCGACGCAGAAGTTTCGCTGGTTCCAGCGTGGTAACGGGCTAAAACCAAACTGAAATGAGTTGAAGGTTGCCAAACTTAATAGCAAATAATTAAAATTCTGATTGTGGAATTGGGGGGAAAATGTGGACTTATTTTATACCTCAAATTCTGATATTAGTCGTGATATAGCATGGTAAGCAGGATCCTCTGTGCTTTCGACCACAAAAAGAAATTCTAGAGGGCCACCATAAAGAGACGTTATCTGCATATTTAAAAAAAAAAAAAACAGAATCGTAATGAAAATTTCCTATTAAAAAGAAATGTTATAACAATGGTTAACAAAACAAACTCCAAGTATTAGCTTAAATAGATGTTTAAAATTGCAACATAGATGTTTAAAATTGCAACCAATTATTGTTTATGCAGCAAAAATGAATTATCAATTGTATGTCCAAAATACCAATAAATCATACAATTGAAATTAGAATTCGAAGGTTGGGAAAATGAAAGAGAAAATATGTGAAATACATAAATACGCATAAGGTTAAATTAAATTTAAAATTTTCAAGTCACAACGCATTATTCGTTAAAGAACCAATAAGGCAGGCACCACATGTAAACCAAAAGAAAAAACAGAAACATCAAATAAGTTCCAGGGGAATGTGTCCTGAGTTCTTACCTAACTCCTCCAGTAGTGGAGATTGTGTTCTCCAAACCCTTTCAGGGGCATAACTACTGTTACTCTTGGAAGATTGACCTGATAGGAATGCTCAAGCTCATTAATGTCGTGACAAAGGAAAGATAAACTATTGCCATTCTTCATAGCATCCTTCATTTGCTTTATCTCTCTGTTCCTGTAAGGGAAAAAACAGTATTTCTCATAGAGATGACAACGAAAGTGTTTCTGGACTCTATGACATTATTAATTAATGAGTACCTAACATAAGAAGCAAGAGCCCACCCAAGAGCAAGTGTTAAGCAAATCAAACATCCCTGGAGAGCAAACATAAAAATTTTATAATATGATAATTTATCATGATATTTCTTTTAAGCAACAAAGGTGGAGAAATACAAATCAAGATTTCAAGGAAACATGTTAATAATTATCGTGCAAAGGTTCAACCAAACCACAAGATCTATAGCAAGTTTACTTAACACTGCCGCTAATGTACAAAGCCAGTATTCTGATACTTGAGATTCCATTACCTTCTTCATTAATTCCATTTCACTCAATAATCATGCAATTTCACAATTTCAATTTCATATGCAACTCATCAGTAAAACTCCTCCAACAATGTAGAACTCCCTATCCCTAAAATGTTTCTTGTGTTGCAATACAAGTATATTCTATACGTGAAAATAAAGCCTATAAGATATTTCACTACAAGGATTATGGATGTAAGAAACTAGCTAAAGCAAAGCAACCAAAACTACTACTTTCTAACTATGCATTCCATTGGTTTTAACTATGATTTTAATTTGCAGTCTGCAACTGTAATTGCGACGAGTAATATTAAGGATTTTCAAATCTCTACAACGACATTGCAGTCACAATTGCGGCAGTTGTATCAACCGTATTTTCTTACAATATAAAGGGTTGCAGCATAATTTCCACTGCAATTTAAAACTATAGTTTCAATATAGAGTAAGTGAACAATCTGGTAGTTTCAATATAGAGTAACTGAACAACCAAGAGGGATGTTAGTGTGTCACTCATAGTAAATATATACAATGTGGTAGTTCCTTGATTGTATAATAATTATGATGTGTATTTTTATCATACAACATATTAGATATGTAAAAAAAAATTGAGCTAGGTTTACAAATTAGTCTTACATTTAACATGAGAAGAACATACTAGTTATATATATTGCCTATAATGTCAAGGATTTGCATTTTGATCGAAAAGCCAGGATCGCCACTCCGGCTTCTAGGCCATTTCAACATGTCCTACACATTCAAGATAATCGATGGATTAGTGATAGTAATTTGTTGTAGCTCTAAAATCTCAACTATGAAATGCATGATGCACCACGCAGCTATTATAGTTTCAAATGCTGCATCCAATAAGAACAAAGGAAGAAAAATTCAAGATTTGTGAGAAGCATTGCATTTTTGGTAGTTTTTTTT
Organism: Cicer cuneatum; assembly: GCA_037974295.1. Classification (NCBI taxonomy): domain Eukaryota; kingdom Viridiplantae; phylum Streptophyta; class Magnoliopsida; order Fabales; family Fabaceae; genus Cicer; species Cicer cuneatum. The sequence continues at coordinate 61,741,353 of JBBPBO010000005.1, forward strand.
TAATGACATTTTGCTTACATCACACTTTTAGCTCTCAATCAATTCATGGCAAATATTAGTACAGGGAATATGGTTGACTTGAATTCACCATGAATACAATTTTTTTTTCAACCAGTATCTCCAAAAATCAGAATCAAAGAAGTAACTCCACAAAGATCTTTGTTAACTATACGATAAAAAGGGAATGTCGTGTCTCTTATTAATGCAACATGAAGAGTATTATATGGACATAAAAAAATGACTCAAAAAATAAAATAAAACCTAAGTCTAGAAATGAAATCTTAACAAAAATATTATGATAAATGAGTTATGGTGGAAACATGTAGAAAATTACCAGTTCTTGTTGAAGCTGTCGCGTTTGTCTGACAGCAGCTTCTCTTTCTTCCTTCAGGAGCTGTACAGCCTGATTCGGAAAGGAAATTCAATTCAGTATGACTGACTATAACCTAAACTACATAACTGGATGTTTAAATAAGTTTGATGAACAGGAAATATGTGCTATTGTTTTATGATCAATCATAAAAAGATGAGAAAAACAGAAAAGGCAAAACAAGAGTGCCAAGTCCTAAGCCTAGTTACACTCCCAAGCTGAATTTGGCTAAACAAAACTTAAGACCCAAGCATAACTTCAATTCCAAACACGTAGCATGACCAAGGATGAACCCTCATGCAGAATGCATAATCTGCTTGAGGTTTTTTGCCATATAAAAGTGTAGGAAATACAAGTAGTAGTATAAAATTAGAGAAAGTGAAAAGAAAGCAGAGGAACCATTTATAACCAGATATAATGTTTACTCTAGATGGGAGAAATTTGACGGAGGCACGAATTAATTTTAATGTTTGTTCAATTTTCAATTTTACTTATCAATCCCAACATGTTTTATAGCATTTTTACACCCTAGGCCCTATGTCGTTTCCTCCAAATGCATTAGGCATGATCAATACAGGTAATCTCTACATGTGTTGTGAATTGCAAAAAATAGCGGTTTGTTCGAATTTTGCTATGCTACAGTGTTATAGTTGCTACTAATCAACACTTTGTACTAAATAGCATATTGTGGAACAATAGCGTTGTGTTCAAATTCTGCGCCTCTATAAATTTGACAACATTGGTGCATCTATAAGATGGAATAAAAGCTGTCACACAATTATGTTACTGAGTAGTCCATTGAAATCTAATTGGTCTTATTTCAGTTTCAAATATGTGGAGTTTCTTTGCATCTCTCAAGGGACCTCACCCATATGAGAATTCCAGCTTGGTACATAAGATGCAACATGCGGCATTATTGCCAAATATACAAAATAACTAAATTTGAAATGCAGAATGAAAATGAAACTTCAAACTGAATACCACAAAGGGTGAAGGAAGAAAAGACACTCACAGAAGAGGAATTGAGTTTTTGTGAGGAATTCTTTGCCGCATCATCTTCAGAGCTTCCTTCGGGTGAGGTGGGAGAGATATATGAGACTCGTAGTTTCAAATCCTCTATTGAATTACCACTATCCTTATTAAACTGCAAGCCAAAATAGCAGTACATTCATGATCAACTTTTTCTTTTCATTTTATATAGTTGATATTGTATAAAAGACAGTGTTGAGCCTCTTACAGTATTTGGTGGAAGATCATCAACATCAGTATTTGGATTCACTACTGTACTTTGTAAGAGAAACTTGTCTTTACATTGCATGTCTGGAGGGTATTCACGTTGAGCTTGGAGGGTAACTGTACAAATACAAAAATTTGACAATATGAGAGATGCTAATACTGCAGAATGCGGATGAACTCCAAGTTCATTAAAAATAGCATATGATATGATCGATTTCGAGTCTAGTATTGTTTAACCAAAAATAAGATCACTTAGAAAAACACATTGGCAAATAGTGTATCACATGCTCAAGATAAGAGAGACAGAGAGAGAGATTACTTTTAACAACGATTTTGCTTGCAAGAGGATGATCTAAGATTAAGAAGAGAACGGTTTATCTAAGATTAAGAAGAGAACGGTTTGAGTGCCTGACCTTGACGGCGAGGGTTCACAGTGGGTTCCAGAGCTAGGGTTCAGAGTGGCTGAGCTTCACGGCGAGGGTTCATAGTGGGTTCGAGAGGGTTCACATTGTGTTCGAGAACTAGGGTTCAGAGTGACTGAGCTTCACGGCGGTGTATATAGAGTGGGTGACGGCATCGAGAGTTTGATGGGTTTAAGAGAGTTGAGAGGGTTCAAGAGAGTTGAGAGTTGAGAGTGGGTAACGGCATTGAGGGTTGATGGTGAGACTCAGTGATGGTGAGACTGAGAGGGTTCAAGAGAGTTCATTTTTAATTTTTCAAATAATATTAAAAAGTTTAATTTTAAAAAATCATACAACGTAGAGTCAGTCATCCGACCCTAACTATTCTAACTATTAAAATAAAAAAAATTAAAAAATAAACTAGCGTCTACTTTATTTTATTTGGCGTCGGCGTAGTCGACGCTAATTATTAATAAAATCAAAAAAATAAATTTGGTACACTAGCCTCGGCTAGACCGACACTAGTTAACGTCGGAGTCGAGGGCCGACGCTAAATATGACAGCTAAAATGAATTTTTCTAGTAGTGTTTATAGCTTTTGTGCACACGTGAAATCTCTTAAAATGTGCCCGGTGGATTAGTGTAAGTCTGTCCATCATTACTTTTAGAGTTGAACCAAGGTGTTTCGTCCTAACCTTTTCACAATAATTCCATATTCTAGCATATTATTAAATGGATTGACCTTGTAGTCACTCTAGTGCCATTCTTCTTGCTCAATATGCCTTAGTAACAAAGATCTTAGTCATGTATTTTTCCTTCACTTCGATAACATGAGCGAGCTTCTTTGATTTACCCATTCTCATAGTGGCAGAAACTTATCTGCAACCTAGTTAGAAGAGGCCAAATACCCTTTAAATGTTCTCCCATAAGTGTGAACTCCTTTATAACGCTTAAGCTTGTAAGTCTTCTCACAACCAACTTTACTAACTAAGGACATCTATTCACAAGACTCGCCATTGCACTTCACTCTACACCTTTTTCTTTGACATTTTTAACATACCTTATATCCCATCCATTCAATAAAGCATATTCCTTGATAGCATCTTTGAATTACTTTAATGATAAAAGTTTTATCCCAACTTCCCATTTGTAGTCCATGCACATCTCTACAGGATTGAACATATTCTTATGTTTCCTTTGTTTATACTTTGTTCATCATCTTCATATCCACCCATTCTATCCAAGTCTTCAGATTTATACCCATCAGATAAGTCACCTTCAATAGTGACTACAAATATATTTATATTTGGCAACACAGGTATTGGTTTTGGAAAAACTGCAACTTCAAAATAATCCTCATGCTCACCATCATCAGCACTATCATATAATTTTTGCTCCACAACAGTTTCATCACTACTACTCACACTCTCATCACTTTCAGTTTCTTTTCAGAAAGGGACATAGTCTGGGTTATTAGAGGTTACCTCAATGCCATTAGATTCATTATATCCATAGAGCACATATAAGTTTATTTGCTTCATTATTGTACTCGACACATAGTTTGCCATAGCCAAGCTGAGTTTCTTTAACCTAGTGTTCAAGGTTTTTCCATGCACTACGTACATATAAAATCTTCACATAACTATTGTATCCTAACTCCTTCAATATAGCAATAATTTCTTGTAGTGACCAATGAAGCAAGCCATATTGAACCCCTTCTACTATTCTACCTCCTATATATTCCTTACTAAACATTCCCTTCAAAAATTGACCACCCTGATTTTCAAATTTAAGATCACTCATATATGTAATATTAGCACAAATAAACAGGGTTTTAGTAAGAATAACAAGAATACAAATAATTGAAAGTTTTGAACTTTGAAATTTCAATGGCAAGTCGTGAGCTTTTCACTGCTACTAAAAAATGTGTGGTTTTAGTGGAATGTGATCCTCATCCACATGTTTCGAAGTTATAGTTCAAGTTATTGCTATATTGAGTGGATATGGCCCGAAATTTTGTTAAATTTGTCAACAATTTTTTCATCATTTTTAACTATTGGTAAAAATAAAACAAGAACACAAATAATTTCAAACAAGGCAATAACACAGTAACAAGATATAAAATGAAAGAAAAAACAGTAGGAAGACTAGATAAAATCCATCATCAACAACACAAAATTCAAAATAAGTATAGGTCTTGTTATCAACAACACGATCCACCATCAACAAATTAAACAAGAACACAATTTGTCATCAACAAAAACAGAAACACACAATATGTCATCAACAAGAAGACATTCTTTTAGGCTGTTGAACTCACAATTTGCCCTCAACATTCCTCATTCAATTTAACTTCCAATTGTTTGCTTAATCATACTAGAGGCGAGTGGCTCTATACTACAGTTTTTCATTATTTTACAAGCAAGCTTTATCAATACTAATCTTTTGAATTTTGTGTTGCCAATTGAAGTTTCTTATGAATTTTGTGTTGCCAATTGAAGTTTCTTATGAATTTTGTGTTGCAAGCAGTGTTGACGTGGGGGGAAGAAAGACCAAAACATAGAGAGGAATGATGTAGTTTGTTGCAATGCATGGGTATCATCATCATGGTAGCATTGATATTTCTTGAAAGACCAAAACACACTAATTTAGAATAGGTTTTGTTTTAGTATTTCTAATTAAAATATAATAATTTAAAATAATAATGACATGTAAAGTTTGTAAAAATGTGAAAATAAGTGTATGCCATGTCACCTGTTGACTAACTGAAAATTAACCTAAGGATTTAATTATAAAATCTATTATAATATCTTTAAATAAAATTTCAAATTTTATTTGCGACAACTTATGTTCATCTATGTCACATACTCTTATTTTTGTCAACTCACAAAAATTTTATGTAACATTTTCCAAAGCACATTATTTGTTATATCTTCTACTTTCATTCTATTTTATTTTACCAAAGTATAACGCAAACATTTTTATTTTTCCAATCAAGTACAATTATCACTGAATGACTCATCAATACACTTAAAGGTTTTAATTACTCATCAAACTATTCATTTCAGTAACTCATACAAAAAAGAACAAACCATCTAATATCTTCACAATGCAAGTTTGACTACTTACACATATAAAGATTTATCTTCTGTTTTTCAACCACCCTCTTGCATTTGATTCAAGTAATGATAAAGATATTATGAAACACAACCAAGCTACATGCATTTGTGTGACACATTTTCAGTTCACAAATACTTCAATATATAACTATTATTGCGGGTGCGGGTTTTTTCCTATGATGTTGAATGTATCTCTCTTAATATTTTTTTATTTTTATAATTAAGAAAACACAATTCATAATCGAAAAAACAAAAAAAGAAATAATATTAAATATTTAGAAATGAATAATTTTTTACTATTTCACCAACTTTTAACGATTTCACTAACTCTTAACCATTTTGGTATTCACTCGAAACTTTCTATGTCTTAAACATCTACAAATTTTTCTTGCTTATAATTTTTTGTAACTCACTCTCGAAGTTTCTTAACAGGTCAAATAATTATTTGAAAATTATTCAATAAAACAATAGTTAAAGTAATTAAAATTGTTCCTTCATCCAAAATACCATAACTATAGGTTTTGGTTACATTCTATATTGAATTGTTATTTGATTTGACAATTTTGTGTAACTAACATTTTAATTATATAACAAACATTATTATTATATAAGGTTTTTGAACCTTAAAAAATTTCTATGGCGACATGAAAATCATGTCCCAAAAACATCAAGATAACCCTAGCAAATCTACCGGCATTGTGCTAAGTGATGCGACTTCTGTTTGGTTGCCAGTGTCGCGCCTAAGGGTGTTTGATTTACTGCGTGCTGCAACTTTTGTTTGGTTGCTAGTGTCGCGCCAAAGGGTATTTGATTTCTTGCGCGAGGCTCTTTCAATATTTTAAATGTTATTATGAATATTGTTTTTAACAAACTACTACTCAATGTTATAAACTGCAAGACACACAATATTATTTAATGCATACTTAGATTGAATGTGAGATTGACATAATTATTATAACATAAAAAATTGAAAATGTAAAAAATTACATAAATTTAAAAAATCTAATGTTTCAAAATTAATATAAATCATAAAAATTGGAGAGCATATTATAGTTAAATATATAACTTTAACTATATAATAATTTAACAAATATACTATTGGAAGGAACACTTCAAAAAACAAAAAGTTTGAATAAATTAACTCCACATTTAAAAAATATTAAAGATAAGAATTGCATCTTTAAAGTTTCAAAATATTATGAATAATCTCGTATTTCAATACACCGTACATAAATTGTATTAATCAACAATATTTTACCTTTTTCTTTATACTAAAAGAAACTCAGTTTATATATAATTATTTAAAAATAAATTCAAAACATAAACATTTAAGTATATTCTAATTTAAAACAAAAATAAATTACTTTTAAATTACATATAATTGTTATTTTATACTTCCTAGTGTACTAAATTGTACCGTGCGGCACACAATTTATGATCTAATAATTCAAAGACTTAGATTACAGATTTTTATTAGTTTAATAACTTATTTAAAAATTCTCAAATAGAATAATTAATTTTATTTGATTTTATTGAAGTAGTCTTAAAAATTGAAGCTCTGTTCAGGGATTGAAAATGAAAATCCCTCGTTCTCTATTTCTCATCTCATACCATTACCAAATACCAATCAATCACTAAAACAAAATGGCAAACATTTTGAAGAGCAGCAGTGTTGTTATCCTCTCATTTTTCTCTTCACGCACCACTACACTCTCACGAACAACAACCCATTACTCATTTCTCCGCAAGTTCCCCCTTTTCTCACTCTCATCTTTCTCACGCGCCAAAACCCTATCTGAGTTCCCTTCGTTTTGCACTCTTTCTTCTGATACAGTGACGGAATCCATAGTGAGTGAAAGCAATGTCAATGGTGAAAATGACAAGAGTCTTATTAAGGATGCTGCTGGGTTGCTTGATATAAGGGTTGGTCGTATTGTGAGGGCATGGAAACATGATGAAGCCGAATCTCTTTATGTTGAAGAAGTTGATATTGGTGAGCCTGAACCTAGAATTATATGCAGTGGCCTTGTCAATTACATTTCTCTTGAACAACTTCAGGTATAACTCTTTTTTTTGTTAAATTGAAGTATTACTTTGCTCCCAATATTTTTTGGATTATTTTATTATGAAATATTAAGTTTGGACCAAAGTGGTGTGATATGAGTTGTAAGTAGTTTGAGTTTCTTAGGCTATGTTTGGGAGTTTAGGAAGGGAGGGGAAGAGAAGGCTTTTTTTTTTTATAATACAAAATCCCCATAATTTTGGGAAACTCAAAATATGCATTGGAGAAGGATTTTAGAGGGTTTAAATAAATTCTTCAAATTATTTCAACGTTGTTATAATACTCTTAAAAGTTGAAAAATATATGAATCATAAACATTCTTTACAAATTCACACTTTTAAATAAGGTGAAAAATTTCTCTCTATTTACCTCTATTTTTCTCCCTCCAAAGCCCTCTCCTCCCCTCCAAACTCTGAAACATAGCCTCAATGTCTCTTTGGGAGGGGAGGGGAGGGCTTGTTTTTCTTTTCAAAATTGAGCAAGTTATAAAATGTTTCTAAGAATAATTGAAGTGTGATTGAAATGTTATATGATCATGAATCATGTTATTTATTTTATTTTTTTTTTAAATCTCAAATATATATAATGAAATATAGACTTAGCCCTTTGAAACTCTCCCCTCCAAAATCCCCTCCCAACAAACCCTTAACTATTTGGCCATTGGTTCGATCTTTGACTCATGCGCACGGAGACAACCCTTAATTATATTTCAGATTCTCAAAGGGATTATTAGTCTCCTAAATTGCATGTGAGGGATACTCTGGAAAAATAAACAAAATATTTATTCTGGTGATAGAGTAATTCTTCATTTCATATAATGTTTCAATTTGGAGTTGTTGTGTACTATAGAGGAGTGGCAACAAACAAGAACACTCTCTCCAACACTCCCTCTATTATCAATTGAAATTGATGTGAGATCTACATAAATTAATGGGACACACTTGAATTTTGGCCATTAATTGAGATAGTGTTGGAAATAGTGTTACAAATATGTTGTTAGCACTTCTCGTGACCATATTGTTCAATACACGCAATGATATGTATGTTTGTATGTATATATATATGTATGTATGTCTGGACATGTATGCGTGTTTGTATTTGGTTTTTATGAAATGGTCTACATAGAGGCTTTGCAGTTCATAGTAGTGGTGTAGAACTTTCTGATAAATCTTGATTAATGGTTTATACTAAAGTGTTATGCTTTGGCTATTTGGTGTTCTATACATTCAGTTCTTCATAGTTAAAGAGGGGGATGATTTGTAAAGAGTGTAAAAAGAGAGCGACAATTTTGACTTTTCATCTTGGAACCTGGTCTTGTTACATAGTAGTTGGTACATCATTGGGATTTCATGAAAGTCTGGTATAGTTGTTGTATTGTATCCTATCAATTTGGGTAGAATAATGGTTCAAAGTGAAATTGATTGAGGCGTGTGAGGGAGATACCATATTTTAGACTGTTTGTAGTGGTGTGTCACCAACATTACAATGATTTGTGAGTTTGGGATTTGCTATTTTTTGTGGTGGTACAAGAAAGAAATAAATAGGGGGTTTTGTAACAGTTTTTATCATCTCAACCATAGTTGTTAAACTCTTGAGTTTACTCATAGAATTGTTCAAGTTTATGACACTTGGTATCAAAATTGAGTTAATTGATTATTAGTATAAAATTGTTTTTGTATAAATTCGGGTAGACTTGTTTAGCCTTGAATAGAATTGAGAGTTTGGCGCTGACAGTGGTTGGGTAATTTTAAAAAAAACCTAAACACAACAACTGAGTAACAAGAGCGTGAACCATATGCAAAGGAGGTAAACTATGTTGTAGTGAGTCTCAACCGCATAGCTCCAACACAAATGAAGTCATGAACCGGAAAACATGAAATATCATCATTCAAGCTTGTAATGAACCCAACAGGACAACGAGGTGACTGAACCCAACTCTGATTTATTGAGACCTAGCTCTACTGAGCTGAATCTAGCTCTCCAATGAGGGGTCGGGTTCAGTGGTCTAGCCTCATGAGTTTACATAGACTCGTGACTTTGACAACCTTGACCTTAACTATACAAAGCACTGCAAAATAAATTTCAAATAAATCTAAAATTAAAACATATGGTGGCTGATTCTATACGTCATCGTTCCAAATATTAGCTGAAAGTTTTCGCCTATCACTCAGAGAGCCTTATTTCTTGTCATGTGTGAGAGGCAAGTAAGCATGGACACTTCAAAATAGTTGTTGCACTAGTGTTCAATTTAATACTCCTCAAACACCATCATGATTCCAAGTCTGCATCCTTCAATACTCTTTTTATAAAATATTTCATACTAATATCAGTGGAGAATTTGTTTTTGTTTTAAGTGAAGATCTGTGGTATTAATTTCATATGTTGTGCTATAGTCATGTTGTGTCTTATGAATTATGATCTAGCATTTATCGTATTCATGTGTCCATGCTATATTGTATTTTTGTATTGTGTTGTATCTGTACCCATGCTTCCTGAACCATATGGTTTCTATACATATTTTTGTGATTGAAAAAGAAAATTATGTGTTAATTGCTCATCTGGAAACTGGAAAATAATGTAATCTAGGTCTATAGCTTAATTGCTCAATGTATGTCATTCGATGCTTGTTAAAATGTGATTTCTGTGAGGAAGACACTTTATGTTTTGCAACTAATGTATTTGTTGAGTTTTTTATATTGGAATCATATTTGTGTTTTTTCTGTACAATATAACAAATAGTAAGGCACAAATGCAGGGCAAAAAAGTTATTGTTCTTTCAAATCTGAAGCCACGGAATATGCGCGGTGTCAAGTCTAGTGGAATGTTGATGGCTGCTTCTGATTCAAAGCATGAGAATGTTGAACTTCTGTTCCCTCCTGAAGAAGCAAATCCTGGTGAAAGAATATGGTTTGGATCTGAAGATGAAAAGGACAATCAACCTGCTGCTGCTACTCCGAATCAGGCAATAATACATACAGAAAAACTTGAATATATACATATGTATATAAGATGGGGATCAACTTCTACCATAGTAACTCTTGACACAGTTACTCTGCTTAATAACTACATATTAAAATTTCATTATCCAACTGTCAAATTGAAAATTCTTGTTGAGTTATCAACTTTACAAATTTAAATAAAATTTCAAAACTATTTGAAACTTCATGAAAAAACATCAGTAAGTATGATACAGTTTTTTAATAATATAAGTAAATATTGGCTATAAGATTGCATAGCCATGAATGTCCAATTTATCTAAAATTTGATGTGCATGGTCATTATTATAATATAACAATATTCGACAGTTTATCTCTCTAGATCTAACAGTCCTCATAGTTGCTGAACTGTGTAGCTGTTGAGGAACCGGTTTTACGTAAGGAAGTAGTTTTGAACTTTTGGGTGATTTATTCTTGTCTATTGCCATAACATGCTAATACATTAGTCATGTCCAACATGTGTTTTCCAATTGTAACTTAATATTGTTGTGTAACAACATGCAGATACAAAAGAAAAAGATATGGGAATTGGTGCAGCCTCATCTTAAGACAGATGTTTCTTGTACTGCAATGCTAGGTGAGCTTGTCATGTGTACATCTGTAGGTTCAGTGGCATGCCAGTCTTTGCAGAATGCAAATATTTCTTGATCAACACTCCATTTTTCAATTTTACATATCTGAATAGGCACTACCTTTACTTGATAATGTAATTTTTGGCTCATGTGTGAACATTTGTTCTATATGTACTTTTTTTAATGATTTTTAAATTGTTCTTTAGCAGTTTTACTTTGAAATAATGATTTCAGCGTAGCATAAATATCTTGCCCTGGCGAATGATACTGTAAAAAATTTGCACAGACATCCAATCATATGTTGTCATTAGATAATTTAGGAAATTGTGAGAGATGATTGGATGTTTGTAGTATAAAACTTGTTTTACACTATCAATATATTAATATTAAACTCAAGAAAATTACTTAGTTAAATAGTTGTTCCTACAATAGGCAACAGAAACATTAGTAATGGTAAATATTAGTGATTAGTGTAGTGTTGATATTAGGAGTATTTTTCAGATTAATTCTTATGGGTCTCAATCAAAAAAGAAATAGGGATGATAACCTGCCTGATAATCTTATTCGTAATGTAGCTTAGTTGGGAATCATGTACAAATCCTTCTTGTCCCAAGACCTAAAGATGGAGAATTTAAGCAGCAACCTCCCAATTTGAATCTATCTACAATCATAGCTCATAAAAAATATAAACGTTATAAATGACACACTCAACTGTCAAAAGGTTCACTAATAAGAAGTTTTTCCTTCAAAAGGTTGCCTTGTTACCGATACGTTTAGAGAGGCTAATAGGTGTGCAAACTAGCAAATCTTAGCCATATCTATGGATTTATTTGTAAGATTGTTGATGTTATTTTGCAAGCCATTAGTTTGATTAAGGGAAGAACCCTTGGGAAATTCCCTTCTCCATATTCTTGGCTAGTTGACCTTTAACAACACAATTTTTTTCAAATTTAAAAACATACAACATTAGTATCAGAACTGAAATTAAAATATGTATATACACCAATTGTATTTAGTTAAATCATATATATAACAAAATACAATAGAAAAGCAAATAGATGAGTACGTTTATGTTGCTTTACTGCTAGTATGTATAAAGAAGCAAACCTTGTACATAACAAAATCAGAGTGCATGGGTCAATCTCGTTTATTTTTACATATATATATATACATATAAACTAACTTTTATGATGAATCTATCTCCTTTGGCCATGATTTATTCCTTGTCTATGTGTGAGCCTCGATAATTTGTCAATAACATGATCCACAAAATCAAAATAGATATCGCCCCAAGAACTCTTTATTGTTAAAATGAAATAAGGAATCAGTATACCTGCTGCAAATCCCAAACCAAGACTCAAGTAAAACGAGTTATCAAACAATCCATCATCATTTGTATCATTATTGTTAGAGTCGTGACTAGAATCGTCATCACCTGAACACCTCATAGGAAGTGGAGGACCACAGAGACCAGGATTCCCAATAAAGTCTATTGCGTCAAAGGTTGTCATTTGACCTGTATAAGGAATTGCACCAAAGAGGTTGTTGTAGGACAAATCTAGGGAACCCAAAAATGACAAGAAAGACAAGCTTGAAGGAATAGTGCCTGAAAGACGATTGCTCGAGAGATCAAGAGATGATAGTTGATGCATATTTGACATGGTTTCAGGAATTTGACCAGATATATGGTTTCTAGACAAGTTGAGAACCAACAAACCAGTTAGTTTTGCTATTTCATTGGGAATAATTCCAGTGAAGTTATTATCAGAAAGGTCAATGCTAGTAACTAGGGAAAGAGTCTTGGTATACTTTATGCTTCGGTCTTTTATGTACACATTCAGGCTTTCCTCATAATAATGACCTACATAATTTCCATACAGTAAGTATTTATTTTTCTTCTGCTCTTGGGCTATTGCTTTCAGATCGCCAAAACTAACTGGAATGCTGCCAGTCAAGTTATTTCTAGCAATGTCAAGCGCTTGCAATGAACCTAGTTTTGAAAGCTCGGGTGGCAATTCACCAAAAAATGCATTAGACCTCAAAATAAGAATTCTAAGAAATGGAAAACCTTCCCCAAACCAAGTTGGAATAATACCAGACAATATATTATAGCCAAGATCCATGGTTTCCAAATTGGACAAATTTCTTAAAGATGATGGCAAATCCCCTGAAAAACGATTGTCATTAAGGTGAAGTGATCTGAGTAGTGGTAACTGACCCAAAGAACTTGGAATTGTCCCAAACAGACTATTGTTCCCAAGGTCTAGTACATCCAGAAGAATGCAATTTGCAAGGTTTGGAGGGATCCTTCCGGTTAAGTTGTTGTTTGAAAGATTAATGACAGTTACTAGGGACATTTCTACTAAAGACAATGGTATTTCTCCATGGAGTTGATTATGCGAAAGAGATAAAAATCCCACATAATGCATGTGTTGACTTATGTTCCATGGGATTGCACCAGAAAAGCGATTGTGTGAGAGATCTAACAACTCAAATCCAGGTGTTATAGTAGGAATTGGTCCCTCAAGAAGATTAAAGCTTAGATCGACGGCAATAGAAGAAGCCAATTCCATAGGCATTGGATTTGGAAGCGAACCCTGTAACTCATTGTGAGACATGTTTAAAAAAACCAAGTGGGGTGAAATATTCCAAAACCAGTTTGGTATAAAACCAACAATGCTAGTGTTTGAAAAATCTATATCTCGAACCTCTTTCTGTGATTTCACCCATGGTGGAAATGAAGGCCCCAAAGCACATGAACCCATATGAAGGAAAATTACTTGAAATGGTGGTTTCCAATCGACACTGACATTTAAAGTGAATGAGTTGGAAGACATATTTAAAAACACCAATTCAATTAGCTTTGAAAAATGACATTCAGTTATCGTGCCTATCAACTGGTTAGAAGAAATACTTAAACGTAACAACTTAGAAAGTTGTCCTAAACTATCTGGGAGAGTGCCATTCAATTTATTCCCTTCAAGTTCCAAGGTCATAAGATTTTTCAATGACCCTAATGAAATAGGAATAGGACCTTCAAGCAAATTATATGCAAGACTTACACCAACCAGACTTTCTAGTTGAACTAACCAATGTGGGATTTTACCATGCAGTTGGTTGTTATTCATGATCAAATACACCAGATTAGGAAGAGGTTTTCTGAAAAGACAGTTATCAATTCCTTGAAGAAATTCTGGTAGAGTTCCTGTGATATTGTTGTTAGATAAATCGAGAATATTCAAATTGCAAAGTTGACCAATGGAACTAGGAATAACACCCTCAATAGCATTAAAAGAAAGATCTAGGTAAGTGAGAGACGGCAAGTTTCCAAAGGATGAAGGAAGACTCCCATGTAATTTAGTACTTCCCAAATTAAGCACTTGTATCATTTCCCATCCTCGCATGAAGAATTGAGAACAACTCGCTGTGAGATTGTAATTGTACTCTAAATTCAAATACTTTAACTTTGGCAAGTCTCTTAAACCAATTGGTATTTTTCCATAAAGTCCATTGTTACTTATGTCGATATGTTGTAAGGTGTTAATGTTAACAAGCCAATCGGGTATTTTTGAAACAAAGCTATTATAACTAAGATCTAGAACAACTAGTGAAGTAAAATTATGAGACGGGGGAGATGGAATATGACCAAAAAGATGACAAGAAGAGAAATGCAATTCCATTAAAAAAGGAAGTTGGTTTAATGCACTAACCCAATCTGTTCTTGATACTGATGAAAGGTTAACGCTATCCATGGCAAGATGTTTCAAAGAGACAAGGCCTGCCACCCATTGTAGATTTTCAACATGCAAGCTAAAAGCCTTGAGATCAAGGAATTGCAATTGAGAAAGGTTTCCCAAATGAGGTGGAATCATGCCAGCAAAGCCAGCATTTGACAGGTTCAAATATTGCAAATTCACTAGTGATCCAAAGAACATAGGAATTGGTATTCCCATGAATGTGTTGAAGCTTAAGTCTAAATGTCTTAGTAACTTAAGCTTCATCAAAGATGGTCTTAGCTCACCACTCAAGTTTCATATTCCATATTTGCTAGGAGAAGAAGCAAAGAGCACTGGATGTGGGTTATGGAGATCAATTGCAACAACAGAACCTGTGATATTAATTATCACAATATATTCCATGCCATTGACAACAGTTAGTGCTTCTCCATGAAGAGAGGCGATTGTGAGGATCATCAAGCCCATCTTTGAAGTCTATAAGAGCTTTTTGATCAGATGCTAAGCATTCAATAGCTAGACCATTGCTGTTAACAGAAATTGGAAGTATCAACAAACCATAAATTAGTAATATTAATAATCTAACTAGCAACATCTTTTCAATTGAATTTGCTCTCATCTTCTAGTTGTAAACCATTATATCTCAATTTTTCAACCTATCTTCGTAATCTTAAGTGTGAAATCACATTTAGTCTTTCATACCAAGTTAAATTATTTTTAATATTCAACATTTGACCATTTGCCTTCATTCCTAACACATGACACGATTTTTTCCATGGAAGGGGTCACAATCAAACTGAAAGTTCATAAACAAAAGGAGCATTTTAAAAATTAAAAATAACTTATATGTACTAATCAAAATATTATACTACGGAATTAAATGATGTGTTGTTTTCCGTCTATAAAAAATGTTCCTCAACATAACATATTTATAAATCAAATGATATATATATATATATATATATATATAAAAGACAATTACATAAATAAATAATTCATTTATCCCTTCAAATCGAAGATGCCGAAACAGTCGTCTTCATTGAGTGGAGTAAGGCTTTGAGATGATTCTACTGAGTCATCTTCATTATTAATATCTGATTCGGATAATGCGGATTGAAGCTTTTTAAGAAAATATTTTTTATTGGACACCGAAGATAATTCTGTTAAAAACTTCGATTTCTCAGCCAAAAAGCTTTCTTCTTTTGCAACATCTAATGGTTTAATTGAATACTTGGTATTCTTTGAAAACCAAGCTTGTAATGCCGAAGACTTAATTAATTCAGGACTGAACTTATTCCACCATTTAATGCTAATACATCTCTGAATCCAAAAAGTACAACTTTCTGTAATTGATAATTCTTTCTTGTAAGTCCATAAGGTAATCAAAGATACTCCAAAGGAAGCATGAAAGAATAAAAAATTTAAATAATCAGGGACTTTAATTCCACTACTGAAAGCTTCAGAAGCAAAATCCAGATAGATTTTAATTTCTGGCCCAAATTCATGGAACCATCTAATAAACCAATTTGAAAACTTTAATGGGAAATCCCTTTTAAACCAAATAAACCAAGAATGGTCAAAAGGATGAACATAGAGCATGTTTGACCATGCATCCATGTAATCATAATAGGAGTAATGTGGTGGGGAAAATTTTCTTGTAAAGCTTTTTAATTTGGAAGGATGAGCCTTCCAATCTAAAGGAGATAATATCTTTAATATTTTGAATTTAGAAAAGGTAATTTTATTTTTATCTTCTTTGTCATAAGTATGAGATATGTCAATGGATTCAGTATCCACCAAAATAAACTCATAAAATAATCATGATTTTTCTAAAGACGAGGGTAAGTAATGAAAGCCAGGAGGGAAAAATTTAGGGATAATTTGCAATAAAGAACCCTCAGTATTATATTCTGGTTCAACCAGAAATAATATTTTCTTGTAATCTTTTTCAAAGAAGGGACAGGTTAGTGAATCTGGGGGAGTGTAATAAGGTACTTTTTCAGGGGGATTCTGAGTTGAGTTTAATGTAGTTGGCGTGTTTAAGGAGAAGGTTAATAGTGAAATTAATTTAGAATTAAGGGGTGGCCTAATGGATCTAGGGGTGTAAGAAGTTGATGCAGAAGGGTAATAAGAAGGTAAGGCTAATGGGGTTAAAGGAGTATATTTATTTTGTGTTGGTAATGGTGAAGAAGGAGGGGGATTCTGTAATACTTGCTTCATAGTGATTCCAGTAATGGTTTTCTTTAATGGTTCCTCGAGAGGAGGACCATAATTATCTTTTGTTTTGTTGCTCATCTTTTCGGGTGAGTGCCCTGTAAAAATTCTCTGGTAAGATAATCTGGTAATGAATTCTTTTCTCCTTTAATATGCTCAATGTTAAAATCAAAACATGCTAATAAAGCTTGCCATATGGCAAAGATATGCTTTGATACCAAATTTTTAACATCTTTAGCTGCTTTGCAATCAGTTTTTAATAAAAACTTTTTAGAAAATAAATCATCTTAAAACTTCATGATGCATAAAACAATGGCTAAAATTTCTTTTTTAATAGTAGAGTAATTTTGTTGAGCTGGAGTCCAGGTACCAGAATAATACCTAACAATTTGTTCCTTTTCTGACTCGGGTAATTTTTGTTTTAATACACCTCCATATCCTAGATCAGAGGAATCTGTTTCTACGATAAGGAAGGCTTTAGTATCTGGGATTCCTAAGCAGGGTAATTTTTTGACTAATTGTTTAATAGTTTTAACACTTTCACTCATAGTATTATCCCAATGGGGTGGATTCTTGTTTAATCTTTTAAATAAAGGTATACAGATAATTCTAATGTTTGGAATAAAATCTGCAACATAATTAACACAACCTTGAAATCTCTGAAGCTGTGTTTTATCTTTTAATTTATCAGGAAATTTTTCTCCAAATTCTATTGCTCTACTGATTGGTGTAATTGTTCCTTGGTAAATATTAAATCCTAAAAATCTAACATTTACTTGGAATAATTTCATTTTTCTAGCGGATAAAACTAATCCATTATTTTTAATAATTTCAAATAATTGTTCTAAGTGTTCAAAGTGTTGATTTAATGTTTTAGAGAAAACTAATATATCATCTAGATAAACTATAGAAAATTCTTGATAATCATTTAATATGTCATTCATAATGTTTTGGAACTCACTAGGAGCGTTTTTTAATCCTAGGGGCATGACATTCCATTCATAGTGTCCAAAGGGAACTACGAATGCAGTCTTGTACTTATCTTGTTCTTTTAATTGGATTTGATAATATCCTGATTTCAAGTCAAACTTAGAAAATATGGTTGAATTAGATAATCTACCAATTAAGTCTTTTTTATTAGGTATCAGATATCTAATCCATTGTAAAACCTTATTTAATGGTTTATAATTAATTACCAATCTCGGAGCACCTCGCTCTAATTCACCAGGATTATTAACATAAAAACCAGTACAGCTCCATGGAGATTTACTGGGCCTAGTTAATTTTTTATCTAAATATTCGTTAATTTCTTTTTTACAATATTCTAAATACTGTTGATTCATCTGTATTGGTCGAGATTTGGTTGGTATTGTTTTTTCATCAAAATTCGGTTCATAAGGTAATGATACTATATGTTTCTTTCTATCCCAAAAGGCATTGGGATGTTCTGAACATATTTCTTGTTCAAATCGCTGCTGTAATTTAATAATTCTTTGTTTAATTGGTTGAGTTTCTAATTGAGTTTCTATTCTTTTGTATTGAATTTCTTTATTTAACATATTAATGTGTTTTCTTTTTTGTTCTATTAGATTTATGGAAAATGTTGATAAATCTTGAACAATGTTTAAATCTTAAATTTTTGGTGAGTCTAAAAGTTTAATACTGACTTCCTTTCCCAGGGCTCTTGAAGTTATAGCCGTATGGGAAACAGTAAACGGATATAATAATGATAAGAAAGGAGTTCCTAAAATAATTTGTTGATGAATATTTTTAACTAATAAAAAATGTGTTTTATAGCAAATATGATCTACACAGATTTTTGCATCAGTTAATTTATATTGAACTTGTAATTTTTGACCACCAGCGGCACTTATACCTTGTAAAGTTTTTTTGTAAAACTTAGTTGGTATTAATCCTTCCTGGATGCAGTTTAAATCTGCTCCAGAGTCTATTAATGCTATTAGCTTAAATCTTTGATCTTTAACTAATAAAGTGATCGGACATAACCATTTATGAGTAATCATTCTGCTAATAGTTACTATATACACGGGATCTTTTTCTATAATAGGGTTTGTATTGTCTTCCTTAATTTCATTATTTATTATCTGTTTTCCATTTAATTCTAAATATTTAATTTCTAGCTCTGTGTCTTTAGCTTTTAATAATTCTATTTCTTGTTTAATAATAGATATTTCGTTTTGTAAGTCTTTTATTGTAATAGCAGGGGTAATCGTTGATTTAAACCTATTCATTATGTCTTTAAATTCTATCTTTTGAACTGTATCTTTATTCTGTTCTTTCTTTTCTAACATATTTTTAATCTGTATCATGAATTCTTCTTTTTTAGAAGATTCTGGCATATCTTTTAATATATTTATTAAAGTATCGGCCTGATAGTACATAATTCAGCACCTAGACAATAGTCTTGATCTGAACTATCTTCAGATGTAGTATTAGATATTACTTCATTAATCTCATTTTCAGAAGAGGATTGTGACTCACTTTCAGAGGAGTTATCATTTAACATAATATTTTTTAAAAGATTTATTAAAGTATCTTTCAGGTTATCACTTATTTCTAAATCCTTAATCTCATTAATTTTTTGCTTAACTCTACAGTTTTTAGCATAATGACCAAATCTACCACATTCAAAACATTTAACTTCAGATTTTCCTTTGTTTTTAGATTGATAATTTTTCTTCTTGTAAGGTTTCGAATAAGGGTTTTCTGCTGATTTATGCTTCTGAAAATATTTCTTTTTATGTTTGTAGGGTTTACTATTACTAATTTGTTTGTAATTTTTCTTAACCTTTTTACTAGGGGCTTTAATGGGTTCAATTCCAAATTGTTCGCAAAAAGTTCCTAATTCTTTTTTACTCTGAGTTAATTCATTTTTAATTTTATTTTGTATTTTAAAATCAGTGCAGATCCCCATCCCTGTTTCTATTACTTGACTAGAAATCTGACCAAAGGTTAAAGCTGAGTAGGGTATAATTCCACTATATTTTGCCTTAAAGGCTAATCTAACCTTTTCAGCTAATAGGCTAGGTAATCCTGCTATAAATCTTTCTTTCCTGTAATCGGCTCCTCCATCGGGCCTATTGCAAAGTTTTGATAAAAACATATCTTTATACCATCGGTAATCACTCATAGTTGGGCAGTAAAGGTTAGCTAATTGTTCTGCAGCTCTATCTTGGATTTGAGATGGGTCACCTATAAAATGTTTAGTAATGGTGTATAATAAGGTGTTAACAGCATCTTCTCCCTCTACCAGCCCAGTAGAAGGATTTATTCTTTTGGCTTCTAAGATTTCATGCTTTTCTGAGGGGGTAATTATATTATCCCACCAACCTTTTAATTGACCAGTAAAGCCGGTTATTATTAAGATTGCGGCTTTTCTATCTGTGTTATCACCTATTGATTTAAAAGCAGTAGCTGCCATGGTCATTTCTTGAACTGTATTTAATATGTTTTGTTCACTATGACCATCTATGTTCCACTCTATAATTGAATTACCACTATAAGAACTAGATGCAAAATCCCGCATTTCTTCGAATTGAAGATCTGGGAAACTGGGTCTAGGATAATAATTTCTAGTCCTACCTTGATATCCCATGTTCCTTCTAATTCGGTTTATTTCTATGTTATCTTCTTCATTAGATAAAACATTAATTTGAGTTTTCCCGTTAATTGAAATATTATTTAATTTTTTGATTAAATCATTGACTAATTCGTCTTTGTTAGGTCCTGATTTTATTTCCTTCAAATCTTTTTCAGGTACATTAATTAATTTGTATATGGGCCTATGAGGGTCTATAGGATAATCCTTATAAGATTCTATCTTCTTGGAGACAGGAGGGCCAACAGATAGTTGGTTTTCTACTTTATCTAATTGATCGGCTATTGTACTTAATATAGTATTAGAATAATTTAATTGAGTTTGTACTTTACCTATTTCGGAATTTAATGGTGCTTTTAATGGATAAGCTTCTATTGTTACATTATGTGTTTCTAATTTAATGGCTTCTATTGTTATATATATATATATATATATATATATATATATATATATATATATATATATATATATATATATATATATATATAATGGACGATGAGTTTTTTTGCCAATAACGTAATGACTTACACTAAAAAAGGACATTGATAATCTCTTTAGTATAACATCAATTATGATTGAATTTGACTCATTAAAATATCGAGTTCTGTTAGATCGTTGGCAATGATTGATTGTTGATTTAGTCTTCTATTTTAGTTAATAAGTGTCCTAGTTAATAGGATAGTGTAGTTAGCATGTGATTCTGTTGGTAGACCGAGTCTTAAGCATAATTTTCTGCTTCTGTTTCCTCTGTTTTTTCGCTTCCTTCTGTTTTACTGTTCATTCCTTCTGGTACTTTTGTTTTGTATTTTTGGCTATTTATAGTCTTAGTTGCTGAGTAATAAACATCAGATCTTTCATTCAAGCATTATGAGTATTGTCTTATACCAGTTACTTCAACAATTGGTATCAGAGCTTTGAAAGAGGCCTGATAGTGTGAGAATGTGTGGACTGTGAAGTCTAGGGCAAACACGAGAGCTTAAGTGTGTGAGTAAACACAGAGATTAAGATGTCAATCTCATAAAGGTTTGTGCAGCCGTCCATTCCCAAATTTGATGGCCATTATGATTATTGGTCAATGACAATGGAGAATTTCCTTAGGAGCAAGGAGATGTGGAATTTGGTGGACGAGGGAATTCCAACACTAGCAGTTGGAAACGCACCAGCAAATGAGGCACAGAGAAAGAGTGTGGAGGAGGCTAAACTCAAGGATTTAAAGGTGAAAATTTTCTTGTTTCAAGCTATTGACAAAGAAATATTGAAAACAATTCTCGACAAGGGAACATCCAAGGCGATTTGGGACTCAATGAAATAGAAGTATCAAGGGTCCACAAAAGTAAGAAGAGCACAACTTCAAGCTTTGAGGAAGGAATTTGAGTTACTAGCCATGAAAGAAGGAGAGAAAGTAGATAACTTATTGGGGTGGACTCTAACTGTGGTCAACAAAATGAAGACAAATGGTGAGGTGATGGAACAAAGCATAGTGGTTAGTAAGATACTTAGATCATTGACCTCCAAATTCAACTATGTTGTTTTCTCAATAGAGGAGTCTAATGATTTAAGTACCTTGAGCATCGATGAATTACATGGAAGTCTGCTTGTTCATGAACAAAGGATGCAGGGACACCGGGAAGAAGAACAAGTGTTGAAAGTGACATATGATGAGAGATCAGGCAGAGGAAGAGGTAGAGGCGTGAATAGAGGAGGATGAGGTAGAGGACGAGGCAGACAAACTTTCAACAAAGCTACAGTTGAATGTTTCAATTGTCATAAATTGGGACACTTCCAAAATGAGTGTCCTAAATGGGAGAAAAGAGCCAATTATGCAGAATTGGAAGAGCTTCTACTGATGTCCTATGTTGAGATCAATAAATCAAAGAGAGAGGTAGTATGGTTTCTTGACTCTGGTTGTTCTAACCATATGACAGGAAACAGACAATGGTTTGTGGAACTGGATGAGCAATTCAGTCATTCAGTGAAACTTGGAAACAATCTCATAATGCCAGTGAAAGGGAAAGGCAACATCAGACTTGAAGTAGAAGGTGCAACTCAGGTAATTTCAGAAGTTTATTATGTTCTTGAGTTGAAAAATAACCTGCTGAGTATGGGTCAATTACAAGAGAAAGGGTTGGCTATCTTGATACAAAATGGAGAATGTAGAGTCTATCATCCTAGAAGAGGAATAATCATGCACACACTTATGACATCTAATAGGATGTTTGTAGTTCTGGCTAATGTTGTGGTGCATACATCATCTACATGTCTAAGTTTGAGAAGTGATGATACTAGTGATTTGTGGCATAAGAGGTATGGTCATTTGAGTATTACAAGTCTGAATTTATTGCAGCAGAAGGAACTTGTCAGAGGACTTCCCAAGTTTCAGATGCCAACCAATGTGTGTACAAGCTGCATGAAAGGAAAACAACATCGGAAGATCATTCCAAAGAAAAGCAAGTGGAGAGCAACACAGAAGCTATAACTTGTACACTCAGACATTTGCGGACCTATCACTCCAAAATCATATGGCAACAAAAGGTATTTATTAACCTTTATTGATGACCTGAGCCGCAAGCTTTGGGTCTATTTTCTGAATGAAAAGAGTGAAGCCTTCACAACATTCAAAAGCTTTAAAAGTGCAGTGGAGAAGGAGTCTGGTCTATCTATTTGTGGATTAAGAACAGATAGAGGAGGGGAGTTCACTTCCAAGGAGTTCACAAAGTTTTGTAGACTTGAAGGTATTAAGAGACAGCTGACTACAGCCTACACTTCTCAACAAAATGGGGTTGCAGAACGCAAAAATCGTACCATTCTTAACATGGTGCGATGTTTGCTAGAAGAAAAGAAGATGCCTACTTTATTCTGGCCAGAAGCTGTGAAGTTGACATGTCACATTCTCAACCGAAGTCCAACTTCTGCCGTAAAGAATAAGACACCAGAAGAATGCTGGAGTGGAATTAAGCCTAATGTTGATCATTTTCGAGTGTTTGGATGTGTAGGAAATGTGCATGTACCAAATGCAAAGAGGTTGAAGTTGGATGCTAGAAGTCAAGAGTGTGTGATGATAGGGTATAGTGAAGAGTCTAAAGGATACAAAATGGTCAATCCAACTACAAAGAAGGTGATAATTAGCAGAGACGTTGTCTTTGAAGAAGAGAAAGACTGGGATTGGAGAAGAACAGAAGAAGAAGCTAAGAATGACATTCTTGACTGGGGAGAAGTTGATGAAGACACATATGCCTCTAGTGATGAAGAAAGTGAAGGAGAAAATTCAGAAGAAGAAGGAGAATCTGGTCACAGTGGTATCTCCAGTGATGCTACAACACCTACACTTCCTGAAAGAAGAGTCACTCGGGCTCCAACTTATCTTCAAGATTATACAAGCGGAGAAGGACTCTCAGAAGAAGAAGAGGTACAAAATTTAGTTTTGTTTATGTTTTCTGATGATCCTATTTACTATGAAGAAGCAGTGAAAATGAAAAGATGGAGGGATGCAATGGATATGGAATTTGGTGCTATTGTGAAGAATGAAACCTGGGAGCTTGTTGATGTACCAAAGGAGGTCAAAGTAATTGGTGTGAAGTGGGTCTATAAAACCAAGTTAAATGAGAACGGTGAAATAGATAAGTGTAAAGCTCGACTTATGGCTAAGGGATATGCACAAGAGAAGGGAGTAGACTATAATGAAGTTTTTGCTCCAGTTGCTAGATGGGATATGTAACACCCCGAGTTTAAAACACAACGCGAGTGTATTTTTTTTTTATAATAAATAATTAAAATGATTTTCCAAATTATTACTTCAAAAGAATTGAAATAAAATTTAAGATTTTAATAGTTTCGTCAAATAATACGTCGTAACTCCATCGATGAACATAACTAAATAACTTCATCGTAATATCACTAAGTACTTAACTCTGGAAATTAATAAACAACATTAATACATTTCAAAAGATAACCGTGTCATAATTTCAAAAGGAAATATCAGAGTGCAGAATGTGTTAGCGGAAAAAGTGGTACAATAATTTCCAAAATCAAAGCAAATTACATTTTTCTAGCTCAAAATCCTATACATCAAATCTAACTGATCATGCACTATACATCAAATCCTATACATCAAAATCCTATACATCAAATCAAAGCTACAGTAGCACGGATTTCCTCCGCATCCCATACAAGTCTCATCGGACTCCGCCGCTCGCCTCGATGTGACGTCCTCCTCCTCATCATACAGAGAGGGATCAGTCTCCTCCGAAGTTAGATCAATGCACAGTCTCGGTCGCTTCGGCGGTGCCGGAATCTCATAACAGTCATCGGATATCCTAGATGGACCCGGAATATCAACTGCTACTGGCTTCGGCCCTTTGTTCTTCTCTTCCGCCTCGGGTTCACGTATAGCCCCTCCAACTGGCTCCTCCGCGTCATCAAAAATTCCATGTGCCTCCAATACTAATTTGGAAGGCACATGAAAATCAATACTCGTGTAAGTGTGCTCCACGAAATCCTCTACTCAGTCGGTCCTGCACGTCCTTGCCAACCTCCCCGTATAAGTCGCCCTGCTTGAGATGGGATCAAATACCCAAGCAGTACGCGAATGTCGATCAAGGAAATCTAGCGACGTTTCCGTCGTCCGGGTACCCACTGGGGGTGTGGGTTTGGGGGGCATCTGAGGGCAAAGCCCAATTTCCACAATAATAGTAAAGGGTCACCGACCGAAATTAACACATAACACATAGCATTTATATCACAGAAACAAATACATCCATGGCATATCATATAACAATGATGAAAATTAAGGATGCTCATTTGAAATTTCATGACATATATGCTTTTTCAAACAGCAACCAATTAATATGGAAAACACGTTGTAAGTACAACTAACACTTCAGCAATGACAATCATTCATCAGAAATTCAGATTTTATAAAGTACTTACACACAACCATTTCCAATCATCAACATATACCCAAATCGTGACTCACCGGTCAATCACCCCGATGCAATATGTACATGCTCATGTATTCAACTTCTTGGAATTACCAAGGTACAGTCGCTCAACAGACCAGCACAATTTAAATATATTTGACTTTAACGGCCCTCAAGACCAGGGTGCAATCGCTCAACAGATCAGCACCAGTGCAGTCGCTCAACAGACCAGCACTCGTGCAGTCGCTCAACAGACCAGCACATTATACATATACCAAGGTACAGTCGCTCAACAGACCAGTACCAGTGCAGTCACTCAACAGACCAGCACTCGTGCAATCGCTCAACAGATCAGCACGTTTTTGCGCATTTCAGGGTACAGTCGCTCAACAGACTAGTACCAGTGCAGTCTCTCAACAGACCAGCACTCGTGCAATCGCTCAACAGATCAGCACGTTTACGCATTACTCTGTGGCCCATCGCGGGTACCACCTGACTATGCAATGCATGAATATGCAGTGTTTTCTCTTCATTGAAAACAGTATGCAACCTCAGTAAAATTCATGCCTTTCCATCATTTCTCAAAACATCTCAACACAACCAATTTCATTATCATCACATCATAAATCAAACATTCAAACATCTCATCATTTCCACTTCACATCATCTTAAAAATCCATTCTTATTCATCAAAAATCTTCCCTCTGTTTTCCCCAACTCTTAAAATTCATAAACAGTGTTTAAAACTGAGATTTCTGGAAAACAAGAATCTGTATTCGAATACAGCTCCCTGGTATTCGAATACAGAGGCAGTCCCAGTGCATAAATCAACATTTTTCACTACATCAGTAAAGTCTCAAAAACTTCATCACCACCACTTCAAACTATCACAAAATTCCAGTTTTAATTTGTCACAAACCTTCCCAATGTTCCCCAACACTTAAGGTTTATAAAACAATGTTTAAAACTTTGATTTTCTGAAGATCACGAATCTGTATACGAATACAGCTCCCTTGTATTCGAATACATAAGCTAAATCTGCAAATTCAACACTCTGTATTCGAATACAGCATACTTGTATTCGAATACAGAAGACAAAAATAGTGTAAACTCAACATTTTCTCCAACATCATTAAAGGTTTCCAGAACCTCATCATCTCCTCTTCAAAACTATTTCAAAAACTCCATTTTAATCATTTCAAACCTTCCAAATGTTTCCCAACACTTAGAGTTTATAAAACAATGTCTGAAACTTGATTTTCTGGAAAAACACGACTCTGTATTCGAATACAACTCCCTTGTATTCGAATACATAAGCAAAAATAGTGAAAAGCAGCATCCTGTATTCGAATATGAGGCTGTCGTAGTCGAATACATATACGAATACAATGGCAAAAATTGTAGTCCTGTATTCGAATACGACAGGGTCGTAGCCGAATACAGAGGCTAAGTCAGAAGCAAAAATCATTCATCTGTATTCGAATACAGAGGTCCGTATTGGAATACAAGTTCGAAAACTTGAGTAAAACAGAAGCTTGGCAGGCTGTATTCGAATACACTCATGCTGTATTCGAATACACCTTCGAATTCAGTGAAATTTTCTTGAGACTTCAACACATTTTCAAACTTTTTCCTTTGGTAAACCAACAACCCCAAAACAATTTTACCACTCTTTTGCAAACCACAAAACTCAGACATTTTTCATCAATATAGATTTTCCAGAAGAGCACTTTCATCATTTTAAATCCTTCTCTTTTGAAAACATCAGCAACACCAGAATCACTCAAAAGCAGAAAGTCAACCACAACAAAACAGACATTTATCAACGTTTACATTTTGATCATTTCCAAAACAACATGCACAATGTTTTCCAGTATTCTCACACCACCATAATAACATGCAAAGTGTTTTTCAGCTTTCCCACACAAACAAAACAACATTAATGCATTCAGCCAAATAGCACTCATCACAGAATCATCAAACATCAACAGAGTGCCCTTTTTCCATTTTTTTCAAAATATCATGCAAAATAGTTTTTCTTCAAACAATGATGAAACATTATTAATGCCATAACAGTATGCATTTACAGCCCTAATGCAAACTAGAAAGTGGAAGGTGCCCCTTACCTCTGTTTCATTTCTGTTTTCGTTCAAGTTTTCGCGACAAAAGTCGGCGAAACTCCCGCTTGTGTTCATTGCTACGAAAATGGGTTCTCTAGCTCCGGAATGATGAGGGGAACAACTTTTTTACTGGGGGTTTTCTGGTTTGGTGCTTGGATTTCCAATTAATATCACTTTTGAGGAACTCCTTTTTTTTTTTATCGTGAAACAGAAATCAGAATGGGAGAAGGAGGAAGGTGAGTACTGTTACATGCAGTATGGAGAAGGTATGGTTTTCTGCCTTTGCTCTGCCTCCTCATTCCTATTTATAGGCATTTGTGGGTGCCACCTCACCCGACACTTGTCTGATCCTCAGCACTTAACCAATTTCGTCACAATTAGCCGATAATCCCTAAATTAACTGCTCGATAATTTAATTACTCGTAATTAAATTAATTTACTCTTCATCCAATAATCTTAATTCATCTTCCAAAATAAATATTTATAAATATATATTCACTCAAAGCATACATATATTAAATATTTTACAAATATCCCCAAAATACACTTAATATTAATTCCATAATTTTGATTTTAAATTTAAGGGTCTTACAGGATACAATTCGTACTGTGGTAGCTCTGGCAGCAAGAAATGGATGGACACTCTTTCAACTTGATGTCTGTAAGACCCTTAATTTTTAATTAAAATTATGGAATTAATTTTAATTGTATTTTGGGGATATTTGTAAAATATTTAATATATGTATGTTTGAGTGAATATATATATATATATAAATATTTATTTGGAAGATGAATTAAAATTATTGGATGAAGAAGTAAATTAATTTAATTTCAAGTAATTAAATTAATTGGACCATTAATTAATGATTAGTGGTTAATTAAAGGATTAAGTGCTGAAATGATATAGCATTATTTTATTAGTATTTTAAGAAGGAATGCACTCAAGTAGTTCTATGAGTACACGACAGGGGGACTGAGCAAAGACCAGAACACCATCCCTCCCTTCCTTGCTGCCATACTGCATGTAATAGTAACTCATTTTCCCTCCCATTCTGCCTCTGTTTTCTGCCTTCCCATTTCCAGTCACGGTTATAAAAGAGGAAGAGAGGGAACTCTTCAAAGTATCATTACTGAAACATCCAAGCACTAAAACACCAAAACCCCAGTACAAAAGTTAATCCCCACCCCATTACGGAGCTAAAGAACCCAGTTTCGTAGCAGCAAACTCAGGCAGCAGTTTCACCGGATTTTGGCACAGAAACGGGAACGAAAACAGAGACTTGAGCAGAAGCAGAACACGCGACAAGGGTAAGGGCACCTTCCAACTTTCTAGTTGCATTAGGGCTGTAAATGCATGTTATTTCAATTCTGTTTTGAAAGAAAAAAAAACTGTTTTCGAAATGACATCTTGAAAAAAATGAACAAAATGCATTTTTGTTGATATGTGATGATTCTGTGATGGTGGTTGTTGGTTGAATGCATTAATGCTGTTTTACTTGTGTGAGAAAACTGAAGATGTCTTGCATGTTATTTTAAAGATGGTTAAAATACATGTTCATAAAACTGTTTTGGAAAATAGTTTTAAAAATGCAAAAAATGCATTCTGTTGGTGTTTTGCTGCTGTGTGATGATTTCTGTTTTGGTTGAAAACATTAGTCATGTTCTGATGTTTGTGAAAGCTGAAACACTATGCATGTTATTCTGATGTTTGAGGAAGCTGAAATGCTTTGCATGTTGTTCTGATTGTTTGAAAAGCTGAAATGCTATACACGTTATTCTGATGTTTTGAGAAAGCTGTGATGCTTGCATGTTTGTTCTGATGGTTTCAAAATCTGAATGATTCTGGTGAGTGAACATTCTGTTTTCTGGTTCTGGATGATTGGGGTTGGATCCTGATTCCATTTCTGTTTTGTGTGATTCTGGTGGTGTTGATGATTTAAAAGGAAAAGGGATTTTAAATGAGGGAAGTGTCTTCTGGAAAAAAAAAGTGTTGAATCTGTTTTGTTGTTTGGTTGTTGTTTTAAAAGAAAACAGTTTGAAAAGGGTTGAATCTCAGGAAATTTTCACTGGTTTTCGAAGGTGTATTCAAATATAACATGTGTGTATTCGACTACAACCTGTAAAATTTCTGTTTTACTTATGTTTTCAAACTTGCATTCGACTACGAGCCCTGTAGTCGAATACAAAAGAAGAATTTCTGTTTCTATTTCTGGTTCTGATGATCCTTGTGTGGATCATACTGTTTTTGTTTCTGGTTCTGATGATCCTTGTGTGGATCATTCCGTTTCTGTTTCTGGTTCTGATGATCCTTGTGTGGATCATTATGTTTCTGTGTCTGGTTCTGATGATCCTTGTGTGGATCATTCTGTGTCTATTTCTGCTTCTGATGGTTCTGATGTGAACCATTCTATTTCTGCTTCTGATGGTTCTGATCTGAACATTCTGTTTCTGCTTCTGATGGTTCTGATGTTAACCATCTTCTGATGATTCTGATGTGAATCAGTCTGTTTCTGCTTCTGATGATTCTGATAATCATTCTGTTGTTTCTGCTTCTGGTGATTCTGGCATGAACCATTCTGTGCTTCTTCTGATCAATTCTAGATGAAGTCTGGGTTATTCAAAATTCGATTGTTATACCATGTTCTGGTCAAATTATCTTCTGGATTACTTCTTGCTTTTGACAACTTATTACCTGGAACAACTCTCCACATGGCAGGCTTCACAATAGTATGGTCCAAAGAATCTTCTGATATTTATTCCCTCTGATATAATCCATCAAAGATATCTTCTGGTCACTTCTGGACAAATATTGACTGTGTTGAAATTACACTGCCAGACTATGTTCTGATCAGTATAACTTCTTGATTTCTTCTGATATTTGAATCATTCTTGTTTGGAGCTAGTCATATTATGGCAGGCTTCCCTCTGGTATTTTCCAGATGTTCTTCTGATTTTGTTTGTTTGATATAAACCTCCAAAGTTATCTTCTGGTCGGTTTTGGACATTCTAGTTTATCTTCTGATAATTCCAGAAATGCATCTTCTGTAAATTCAGAATGTATCCTCTGATACATTAATCTTCTGATGGTTCTGTGTGAATCATTATGTTTTACTTCTGATGATTCTGATAATCATCTTGTTTCTGCTTCTGATGATTATGATAATCATTCTGTTTGTTTCTGATGATTCTGATGTTAATCATCCTGTTTCTGCTTCTGATGATTCTGATGTTAATCATCCTATTTCTGCCTCTGATGATTTTGATGTTAATCATTATGTTTCTGCTTCTGATGATTCTGGTGTGAGTCATTCTGTTTTGCTTCTGATGATTCTAGTGAATCATTCTGTTTTGCTTCTGATGATTCTGGTGTGAGTCATTCTATTTTTCTTCAGATGATTCTGGTGTGAATCATTCTATTTTGCTTCTGATGATTCTGGTGTGAATCATTCTGTTTTGCTTCAGATGACTCTGGTGTGAGTCATTCTGTTTTGCTTCTGATGATTCTTGTGTGAATCATTGTGTTTTGCTTCTGATGATTCTGGTGTGAATCATTCTGTTTTGCTTCTGATGATTATGGTGTGAATCATTCTGTTTTGCTTCTGATGATTCTGGTATAAGTCATTCTGTTTTGCTTCTATGATTCTGGTATAAGTCATTATGTTTTGCTTCTGATGAGTCATTCTGTTTTGCTTCTGATGATCCTACTGTGAGTCATTCTGTTTTGCTGCTGATGATTCTGATTCTGGTTCTGTTTCTGATGTTGATCCTTCTGGTTCTGTTTCTGATGTTGATCATTCTGGTTTTGTTTCTGATGTTGATTATTCTAGTTATGTTTTCTGATGTTCTGGTGTTGATGATTCTGATTCTGGTTCTGTTTCTGATGTTCTAGTGTTGATGATTCCGATTCTAATTCTATTTCTAATGTTCTGATGTTAATCATTCTGATTCTGGTTCTATTTTCTGATGATCTGATGTTGATCAATCTGGTTTTGTCTTATGTATTCGACTACAGGCATGCTGTATTCGAATACAGAATATTAAAATTGCATATTTTCACTAGTTTCAGCTTCTGTATTCGAATACAAGGAAGCTATATTCGAATACATATTCGTGTTTTCCAGAAAACTCAGTTTTAAACACTGTTTTGTGAATTTTAAGAGTTTGGGGAACAATGGAAAGACTTGAGATGATTAAGAATGGAATTTGTGAGATAATGTGAATTGTTAATGATTGCTTGACTGTTTAATCATTGATGTGTTGATGATGTTATCGATTATGTTGAGATGTTTTGAAATATGGTGGGATGGCATGAATTTTTATGATTTTGCATACTGTTTTCAGTGAAGAGAAAACATTGTAAGTTCATGCATTGCATAGTCAAGTGGTGACCGCGATGGGCCACAGAGTTGATGCGGTGACTGTTGTAACACCCCGAGTTTAAAACACAGCGCGAGTGTATTTTTTATTTTTATTTTTAAAACGAATACATAAATAAAAGAGTTTTCAGAATTCCGTTTCAAGGAAATTAAAATCAATTCAAATTAAATATCATTCGACTTCGTAATCAAAAATAGTAAGGAATTTAAAACAGCAACATCACAATTAAATCGAATGAGATATTTATCGAAATTTGATCTTTATAATATACTAAAATAAAGATACATCAAAATATTTATCAGAGTGCGGAAGAGTTTTACAATAATTCCCAAAATGAATATTTACAACCATTGAGTTCAAAACCCTATACATAAGTCTACTCTGATCATACCATAAGCTACAGTAGCATTACAATATTCACAAGTCTTTTCTTCGCCCAACTGCTCATCTCTTTGCATAGCCCACAAGTAAAGATCAAGGGAAACTAATGACGTTCCCTATCATTAGTATGAACATCAGGGGTACGGGTTTGAATCTCATCTGAGGGCAAAGCCCAATTCCACAATAATGGTAAAGGGTCACCGACCGAAAATAACAATTACCACATAGCAGTTATATCAAGAATATCAAACATATTCATAGTACATGATGATAAATAAGGATGCTAAATTTTGAAATACATGTCATTTGTACTTTACAAAACAGCAACCAAGTAAGTATGAAAATCATGATGTAAGCACAAACATCAATTCATCCGAAATTACAGATTTCAAAAAATACTTACTCACACAACAATTTTCCGCCATCAACATAAAATCAAAACGTGACCCTCCGGTCAAACACTCCGATGCAATATGTATATGCTCATGTTCATAAATTCTTGGAATCACCAAGGTGCAGTCGCTTACAGACCAGCACAATTTAACGGCCCTCATGACCAGGGTGCAATCGCATACAGATCAGCACCAGTGCAGTCGCATACAGACCAGCACTCGTGCAGTCACTACAGACCAGCACGTTTGACATAAACCAAGGTACAATCACTACAGATCAGTACCTAGTGCAATCACTACAGATCAGCACTTGTGCAAGCACTACAGATCAGCACGTGGCTGCGCATTTCAGAGTACAAACACTACAGTCCAGTACCAGTGCAGTCGTTTATCTGACCAACACTTATATACCAAGGTACAATCACAGATTAGTACCTAGTGCAATCACTACAGATCAGCACTCGTGCAATCACTACAGATCAGCACGTGGATGCGCATTACTCTGTGGCCCATCGCGGGTACCACCTGACTATGCCATGCATGAGTATGCATTGTTTCACTTCATTGAAAATAGTATGCAACCTTAGTAAAATTCATGCATTTTCCTCATTTTTTCAAAACATCTCAACACATTCAAAGATTAACCATTCAAGAAAGCATTACACTTTTCATTACCTCAAAGTTCCACTCTTTATTAACAAAGGTTTTTCCCCAACTGTTAAGATTCAAAGCTGTGATTAAAACAAAGGTTTTCTGGCAAAAATACGAATCTGTATTCGAATACAGCTTCATTGTATTCGAATACAGAAGCCTAACAAGGCAGAATCAACATCATGTATTCGAATACAGACTCCTTGTATTCGAATACAGAGGCTATCACACTACAAAAATCAGAATTTCTACAACTTCAGTAAATTCTCAAAAACTTCATCATCACCACTTCAAACTATCACCAAATTTCCATTTTTAATCACCACAAACCTTCCCAAGGTACCCCAACACTTAAGGTTTATAAAACAATGTTAAAAACTTGAATTTCTGAAAAACACGAATCTGTATTCGACTACAGCTCCCTTGTATTCGAATACAGAAGCTAAAGTAGTGAAAAATCAGCATTCTGTATTCGAATACGAGGTTGTCGTAGTCGAATACAGATGCGAAGTCAGTGGCAAAAGTTGTAAATCTGTATTCGGCTACAGAGGGTCGTATTCGAATACAGAAGCTAAGTCAAAAGCAAAATTGGAAAATCTGTATTCGACTACAGAGGGTCGTAGTCGAATACAAGTTCGAAAATCTGAAGAAAGCAGAAGCCTTGCAGGCTGTATTCGAATACACTCAAGCCGTATTCGAATACACCTTCAAATTCAGTGAAATTTCCTGGAACTTCAACACATTTTTAAAACCTTTCCTTTGAAAAACCAACCCAACCCTAGAATCATAATTACCACTCTTTAAAATCTCAACTCAGAATATTTTTCATCCAATATCAGCAACAAATTGTTTTAACAAAACCCAGCAAAACACAGATTCACTCAAATCAGAATAACCTCACTGATTTTTAACAAAACAAAATCAGAACCAGAATCATCATTCAGCACACACAGAATGATTTCCAAAACATAACACCATGTTTTTCACAAACATAAACCAATAATCATTCATCACACATGCATTTACAGCCCTAAATGCAATCTAAAAAGTTGGAAGGTGCCCTTACCTTAGTTACGTTCCCTTAGCTCGTACGCTTCTGCGACAAAAGCCGACGATACTCCCGTTCGCGTTCGCCGCTACAAAAATTAGTTCTTTAGCTCCGTAACGATAAGAGGAATGACTTTCGTACTCGAAACTTTCTGATTTGACACTCAGATTTTCCAGAACGATGACTTTTGAGTAAACTGTTTTTCTTCACCAACACTCAGAAAATTAGAAGAAGAAGAAGATAAAGCAGAAACTGTCGTACAGAGGAAAGAAGAAAAGCTTCTCACTTAAGTATCCAGTTAAATGCAACTGACACAGCAGAGGAGAGAGGAATCGTTTCCTTTTTCACAAATATCTACGCCACCTCACCAACTCTTATATTAAAATATCTTCTGATCCTCCAGCAATTAATCCGTTTCGTCGCAAATAGCAGAAAATATCTTAATTAATCGGCCCGATAATTTAATTACTCGAAATTAAATTAATTCATCCATCATCCATAATTTTAATTCCAACTTCAAAACAATTAATTATATATATATATTTACACAAATATACATATATTGAATATTACACCAATATTCCCAAAATACCCTTAAAATCAAATCTGAATTTAATTTTAAAATTTAAGGGTCTTACATTACTACCCCCCTTAAATTAGTTTCGTCCTCGAAACTACATGTCGTTAAACAAATGAGGATGTTGTTCCCTCATCTTACTCTCTAGTTCCTAAGTCGCGTCTCGAGTAGTCGGATTCCAAATCACTTTGACTAGTGGGACTTCCTTGTTCCTCAACTGTTTAATCTTCCTGTCCTCAATTCTTATAGGGAATACTTCAAATGACAGATTATCCTTCAGCTGAATTGTGTCTGGTTCGATCACATGAGACGGATCTGAAATGTATTTCCTTAACTGCGACACGTGAAATACATCATGAATATTGGACAGCATTGGAGGTAAAGCAATCCGATAAGCCAATGGTCCAATACGCGCAGAAATCTAATATGGTCCAATAAACTTTGGAGTCAATTTTCTGGATTTAATAGCCCTGCCCACTCCAGTTGTAGGCGTGACTCTTAGAAATACATGATCGCCTTGCTGGAATTCCAAAGGTCTGCGACGCTTGTCCGCATAACTCTTCCGACGATCCTGTGAAATCTTCATTTTCTCTTGTATCCTCTTGACTTTTTCCGTAGTATGTTCCACCATCTCAGGTCCAACAATCATACTTTCCCCGTCTTTATACCAACACAGAGGCGTTTGACACTTGCGTCCATACAAAGCTTCATATGGTGCCATTCCAATACTTGCGTGAAAGCTGTTGTTGTAGGTGAACTCAATCAATGGCAGTACATCATCCCAACTTCCTCTGTCATCCAATACACATGCCCTTAATAGATCTTCCAAGGACTGATTTGTTCTTTCTGTTTGTCCATCTGTTTGTGGATGATAAGCTGAACTCAATTTCAGTTTTGTTCCCAACGCTTCATGCAACGCTCTCCAAAAGTGAGATGTGAATTTTGGATCACGGTCCAATACAATGCTCGATGGAACTCCGTGTAATCTCACAATTTCAGCAATGTAGATCTCTGTCAGCTTATCTACCTTATAAATGGTCTTTACCGGCAAGAAATGTGCAGATTTGGTCAATCGATCCACGATTATCCAAATCGAATCATTCTTTCTTCTTGTCTTGGGCAGTCCAGTTATAAAATCCATGGAAATGCTATCCCACTTCCATTCTGGTATATCCAAAGGCTGCAACATTCCAGCGGGTCGTTGATGTTCCACCTTCGCTTTTTGACAAGTTAAACAAGCCGATACGTACTCCGCTACGTCCCTCTTCATTCCTGGCCACCAATAATTCTGTTTTAAGTCCTGGTACATCTTGGTCGCTCCAGAATGAATACTCAATTTGCTCTTATGAGCCTCTTCCAAGATCGTTCTTCTCATGTCTGCAACATCCGGTACACAAATCCTTCCATTGCATCTCAGAATGTTATCTGTTCCGACCCTGAATTCAGCTGCATTTCCTTGCACTATTAGGTTCCTCTTTTCTTGAATCATTGCGTCATCTTGCAGATTTGCAATCTCCTCAAGTAATCCACTTGAAATGGTTATCATTCCACACTTTAAAATTCCCGGTGCCAACTCTACATCCAAGTGTAGATCTCTAAATGCTTCCCACAACTCTTGTTGTTTGGCCATCATCATTGAGGACACTGTTACGCTTTTTCTACTTAATGCATTAGCCACTACATTGGCTTTTCCAGGATGGTAATGTAATGAGAAATCAAAATCTTTAAGAGTCTCCATCCATCTCCTCTGACGCATGTTCAGTTCTTTCTGATCGAACAGATACTTCAAGCTCTTATGGTCGCTGAACACCGTGAACGTGCATCCATAAAGATAGTGTCTCCAGACCTTTAATGCAAACACTACAGCAGCAAGTTCTAGATCATGAGTCGGATAGTTCCTTTCGTGAGCTTTCGATTGCCTTGAGGCGTAGGCGACAGCTTTCTGATGTTGCATCAAAACACAGCCCAGACCTTGGTGAGATGCATCACAATAAACCTCATATGGTTCCTCTGGTTGTGGCAGAACCAATACTGGTGAGGTTGACAACTTTTCCTTAAGCAACTGAAAATTCTCTTCACACTTCTCTGTCCATGCAAACAGCTGATTCTTCCTGGTGAGTTGTGTCAAAGGAGCTACAATCTTAGCCAATCCTTCAATAAATCTCCTGTAGTATCTTGCCAGTCCGACGAAACTTCTTATATCAGTGATGGTCTGAGGTTGTTTCCAAGCAAGAATCGTCTCAATCTTTGCCGGATCTACTGTAATTCCTTCCTTTGTTATTACACGTCCCAAGAAATTCACTTTCTCCAACCAGAATTCACACTTCGACAGATTGGCGTACAATTGCTTCCCTCGTAAAATTTCTAAAACTTGACGCAAATGCTCTCCGTGTTCTTCTTCATCCTTTGAATAAATCAAAATGTCATCAATGAATACCACCACGAATTTATCTAAAAATGGACTGAAAATCCTATTCATATAATCCATAAAAATCGCTGGTGCATTCGTAACTCCAAATGGCATAACAAATATTCATAATGCCCGTAACGAGTCCTGAAAGCGGTTTTTTGAATATCTCCTTCTCTTACCTGAATCTGATGATATCCTGACTTCAAATCGATCTTTGAAAACACAGCTGCTCCCCTCAATTGGTCCATCAAATCATCTATGCGTGGTAAAGGATAACGGTTTTTAATGGTTACCTTGTTAAGTTGCCTGTAATCCACACATAAGCGTGAACTTCCATCCTTTTTCTTAACTAACAACACCGGAGCTCCCCACGGTGACACATTTGGCCTGATAAATCCTTTCTCCAACAGACCTTCAATTTGATCCTTAAGCTCGTTTAATTCCAATGGCGACATTCTATACGGTGCAATTGAAATGGGTCCAGTTCCTGGGTGCAAATCAATGAAGAACTCCACTTCTCTTACTGGGGGTAATCCTGGAATTTCTGTTGGAAATACGTCCAGATACTCTTTGACTAACACTACATCTTCTATGCTCACATCCATTTTGGTCTCCACGTTAGCTAATGATAAAAATTCCTGAGTTCCTTCTCTTAGTGATACTCCAAGCTTGTTAGTAAACAAATACCGGACGACTCCAAGTTCGGGGAAAAGAACTAATTTGCGGGCACAATCCAAGACTACATAATTATAAGACATCCAATCCATGCCGAGAATTATCTCGAGTGATTGCAGGGGTAAACAGATTAAATTAACCAAGAAATTCCTATCTTGGATTGTTACAGGACAACGTAAACATGCAGAATTTAAGGGTCTTACATTGATAATCTTTAAATTGTGGTTTAGACTGTGGAAAATTATTTGTTTTAATTCTGCCTTTAAAAGAGAATAACCAAAATGTTCTTTTGTAAAACCAGAACATTTTTCGTTTCTGTTTTGTATGAGTGTTGGATTTTGACAGCTGTTGTGTGTCATGCTTTTCTGCTCTATTCGCATGTTACTTTTTGCAGAAATGCAGTGTTGGTATTTATGTCCTTGTTGTACTTTTTAATCATAAATCTGGAGATTGATCTTGCTGCTTATTCTTGATTTTTGCTTTGCCTTTGTTGATCTTCTTTAAACGAATTTGTCCAAAATGATCTTCTGTATATAATTATGTTGCTTTCATAATGAATACTGGTAATTTTTGATAGAGATTTGGCAGTTTTTTGTAGACCAAAACGATCTTGATTTAAAGAAAACTTTGTTCTTTCGAAAACCAGAATGTTCTTGGATTTGTGTGGTATGAAAAAAAACGTGGCAACAGGATTTAACGACTATCTAATGTCAATCCTCTGTCTCAGAAGCATGATGTGCTTTTTGCAAAAAGGTGCAGCAACAGTCTCCTTGTTGTCCTAGCTGTTCTTTGTAAGACCCTTAATTTTAAATATTAATTTTTGGAATTATTGTCAAGGGTATTTTGGGAATTTTTATAAATATTTAATATATGTATGTTTTGAGTGAATATATATATATATATATATAAATATTTATTTTGGCAGAGGAATTAAAGTTATTAGATGAAGAATTAAATTAATTTAATTTCGAGTAATTAAATTAATTGGACCATTAATTAAGGATTAGTGGTTAATTGAAGGATTAAGTGCTAAAAATAATACAACATTATTTTATTAGTATTTTTAAGAAGGAAGGCACTCAAGTAATTCTATAAGTACACGGCATGGAGACTGAACTAAGACTAGAACTCACACCTCCCTATTTTGGATGTAATGAGTGATTGCATGCAACAGTAATTTTCCTCCCATTTCTGCCCCTGGTTTCTGAAAAATAGCTTCACGGGTTCTTTAAATTCAAAAGAGGGAATTCCTCCAAACACCATAAATTGGAAATCCAAACCTCAAACCAGAAAACCCACAATAGTAAAGTTAATCCCCACTCCATTACGAAGCCAAAGAACCCAGTTTGGTAGCAGCACACTCAGGCAGCAGCTTCCACCTGTTTTTGGACGCAAAAAGGGGAACGACGGCTGAAACAAGAGCAGAAGCAGAACACGCTACAAGGGTAAGGGCACCTTCCATCTTTTAGCTGCATTAGGACCACGAATGTGTGTTATTTCAGTTCTGTGTTTAAAAGAAAAACTGTTTTTCGAAAATGACACTTTGAAAGAACATGCATTCTGTTGATATGTGATTATTCTGATGGTTGTTGCTGGCTGTTTTTCTAATAAAACA
The DNA here is from genome assembly GCA_037974295.1 of Cicer cuneatum. Lineage (NCBI taxonomy): Eukaryota > Viridiplantae > Streptophyta > Magnoliopsida > Fabales > Fabaceae > Cicer > Cicer cuneatum. Next base: position 61,780,837 of record JBBPBO010000005.1, read on the forward strand.
TGCTGTTTTGCTTACGTGTGAAAACTGAAAATGTTTGTATGGTATTTTAATTATGATTAAAATGCATGTCTTAAAACTGTTTTGAAAATGGTCTTAAAATGCAAAAATGCATTCTGTTGGTGTTTTGTGGCTCTATGATGCGTGCATGTTATTTTGATGTTTGAGGAAGCTGAAATGCTTCGCATGTTTCTGATGTTTGAGAAAACTGAGTATTTGCAAGTTCTGATGTTTGAGAAAATTGAGATTTGCATGTTTTTTATGTTTGAGAAAACTGAGTACTTGCATGTTCTGATGTTTGAGAAAACTAAGTATTTGCATGTTTCTGAGGTTTGAGAAAAACTGAGTACTTGCATGTTTGTTCTGATGAGTGAGAAATCTGAAATGTTGCATGATGTGCTGATGATTTGAAAAATTGGATGATTCGGATTCTGGTGATATTGAGGATTCTGATTCTGGTTGTTTTGTGTGATTCTGGTGATATTGATGGTTCTGATTCTGGTTGTTTTGTGAGATTCTGGTGGTGTTGATGATTTTAAAGGAAAAAGGGATTTTAAATGAGGAAAGGGTTTGTTTTGAAAAAGTGCAGAATCTGTTTGATATTTGGTTGTCATTTTTTTTAAAGAAAACTGTTTGAAAAGGGTTGAACTTTCACTGGTTTTCGAAGCTGTATTCGACTACAACTTGTGTGTATTCGAATACAACCTTCCAGGTTCCTGTTTTATTTAAAGTTTTCAAACCTGTATTCGAATACGAGCCCCTGTATTCGAATACAGAGGAAAAATTTTTGCTTCTGTATTCGCATCTGTATTCGACTACGATCATGTCGTATTCGAATACAGAAGTGAAATTTTAACACTGTATTCGCATCTGTATTCGACTACAGGCATGCTGTATTCGAATACAGAATGTTGTTTTTCACTGGTTTCAGTTTCTATATTCGAATACAGATTCGTGTTTTTCCAGAAGCACTATTTTTAGCTTCTGTATTCGAATACAAGGAAGCTGTATTCGAATACAGATTCGTGTTTTCCAGAAAATCAAATTTTAAACTCTGTCAAGTGGATTTTAAAATGTTGAGAAAACTCTGGAAAGGTTTAAATGATTTAAAATGGAATCTGTGAAATGGTTTTAAAGGGGAAGGGATGATGGTTTGAAAACCTTTAAGAACATGGGAGAAATGCTGAAATTTTTCAAGGTTTGGTCTTCTGTATTCGACTACAGAGATGTTGTATTCGAATACAGAATGTTAAAACTGCAGTTCATGCTTCTGTATTCGAATACAGGGGGTCTGTATTCGAATACAGATTCGAGTTTTCAGAATTTACACGTTTTTAAGAGTGTTTTGCAAACTCTGAGTATGTGGGTATATTGGAAATGTTGTGGTAAATTAAAAAGGGAAGTTTTGGTGATTGTTTGAAGTGGTGGTAATGAAGTTTTAAAAACTTTGCTGATGCAATGAAAGAGGTTGATTTATGCACTGAAATCTGCCTCTGTATTCGAATACCAGAGGGTTGTATTTGAATACAGAGAGTGATTCTATACTGTTTTTGGCTTCTGTATTCGAATACATAAGAGCTGTATTCGAATACAGATTCGTAAATCCCAGAAAAATCCCAGTTTTAAACACTGTGTCTGAATTTTGAGGGGTTGGGAAAACATTTCAAAGTGTGAATGATTAATGGATTGTTTAATTCATGATTGTGATGTTGTTATTTATGACTGTGCTGAAATATTTAAACATGATGAAGAGCATGAATTTTCTGAGTTTGCATTCTGTTTCTAGAGAAGTGAAACATTGCATATTCATGTATTGCATAGTCAAGTGGTACCCGCGATGGGCCAGAGAGTAACGCGCAACCACGTGCTGATCTGTGAGCGATTGCACGAGTGCTGGTCTATGAGCGACTGCACTAGGTACTGATCTGTGAGCGATTGTACCTTGGTATATAAGTGCTGGTCTGTGAGCGACTGCACTGGTACTGGACTGTGAGCGTCTGTACCCTGAAATGCGCAACCACGTGCTGATCTGTGAGCGATTGCACGAGTGCTGGTCTGTGAGCGACTGCACTAGGTACTGATCTGTGAGCTATTGTACCTTGGGTTTTGTCAACTGTGCTGGCCTGTGAGCGACTGCACGAGTGCTGGTCTGTGAGCGGCTGCACTGGTGCTGATCTGTGAGCGATTGCACCCTAGTCATGAGGGCCGTTAAATTGTGCTGGTCTGTGAGTGACTACACCTTGTGATTCCAAGAAAATTATGCATGAGCATATATGCATTACATTGAAAGATTTGACCGTTGTGTCACGATTGTTTATATGATGAATGTTGGAAATTAATGCGTGTGAGTGCTGTCCAGAAATCTGAAATTCTAAATTAATGATTGTGTTTTGTTGACGTGTTGGTTGTACTTACCGCATACTTCATAATCCTTGACTGCTGTTTTAAAAAGGCATGAAAGTCATAAATTTTCAAATGAGCATTATTATTTCCTCATCATCATACGTTATACCATGATTATAATCGTTGCTGTGTAATACATGCTATGTGAATATTTGTTATTTTCGGTTGGTGACCCCTTGCCATTATATTGTGGACTTCGGGCTTTGCCCTCAGATGCCTCCCAAACCCACGCCGCCCGTGGGTACCCGAACGACGGAAACGTCGTTGAATTTCCTTGATCGCTACTCGCGCATTGCTTGGGCTTTTGACCCCCTCTCAAGCAGAGCGACGTATACGGGGTGGCTGGAGCGGACAAGTAGGACTGATGGCGTGGAAGACTTCGTAGAGCGCACTCACGCGAGCATAGATTTCCCCGTACCTTCCCGCCTGGTGTTAGAGGCGCACAGAGTTTTTGACGATGCTGAGGAGCCTACTGAAGGGGTTGAGGCGGAGGCCACTGTAGGAGTGGTGACTCCTAACCCTGTAACTGGAAGAGAGATACATGAGTCTGATGCGGTAGAGAAGCGTGATGAGCTGAGACCAATAGCGACTGAGATTCCGGGTCCATCTAGGATTTCCGATGACTGCTACGAGATTCCGGCACCGCCAAAGCGGCCACGAGTGTGTATTGATTTGACTTCGGAGGAGACCGACCTTTCTCTGTATGAAGAGGAAGAGGAGGAGGTTACGTCAAAGCGAGCTGCAGAGTCAGAGGAGACTTGCGTGGGATGCGGAGGGAATCCGTGCTACTGCAGCTTCAACGCATGATCAGTTAGACTTATTGTATTAGGTTTTGGGTTGAAATTGTAATTTGTCTTATTTTGGAAATTCTGTACTATTTTCCGCTGAACCATGTACTCTGATATTTACTGTTGATGTATTATGACAATGATATTTTGGGATGTATTAATGTTTAAAAAACTAATTTCCAAGATAAGTACTTAGTGATAATCCTGATGAAGTATTTGGTTTACGTTCATCGATTAATCTATAACATACTATTAGAACTTTATTTTAATTCTTTTGAAATAATTTTGGAAAAAACTTATTTTAATTATTAATTTAAAAAAAAAAATGCACCCGCGCTGTGTTTTAAACTCGGGGTGTTACATTCTTGCTCATAGCTCATCAATTTGGAGATTGATCTTGATGTTGTTTGCTTCTTTGGACCTTTAGCTAGACTTTTGGGCTTTGATAATTGTTTTGATTAGTCTTGACATGTGTTTATCTTAAGGTTTGGACTATGGAAAATGATTCTTTTTACTTCTGCCCATAAATGAACTCATAGTTGAGGGACATAGTTATTTCCTCAACGTAATTCTTTGAAGCAAAAGAGTATCAAAAGTTGACAACAGTTAGCCATTTCCTTGGCTGATTCTTATTTCCAATAACAAATTTTGCATGCCCATTGGGACATTATAGTAGCAATCACTGATAAGTTGGCTTCGCTAGGATATGATTACCTTTGGGGAATGCATTTACGTTCTAGTAAAAGTCTTAACAACATGGAACAACCATCATTAGCAGCAACAAAGAAGTCATACCAACATATGTTTAATGATCCTCCTCAAACGTTGGGAATACCTATATATGTGGTTGTTTCTAATGCTTGTGGAGAAAAATGGTTGATCCACCTAAGCAACTAATGGTTATGACCACATATTTCGTTAGACAACAAATTGACATAAGGATACATGACATCATGTATCAAGTGTCTTAACAACTAGCTCACATTATAAACCCATGGTTCATAAGAAGGTTCAACAAAGTCTAAGATTTGGAGACAAAATGAGTCAATTCATATGACAATTGTGTCATTTCTGTAGTTCAAGGGAACTAAGGACATGTAGGCTACCAAAGTTAGCCAATCGTCGAAATGGTAAAACCTTCTCATGTGTAGCCGAATCCTATATATCAGGTACCTTTTATTCCTTACAATTCTCAACCTAGTACTTTTGCCACAACTAACGCTAGGGGGAACCCCAATGGAAACTGATACATATAATCAAATTAACCAAATATGGTTAGATACATATGGCTAGGTATCACCTGAAACAGTAGGACAAATTGGAATGTTGTTGATATTGTCCCTATGAAAATATTCAATATGCAAACAACATGTCATACGTGGGAGAACAAGCCTTTGGCTAGTAGTAGGAATATCCAGACCAAATGGAGATTATCCCTCCCAACAGTCATGGGATTATTACCCACCTAGATTGACTAATCCTACAACACATCTTCCCCAACTTAATGTACCTACACCAAACCCGGTGAGTTAAATTCTACCAAGACCAAACATGAATTATAATGGTGAACGACCACGGAGTACCAATCCACTTTACCAGCATAATACACCAATGGTTCCACGGACTCCTATAAGAAACACTATACAACTTTACCAAGAGCAGAAATAGGGGAACCTTCTACCTCATATTTAGTTTCAACAGGGTTTCTAGAACCTCGCAGAGAACCTGTGGCGCCAGCTAATTGCTGCCGAAGCTAGACCTATTGAACATCAATTGTTGGATATCAACCTCATAGCAACTACTATCAAGAGATACTTTGAGATTTAGGTGAAACTCATAGATAGGCTTATGAATAAAAAACCTTATCCTAAATGGGTAGACAAATTGGTTTCTGTACCTAAAGACTATAATTTATAACTTGTTGCTTTGGTAAGTGTTTCCGATTTTACTTTACAACAATTTGTTTTTATTATTTGTTGAATTTATTTGTAAGATTTTTCTTTGTAGTAATTATTATTATTTAAAAAATTGCTATCAACATATTATTCATATTATATTATAATAAAATATATATACTTTTTTTTTTTAGTGAATACACATTTAAAATTACTTTTGATTATATAATCTAGAAAAAATATTTAGACATAAATAAATTACAGTAAAGAAAAATCAATTTTCACTAACAATATGTTTACAAAATAAATTGAAACACGCCCTCAATAAATTGGCCAGAATCAATGGATCTTAGATGTCGATTATGGCCACACACTTCGGATTTCAGCTGAGCACCACTATCTAAGACCATTCTTTTCAGCAATCCTCCATTATTATTGTGTATATGAATTATGAACGAAATACATCCGTTTTTATATCCACATGTGCGAACCCGTATGACCTATGATCCGCTATGACTCAAATAGGCCTTTTTGAGTGCTTTGAATTTGATCGGATCAATTGATTTTGCTCAAACATAACACATATTACAATACTAAGTTCCAATAAGAACATATTTTACAACAAGGAATACAAAAACAACGATGACTAAAATTGAAAAGTAATATATATTAATAAAGACAGATCAAAAAATTTTACATGGACTTAACCATAAGTACATTTATGAATTGAATTTTTGTTAATAAGCAAAACTTTGACCAAGATAACACCACAAGAAAGCATAAGGCATCTTCAAGTATTCCAACTTTGTTTATACATCATGCAATCTCTTAAGTTACATAAAAATAAGAAATTAGTCTTTTATCCTTTTTTATTATTAAGTTAGTCTTTTATCTTTTTTATTTTTATAATAAGTTAGTCTTTTATATTTGTAAATTTTAACACAGTTGATCCTAATTTTAAATCAGCTAAATTGAAAATTCTCTTTTTTTTTTCCTTTCCAATAAATTCATGTAATTCTTAAGGGGTTGTGTTTACGATAATCATATGAACATAAACTCTCAACCAAATTTTAGAAAAGTAATTAAATGAGAAAAAATTCAAGGGAGAGGTATTTTACGGTTCTTGAAATTAAACGTAAAAGTCTCTTAATTCAGTTTATGAAATCTCATGAAAATTTATTATGTTGTTATTGATATGACCGATAACAAAACTCATAGTAGAAATTACTCTAAAAGACTAACTTAAATAAAGAAAAAAGTTAAAGGACTAATTTGATATTTTCTGCGTAAGTTAAAGGACTTTTAAATATATTTCGCCACTTTCTTTTGGTTAAGTGAATCTGAATTACTAATTTTCTTAAAATTAGTAATGTTTTTAATCTATACAAAATTATTGATTTTTCAAATTTTAAGAACTGATGACTTCATAAAATAATAATAGTTCACAATCTTTTTTATTTTTATAAATAAAACATTAACTTTATTGATGCGAATTCAATACAAAATATAATTTTATTTTATTTTTATTAAACTGATATTATATTTTATTATAAAAATAATCATAAAAATCTATTTTTTTAAATAATCATTTGTTTTTCTTTAAATATTTTTCAAATCATGTTACGACCATATTAAAAACAGATTTAATATTTTTTTTAATTGCCGCGTGTCTTAACAGCTAACCCGCAACCCTTCTGACCTGGAGATATCTATATAGCCTTTAACGATCAATAGAAAAAAGAGAGCCATTTCCTCTCCAAATGCAGACGACCTCTACTCCTCCTTCTCCCTCCTAACCTAACCCTTCCTCGCCGTTAACATGAAACGACACCGTTTCCCTTCCAACCCCCACTTCACAACCTCATGACTTTTCCTTCCCTCCTCACCCCCCTTCGAATTTCCAAAACTACCCTTATTACCCACTACACCACTCTCACACCCAACAAACCCAACCCTTGGTTCGTCAAAATCGTTTCCACACTCTTCCTTCTCTCCCCAAACTCATTCAACCACACATTTTCCCATTACCTCACTAACCACTTAACACCTTCACTCGCATTAGACGTTATCAAAAGACTAAAAAACCCTCAATTAGGTTTCAAATTCTTTCAACTTACAAAGCAAAAGTTGAACCTCTCTCATTCATTTTGGACTTACAATTTTCTTTTGAGATCCCTTTGTCAACAAGGTCAACACAATTCAGCTAAGCTTGTTTATGATTCCATGAGGTTTGATAAATTATTGCCTGATAGTAGATTGCTGGGATTTTTGGTTTCATCATTTGCATTTTGTAATAGGTTTGATGTTTCAAAAGAGTTGATTGATGATGCTTTGTGTAATAAGGTTGATGTTAATGTTGTTGTTTCTAATAACTTTCTCAACATTTTGGTCAAATGTAATAGATTAGATGATGCTGTTTGGCTTTTTAGGGAGCTTGTTAGATTGAATTTGAATATAGATACATTTACATTCAATATTTTGATTCAAGGTTTTTGCGTTGCTGGTCAAATCGATGAAGCGTTTAAGTTTCTGAATGATATGAGAAGTTTTGGTTGTTACCCTGATGTTGTTAGTTTTAATACTGTTATAAATGGTTTATGTAGAATTAATGAGGTTGATAGAGCGTGGGGTTTACTAAAAGAGAGTGGTTTTGCTCCTAATGTTGTAAGTTATACGATATTGATATCGGGTTATTGTAAATTGAGTAAGATGAAGGAGGCTTCTTGTATTTTTGATGAAATGGTCAGGTCCGGAGTTAAGCCTAGTGCGCCTATTTTTAATGCACTTATTGATGGATTTGTTAAGGCGGGTGACATGGCTTCTGCATTAGGAATACATAAGAAAATGATTTTGTATGGTTGTACGCCTGATGTTGTCACTTTCACTTCGTTAATCGATGGATATTGTCGAGTCGGACAGGTGGACTATGGTTTGGAACTTTGGCTTGAAATGAAATCTAGAAATATTTCTGAAAGTTTGTATACTTTCTCTATTCTTATCAGTGCTCTTTGCAAGTGCAATAGACTACCAGAAGCTCATGAGCTTCTGAGACTATTGAATCAGAGCGACATCGTTCCAAAGCCCTTTATCTACAACCCTGTGATTGATGGTTATTGTAAATCTGGAAATGTCGATGAGGCTAATGCAATTGTTGTAGATATGGAGGAGAAATGCAAACCTGATAAACTTACATTTACTATTCTTATTATTGGACATTGTATGAAAGGAAGAGCGCCCGAAGCAATTCGTATCTTTTACAAAATGTTGGCCACTGGCTGTTCCCCGGATGACATCACTATTAGAACTTTAAGTTCCTGTCTTTTGAAGTCGGGAATGCCGAATGAAGCTGCGCATATTAAGGAAACACTATTTAAGAATCGGGATATTTTATTGGAAAATTCTTGTCATCAAAGTTCAAATTCAGATATGCATCATTGTCTTTATTGAATTGCTACTGCAAATCAGTGGTTAGGTATTGCCTTTCACTGTTTTTCCTTGAGAAAATAAACTCATCAGTCATCAGGCAGCATGTTACTATTTTCTCTAGATTATTGGCAAGGGAATCTGAATTGCCGATTACCCCAAGATTATGCTGATGTGTTTGGACCATGCAGGTAAACATGCTGCATCTTGTTTCTTTTTTATATTTGAAGTTGGTTTTTCAAATAAATTTGAAGCATATTGAGTTATTCCTGAAATAGAAATAGATGTGACTGAAATATGGAATGTTTTCTCATTGAAATTTCCTAGTATAAAATATTAATTAGTGGTGTTAAAATATAGGAAGATTATTCTGAGGATTTACGGTGATGGAAATATTTGTGAAAGTTTAGGAAGGAAATACCTGGGCTTATAAGGTTGGTGATATACAAGAGAGGTGATTGTCTGATGGAATTATCAAATCTTGTGTTTGTTCTAACTCATAGACTTTGGATAAAAATTTACTGTATATTGGTGAAATTTTACTGGCATTGGTATGATAGTATCTTGAATGCTACTATGAATTTCCAACTTGTTGAAAGGGTGCTATAAATCATTGATACTCTATTTTTATTGTATTTTAGGTTCATGGACAGTGCATGTCTATTTGGTTTTGGTAATACTTGGAATGGCTGGTGTCATGCTTCAAAATCCTTGACATAAGACATGCAGGGAATGTGCTAACAAGCATGATCCTTGCTGGTTGTCACTAAGAATTAAGAGATATGGTTTGTCACACGGAATGAGATTTCATGCTTAAGTTCCACTTATCAAGCGCCAAACCACTACGTTTAAATTCCTTCTTCAGATGAACTTGGTTTTTCGGCTTGCAATGCATTAGAGTATTATATAGATAAAATAGTTGTTACTAAGAAAAGAGTGATACATGACCCCCAAGGAATATTTACCATTTTCTAAAATTGATAATTATTGGACCTACTTAATCCATTTTACTTTTGTACCTTTGCTAACCAAATTATTTGGGTTATAATTAGGATAGAGTTAGTTTTTCTTATTCCCTTTTTATTAGGCTTTCTGTTTTCTTATTCCCTTTTTATTAGGCTTTCTGTTTTAATTCCTTTTAGTTTTGTTGTTACATCTTCTACTGGGTTTAACCTCATATAAAAAGAGAGAACCCCTCTCTTGTTTGTAAGCAAAATTTATTATAATCAATATAGAGGTATTTCCATTAATGTTCTCCATTGAATATGAAATTTACTAACATGGTATTAGTCGCTCTACACCTAGTAATTTCTCATTCATCTTCTTCATTATGAGTTTTTTTCTCCTCCGCGATTTGTCCTTTGTTTTTTTGTTTTTTTGTTTTTTTTTTCTTTGTGAAATTCGCATGGATTCCGATCACGATACCACCATCCAACAACCTATCAAGAAATTCCCAAATTCCAATCAAAGCTATCAAAATCACATCTTGATCCCTTCTTTATGCATCCTAGTGATAATCCTGGCCTTGCACTTGTATCTCCACCTCTCAACAACACAAACTTTCACACATGATCTCGTGCGATGTTCGTTTCCCTTCATTTGAAGAACAAATCTGATTTTGTTCTTGGTACTATCTCTCGCCCTAAAGATACAGATCGCCTTTCGATGGCATGGGATCGGTGTAACACCATGGTTAGGTCTTGGATTACGAACTCGCTCGGTAATTTACCAATCAATGATTATTGCTCAATTTGCTGGAACTATTTTCTTTAACAATGACTTTTACTTGAATGATGTTCTTTATCTACCTCAAGTTAACCAATTCTCATAATTGTCATCTTGTATTTCATGCTACTAATTGTTTGATACAAGACAACATCTCCCTGAAGATGATTGGTACAACTAATATTCATCATGGTTTATACTTGCTTGATTTTCCCCACATTCATACTTTTGTTCAGCTTAATAATTGTACTCTCGGTTTTATTTTGCAATCTAGTTTACACCATGTTTTAGGTTCCAATTGTAATTCTTTGGCATTTTCGCTTTGGACATCCATCCCTTGATACTTACAACATCTTAATAAAGAGTTTTCCTTTGTTACTATTGATAAAAGTGTTGTTTCTTGTGATATATGCTTGTTTGCTAAACAAAAGCAATTGTCTTTTTCACATAGTTCATGTGTTTCTGTTGCTTGTTTTGATTTAGTCCACATGGATATTTGGGGACATTTTTTGGTTCCATCTATGTTTGGTTTTAGATATTTTCTAACAGTTATTGATGACAACAATAGATTTTGTTGGATCTTCCTTATGAAACTTAAATATGAAACACCTGTTCTTATTAAATCTTTTGTTTCCCTTATTCATACTCAATTTGATTAGAAAATCAAATGTATTAGAACCAACAATGGCAATGAGTTCCTTATGAAAGATTTTTACAAAACTAATGGAATTTTACACCACACTTCTTGTGTTGACACTCCTCAACAAAATAGCTTTGTTGAGCAAAAACATCAACACATCTTAAATGTGGCACATGCTCTTTTGTTTCAATCAAAATTATCTTTAATTTTTTGGGCTCATGCCTTCGTCCATGCTATTTTTCTTATCAACAGACTATCCTCTAAGTTACTCCAGTTTAAATCCCCTTATCATCTAACAATTCTGCTACTGATTTTGTTATTGATGATTTTTTGGGTACTACTCTCCCTTCCTTTTTCGCTGCTTCCCTTGTTGGTTTGCAAGATCATGTAGGTTCTGATTCAGATGATACTTCCCCTCTAGATGAATCAACTGAAACAGCGGTGCTGACACCTATGAAGGACACTCCTTTCAACAAAGTTCCTGTCTCGGATTTGCCCAGTACTGCTTCTCCTACTAATCAATTGCCTATATTCACTCCCCGACGCAGTGGCAGAAGTATTAAGCCTCCCTCCTATCTTACTGATTTCCATTGTTCTCTCTTGCAAGATAGTATAAACACCAACATTTTAGTTTCTAATTAATTTAAAGGTACACTGTATCCCTTATCCACTTTTATTTCTTATGACAATTTATCTTATGCTCATAAATTTTTTACTATTAATGTTTCTACTTTAAAGGAACCTTCTTCCTATTCAGAGGCCATTAAAGACTCCAATTGAAAACTTGCTATAGACTCTGAACTTCAATCACTTTTAAGCAATAACACTTGAGAGTTAACTACTTTACCTTCCAATAAGAAAGTGATTGGTTGCAAGTGTGTTTTTAAATTAAAATTTGATGCCAATGGTAATATTGAGCGATACAAGGCACACCTTGTAGCTAAAGGTTTTAACCAAATTGAATGTATTGATTATCTTGACACTTTCAGTCATGTGGTTAAAATGACAACCATTAGATTGCTCCTTTCAATTGCTGCCATAAACAATTGGTTTCTTTTTCAACTTGACATAAACACATATTTTCTCCATGGGGATCTAATTGAGGATATCTACATGAAGGTTCCTCCTGGCCTTCATCTTCAACATAAATCTCTAGTTTGCAAACTTAAACGATCCTGTTATAGACTAAAACAGGCTAGTAGGCAGTGGAAAATGAAATTATGTTATTCTTTAAAACAATTTGGTTTTCACCAATCTAAATCTAGATGATACTTCCCCTCTAGATGAATCAACTGAAACAACGGTGCTGACACCTATGAAGGACACTCCTTTCAACAAAGTTCCTGTCTAGGATTCGCCCACTATTTTTTCTCCTACTAATCAATTGCCTATATTCACTCCCCGACGCAGTGGTAGAAGTATTAAGCCTCCCTCCTATCTTATTGATTTCCATTGTTCTCTCTTGCAAGATAGTATAAACACCAACATTTTAGTTTCTAATTAATTTAAAGGTACTCTGTATCCCTTATCCACTTTTATTTCTTATGACAATGTATCTTATGCTCATAAATTTTTTACTATTAATGTTTCTACTTTAAAGGAACCTTCTTCCTATTCAGAGGCCATTAAAGACTCCAATTGAAAACTTGCTATAGACTCTGAACTTCAATCACTTTTAAGCAATAACACTTGAGAGTTAACTACTTTACCTTCCAATAAGAAAGTGATTGGTTGCAAGTGTGTTTTTAAATTAAAATTTCATGCCAATGGTAATATTGAGCGATACAAGGCACACCTTGTAACTAAAGGTTTTAACCAAACTGAAGGTATTGATTATCTTGACACTTTCAGTCCTGTGGTTAAAATGACAACCATTAGATTGCTCCTTTCAATTGCTGCCATAAACAATTGGTTTCTTTTTCAACTTGACATAAACACATCTTTTCTCTATGGGAATCTAATTGAGGATATCTACATGAAGGTTCCTCCTGGCCTTCATCTTCAACATAAATCTCTAGTTTGCAAACTTAAACGATCCTGTTATGGACTAAAACAGGCTAGTAGGCAGTGGAAAATGAAATTATGTTATTCTTTAAAACAATTTGGTTTTCACCAATCTAAATCTGACTATTTCATGTTTACTATATCTACTTTTGTTGGTTTCACTATCATCATTGTTTATATTGATGATTTGCTCCTTATTGGCGATAACTTGGCTGAAATACACTCTGTTAGGGACCTTAGTGTTCTTAAATGTTTTCTTGATTTTGAAATAGCACGAAAAGAAATGGTATTTTCTTATGTCACAAAAAATACTCTCTGGATCTTCTTGAAGATATAGGTTTGCTAGGTTCAAAACCATGTTCTACACCCATGGATCCTAATTTAAAATTAGTTATCACTTCCGGTCAACCTCTAAGCAATGTTACTGTTTTTTGCCAATTGATTGGCAAGCTGTTGTATGTTACAATTACTAGCCCTGATATTTCTTTTTCGGTTAATAGGTTAAGTCAATTCTTGTTAACTCCAACTGATATGCATCTGAATGCTGCCTTTCGAATTGTCAGATTTCTAAAAAATAGTCATGGAAAAGGTCTTATTTTCCCAGCTAGTTCTTCTTTTAGCATCAAGGGCTTTTGTGACTCGGATTGAGGTGTTTGCTTAGACACTAGACATTCTACTACTAGATTATGCTTCTTTCTTGGTTCCTCCTTAATTTCTTGGAAGAGTAAGAAACAACCAACTGTTTCTCGTTCTTCATCCGAAGCCGAATGTCGAGCCCTCGCACAAGCCACTTGTGAAGCACAATGGCTCTTGTTTCTACTGCGTGATTTGCACATTGTTCATCCAAAACCAGTTGTTATCTACTGCGACAATAAGTCAACCCTTCATATTACATCCAATCCGATATTTCATGAGCGGATAAAACATATTGAGATGGATTGCCATGTCTTCCAAGATAAAATTCAAGCAGGAGTTCTACATATTATGCATATATCTACTGTTGATTAGACAACTAATTTATTCACCAAAGCTTTACATCATTTTCCTTATTTTCGTCTTTTATCCAAACTTGGAATGTTAGACACCCATTCTAGTTTAAGGGGGATGTTGGACCTACTTAATGCATTTTACTTTTGTACCTCTTCTAACCAATTTATTTGGGTTATAATTAGGATAGAGTTAGTTTTTCTTATTCCCTTTTTATTAGGTTTTCTGTTTTAATTCCTTTTAGTTTTGTTGTTACATCTTCTATTAGGTTTAATGTCATATAAAAAGAGAGAACCCCTCTTTTGTTTGTAAGCAAGATTTATTATAATCAATATAAAGGTATTTTCATAAATGCTCTCCATTGAATATGAAATTTACTAAAAATAATTATTCAAGACTGTATAAACTATAAAGCAATGTGTATACTAAGTAACTTTTCATTTGCATTTCATACAAAAATCAAACTTTTATCTTAGTGTTATATTGATCTTTGCAAATCTATCTTGTAGGGATGACAACATAACCCGCACCCGCGAGTACCCACCCGAAACCATCTTATTTTGGGCGGGGAAAACTCGTTTTGATTGAGTGTGGATGCGGATTTTTCCCATAATTAAAATTCGAGTGTGGGGGTGAGGGCGGGTGTGTTGATATCCAACCTGCACCCGAGTCCGCTCCGCTAGTAATATTATTGTAAATTTTAAATTTTATATACATGCGCATATTAAATATACTTAATATTTTTTTAAATATTAAAAATTAAAATCTTATCTTTATAAAAATTCTTTTTTTAATTTTATTATTGTCTAATAATAATTATTTTATTATACTAATTATAATAGATATGATTTTTAAATTTATAATTTTATATATATGAATGGGTGCAGGTGTGGGTGGGGAAATTCGAAACTCGCTGCTAGTGGGAATGGGAGTCTAAATTTCACACCTGCTAAAAACGGTGGCGAATGCAGATTTTCTCCGATTAATCGATGGGGAAGGCAAAATTCGTCTCCGCTCCGTTGTCATGTCTACTATTGAAACGCTCTGTTTCATTAAACTTTTTTTTATATAATTATTAATATTAATATTAAATAATTAAAACCAACTCCAGTCATTCTTCCACCTCACATTTTCCCTCCTTCTTTTTCTCATTCCCTCTCGACAAACACCACCTGTCCCCCTTTTTTTTTTCCTTCTTTCTTTTTCCTTGCTTCTTCTCACTCCACTACACATAAACTCTCAACCCTTGAAATGAATTTAACATCCCCAAGAGCATAACTTCTCATACTCCTACAAATGCTTTTGGTTAGGATTTTGGGTTAGGGTTTGTGCTCTAAGGAAGGAGAAGGGTACCTATTTCTTGAGAGTTGTTTATTGAGACTCTTTGAGGTAAATACACAACTCTAATACTAGTATGAATCTCTAGAAAAAAAAATGTAGTTTTTTTTAAACATCTTATTTTTGTGTTTAAAGTAGAATTAAATTATTTTTATGGTTTCCTAGAGTTAGCTAAACTTTAGCTTAATTTTTCTAAAGTCTTGAGAATATTTTTGATACTCAGATTTGTTAGCTGAGGTTCTGTCGGCTACTCTAAGAGTTGTTGGAGAACAAACTTAGGCGATTCTCCATAGTTGTGAGTAGACGACGGTCATTATCATATTTTTATTTTTGCTATAATTATTATTTTACTCGTTTTCTATTTTGAAGTATTTATTTAAAATTTTGGTAAATACAACCTTTGAATTTTTTTCTCAATTTCATCGTTTATTTATTATAATGATCTTTGTTATATAATATGATATTAGTTTGATTTAAGTATGAGTTATAAAGTATTTACATATTGGATTGATATATAGTTGAATATGTTTTCCATGAGTTATGATGAAATATGAAATGATTTTTAAACGTGATTTTGGAAATCGTTGTTATAATTATGAAATCGTTAACGGCTGTTGGTGCACCTAATTACATCGTATTGATTAGGGAGAGTTACCCGTTAGATGGAGTCGTCCCTATGAGAGATGTCATTCGTAGGAGGAGAGATCTATCTATAAGATGTATAATTGATTCATGATGATGTGTTGCGGGATTGAGAGGAGAGGGCTATCTGTTAGATGGAGCCACCCCTAAGGGAAAGACTACCCTTAGGAGGAAAGGGCTATCAATGAGATGAAGTCGCCTCTTAGTTCTCAAGAATTTATATTTTTACTTGTTTGATTTCTTATGATTTTTTTTTAGATTGTTCATTGTGATTTTACTTTTCTATTAATTGGATTTTTAAGTTAATGGTTTTATTGTGTGTATATTTTACTTGAGATTTATCTATATTTTTTGCCGTATTGTTTAGTATAATTGCCACAAGTTTGTAAAACAATTATTCGTGCCTTTGTGTTTCTCTTCTAGTTGGTGGTGGTTGTTGTCTCCTCACTAAGTCTTTGTGACTTACCCCTTCATGTTGTTTACTTTTTTCAGATTCACAGGCAATTGTGTAGCAGGTTGTTAGTAGATTCAAGTCTCGATCATATTTTTTGGTAGACCTATTTGATCGAGGACCTTTTTGTAAAGTCTGTTGAATCGTGATATATTTTGCAACTATGTTGAGTCGTGATATATTTTGCAACTATGTTGAGTCTAGAAAGCCTTTTGGGAAATGTATTATATATTTAGATTATAATTTGAAATTGAATGAGTTAGAAGTTTAAACAAGAATTTTGTAAATTTGGAAATGTTGAAGTTACAGATGATACTTTGTCGAAATTTCAAGAAAAATTATATATATTTTTTGAAATGGTTATTGAGAACGATTTAGTTGCTTAATTGTTAAGTTAGTTGATAGGCTTGTCAGACTAGAAGTATAGTTTGTGCGCCGGTCACGACATTTAGATTTCGGGTCGTGACAACTATCTTGTGAGCATAATTTTGATTTTAATTAATATTATATAGTTTTTAGTTGTTTAGAATTATGTTTTGAAATATAATTTTAATCAATTTTAATTAATTTTCTGGAGGGGAAATTTTATTTCCTTTTTTAAATGTTCGTACAAGTAATAGGACATTTGTTTTCAGTGTTTATTGTACAAATCAATAAAAATAGAAAACAAAATAAAAACAATATAACAATTTTGTAATTAAAAGTAAAAATAGAAATCGTTTCCTGTTTTTAGCTTCATATATATTTTAAAGACTCGAGGATGGCGGCATACGTTGAGCCACGTTGATAGGCTGATTCTGTCTCCCCAAAACACCCCCTAAACACAGCAATTTTCCGGATTTCATATTAAAAAAAAAATTGTATGAAAAATATTATGGAAAACTTGATTTCAGTTGTGTTTTTGTACCGTGAGCAAAATTGGGGGACTGTTTGACACCCTAAACCCTAAATTTTTATTAATTTATTTTTTAAATTTAATTTTTAAAATAATAAAATTTAAATAAATAAATAAATAAACTCTCAAACATTTTCTTTAAGGTAAAGAGTATCACTTAATCATGAACATGTCACATTAATCCAAAATTTCTATCAAACTTAACAACTCGAAATCATAACAGTAGTCAACAAAATCCTTTTTGAACCACACGTACATAAGTTTACTGATAATTGTAAATGTAGTCTCAACTCGATGTCACTATCGGAGTGGAAATTTCCAATTTAATAGACGTTAACAACAACAACAACAAAACATATAATAAAAGTCTTCAAGATAAGATGGCTTCACCACTCTGATGGTACTAGTCTTCACTTGCAGCTTGTAACTCGTCTGCGTCCATCGCAAACGCCAAACACAAACAACGAGGGGTGAGTATCAAAATTATGTAATAGTATAAGATAAACGAGGAGAACACGCAAGTATTCAAATTAACATAAACATGAGAACCACTCAAGAGTAAAATATCAAAGGTTAATCTAATTCAATCACAATGAAACCGTCACAAGGATGAAATGTTATGCATATCCTATACTCTCTACTTCTTCATCATTTGGTATCATTCTATTCTGAAGTACTTGGTTAGGAGGCCTGATACTATGCCACTACAAGAGTGGACAGACAATTCATGAATCGCCAAGTCCTCATAGATCCCCTCAACTCAAGCCGAGACACATATACGCGACGGTTGGGGTACTTTTGTTTTGCACGGTAGCTCCCGGCCTTAGGGAATAACCCACTAATCCACTTAGGAATTCCCAACTAGAGGTACCCCCAAGGTCTATCATTCTTACCTTACGGTTCGACTGTAGCCCTCCACGATCAGGCTCATTCAGTTGTACTTCCCCGAATCACTAGGTTTGTCAGACCCTCCCTATATGATGACAAAATAATCCTCACTCCAAAGCCTACAACACCTATTTCATACTTACTCGATTGTCACAACTCAATAAATTTCAGTTCACAATATACATTAGAATTTACATCATTATATATATATATATATATATATATATATATTAGCCAATCACAATAAAATCCCAATATTTGGTTTACACCACTCACAATGCACAATCCAAGTTTATCAATCACAGAATAAGAAATCAAGTAAACAAGAGCACTCAAGTACATATCATTCATACAATAACAATCAACACAAGGTTTCATAAAATGAAACAATATACAATCTTGATATAAATAAATTCACGACAATTCTATAGGTTGCTAAAATATATTTTAGTCCTCACTATTACCATTCATATATTATTAATTAATTATTATTATTATTACTCAATAGAGCTTAACCGTACGTAGTAAGCCCTAGATGAATATAAGGGAATTTCAGTATTCCCGTTGGCTCATGTTATTTTATATTTCTAAAATCGAACCTCATCTCACCCCTTACCTCAATTGAAGATTTCACCAAACGAATCCGATCTGCTAACGTGTCGTGTCCTCTTTGACTGTCGTCTCTAATAGTTTACGAGAGAATTATAGTTACGCAACCACCAAATACAAATAAATTATTTACTTAAAAAATAAATAAATTATCTACTATTTGTAATATAACCCAAAAATATATTTAATATCATTAAACACGCATATTACCATAATCAGATTTTGTTTTCCAGTTCAATGCCTATGATGGAGTTCCCTGTTTGTGTTTTTGCAACAAACCAGCAAATTCACTATCCTATAATCCACCAGATAGTAAGTTGATTATCGATCACTTGTATATTAACGCCAAGAATATCCAACACCTAAAATAATTCTCATTTTTCCACTAGACATGCTAGAAAAAAAAATAGATAACTTGGATCTTTATCATGATAATCAAGTTTAGAGGTAGGTCACAAATTGTTATTCTTTGTGTATCATTTTCAAATGTATGACTTATTCTATTCTACTATAAAAATCTATGTTATTATCAAAATCTAATTGATGGAATTAATAAGATTATACCTGATCGTGATTTGGTATTGAGAAGACGACTATCAACACGACGCGCTAATCCTTTTTTTTTCTTCTGGTCTTTCTAACCGTAAGCAAGGCTACCGCATATAAATATATATATATATATATATTTAGTATAGGTAATAGGATGAGGTTGTTGTTGGTGGAGGCGGCTGCCAATTATCAGAGTAAAACCTAATGATCTTATTTGTGTGTGTGTGTCTATATATATATATTAGTAATAGGTTTATCATAAGGCTTATTACCGGGCTTATCCATTTAGCCCATATTCTTTTATTATATTTTATTTTTATTATCATTATTATTATTATTATTAATTTATTGTTATTACAATCATAAACTCACTGTATCAGTGTTAAATTTAACTGACTAGTGTAGCAACACACACATTTACTTCTTATTTTATTTTATAAAAATATGTCTATATATATATATTTAAACAAAATTCAATATTATTAATATTAATAATTTTAATAAATCACTAAGACAAACACATAGGACAAACACAAAGGAAATTATCGCATATGTCAAACACACAGATAATAATAGTTGTGCATCATTATATAATTAAAATATAATAATAAGAAATTAGGGTGTTACAGACTGAATCAACAATTACCAAACTATTACTCTAGTGAAAAGTCAGGCCCATAGAAAGTTTTGTTATGATGGATGACTGACCCATAAGGGTCTTGTTTTGCACTAGGCTGATTAGATTTATGTTGTGCTACATTATAGTAATTTCACATTTCATTGGCTTCATTCCTAACTAGGGCTATAGATGGATTGGCCAACCCAGCCAATCCAACTCATATCGACTCAAACAAATAGTTTGGTTCGAGTAAATTGATGTGAATGGATGATTTTGGATTCACAAAATAGCAATCCGTTCAAAAAAATTGAGCACTAAATAAAATCGGACTCAATTCATTTTACTTAGTTAACTTAGTTCCTAAAAGGTATTTAATTACTTTAGGATGTTGCACTTTAGTTATTTTGATGTTTGTAAGTAGTTTATGCAATTTTAGAAATCTTGCTAGTTTGGCTATATTAATGCTTGCAATGCAAGTATTTTATGATGAATTTTATTATTTTAAATATTTTTATTAATTGTATGTTTATATATATTAGATGCTAAAATAATAGTGAAAATAGGTTACACAATATTTTTAGAAAAAATTAAGGTTGTGTTATATTTTTAGAAATAATATGATGGCCCACCATTAACAATTAAATTAAAAAAAAAAAGTGGGTAACTCAATATCTAACCCAACCCAACCCAAAAATGAACAGTATGATCCAACTCAATTCTGTGTTGTAACAAATGTTTTTATTTTTATTTTTATTATAACCAATTTAGTGTTCCACACACAGTTTAAGTTCCAGTTTTGATCAAACTCAACCCAAAATGTCTAACGTGCAACTCTACTCCTAACTTTTCATGAACGCAAAGTTCAATTTCATTTGACCACCACCTCTTACCATTGTGGGACTTAGGGTTGGTCAGAGGTGAGGGACCCGCCCGTTATCGCTCGGCCCACAGCAGATGAGGTGAATTAGGTAGGTTGGACCAAGTCTGACGAGTAGCATTGGAGGGTTCAAAAGGGTAGGCGCGAGCTGGTTCGAGTCATTGATTTGGGACCGTCGGTGACCGACTTGCCCGAATATAGTTTATAATATTTATGATTATTATTATTATTATCAGTAATTATAATTTTAGGTGTTGGACTGGATTCTTACCAAGCCCAATTTGGTCCAACCCAAAAAAAACCCAACCTTAATTTCAACACTCACACACAATCCCACAACCCAAATTTCATCCTTTCTTCATTCTCACACAATCACACACACATAACTCAACACTCACAAGTCACACCGACGAACCCTAATTTTGTCAAGTCTCAACGGTGGCTAACATCCCTTCTTTCTATTCTAGGTTATTATCACTTACTATCCCTTCTTTCTCAACTCTCTAATTTCTCGTTCTAAACTTTTCAGTCTCGTGTTTAAAAACTGCATTTTTTCGTCTCTGTTGTTTTAAATTTGTTAATCATATTCTAATCTATCTCGCACTCGTTCTTATGTTTTGTATTAGAGTTTTTATTTCTTTTTATCATGATCAGGGTTTTGATTTAGCTATTGTTTTTTGCTTATGAGTTTTCTAGAGTTTGATTATTTTTGCATGTTGTTTTATGTATTAAGATTTTTATTTAGCGTTTTTTTTTTTGCATGATTAGGTTTGTGTTTTCATCTTATTTTTTTCTGCTTTGTTATAAATCTTCTGATTCATTTTGATGGTTTAGGTTTGTTGTTAAAAAATTTATATTTATGTACTTTTTTTATCTATTGATTTTTGTTTATATGACTAACTTAAAATTGTTTTTGCTTTATTATCTCTACTTATTGGTTTCCACAAATTTATCTCTGCAATTTCTAGATTTGAGAGGTAAAGTTTATTATTAAATTTATTTATTTTTGTTAGTTTTTAGATTTGTTGATATGATTTCATATAACTAATTTATTTTTTGTTTTGTTTCATTTTCTTTGCTTATTAGTTTTCATATCTACAAGGTAATAGTTTTTATTTATGTTATGTTTATGTTAAAATATTTAGTGGTTTGTTTTTTGTTATAATATTTTTGCTGCATAACTATAATTAATAATTTCTAACCACTGTTCTTGGCTTGTGGCTGCGAATGATGGATCAATGTTTCTATTTCATGTTTATATATCGTTCAAATGTATGTTATCTTTTTATGCTTATAAATGAATGCTCTTTTTTTAACTTGTATTTTTCTTTGTAAGACGTGTTTAAAGTTTCTAGCTCTTTTATTCAAGTGTGTGCTTTCATTTTAACTTGTGTTTGATGTTTATGCTTGTTCTTCAAATGTTTTCCTTTGTATGCATTCATTTTAATTTTCTTGTACGCTTTATTTTTAACTTGTAAAAGTATGTTTATTTTTTTAAAAATGTAACTAGTGGTTCAATTTTTTTTTTAATGTATGCTTATTTTTTGTAAATATATTCTTGTGTAATATGTCATTTTTATGTTTATATTTCTTGTTTATATATCTTTCAAATGTATGCTATCTTTTTATGCTTATAAATGAAGGTTATCTTTTTACTTGTATTTTTCTTTTTAAGATGTGTTTAATTAAAATGTGTTTAAAGTTTCTGGTTCTTTAATTCAAGTGTATGCTTTCATTTTAACTTGTGTTTGATGTCAAAAGCATTCTTCTTTTTTTCTTTCTAAATGTAACTAGTGCTTCTTTTTGGCTAAATGTAACTAGTGCTTCAGTTTTTCTTAGTGCATGCATCTATTTATTTGTAATGCTTCAGTTTTTTAATGTATGTGTAATTTTCTGTCTTATATATCTTTTTAAATTTACTTGGATTCTTTATTTATAACTTGTAATGTATGTTAATTTTATTTCTTATACATACTTTTAAATTTCTAAATGTATTATATGCATGCTTAAGTTTTTCTTGATGCATGTTTCTCAAATATATGCTTTTGTTTATTATATGTTTTTTTCTTTTTCTTAATGATTCTTTTTTTCAATAATATTCTACTATTGTTTAATGAGTACAGTGTGCTAGTTACACACTAGACACTACATTATAGTTACCCTCAATGGGTTGAATAAGTCTAGTGTGTGTGTAACACGCTAAACTGTTGAAATATAATCACTTACATAGGAATTCAACTCCCTTTAAGGTTAAATTAAAGTCTCTTAAATATTTATAACTCTCGTCAAATGTTCAACTACAGTCACTTAAATAATAGAGTAATACAACTCCTTGAATGTTAAATTACATCCTCTTAAAATTTTAATATATCCCCTTAAAATTTTATTACAACCCTTTAAAAGTCAATAAACTTAAAATAAATAATTCAATGTGGTTGGTGCAGCAGCAACAACTGAAGCCATCTAGTCAAAGTTTACCAACTCTAAATATCAACACTAATGAAGTTGGTGCAACAGCAACAACTGAAGCTGTTGAACCTAAATTGGCTAAAAAGAAGATAAGAACTAATGTAAGTGGTTCTAGGAAATCCATTAAATGTTGGGAAAACTTTAACAAAATTCCTTCTAGTGAAGTTGAAGTACAATATGCCACGTGTAAATACTTCCACAAAATATACTTGTGTGACTCTTGAACTCACGACACCTCCAACCTGATCTACCACCTTACCAAATGTGCCAAAAAACCTATTGTTGTATCTTATGACCCCACCCAAACTATTCTTACATTTCCTATTCTAGAAATATTTGGTTTGGTTTCAACAAGTAGTAAATTTAACCTTCAAGCTTGTCATAGAGCATTGTCTATTTTTCTGGTTTTGGATGAACAACCACTCAAGGTTGTGAATGGTGAATGATTTAAATATATGTTGAGAACATTGCAACCACAATTTACAATACCATCTAGGCAAACTGTAGCTAGGGATAGTTTTCAGTTGTTTTTGTTGGAAAAAGTAAGGTTGAAAGCTTTTTTTAAGCTCGATTGTAATAGGGTAGCTCTTAGAACAAATTGTTTGACTTCGATAAACCTTAACTACTTGACCCCTATGTCACACTTTGTTGATAATGATTGGAATTATCAAAAAAGGATAATTAGTTTCACATTAATCCCAAATCATAAAGGTGACATAGTTGATAAGAAGACTGAAGAGGTTTTAAAGGATTGGGGGATTCAAAATGTGTCAACTATAACCGTTGATAATGCCCCATCCAATGATGTAGATGTTGCTTTTTTTTATAAAAAAAATATAAATAATATGGATGGTTTAATGGGGGATGGGGAACACCTCGACATGAGGTGTGCTGCTCATATTCTAATTTTAGTTGTAACTGATGGCTTGAAAGAAATTTTTTTGGCAATCTCTAGGAATAGAAATGATGTTAGATTTGTAAAAATTTCACCTCATAGGTCTACCAAGTTTAAGGAATGTGTTCAATTAGCTGGAATATCATGTAAAAAATTGGTATTTCTTGATGTTTCAACTCATTGGAACTCGACCTACTAGATGCTTGAGGCTGCAAACAAGTTTCAAGTAGCTTTTGGGAAGCTTGAGGCTGCAAGAAAGTTTCAAGTAGCTTTTGGGAAGCTTGAGGCTGCAGGAAAGTTTCAAGTAGCTTTTGGGAAGCTTGAGGTTGAGGAGTCAAGTTATAAGGATTTCTTTGGAGAAGTTGGTTCCCCAACTAGTTCTGATTAGGATACAACTAGGGCATTTTTAGCTTTTTTGAAGTTATCTTATGAGGCAATTAGAGTGTTTTCCTCCTCACAACATGAGAGTATACATGCAATTTTTCACCAATTGTCTGCAATCTATCGTGAGCTGGAAAATGCCTTTTTGAACTTGAACACTACTTTTTGCAAGTGTGGCTGGGGATATGTTAGCAAAGTATGATAAGTATTAAGGTAGTATTACAAAACATTAATAGGATGTTGTATTTTGGGGTAATTTTCAATCCACAGTATAAGTTGAAATATGTTGAGCGGTGCTTTCAAGATATGTTGGCTACTGAATTGATCACATTAATTAAAGAAGATTTAACTAAAATGTACAATTGGTATAAAAAAGTTCATGACAAAAAAAATAATTCACCACAACCAACTCCCATAGCTGTTCATAATGTTTCCCATGATGAAACCTCTGTTGCTGCTGCCCATATTTTACATATGGCTAGAGCACAAGCTTTTAAAGACCATTTGAAAGAGAAAGACTCCATTGACCAACAAAATGAGCTTTAGGGCTATTATTCTAGTAAGTATGTGAAGATGAGTGAAAATTTTGATATTCTTGCTTGGTGGAAACATAATGTAACTCAATACCCAATCTTATCTCTTATAGCCAAAGACATTTTGGCCACACCGGTGTCTACAGTTGCTTCTAAAAGTGCTTTCAGCACTGGTGGGAGAGTCATTGAGATCTTTAGAAGCTCTCTAAAGCTAGAAATGGCTGAAGCATTTATCTGTACTCAGAATTGGTTAAAACCTTCACTCACTTATTTCAAAGACTTAAATCTTAATGAAGATGTTGATCTTTCTAAAGATATTATTAAAGGTAAAATTATTTATGTATCTCTTAACAGTTTGAAATTCCTAATATATTTATATGTTCCTAATATAGTCTAATGTTTATTATTTTGTTATTAGGAAATGCAACTGCAGGTGGCTCATCATCACAACCACTTAGTTGTGGTTGAATAAAATTATTGTATGTTATATTCCTTTTTATTGTTACTAATTTGAAATGATTTTGTCAATCTTATGTTAGTACTAACTAATTCTGCAAAACTTTTCAAATTTGGACTTTTTTGAATTTTTTGAAGTCACACAAACTTAACTCAAATACTGACTTGACTCTACGACAATATAAACACAAGTTTTTTGGGAATGGTATAAATTGTTGTTCTACTTGGTAAGTTATTATTGTTATATCTTATTATTGTTTCTACCCATTTGATTTTATGAATTTAAGTCAAATTAGTGTAATTGTGTGTGGTCCAAAACTACATGTAACCAAAATTGTTAGTAACCAAAACTACAACTGTTACTTTGTTAGTAATCTAAAATGTATGTTATAGATATCTGTTAGTATATATTACCATTTTTGTTATAAGCAAGCACACAAGTGTAATTTGTTATTCTTATATAATTACCCTTCTATTTCCCAACAACCAATGTATGATATTCCAAGATTATTTTGCTAGAAGTCATAGAAGAACAAACTTTTTATCACATGTATGTTACCATTTATTTAAGTCAATTGTGAACTATTAGAATTTTAGTTTTAATAAAATTAAAGTACTGAGTATGAATATTGGTTCTCTAGGTTGCTGGAATTATTGCAAATTGTTTGGTGTTAAATCTTTATTTAACATTATTTAAGTTAGTAGCAACAATTTATATTATTTTGAACAACATATATGGGTATGTTAACTTGATTTCTTAGTTTGACTTTATTGTTGATTCAAAGTGGCTGATCTAATCATGTTGATTGCATTATTTTTTATTCAAACTAGGATGATATACATGAAACTAAGCTAAAGTGGAATTTGACATTATCAAGTCTGGAATTTATTAATTTGATTGCAAACAAGGTATTGAATTATTTTTCCTATGTCACACATCAGCAACATATTTTTACAATGATTAGTGAATACTAATTTTTACTCTAATTTTTTAGGTTGTCAATGGGAACAAATTAGAAACATATATTGTTATTTGTACTGTCATAAAGTCAATTGAAACTATCAATATTTTTCAAGAACTATGTATTAATATTAGACTTTATCTATAACTTGAATTTGGATGAGTTGTTGAAAAACTAAGCTGTTGGAAGTTGTTGGACTTGAAAAACAAAGTCTATGTAACCTGTAGTTGTATTGTATGTTATGTAATTGAAGTTTATTTTTTACTAATTGTTAATGTAATTTAAATGGGACAAAGTAGCCAAATTTTAACACAATTTTTTACTTTAAATGACTCAAAAGTGGCTTTAGAATTTACAATAAACTAGACTTTTATGAGAAATCACAAAAAAAAGTTAGTTATCTTGATAAATATGTTATTGGGCCAAAAAATTTGAATGACCCAAAAAATGATTCAATCTGGATGTAACCACCCGTTTAACCGTGACTCGAAATTAAGCCTACGTTTTTCAACTGTGGTTTGAGCCGATTGGTGTTTTTAGGTTTGAACTCGCCCTACCTGACCCGTTATCCGGCCCTGGTGGAACTAATACGTAAATAGATCTCATAAGGATTTAACACAAGTAATTAATGTATATTGACTTGACAAAGTAAAGTGCCTTTCATGTTGTAGTCCTTACTTGACACACTAAAGCGTAAACATAAAGTTTCTTGTCGATTAAAACGTATTTGAAGCAGAAGATGCTCAACATCGATGCCTAAGTTTTGATGATTGTACGAATTCAATTGAGTCTCATTTATGACTTATCTAGATAAATAGTATAGGGGAAATGCTGCTTAGTACCACATATATAATAATTCTACGAATTTTAAACACATAACATGGCATGTATCATTCACAAAGGTGCTTTTCCCCTTTTTATCAAGCTTCTCAATTGTTAGATATATAGCTTAGATGGTTGTTACATAGCTCCAGTACTAATTCCCACATTGTAAGCATATGATTTTGGATTAAGAATGTCATAGATCAAACACAATGAGTTTGATTGTAGTTCATTCTATTCTCTTTTTGCGAGGTGCTAAAATAGTAATAGACATAATTTCACTTTCACTAATATGAATTAATGACAACATTGGTGGTAGAGGAAAGTGAGGAAAACAAGTTACGGTGTGTGAATGTGAATACTATGAGCCCATGAACTCTAATTAAGACTTATATTCACCCGAAACCATAAATTGGTGATACAAGAACATTTACTTTGATGTATTATTTATAGAGATTATTATCATATTTTATTAATTAATTTGATTTGATCTCTTTACTATCTAACAAGGGTTATTCCAAATTGCTTAAAACTGTAAAAAGTGGGACTCGAACCCACAATCATTTGATTAGAAGTCAAACGCCTTATCCATTAGGCCACAAGCGCATTCAATTGGTTGAAAAGTCTGGCTGCAAAATTTGTTATTTAACATTATTGAAATTAAAGAGTCATTTTAGTTTTTTACATGTGTGAGGTATAATCTTGAATGTAATAAAATTAAATACATTATTAAGACGCTTTTTTGTAGTAATTTTTTGAATTAAATTGGCTAATAAAAAATATATTTAAAAATTAAAGTTAATAACGAAAGACACGTTCAGACAAAAAAATACTGACAAAATATACATTTAACTGTATTTTTATGTAAATTTTTTTTTATTAATTGATTAGTTATAAAATTATATAATAATTGATTATATATAACTCAAATGAACCGATAAAATTTGAGAGATGGAGACACATGTTGGTCCGCCTCTTCTATTGCTTTTATACCATATTATTAATTTTCAAATAATTATATAAAGCTGTAGTAATATTACTAAATAATAAATTTTAATTGGATAATCTAAAACAATTTTACACAATCGTTAAAATCCTTATAAAATATTCTAACAAAATATATGAGCATTTGTAAGGGTAGTGCTTCATTGTTTCGTATTCTAAGGTCAATATTATCATTTTAAGAAATATTACAAAATATTATCAAAGTTTAAGCAAAGTTAAGCAAATATAATTTTATTTTTACATATTCAAGTAAAATGTTCATACATATATAGTCTTATTTATTTGTAAAAAAATTATATATATAATAGATAGATATCTGTTTAGTAAAAAAGAAGATATTGGCTTAAAAAATCATCAACATTATTTTAGTATAAAATGTTATATAAATTTACACATTTTTAATCAGTAACAAATATTTGATTCGTATATGATTGATACTATAAATTATAATTTATAGTATATTATAATTTTTTTCAAATTTCTATCTAAGAGATTCCAAGATACAAACTACTAATGAAATACACATTTCTCTTTTTATCTAATTGATTTGTGAAAAATCATTTTTTAATTAACATATTAGTGAAAAACATTTGTCTCGTGTATAACATATATTGTAAGGATCTTTCCAACATCTATCAACACAATTTCTCTGACGTCTATCAACAATTTAACACGATCTTCTTGATGATTGTTTTTTGAATATCTATTTAAGCTCACTTCAATCACATATTGAAGTTGACAAAGTAGTCCTTGACAACGAAGTAGTCCATGATGACAAAAATGTCCACAGTGTCCATAGTGGTTCATAATTCAAAGAGAGAATATTCAGAATAGAAATCACGAAACACAATTTTAATTGTATATCATCTTATTGAAAGTAATTATCTTTTAAACATCTAAGAAGAAAAATGACTATCCTCTCTATGAGAGATAGTTGGATTGATATTTGGGCATTGTATTGGGTATCCACTCTCAAATAGTTATCATCAATATACGTCTTAGATAAAATTTCTTTGTAAATTTCTCATAAGTGAGTGTATTCCTTGAATGGCTTACAATAGGTAAGTCATTTTCAAGTGTTTATAGGAGTCCAAAGAGGCTCTAATAATACTTAGGATAGCCTAGAGATATAATAAATAATACTTGTAAGCTTGAAGAGGCATAAAAATATAGATGTAGTTTGGAGATGCAAAATAAATAATACCCTTAAGCCGAATAAGGCTTGCAGAAATAATACATGGGAAGTATAGCCTAACGAGACTTGAGAAAAGAATACATGGGTTAAATCTGGAAAGGCGGAGTGAAGAATATTCAAAGATTGAAGAAATTAAGTTAAGAATACTCAAAGTCTAGAGAGGAAGAATGAACAACTAAAGAGGTTGAGTTAGGAATCCTCATAGCCTAGGGAGGCTAAGTTAAGAATACTCAAAGTCTAAAAAGACCGAGTTAAAAATCCTTAAAGCATGAAGAGGTAAAGTCAATAATACTCAAGGGTCATTCATTAATAGTAGATTAAGTCCTTCAAATGAAGAAGGAAAATTTCTCTCCTAGGGGATAACTAGTTGGTTGTGTTCTAGTATAAAAATTATTGTGTGTTAATTTTTCTATTTTTTTCCCTCTTTACTTTAAATATTCTTTGTGTCTTTTCTTCAAATGAGTTTAATAAAATGTTTTAGTTAAAATAAGAATTTTGATAAAGAACTTTACAAAAAAATTATAAAAAAATAAATGCAATTCAACCTCTCATTTCTAGTGTTTTTCATCACCTTCAAGTTCACTCCATTACGTTGAAGCAAGACTATATCCAGTCTTGTGACGTAGATGTGATACTCAATCGGTCTATTCTAGTAAGTTGAAGCTTGGCTATATTCGGTCTTGTGATGTAGAGGTGATGCTCAGTTGGTTCACTCTATTACATTAAGGCAAAACTTACATTCGGTCTTATAATGGAGATGTGATACCTAATCAGTTCACCCTATTAGTTTGAAGCATAATTACATTCAGTGTTGTGACATAGAGAGGATACTTAGTCGATCCACTCTATTATGTTGAAGCATGACTACTTTCGGTCTTGTGATGTAGATGTATACCAAGTCGGTCCACCCTAAAGATGTCAAGGAAATCCACAATTACCGTCCCCGATAGCATCCACAATTTTTTCAATATATGAATGCATAAAAATAGGCATTTGATCAATATAAGGAATGTTTGGTCTTAGGACTAGATTAAGCAAGAGATTCCCAATACGTGTGCTTTTCTTCTTTTTGGGCATGACAACTTCGTTTGAGAAACTATATAATCCAGATGTAGTGTATCAACATGCTTCCATAAAGACGGAAAATATTTAATTGATCCATCAGTTGGCGTAGACCTACCATTCTTTGGTGCACCATTTGTTTTTACCTTGTCAGCATGTGGATTCAACTACATCATTTATGGGAAAGCTATTTGGCACATTTGCTCCTTGATATGTCGTTTCATACCATAATCCACTTTGTGAAACCATTCCTGAAATACACATGTATTTAAATTTATATGCTATATATGGATTTCAGATAACTTAAAATCATTTAATTTAACTTAACATGTACTTGAATCTCTTTCCAGTCTGTTATAATATAAATTGTCTTATTTTACCACACCATTATCATCAAACCTTAACTTCTTCCAATGGATGTTTATCTCATCCAATCGAATAGGTATACCATGCATTATTTTCTTAGCAATTATTCAAGCACATGCCAAAACGTACATTTTCTAATTACATAACTACATTATGTACTATCCATAACACATTTCTTTGCTTGTGCTTCTGTGCAATGAATAATATTCAATCTATCTCTTGAAATTTTAAACACTAATTTCGCGTACAAAACATTTTCTTTGTATCTATGTTCTACACTCAAACTTATTACAAACAAGGCTTGCATCTCAATGAACTGCGTTTTCATCATAGTGTTCATCGCTTCCTAACCCTTGATCAAATAATCTTTATTATCCAACAAATATATTTTCAACCTACTGTGAGCAAGTTTAACTCTATTTGTGATTGTTATGCCAAAGTAAAACAAACAGTTTGCCTATGCACTTACAATTTTCTCCTTCAAAGAATCAAATATGGCATTTTCAACATATTTGAGTAATGTTGAAATTTTTCACACCTCTTTTTGAACTCTCCAATGGCATCAACATATACTTCCTCTAGAGGAGAGTCTACTTCAATGTCCCAAACCATCATTATGGTGTCCCATAACTCTTTTGGCTTGACATGTTTTGCATTCACATCCACATATTTGATAGTTTTTATCTTGACATCAAACTTGCATTCAACTCTCACATTTTTTGAAATATGATACCGACAAAGTAAAGCAATAGATGATGGAAAAAAATTGCAACAATATTCATTAGTGCGGCATCTCTATCAGTGACAATTACCTTATGCATATTGTCTTGAGACTTCAACAAATTACGACACACCTCTAGAACCCAAGTGAAATTGTCTACCTTTTTAAACTTGATAAAAACAACCCCAACTGAATATGTCATCTCTGCCAAAGTGACACCAACCATCTAAAAAATAAAGGCATTTGGTATTGATTGGTTTTATAGGTCAAATCCATCAGCAACACAGAAGGAAAAATGTTAAATAACTTGATTGTTTCATGATAGTCCAAAAAATATATTGGATGGTTTCAATTTCAAACTTACCAACTGTTCTATATTTGTATGCATGTTTATGATCATCTAAACATTTCATCAGATGTATGTATGTTCTATATGTTGTATTTCAATAGACTTGCCAACTTATAGTTTTCTTGTATCTTTGACATGCATTATAACATTGTTTAATTGTAGTCATACTTTCATTTATTCTGTCTTTCAAAGTCATTAGAACATTTTTTGACGAGAACATGTTTCTTGTCATTTCACCAACAAGTTTCTTTTCTTCCACATTTAAACAACCAACAACGAGATGATCTTTTAACTTTAGATCCATCTCATGGTGGTGTTTTCCTGACACAACACTAAGATTCAATTCTATGGTTGTCAAAAAATAACCACACAACCTGAATGGACATTCACATTACCTCGATCACATGTCTTCGCATTTCAACTTCTTATTGGTTCCTTTGTACACACCACCTCTTTCGCAATGCAATATAAAAAATTGTTTTCTTCGATCAAAACCATGATCATATTTTGTTATTAATATTGAAAATCATAATTTAGCTGCTTCATAATAAACCCAAACAATCAAATCATTTCGAGATCTATATTTCTTATTGGTAATAAAGTTTTTTTTCAAAATCAACATCATTCACCATTGGTTCAACAATGTTCAGTTTCGTATCAGTTGCAAACTCAAAGATAATTACAAATATACCATGACATTTCACAAAACAAAGAGACAAGCAAACAATTAAAACAAAAACAAAATATATTTTGTAAAAAATAGTTGTTCGATCAAAACACTAGTGGATACGTGCATCCGGTATTAGTAAATGCCTGTAAAATTAACTACAAGATGCGTGAATTGGAAGTAGTAAATGCGTGTAAAAATCACTACCAAATCCCATGATATGCGAATATCTAGTACAGTTCTTTAATTTTTTTTATGAGCCGAATGATAAGGAGGAATACCTCTGCGATGAACGAAAATAGTGTTGATAGAGGTAATAAATGAAAGAATTGTGTGTTCGAACACAAAATAAAGTTGAAAACATCTTACATGATTTATATAAGAAATGCTATTGGAATCACTTGTAAATTATCAACTCAGCAAACAAACTTTCAGTTAGAGGTATTTTAGGAGCATTTGACAATAAATATTTTCCTAATTTAAGTAATATACGTGAACTTAGTTAGAAATATATTATTATGATGTACACAAAATTATTTCTGTGGAAGTGAAGATATTTTAAGGTGTAACTAGTAAAAATAAAAAAATATAAATATAAATGGACAGGAGGTGAAAAGAGTTTCTCATAAAAAATTAAGGGGAAAGGAAGAAAAGCGTAAGGAGTAGCAGTAGCTTTGTAGAAAGAGTTGTTCGCGGCAGAACGTAATTCCCACGGCAGAGACCATAAGTTTGCACGCAGAAGACTGTGTGACATAGTCGCAATTCGCTAGTAACTTCAAGGGCAGAAAAGGAAACCGCACCCAACTTTTTCAATCTGACACAGCAATCGTGTGCTTCATCATCGCTGGAGATCGTGTCATTCTGCAACCATTATATCCGATCCTGTTCCTATTCTATCTTCCGGCGATCCTACGCACGATTGCACGCGATTTTGACAACTATCATCAGTGTGATTTTTGAAATGGACAGTGATAATGATTTCACTTTTTGTCAGGTAATTGTAATGCCATTTTCTGCACACCTAAATCATAGCTCTTTTTCATTTCATTTTATAACCCTATGATTTTGTAATTAGATTTTTTTTTTGACAAATTTTGTAATTAGATATTCATTCATTCACTTGAAAGGAGGAAAAAATTCTCAATATAGTCCTCAAGTATCAGTCTTTTTTGTTGCCCAATGTATCTGGAGTAGAAAGCCTGAGACTAATTATTGGAAGTATCTCCAAGAAATCCAATTATCTTTTAACTGTGTCACACTATTCCATTTAGTCTTAAAATATTGTTAATAATAAATGGTTCCTAAATTATATGAAAATTTATTCCCTTAATCTCTTTCATCCAGTCAATATATATTTTTTGGGTAAACTATCATTTTAGTATTTGAAGTACAGGGTACGGTCTCTTTGGTATCAGACTAGCTAAAAATTCAAATTAGTACTCATTATCAAAATAATCTTAGAAAAATATTACTTACTATCATAAAAGTCTCTAAAAGATACAACCTACTGTCAAAATAGTCCCTAATGTTTATATGGGATTTCGGCTGAGTCAGAGACCAAAATAATAACACCTCCACATTTTCAGGCCTTAAAATGGCGGCTTACCCTATAGTTTTTATATGAGAAAAGGGACATACATCGTAAGGATAGTTTTACACTGACATACTAATATCTAATGAGCTTATGTGGTAATATGATATTGAATGTCGGTGACAAACTATAGGTTGCATTTCTATTAATTAAACTCTTGTTATATACTTAGGGTAAGTAGGAGAGAGAATAATATTTGAGAAATGAAATTGGAGGTTTACACTTTTGCTTTGCAAACTAAAGCCGTTCTCCCTTGTAATATAAAATATGATTCTGTAGGTCAGTACACCTGTAGTGGAAACAAACAAGCTTGTTTCAGATATTGCTGATATTTCCATAAAGGGAGAATCCTCAAATGCAAGTAGTAGTGATCACGATAATAGTGGTTTCTTATGGAAGAATGACTCGCCCAATGATTCTTCTAACTCTATAAAGGAGGGTACAGTTGGTTCTTTGTCTTTCAGTGTAATTAGCACAGCGAATGAATCAACTAAAAGTGATGCTAAGAATTTGTCTCAGAAGTCGCCAGAGCAGAAGAATTCTGTTAAAAAGCCAACTGTTCGTGCCAAAGTTCCTTTTGAAAAGGGTTATAGTCAAATGGACTGGCTCAAGCTTACTCGAACGCATCCTGACCTTGCAGGTGCAGTATTCTGTTGACCCTTCTATTTTATTTTTAAAAAAATCATCTTACAACTTACAGCTTTTTAAGACAACAGTACTTGAAAGAGTTAAGAGCTGTTGGTTGATTATTATAGTTGAAACTTGAATATAAGCTGCATTCTGTCAGTTTCTGCACAAACTTGCTGTCCCAATTTTCAATCCTTGTTTACAAAAAGCTGACAGTTGGTTTCTTGCTCCCTGTTTTTTTCTTCCCCTTAGTCGCACTCCTTTTGTTTTTCTTTAATTTAATACATTATATTTCCTTTTTTTGTAATTAACTTGTAGCTTGTGTATAGTTAATTCCATTTCTTTTTTATACTTCCAATTTTCAATTAATGGATGGGCTCTCCCTACTTTTTTGGTTTTAAGCTCTGCCCAGGGCTTTTCTCTCCACTCTTCCTAATCAATGTTATCTTTCTTTCGAAAGAAAAAGAATCTTATTTTCTTCTTTCTCATATGTGCAAGTTATTTCATTTTCAACTTATAGTAATTCTTTTACTATACTGAACTCCTTTGTCTGACCAAAAAGTTGCAGACCATTTATATGCATATATAAGAGGTTGCTTGCACCCCTAGTTGTTTTTAGTTATTTAGTAGCCATTTGCAAATAGTATTTTTACGTCAAGTTTTTGGTAATCACTTGTTTCTGTGAACTTAATAGGTTTTGTCATTACATTTTTTATATTGATATAGGTTTAAAAGGACAGTCCAACAGGAGACTAATTTCTATGGCTGAAGTTAAAAAACACCAAACAGAAGGCCAAATGTGGACTGTATTAAAAGGCCGTGTTTACAATATATCTCCATATATGAAGTTTCATCCTGGAGGTACAGCTATCAGCTCAATCTGCAAGTTCATTTATGGCATTTTATTATTCTTGTTACTGATTTCATTAAAATTATATATGCATTTTGGAAAAATCAGGGGTTGATATGTTGATGAAGACAGTGGGAAAAGATTGCACATCTCTATTCAGTATCCTTTTGGTTATTTCCCTACTGTATTATTTGAGTTTTGTGAGGCTATTTCATTCATTTGTTTCTATTAATTTAATGTTACCATTTGACATTGAGCTTTTAGTTTTTTCACTCATCTATGTGTCAATCTCTCTGAATAGTTCTCTGTGCATGCATTGCATTTGATGTGCTACTTAATGATAAGATGTTTTCTCGTGTCTTAGTTATGTTCCATGTGAGGAATTGGAATTATGACCAAAATTTTATATTATTTGGAAATTAGAGTTGAAATTTGCTTAATTTTTTGGAGATCACTGTACCTACTTAAGAGGTGTTTGCTAAGTGGAGATGGAGATCTTAGTTTCCCAAATGCTTGGAATCATATTTATAAGATTCCAGAGTCTTTTATGCCTGATCAACATATATAAATTCTAAATTGGTTTCAAAGTACTTGTAGGGCCAACCTTGGGACACTTTGGGGTCGACCTGGTTCTCCCATGTTCAATTATCGATGGTGTTGAAGAAATGTTTGGCCAGCGGCAGCCTTGTTATGTGATACTGATTAGTCTTTGCTTAAAAGTTTTGAGATGTGGGTGAATATGTTGATTATTTCTATTTTACGCTGATTATTCCTGTTCTCTTGCTGTTGCACCTGTCATGCCTATGATTTATTATCTGCTAATGTTCCCTGGGCTTCATCCATTCCCCATACCATACTTCACAAAATTTTGTTCTTGAGTTATTTCTTGCAGTTTTATCCTTAATCCCTTTGTCAGATAAATATCATGCTTGGGTTAACGCCGAATTCTTACTGGAGAAATGCCTTGTGGGTATTTTGGATGAAAGTCACTGAAGAAAGAACAGTTTTATTCTGATAATAAATAATCACATCACATGAAGCTAGCCTTGGCTCGAGTCAGTTATACCTCTTCATTGGCTCTCTTCTATTTATTGGCCAGGAGACATCATTCAATAAAGAACAAATAAATAAATTCTACACCTACATTTGTTTCTGTTTAAAGAATCTCAATGGGAGTTTGTTATACAATTATGGATGAGTATAGTTATTCTGCTATCTGGAATTTGGATTATGTAACATTTTCATCAAGTTTGTTGACTTTGTTCACTAATGTATACTAGCTAAGATGATTTTCCTGTATGTGTATTTGTCCATGCTGATAATGTTTATAGTTAGAGGCAGAGTGTAAGCAATGGCAAGCTGTATGCCTAATAGCATCAATGCAATATTTAGAATGTTCATTTGGAACATTGCTGACTCTAGGCATTTATTTGACCTAAGCATAGTTTACTTGGGGAATAACTATGTTACTTGTGAGCAGGGCCTGAGCAAAATGAACACTCTTTTAAGAGTTCAATTCAATGGTTATGGCAAAATTGAAGAACACTGGCATCTTCAGTCATGGGAACATAATGAATTTTATACCCTTAAGAGCATGTTTGTTATGAGAACAAAATCAATTTTACACAATAGATTTGGATCGATAAAAAAACACCATCTTATATTTATAGAATCAGTTGCACTATATTGGAAGAAGTTCTGCACAAGATGTGTAGAATGAGCAACCAATCACATTTTGGACACCTAAGTAATAAATCATTACATTGTTTTCGAAAGATGAGCTCTAAGAACTAATATATAATCAAAACTTGTTTTACATTAGAGTAGAGTTTAATTGTTATACATTGTTGGTGTAAATTTATTTATATTAGCATTACATTATAACTATTATTAAACATGATTTTAGAAGTAATTATAGCATATTTAAAAAAAAATTTATAAAATTTATTCCATTAATTTTGTATTTTTTTTATAAAATTTATTCAATTAATTTTTAAAACCAAATTAAATTTATAATATTATATTAACTTAAAAATGAACTTGCAATCTATCTATTTGTCTCATACACAATTTTTGTTTTACTATTTCATTTTTGTTCTATTTTTAAATTTATGATTTTGATTTCCAATTCTAAAATGTCTTCCTTGTATTTGTATCGATTATAATAGTTCAATATAAAATATTTTAAGGAGCTTTTCTTCATATTAAGCTCTCGTGCTTATTTTTAACATGAGATGAATCTTTATCTCTATGATCTTGTGATGTTTAACATGGTATCAAAATGATATCCTTACGCATCAAATCACAACAATTATGAAGATGAAGAATTTGTTTCTGAATGCAATGAAGTAAGCAAATAATGTTTTCAGAATTTGCACAACAAGAATAAAAAAATTAAAAAAAAATGCTCGTCCAAATGTTGATTACGATTCTATGCGCAAACCTTGTGGTTTTGATTATGCATTATTCTATGCTCATCTATCCTTCAAGTCAAGAACCAGCTTCATTAATTTTCATGTTTTCATATTGAATATGTTCCATCCATGGCTTGAACTCGATAAGTTGATTTGACACCCATTGTGCTGACATCGCAGACGGTGGTTGAGCGTACTAATCTGACATTTGGAACATTTCTGTCATACTTAAAATCTGGTGTTGATTCTGGTGGAACAAATACGTTTTTGTTGCCTCGGTTTCTCTCTATAGTGGTTCGATCTCCTCTTATATTTCCATGAAGTACGTTTAAAGTGACAATTTCTCTCCTTTTCCTTGCTATGACCTCACCACTGAGTCACCATGATTTTCTTTCATCATTCTTTGTATTCGATCAAGGAGGAACCTTCATGGACTTTGTAGCCACAAATATGATAGTTCCACTTTTGTTTGTAGTGTCGTAAAAATGTTTTTGGAGACGAAGTCATCAATGGCGATGAACTTGCTTTTCTTGATCTTGGCTTTGGCAAAGAGTGAAGCACAAATTCGGTGGTGTTGACTCTGTTGGTTTATTTTTCTAAATATTGGTTTATTTTTCTTACGGCCAGTAACTCAGAGAAAGGAAAAAACACAACTGAGAATATGAGATTTTGTGATGCTTAACACTAACATCATTTTCTGGTTTTCTTATTATATAAGCAAATACAAAATCATAACTGCACCACTAACATTACAGTCCACGTTTTTCTAAAAATAAAACTAACCACATAAACTTTACTTAAAATAACTACTACCCTATTTTTAGCCACACACTGGACTAAAACTGACAGCCTAATTATGGACTCAAACAAAAAAACAAGTTTGCTAAAATTAAACAAATCAATTACTAGACACAACCCTCTAACAACAAGATTAACTCATCAATCTCCTCCTTAAGCTTGTTGTTCTCTACTGATGATCCGCACACCAATCCTTTCTCTCATCTCCACAAACTTCATCCTTGCTAGCGACTTTGTCAGAATATCAGCATGCCGATCTTCTGTGCAAACATGCTAAATTTCAATCATTCCTGATTCAACACAATCTCTAATGTAGTGGAATCGGGTATCGATGTGCTTGCTCCTCTCATGATGAACTGACTCTTGCTTAATGCAATTGCAGACTGATTATCAATCTTCAAAACCACTTTCTTAACCTCGGTCTTTAACAACTCTGCCAACAATCATCCCTTAACATGTTGCTGCACAGGCAACAATGCACTCCGCTTTACAGGAAGATAACGCAACCACTTTCTATTTTTGTGAACACCAACTAATAGGATTTGACCCAAGGAAAAATATTAAACCTAAGGTACTTTTCCTGTCATCAGTATCACCAGCTAGATCACTATCGGAGTAACCGATCAGCTTCAAGCTTCCTTCCTTCTTCTCATAAACGCAAATGAGGTTTAAAGTTCCTTTCACGTACCGCAATATCTGCTTCACTGCGGCCATGTGCTCCGTTGTGGGCTTCTCCATGTATCTACTCACCATGCCGACAGAGAATGCCAAATCTGGACGTGTGTGCAGTAGGTATCTTAAACTGCTAATGATGCCTCGGTACAGAGATTGTGTCTACAAATGACTTGTGCTTTCCTTGCTCAGTTTCAGACGAGGTTCCATCGGGATTTGCAAAGGGTTGCAATCTTTCATGGTGCATTTGTCTAACACATTTGTTACATATGCAGACTGGTTGAGTGTGATCTTCTTAGAACTCTGACAAACTTCAATTCCTAGATAGTAACTTAGTAACCCAAGGTCGCTCTTGCGAAAAAAAAATTTCATTTGTGATTTGAACTTGTCTATGTCTTGAATACACTCTCCAGTGAGGATTAAATCATCCACGTAGACTCCAACAATTAAATTCCCTTTACCTTGATTTCTCATGTACACGACATGCTCTAAAGAACACCTCTCAAAACCAATTGTCCTCATTGACTTGTCCAGTTTTGAGTTCGAGGCTCTAGGTGCTTGTCACAAACTGTACAATGCTTTGTGCAATTTTAACACCTTGTGCTCTTCTCCTTTTATTTCAAATCCCGGCGGTTGAATGACATACACTTCCTCTTCCAAATCACTGTTGAGGAAGGCTGACTTCACATCCACATGATGCACCTTCCATCCTTCATGTGCAGTAATAGAGATC
Organism: Cicer cuneatum; assembly: GCA_037974295.1. NCBI lineage: Eukaryota > Viridiplantae > Streptophyta > Magnoliopsida > Fabales > Fabaceae > Cicer > Cicer cuneatum. The sequence continues at coordinate 61,821,135 of JBBPBO010000005.1, forward strand.
AGCAAACGTAATGTTTCTAATAGGGGTGAAAACTTCATCAAAGTCTATGCCTTGTCATTGAACGTACCCCTTTGCCACTAATCTCGCCTTGTGCTTCAAAATTCTGCCTTGAGTGTCATTTTATAGCTTGTAAACCCACTTTAGACCTATAGGTTTGTGGCTGTCAAGTAATGGAACGAGCTTCCAAGTTTCATTTTTTCGAATAGAAGAAATTTCTGTTCGAACCAAGTTGGTTCTAAGTACTTAGGATTTTAATGTTTACAAAAGCACTCCATGTAATCTTATTTTGAACTTTGAATTATTAAATCAAATGTCACCAGAAGTTGAAGATTGCAGAAGCAGAAAATGCATCCTGAAAGCACCAGAGGATACACCAGGATGTCAAAACACCATCAGAGGATATCTTTCCTGGCCCAGATCAGAAGGAAGCAAAGTCAGAAAGAGACCTGAACCAGACCAGAAGGAAGCCTGCCATAGGGAGAGTTATTCTAGACCAGAAGGAATCAAATGTCAGATTTATTCCAGAAGTTATTCTGACCAGAAGATGGCCTGGCAGTGAAATGATAAACAGTCCAGACTTGTTCCAGACTTAATCAGAGGATGAATTAATGGGTCCAGAACAAGAGAATTAACCCAGATTTGACCCAAACCAGAAGATAGCATGGTTCAGGGTATGAAACTAAGTCCAGACCAGAAGAAATGATTTCCAGAATTGATCCAGACCTGATCCAAAATCAAAGGTAAAATGTCCATACTGAAATATTATTTGTCCAGATTTAATTTCAGTTTAATCCAGACCAAGTCCAGAATTGGTCCAGATCAGAGGAAAGATTTTCAGATCAATGGTTCAGATTTAATTATTTGGCCCAGTGTTGGCCGAGATCAGAAGATCAGGCCATGGCCCAGTGTTGGCCGAAATCAGAAGGTCAGAATGAGTGGACCAGCAGTGGCCGAGATCAGAGGATCACATCATATCAGTTTGCTGGACCAGGATGGCCGAGATCAGAAGGTTAGGAAGTATGGTCCAGGGATGGCCGAAATCAGAGGATCACAGCTTGTAAATTAGTATGGTCCAGATGTGGACTAGCGCAGGAAGATCAAATGGTCCAGATTTAATCATGAGGATTAACAGTGGAGATTTTACTTTATTTTGATCAAAGTATTAAAAAGATTTGATACAAAAATAAATTAAAGTATTGTGGAACTCATGAGCTGTTGGAGGGAATGAACTAAAGACTTGATTGGCCAGTTATTTTGAAAGAAAATCTAAAACTTAATAAAAGATATGTTTTTTATTTAAATAAAGTCCAATTGGTCAAGTTATTTTTGCAAGAGAATCCAGCAAGATTCAGCTCGAAATTAAGCTTGGAAGAGGACCAAATCTGCATCTATAAAAGGAGGCTCAAGGCAGAATACTTAGCATTGAAAATTAAAAAGAGTCATACACTTCCAAAGCAAACACTCAAGTTTTCAGTGAGGTCAATTGTGAGTTCCAGCTTTCAAGAAGCAAGCACTCTTGTTATTTTCTTTCACGTGTGATCTAAGTTGTTGAAGTAGAGTCTACAATCTGAGGGAGTCAGAAGGGGTAGCAGATTACTTGGCAATTAGATTCAAAGTGTTGTAATTCCTTCTACAATCTGGGATTGTCAGATTGGCAGGAGAAGAAAGGAGTTGTATTCCTCAAGAGTCTAGGATTGTTAGACTGTTTGAGAAGACTGACTTGGAGGGTCAGTAGAACTGCTGTAATTCAAGGTTTGAATTAGTGAAATCCTTAAAGGTGAAGGGACTGGACGTAGCCTCGTTAACGGTGAACCAGTATAAAAATTCTGTGTTTTATTTTTACTTTATATCCGCTGCTAACTCTGTTTTTATTCATACATCAAGTTTTGTTTTAAAAGAGTAAAAACAGGAAAAGTATTCAAGTTAGTCAAACACAATTCAACCCCCCTTCTCGTGTTTGCACCTTCAATTGGCATCAGAGCTCGGTCTCAAGGCTGAGCACTTAACAGTGTTTGAGGAAAGGTCCAAGGGGTTCAACATGCCAGAATCCAGAGAAGAATTGGGAGGCAACATCAACAGACCACCACTGTTTGATGGAGAAAGGTTTGAGTATTGGAAGGACAGAATGAGAAGTTTTGTCATATCTCAAGATCCTGAACTATGGAAGATGATAGTCAAAGGATACACTGCACCTACTGATCCAGAAGATCCAACTAAAAAACTAGACATGGATGATATGAAACCAGATCAGAGCAGATTACACAAACTTCATCACAAGTCCATAAACATCATGATCAGTGCCATCACATTCAAGGAATTTGACAGATGCACAGATAAAGAAACAGCAAAGAGCATATTCGACAGTCTGGTTCTGACCTATGAAGGAAGCCAGCAGGTTCAAGAAGCAAGGGTTAACATACTGGTCAAACAGTATGAGATGTTCAAGATGGAAGATGATGAAAACATTGATGGAATGTTCTGCAGATTTTCAGACTCTGATATCTGGACTGAAGGTCTTGAAGAAAAGCTACACAACAGCAGATCATGTTAAGAAGATTCTAAGAAGCTTACCAAAAAGGTGGAGACCAATGGTTACTGCAGTTCAGCAAGCCAAAGATCTGAACAACTTAAAACTTGAAGATCTTATCAGCACACTCAGGTCTCATGAAATAGAACTAGAAGCAGACGAACCAAAGAAGAAGAAGAATCTGGCTCTGAAGTCGAAACAGAAGAAAGCTGCAAGGGCAGCATCAGAATCAGAGGATAGTGACAGTGACTGTGATGATATGGCTTACTTAACCAAAAAGATGGTTAAGATCTGGGAAAATAGGAAGAGAAGAAGCTTCAAGAAGAAACATAACAACAAAGGAAAGGAAGAATCTAACAAGAAGAGTATTGTCTGTTATGGATGCAATAAACCTGGACATATCAAGTCAGAATGTCCAAATCTAGAAAAAGGCAAACAGCACAAGAAGAGTTCCAGATTCAGAAAGAAGGGTCTGATGGCTGCCTGGGATGTATCAGAATCAGAAGAAGAATCGTCTGATGAAGAAGAGGCAGAAACAGCAATGACGGCACACATCAGGTCTGCTTCTAGACCTCATAAAGGCATGATTTCAGGAAGGAAAGCAGGCAGAAGGCAAAATGAACGAAGCAGTCATTCAAGCAAGTCTGGAAGCACATCAGAGGAAGCAATTCTGTCTCTGATGGCTCATACCAACTCAAGTTCTGGATACAGCTCAGGCTCTGAAACAAAATCAGAAGATGAAGACAGTGAGGTATTTTCTTATCTCTCTAAATCTAAATTAATTGAGACTTTAAAAGACTTGTTAAATGCAAACAATAAGATGTCTTTAAAACTGAAAACTCTTAGGGAAGATAAGAAAAATCTAACCAAAGAAGTCCAAGTTTTAAAGAATCAAAATTCTGAGTATGCAACTGAAAACAAAGATTTTAAAACTGAAGTTGCAAGACTCAAGTCTGAAAACCAAACTCTCAAAAGTAATATATGTTCCACTTCCAAAACTGTTTGTGAATCTGATATGCATGAACAATTTTTTCAAAACTTTATTTCTAATGGAATGGAAAGAAGTAAATATGCATCTATGATTTATGGAAACAGTAACATTGGAAAGAGATGTCTTGGTTTTAAAGAAACGATTACTGAAAGTAAAGTTGTTCATTATGATGTTTTATGCATTGTTTGTGCTAAGAAAGGTCACTCTGATTTATCTTGTCCAATGGTAATATCTGAACAAGATCAGAGAACTGTTAAAACTAACAAACCTAGACCCAATCAGTTCTGGGTACCAAAAGGTCAAATTGTCTATGTTGCAGATATTCTGAGCAACCAGAAGGAGACACCAACAATGGTGCCTGGACAATGGATGTTGGCAATGCACAAGCAGAAGAAGGTTTATGTTCCTGCTACAACAAGACAATGGCAATCTGAGTCTGATGGAAGAAGGTATGGTCAACTCAACCAGAACCAGAATCGGAATCAGAACCAAAACTGGAACCAGTATCAGAAGCACATAAACTAGAACTAGTATCATAGGAACAGGAACTGGAACCAGAATCAAAACTGGAACAAGCACAGAAACTGGAACCACTACAAGAAAAAACTTGTATACCTACGGAATTTACCCACGGATTTTAGTCCGTGGATAAAATTATTAATTACCCACGGAAACACCGTGAGTAAATTTATTATTGAATAAATTTATTTTTTGTAATTGTGTTCCACGGTTATTCCGTAGGTAACATTAAAAAAGTCTGTGGGTAATGTTAAAAAAAATTCTACCCAATTTAAATTTTTAATATATCTTCGTGTTTTTACTTTTCACGGATTCTCCGTAGATAATGTCCGTAGGTAACGTTAAAGTAAAGTTTTGTTTATTATTTTATTAAAGTAAAGTTTTAGTTTATTATTTGTTTTGCCTCAGAAACATTATCTCAGAAACAGAATCGGGAGAAGCAACCCCTCAACCCTCGCCGCCCTCGACCCCGCCGCCCTCGACCCTCTTCTTTCTTCTTCTCATTCGCGCGGCTGCTGTAAGTAAAGCTTTGCCTCTAAGACCTTCTCGCGCCTTCAAGATTGGCCTCCACAGTGCTCAAGCAGTGAGAAATCATTGACACACCAAGGTATTTTTCTCAGATTTAGAGTTTTGTAATTTTAGGGTTTTGTTTTAGGTTCCCCAAGGATCGGGATCAGGTTTAATTTGGGATAGGGAAGGTCATATAGTCACCAATTATCACGTTATCAGGGGTGCTTCTGATCTCAGGTTGTTTGTGATGTAAATCTTAGTCCCTTCGAATCATGTGTAGTAGCAATTTGGATTTGGAACGGAAAACTAGAGCCTCTTCTCTATCGTGTGTAGTAGCAATTTCAGGAATTTATTCATAAAAAGTTTATGATGATGTTTTTTGCACCTTAGATTTACGAGTGCATCCCTTGCGTCAATATCTGGAATATGTTGGATATATGTACCAAAAATTGGATCCTTTTCCTGATCAAGAACGTTTTGAGGTATTTATCTTGATATATGTTTGTAATATAGGCATTGTATGATTGGTATTATCTTCTACTGACCCCAGCTTCTTATGCCAGCTTGGATACAGGGATTTTTTACAGTCACCCTTGCAAATAAGCATTCTTTGTCCTGCTGCATTCAACTCATTTATTTGCTTCTATGCTCTCATATTCAGATCATTAATGTTGAATTTTATAATTATTTTTGCAGCCTTTGATGGATAATTTGGAAGCTCAACCTTATGAGACATTTGAGACACATTTGGTAAAGATAGCAACTAAATTCCAATTAGTCCCTCAAATCACACACACTTAATCATTCATATTTAATAGGGAAGAGCATTAGTTTTGACCGTAGGAATGGAAGATATCAACTTATCGATTTTCGTCCCTTTATTTAATTGGTATTTATCATGATTGACAATTTTGCATTTCTCCTGTTTTTAGGGGCGTAATGTGGTGATTGAGCCAAGTTTTGATGCTCCTAAAGTGACAGGCTGATATTGTGCATTTGTCTTGTTATGACTGAGTAATGAGTGCTCTAAATTTTGGCAGGAACCACTTGTGCTACAATTCTTACCCGAGCAATATTTACAGAAGGGTGCAAATCAGTTGCAGCTGGAATGAATGCAATGGACCTGAGGCGAGGTATAAATATGGTTATTGATGCTGTTGTGACAAACTTGAAAAGTAGAGCACAGATGATTAGCACCTCTGAAGAAATTGCCCAGGTTAGTGCATCAAATTTTTAGAGCTAATAGGCATATATTCCAAGAAAATGGAGACAGCAATAAGGACTGCGAGACAGTAGACTTTTCTGAATTTTGTTTTTTCAATTTTGCGATGGCAGGTCGGGATAATATCTGCTAATGGAGAGAGAGAAATTGGTGAGTTAATTGCGAAAGCTACGGAGAAAGTTGGCAAAGAAGGTTAATCACAATTGCAGTAAGTTGTTGTATGCTTAGCATGAATTATCATTTCAATGGATTTTATGGAACTAGGAACAGACTGTTATTCATGTAATTGTTTATCGTGCCTATTTTTTCCGCCTTTGTCCTCCTAAGAGGTTCATGATTGAATATTTATGCCATGCACTTTGTGATATGCTGGGATGTAACCTTTGAGCTGTTTCAGGATGGGAAGACATTAGGTGTTCTGAATTATTACTTTTAAGCATACAAGTGAATGTCTTCTCTGTAGAATGTAGCATCAAGAACTGACACAGGACTAGGTTGTTCTGCAGTAACTATTGTTTCAACCACAAAGATTTCCTTGCTTAAGTCTTTTTCTACATTCTGATCATTGAAAGAATGTTAAACCAGGTGATTTATATGCAAGAATCCAATTTCTTGAAAGGAAGAAATACTTACATTTTCATTGAGGCCTTTTAGTTGAATATAGTTACTATGAACCTTATTTCTTTCCTGCAAAGTAGAGATTTTTTGTCTTGATGTTGTATTTAGGGAAGACAGTTCTGTTGATTGCTTATTTTGTTGCCTCCGATCATTAAATGGCATGGTGATTTTTCTGCTTCTGGTTTCCTCTGATTTTTCTGCTTCTGGTTCCTTTGCCTCTGATTCTTCTGGCTTCTGGTTCTTCTGCCTCTGATTTTTCTATTTTTGATTCATCTGCCTCTGATTTCCTCCATTTGATTCTTCTGGTTCTGATTTTCCTGCCTCTGATTTTCCTCCTTCTGATTCTTCTGGTTCTGATTTACTTGCCTCTGGTTTTTCTGCTTCTGATTTTGCTGCTTATGATTATTCTGATTTTTCTGCTTCTGATTCTTCTGCTGTGGATGTTTCTTATTCTGATGTTCCTTCTTCTGATTCTTCTGCCTCTGATTTTTCTGATTCTGATGTTCCTTCTTCTGCTTCTGATATTTCTGCATCCGATTCCTCTGCTTCTGATTTTTCTGCTTCTGTTTTCCCTTCCTCTGATTTTTCTGCTTCTGATTTTGCTGATTCTGATTCTTGTGCCTCTGATATCCTGGATATCTTATGAAGCTGAAGCTGAAGCTGAAACAGAGGCTGTACTCAAAGCTAAAGCTAATACTTGTGAGGAATGTGGTGCTATTTTTGCTCACAGGTTCACTCGTGATAGTGTTAAAACGTCCAGGTATCAATAGTTGCATGTATTGTACTAGTATATCTCTACTAGTTATTTGCATACAAGTTAACTTGTGACTATGATATTTTTGTACAAGTTAAATTTTATACAAGTTAACTTGGATACAAATCATGATTCAATATGAATTTTAATCATGATTCGTGGATACAAGTTAACTTAAATTTATACAAATTAACTTGGATACAAACCAGTCATACATCCAGCTGCCAGGATTCAAATCATGACTCAATGATAAAATTTGATGTATTGTGCAAGGTGAATTTTAACCAACGAATCAATGTGTGTCTTTGTTTGTCTGTTTTTCTTAACTTGAATTTGTAATGGTGTATCGATTATTGGGACCCGGAGCAGCTTTTGAAGAAGTTCAACCTGGATGGAAATATTGAGTTGCAGGTATTCAGCTGACAATGAATTAAATTGTTTTTATGAAAATAAATTTGAGATTGTAGAAATGCAATAGCTAATGGTTGCTTTTATCGGATGGAGCAGGTCAGTGTTAGTTCTTCGGATGATATTTCTTGAAGGAGATATTTTTCCCTTATTTCCTATTTCCAGGAAGTGGGTACTTGTTCAAATATTGATTTCCCTTATTTCCTATTTCCTAAACTGACTTGACTTGTTCAAATATTGATTTGCTTATTGTTTGACTAATTTTTCTTTCCTTTTTCTCTTATTAGTCTGGCTCAGGATCCTTACTTAGGATAGAAATTGATGATCCTGCTGCACAAGCCGTTGAGTTCCTTATACTTGACGAAGCTCAATAACTCATGGATTTGTGGCTGCTGATTTAGTTGGCCTTTGCAGTATGGCAACTTTTATTTGTCTACGACGTTATGCTAAACATAAACTTAATAAGGCTTGCAATGCTAGTTATGATACGAATACGGCATCAAATTCGAGAGATCATTCAGGTAATATCATTTGTTTCAGATATATCGGTGGCCTCTAGTCTTTTATTACCTTCCTGTCTGATTGGGAGAAACTTCTGGAATTACAGAAACGATGCTTGATAGCTGTGAAATTACTTGTACAAAGGATGACAATTCTAATCAATGCCTCCATTCAACTACAAATAGTTATTGGTTGTAAGTTTGTAAATTTCTAATAAATCTGTGGGTAAGTTACCCACGGCAAATCTGTGAGTAATTTATCTACGGAAAACCTGTGGGTAAGTTACCCACGGCAAATCTGTGAGTAATTTATCTACGGAAAACCTGTGAGTAATTTACCCACGGACATTCCATAGGTACCCTTAGCCTACGGATTGTCCGTGGGTAAATATTTACCGACGAGCGAAATACCTACGGACCCGTGTCCGTGGGTAATCCGTGGGTAATTTAAGTTTACCCACGGACATGCCGTGGGTAAAGTTCAAATCTGCCGTGGGTAATCAACCTTTTTCTTGTAGTGAACCAGTATCATAGGAACAAGAACTGGAACCAGTATTAGAGGCACAAGAACTGGAACCAGTATTAGAGGCACAAGAACTGGAACCAGAATCAACACTGGAACTAGAATCAAAGTCAGTACCAGAACCTGAACCTGAACAGGTATCAGTATCAAAGGTTGAAGTATGATCATCAGAATTACTTTAATTATCAGAATCAGTATGATTACCAGAATCACTATAAGTTCCAGAATCACCAGAGGAACATGGTGTATCAGCCAAAGCAGAAAGAGAGGAACATGGTGTATCAGCCAAAGCAGAAAGAGAGGAATCAGAATCAGGAGAGTTCTTCAAACACTCCAGTGAGATTTATCAAGACTACAAACCTGGAAGGGAATTCAAATCCCTTAATCCAAACCATGTAATCACATAACATACAGATTCGAAATCTGAAAATCAGAAGCAGGAGGATTTTCAGAGTAAAACTGAAACTGCTGACATAGAGGTTACATCTTGCTGTAAATACTATTATTAATTGATATTTATGTTTATTGTGATAACAAGAAGCTTGATCTTAACAAATCAAAGCTAGATAAGTATTCTGCAGGTTTTCAAACTGTCAGAGGAACCAGGTGATTCACACGAATTGAATACCTCAGCAGAAACAACATTCCAGTGGTTTCAAAGACAAGCAGAAACCACCAGAAGCAGAATTAATGGTTTGGCTGTATTGAGTTCATTTTTAAATTATTTGATCTATATTATGTTATATGACAAACTGCTTGATCTTGACAAATCAAAGCAAGATAAAGATAGTGCAGGTTCACCAGAACCAAAGGGAGCAGAAGTAGAAGCAGAAGAAACAGAAGTACCTGGAAAGGTAGAGAATACAAGCAAGTCAGCAACACATGACAAATCTTCAAAAGATAAATCTGATCAAGTCAGAAACAGCTAAGATAAGTCAGAAGAGAAATCTGGATATTTATCAGAATCTGAAGCTGTTACAGATTCACCAGAACCAGAAGCTGATTTATCAGAATCAGAAGCTGATTTATCAGAATCAGAAGCTGTTACAGATCTTCCAGAACCAGAAGCTGATGCAAACCAACCAATGTTGATGAAGCTTTGGCAGAGGAAGGTTGGATACTTGCAATGCAAGAAGAGCTGAATGAATTCCAAAGGAATGTTGTTTGGGATCTGGTACCCAGACCAAACAAAAACATTATTGGAACCAAGTGGGTGTTCAGGAACAAACTCAACGAAAAAGGTGAAGTGGTAAGGAACAAAGCCAGACTTGTAGCTCAAGGATACAATCAACAGGATGATATAGACTACACTGAGACTTTTGCTCCAGTGGCCAGGTTAGAAGCAATTAGAATTCTTTTATCATTTGCTGCTAATCATGATATAATGTTGTATCAAATGGATGTTAAAAGTGCATTCTTAAATGGCTATATAAGTGAGGAAGTCTATGTCAAACAGCCCTCTGGATTTGAAAACTCTGATTTTTCAGACCATGTTTTTAAACTTAAAAAATCTTTATATGGTTTAAAACAAGCACCAAGGGCATGGTATGACAGACTTAGTAACTTTCTGCTTAAGAATGAATTTAATAGAGGTTAGATTGATAATACTCTATTTAGAAAATCCATTAAAAATGATATTTTGATTATTCAAGTTTATGTTGATGATATCATATTTGGATCAACTAATGGCACTTTGTGCAAAGAGTTTTCTGACCTAATGCAGAAAGAGTTCCAAATGAGTATGATAGGAGAACTTAAGTTCTTCCTGGGAATTCAGATTCATCAAGGAAAATCAGGTTACAAATTCACCAATCTAAATACACTAAAGAACTTCTTAAAAAGTTCAAAATGAGTGAATGTAAGCCTATGGCCGCCTCCATGCACCCAACCTGCTCACTTGAGAAAGATGAAACCAGCCAAAAGGTAGACCAGAAAACATACAGAGGTATGATTGGATTCCTTCTTTATTTAACTGCTTCTAGACCTGACATTTTGTTTAGTGTTTGTGTCTGTGCCCGTTTTCAAGCTGACCCTAGGGAATCCTATTTAACTACTAAACAAACGAATTTTGTTTAGTGTTTGTGTCATCCACTAATTCAAATTCCTTGAATTACAAAACACTTGACCCTCCAAGTCAGTCTTCTCAAACAGCTTGATAACCCCAGATTTTTGAGGAACAACACCACCTTGACCCTACAAGCCAAGTCTTCTCCTAATAACCTGACAACCCCAGATTGAAGAATGAACTACACCACTATCGGGTTGGATACAAGAGATTGGAATTTGAGTAGTTGCTTCTGGAAAGCTGATAATAACAATAACTCTCACACTATAAGAAAAGAATACTCATAAAATATTTGTCCTTCGGACAAGTGTTTCTCTCTTTGAACTCTAAGATGAATTTGGAATTTGAGCTTGAGTTCTTCTACTCGCTTATGATTTTTTTATGCTTTTCTTCTTCAGCCTTAAGTATCTATTTATAGTTGAAATTTGAGTTTCAATTTGGTCCTTGTTTAATTATGAATTGTATTTTGTTCAAATTTCATTTGTAATTTCTTCAAATTGAGTTTGTTCCTTTTTTATTGTAGATAAATTTTGATCAAATCTTATTCAAATTTTGATCAAATCTTCTTCCAATTGTCATGTTCAACGATGAAAATAAATGTATTTTTTATTAATGTAATACTTTTGCATATATTATATACATAATATATATTTAAAATATAATATACAACTTAATAATATTAATTGTGTTAAACTTTATAAATACATAATATGTACTTTTACTTAATTATAAATCAATTGATAATACATCATATGTGGTACAAAGAGCAATACTTACACTCAATAATGATTAAAGTTCAAAAAGTGAATGATATGATTATTGATCAGTTTCCTTGAGAAGAATATAAATCAAAATTATATTAAAATAGATTTAAGAAACTAAAGAAACTACAATCAAATATGCCCTGTTACCGTTTTACAGCAAAAATATTCTTCATTTCATTTCATTATGCCGACTTGATAGTTAGTGCAATGTCAAGGCCAAAATCCAACCCAATCTTAGAGGAAAACAATGGTCCAATCCGACTGCAGTGACATCTACAATAACTTTTTATATCTATTATTAATTGAATAAATCCTTAGATTAGTCATTCAAATATCACTTTCTTTTCGACTTAATCCTAAAATATATAAAAATATTAAATAATTTTTAAAGGTAAATCAAATTTCACAATTTTAGTTACTATTGTTAAAAGATTACGGACTAACGAGGAGGATTTTTCCTTATATTTGTTTAACTCATTTTTAGAAACTATAAAATATATTTTAGAAACTATAAAATTTGAAATATTATATACTTTAAAAATTACTTATTGTTAAACTAAAACAAAACAAATTATTTTTTATATTATTTAAGAATTAAGTCGGAGAGAGACTAAATTAAAAGAGTTGATTCATTAATATTAATTTGCCATGTTAATGACCTCAATACATATTCAATTTTTTTTTTATGAATTAAATAAGATTTGGTCTATGTAAATATATTATATTTTATTTTTAGTCTCTTTAAATTTTTCTTCAAAAAATTGTCTTTCAAATATTTTCTATTAATAACTTTGATCTATACTTTTTAAGTCGATTTACGTGTATCATTTTAATTTTTGAACAATTTTTTTTCAGATACATTTAAAATATTATAAGAATCTAACTTATAAAAATTTACAATTTTTTAACTAAAGATGAATTAAATGTGAATTTTTAAGCGCTTAAAGCTTAAAAAATTCATATTTTATTCATCCGTTTTTAAAAAATTCTAATTTTTTGAGGAAGAAATTATTACAATATTCTAAACATTTAAGGAATAAATCATTCAAAAATTTAGACGATACATATTAATTAATTTAAAAGAAGAGATTAAAATTGTTAATGAAAAAAATATTTGAGAGACCATTATTTGAAGAAAAAAAATTAGAGGACTAAAAATGAAATATTTATAGAACCAAAAAACTTATTTAACTCTTTTTAATACATAAATCATATTTATATTGTTTTTATTATATGTTAATTATCCTCAAAATAGAATGGTACAAATAAATTTTTCCCCCAAGTATTTTAATAATCAGACTCGCACATCTTAAGTGTGAACAAGTCAAGAAATTTGAATTCAAATTTAAGTTTTTACATATAAATGTTAATGTAACTATCAACTGAGTTGTATTTAAAAGACAACACAAATGAATTTTAATTTATTAATAATAAATATCATCACTTCATTTCGAATTTTTATGTTTAAAAATGAAGTATTTTTTAGAATATATATATATATATATATATTGAAAAAAAAAAGGATTGTTTTACGATAAAAAGGAAAACTTAGCCCCCATATGGTACACGTTATAGAGAGAAAGATAAATCATAGATTATGCTCGATGTATTTACGATAAAAAAGAAATGTTTGATGGACTCTTTTTTTTTTTTTTTACACTTGCGTTAATTGTTAATGGCATGCAATAGTTAATTCAATTGAGAATTGAGTAAAAATAGACGATTAATCTAAATCACATTAAAAATTGTAGTTAATTATACAATAAAATTAATCACATTTTTTGTCTACTCAATTAAATTAAACATCTTTTTTACACACGATTAACAAAATGTTGCGCGAGTGTGAAAAAATAGTTGTCTCCATTACTGTTTAAAACAGATAATAGCAAGAAGAAGAAAGTTGAAAGTAAAAAAGAAAAGAAAATCATTCCCTCATAGAGTATTAGTACAACTATCAATTATAACAACTTTTCTTTAGAAGAAAGTAATTAATGTACAATATCTATAACAATGAACAAAAAGCATACATACTAATATTAATTAATCTTAGGAACAAATAAGCATTATGATACATCTTCTAAGTATATAAAATCTTCCTCTACCTTCTTTAAGAAGAGCACCCATTCTTTTTCCCATTAGTCTTCTTTTAGATACTCTAATAGTCTCGCCTTCTATCTTCATCTTTTGGTCTCCATGTACCAACTTGGAATTTTGCTTGTTTCTTCTTTGCTCCATATAGTGCATTTTATAGGGAATTTATGTTTCTCTCTTTATGCTTTCTATCACTTTTTGGGAGGCTTTGTAGTTTCAACTTGAGGTGATGATTAAATTGCATGAAAATAGAGGAAATATATATAAAGTAATAAAAGGGATTTGTGGTGGTCCTCTTCTCTTCACTTTTTTTTTATAATAAAAGTTTAAGGTGAGAGATAATAGTCCAATCTGACCTAAAAAAAAAAATTAAAATCACTGTATATAAATAAAATAATTTATATTTTTTTCTTCAAATGCCATTAACAGCTATCAAACTCATAACATATAAATTTAATGCCTATTATTTATTTTATCACCGTAATAAAGATATCCTCTTGGCTTTCATTGGTCCCCAAAGAAGAAACCATATGTGGGGTTGTAATGGATCATATGATATGTCTCATTTATCTTACCAAGGAGATACACTTTGGGTCCCAACACTTCTGGCAAGCTTCAATAATATTATAATAATAAAAATAATAATTTAAGGAATGCTCAAAACCATACAATTAATTTTCTCTCTGTTTCTCTCCTTTCTCAATCTCTTATTTTATTTTTTTATCCTCATAAATTTATATTATGACTTTTCGACAAGGATGTTCAGGGCTTTCAATTTTATCTCCGATAAGTACTACTTTAGCGCACGAGATTCTTTTGAATCTTAAAACTCCGTCGAGTTTTAATATTATTAATTTAATTCTGCAGTAATTTATTGCAAAATATATGCAATAAATTTAAATTTAATTTTTGTAAAGTAAATTTTTTACTTTAAGTTTCTATAAAATGTAATCATTGCATGTAGGGAGTAATGTTTTTCAAATATTAGCATTAAAGAATTAAAGAATTGAAAAGTATATTTGAATTACTCTTTGACTATTTAATGTAGAGTGAAATTGTAAAATCAGATCACAATCAAAATCCTAAGGTTAAGATTTTTTTTGTTTAATTTTATGATTCTTACACTTGTATATATATTTGGGCCTTTGTATTAATTGTCTATTTTCTATTCTAATCAAATTTAAATTTTATTTTATGTTCAGTAGTTTTTTTTTTACTTTGAAAACATATGAAATTTAAAAGTTTACTATATTATGTGAAAAATCTTATAAGAGATTAGGGGGTTATTTTTATAGAATTTGTAAATTAATACTATGTGAAAGTTTTATTTTTTGTATTATTTTAATTACAACCAAAAGTCATACATTAGTTGCATTAAATGCAAGCATTAATGATTTAGATATGTAGATGATGATTGATTGTTTTGGAAATTTTAATAATTTATTTCTTAAATTATTAGCTAATTAATAAAATTATCAAATTTATTAGGTGATATATGTTTTATTTGGAGAAGTGACACACTCAGTATTGTGTTATGAGAGTGTAACACTTGGATTATGCCCCTTTATATATATATATATATTGCTTTATAATCTTTGATAAGTTCTCCACAAGTAGCTAGATCTGTTGTGCTGTGACAAGAACTATCAATATTAAGCTTGAATGAATTAGCAATAGGAGAATACCATTTAACATTAATCTTCCTCCTACAACCCTTAATTAAAGAAGAAGGGCAAAGATAAAAATGTTGATGAATGAAAGAAAACTGTCTATTAAAATAATGCAAAAAGTGCTTAAGATCAAGGGTGTTCATGAGAAAGCTAATTGGTTCCTATCCATCCACAACATATTTACCATGACTCTAAACACCAAAAGTCAATGGTCTCGAATCGAGCCAACATCAATTAACGTAAGATTAAAGTCAATCCATTGAGGAAGCCTGATGCTAAAAAAGGAACTTCATTGCTCATCCTCCATAGTAATAAAGTTATCCCAAATACTATGTGCCACATCAGAATCTCTAAGAACATGAATGTTTTCGAAGCTTAGGAGCATCTGATGTAAATCTTAGTATCCGACATATCTCGATGGTGTCTTTTGACATTAGATAGAAGTTTTCCGTGTGAAAGCTTCCAAACAAAGGTACGAATTATGGGAGGTCCATTCCATTTCCACACCATGTTGAACTTAGGGCTCATAATGAGTAGAGTCATCTGCTAACAAAGCTCGGTATGCAGATTTAATAGTGAAAAAACCATCATAAGAAAATTTTCATATAGTAAAGTCATCTCGAGCTACAAAGAGAGACATAAGACATGCAATTTTTGTACAGTTGTTAATAGGAAGGGTTTGATTGATTATGGACCAATGGTTGGTCAACAACATAATCACTAACATGAAAGTTCACATCATATAGAGTGGTCATTTCTAATAACCCAAAAAAATACCATTTTCCACTTTAGATCAATATTTGGTAATTCCTCTCCAAATATGAGAAACTTTGGACCCACACTGAAATGTGTGGCATAGTCAAGTTACCACAATTATATTTTGAGCATATGTTCCGAACTCAAAGGGCATCTTGATTGATAATCATATTCCACCCCAATTTCATCATATAGCAAGTGTTAACAATTCTTAAACTACAAAAACCAAGACCCCCTCTTCTTTCGGAGTGCAAATAGTAGACCAATAAAGAAGATGACATTTCTTACTATTTGCAGTAGAGCCCCAAATAAGGTTTTTACAAGGCCTCTCAATCTCATCAGATATTGAAACGAGAATAACTATAGATTGCATTACTTAGTTAGGAAGGCTCATAATGCAATTATGAGCTAGAGTGGTACAACTGGCCATAGACAAATGAAAAAAAAATTTACGTATAATTTAAATATATTATTTAGACACATATATAAAAAGAGTATAGAAAAATAATAATTAGATAATATATAACTTTAATATAATTAAAAGAAATATTTTTTTTTTATGTGTCCAAATTTAATTTTTTTTACTAAAAGAAACGATATTCATTAATTCAAATTGTAGAATACATCGATGTAATACAAATTCAAATTTGATAAAAACATGAAAGTTAAATCTGTGAACAAACTCACATTACTTAAGTTAATAACATAAAACAACATCATGACTACAAATATGACAAAATTCAAATGTCCACAATATCTATGCCTTCGGATCTATAACGTTTACAACGTCGAAGTCATTGATTAAAATTTGTTATTGAAAAACTACTCTGTTAATCTGAATTAAAACGAACACCGTATTAATTAAGACGGAAAAATCTAAAACATCACTCTCAGATGAAGAAATCACAACAACAAAAATACAAAAGCAAAATTAAATTTATGTAGAAATCACTTATTTAAATAAAATATAAAAAAACATGATTTAATTGAATGATTCTAAATTAAAAAATAGTTTTAAACCACCTCCTTTTTTCTCACAAAAGTAGAAGAAGAAAACCTAAAATTAAGGTTTAAACACGTTACTACTACTATTATTATTATGAAATAAATTGACTCGTTTTATATTACATTCCACATATAATCCTATATAGTTGTAAGTAATAACGTACGCACGTCATTGCACGTCATTGCCATTGGCTAGTAATGGCTCTTCAAAGTCAAAAGCTCATATCCACAGAATCCATGAGTAGGAAAATAACAGGAAGCTTCTTCACAGCCAAGAAAAGTTGTGTGTGGTTTAAAAATTTGAAATGTAACAAAAATAATTAGGATTCTGTTACGTAAGTTAATTGAGTGTTTAATAAAATTAATTGTTTAATTAATTTAAAAATGTAAAGTGACAGAAAAAGATATTCTTAATTAATATAAATTTTATCAATTAATGTTGAAAATACTTTAAAAGTAGTAATTTAAAATATTTTTTTTATTAATTTAATTATCAATTTGATATATTTATTTATTTTAAATTAAATTAAAGTAAATTAATTAATTATTTACTTCAAAATATTTATTATTTTAAAATTAAATTATTTATAAATAATCTAAAATTATAATACATAATTTATTAATTAGATATATTTTTTATTTATTTTAAACTATTTACTATAAATTACTATAAATTTTTAAAATTATTTATTTTAAATTATAATAAATAAAGAATAAAAAAATTAATTACAATAATAAGAGTAAAATTAAAAAAAAAATAATAAGCTATAATAATCGTATCAAAAAAACATTATACACTATAAACTATAAATTCATAAGAAATTCTTACTAAACAAAATTTATAACTTATAAATTATTAGCTCGTATGCTCATCTTTTGGTTTTAATAAACAGAGCTATGTCATGAGCATTGAACATGTTCAGCACGTGAAGATCGCGTGCAATAAAATATGGCTTTTAACTACTAGTTAATTAATTATTTAGTTTGTTAAATAATCGATCAAACTTGTATACTTAGTTAAATGAATACAATTAAAAATTAAGATTTAGTTCGATTATTTAATTGAGTCCAGAACAAACCTTACACATTTGTATTGTTTCAACGGATCCTAGCATTCAATCGGAGAAACTTTTGGTGTTAAAGATACTTTTTTTAGACAAGATACTTAGTTATTTAAATTATAAATTATGAAATTACGAGGAAAGTCTATACGGTAGATTTGTTATAACGTTTTTTGTGTATAAAATAGTCTAATGAGTAGATTTATACATGTGGAGAATTGAAAAATCCCATATTTAAATTTGGATTCGGGTATATATGTATACGAGACTCAATTGAATTATATATACGAGACTCAATTGATGAGATTTATTGGAGTCTTGTAGTATTATCAAATTTTATTAAGCTAACGTTTTTTATATATAAAACGGTCTAATGACTAAATTTACATACGTGGAAAATTGAATATACGAGACTCAATTGAATTATATATATGAGACTCAATTGATGAAATTTATTGGAGTCCTATAATATTATCAAATTCCATATAAATGGTTTGATAAATAAAATTTGGAACCATTAGTAGGTTAGTTCTCTATAATTTTGCAATTTCTCATGTACATGTAGGGCTCCACCATGATCTCTTGTCCCCTGTTCTTGTTTTGATAAAATTAACACTTGTCCCCCCTTTTACATATGCAGCTGGTCAATTCTAGTATCTCAATATGTCGAATAAAGTTGATCACAAAATTATGTCAAATAAAAATTAGGGCCACATATCTAGAATGAAAATACACATAAATTTCAATGATCACAAGTAAATATAGAAAGATAAATTTCGTAAGTACAATTTAAATGGTAAAAGACAATGAGTATATTTGATATATCCTGATATAATTTTGAACAATAAATACCATATTTCTCCATAATATGTATGTGAGTTTCACTCTAAGCCCTATAAAAACAAAAAATTATGGAAAAGTGCGACCTAACGAAAGAGCATAATTTAGAACGATTGATGAAAAATAGTTCATTTTGCCAAAATAAATCACTTTATTAGCAACCAATTGGAGCCTCTTTTGTTAATATTGTTAGGGCTTCAAATGGTAAATTTTTTTGAATAATTATTTTACTTGTTAGTCAATTTAATTTAAGTACAAATATTATAAGGGTGAGAAAAAAATGGATAAAGTTAATAGGAGAGGAGCTAGGGAGATCGAAGGATGCACTCGGCAGGTGGATACCCTCAAGCAGACGAAGAATAAGAAAACTTTTATTCTTATAAGATAACATCAATCATAAAGTTGCAAACATTGAGCTCCAATGCTCCATGTAATATTCCAAAGGATAGGTAGGGTAGTAGGAGTCAATGTTTAAAAGATGGGTTGTTATGAATTGCTTAATTATAAATAGCATGTAATATCAATGTGAATGGTTGAATTATTTTATGATTTATAAGATGATATGTGCATTTCATAATTTAATTGTTTAATTAATAATGCTAAAAATTGTCTAAGTGATTAATTTTATTAAATAAGTGCATTATATGAATTGATTTCATGCTATCATATATGTTTCTTCTAATAAGAGTCTATAACTATTATTGAAGGCCACTAAGGCTTATTACATCAACCTTTAATTCATGTAAAATAGATAAGTTCTTGGAGCCTAGGACCTTTGCAGATGATGATGAAACTTGGTGAGAGGCCACTGTTGAAGAAGTAGAGAAACTTGGAAAGCACTAGTGAGTTCCGATAACACTGAGAGGTTTCTAGGTTTCAAAAGCATGGGAATAGTGAGTAGTGTAAGAAATGTTTCAAGTGTATTATTAGTTTTGTAAAAACATTATTTTTTGGAAAGAAAATTTTGAAAAACTATTCATTTTTAAAAAATGTGAAACTAATGTATAAAAAAACATTTATGTTTGTCGTGCCCCATTTTTTGTTTTTAAAACTTAATCAAGACTCATGATTCAAAGAAATATGCGGGTTCAGAAAATCAACCACTTCATAATATACATATGAATGAAAAATAGGGTTTTGGTTAAACATATAATTGATGTATTATCACAAAAGATATGAATGTTACTCTCTTTTATATGATAATCTTCAAGTTGATATTCACTCAAAAGTATTAGAGTGCTGCACCGAATTACGAAGATGTATTATGCTTCTACGATTGATAAGACAATTGTATTTTGCCTTTTGCCTGACCATTATATAAGATTGTCTCCAAGGAATTGATGCCCATCAGTAGTACTCTTCCTTTCAACTCTATCTTTAGCATAGTTAGCATTACATAAACCTATTAATTTGTTATAATTTGATTTTTTTATAAAGAAAACCAAGACTAGTAGTTCCTTTCATGATGGTAATATGTGTTTATCTAGGATCAGACTGAAACTTAATACATAAGCATACACCGGATACAATATCAGACCTTGAATTTGTCATATAAATAAGAGATCTAATCATACCTATGTATACCTTTGGGTCTAGCTTCTTACTTGTTTCATCTTTCCCAAATGTACAAGTATGATGCATAGGAGTAAGCAAGGATTTGCATTTTCCGTCATGCTTATTTCAAATTCATTATAAGTTAAATTAGAATACTCATTGCATAGAGATTTGTTGAAACACTTCCTCTTGACCCATGTCCTTTAGGCTTTGTTTGAATTGATAGAATACGATGGAATGGGGTGGAATGAAGTAGTAACTAATGAGTGGAATGAAGTAGCACATAATTCCATCTCATTTCGTCATCTCCCTTCATTTTCTTTGCTCCACTCTACTTCAATCATTTCCATTCCATTATGTTTATTTCAAAATATCCAAACAGAGCCTTCGTGTTGCACCTCAAATACTATTACTTACAAATTTTCTATCTTGATGAGGCTTTGGAAATCCTATAGCTTTCTCTTTTGACATATAGTTTGATCAAAACTAAATATTTCTTGTGTAATATTATATCTTTTAACAATATATGCTTCAACACCCGTATATTTGTGTGTGAGTGCAGTTTTTTGTTTATTTTTCCTCTTAATTTATGGTTTTTAAGGAAAAGTACTATAATTATTCGAAGTTCAGTCGAAAGATAAATAAAGTTATACCAATGATATTTCCAACTAAGATTCAAATTCATATACGTCTGAACGATTTGTCTTTAATTGATACTCGTTACTCACTTATGTTCAACTATTTGACTTGTGGAATTTTTTGTTTGAGAGTAATAATAATAAGAATAAAGTATTCATTAATAGGCTAAAATATAGAATTAGTCTATGCAAAATGCAAGAAATTTGATTTTAAACCTTGTAAAATAAACTTTTTAGTTTAAATCCTTGCAAAATGCAAACATTTTCGTTTTAGCTTCTAATACTTAACATCAATAGTTTTTTAACGATCGGGTACTTAATAACTTTAAACTTAATCGTTGCAAAATCCAAGAAATTTGGTTTTAGTTCGTACAAAATAAATTTTTTTGTTTAACTCCTTGCAAAATGCAAGAAATTTAATTTTAGTCTCTATATATTAAAAGAGTTTGTTTAACTTTCGAGTACGATTTTTATAATAAATTATAATTAGTGTACTATAATTATTATAATTTTTATTTAGAATATATAAAACAATGTTAATTTTGACTAATTGATTACTTATAAATATTTATCTCGTATATGATTATATATTTCACCAACTTCTTTAGTGACTCTTTCTAAATAAACAACGTAGAAAAATTATAATTAGTGTATTATAATTATTCTTATTTTGATGTTGACGATATTAAAAAAAAAAAGACTAATTTTAACTAATTCTTTATTGATAAACATTTGTCCGGACATAATTTTTATAATACATTTGTAATTAGTATATTATATTATTTTCATATTTATTTAGAAGACATAAAAAAAACTTTATGTTTATTGTTGTGTGTATAAATTGTATATTCCAACAGTTTTTGCACCTCAATTTCAGAAGAAAAAAATATGAAAAAACCTATAGTTATCTATACTAATATCAATATCTATACTAATAATAAAAGCAATACACCCTTTTAGTATAGTCTATTTTATTTATTACAAAAATGTCTTTTATAATTTTTTTTTAAATCTTAATTTCTGGATACTTAACTTCTTTGTCAATAAATACCTAACTTCTAAAAACTATTATTAAAAAAACTTTAAAAAACTACTTCATTTGAGTTATCCTTCTACCAATTTTTTTCTTTTCATTGTTACTTTGTTTCTATTAATTTTCTCCTTGCAATTAAACAATATTCAATTGCAGATTTTTTTTTAAAAATCTAATATATGATATAGAGAAAAATCCAATAAATATAAACAAATTTTACTGCAATAAAAAAAAAAAAAACAGACAGAAGTGGCTCTGCACGCTTGTACTTGTATAAAGGAAATCACAAATTTGGTGAAGCCTTATTTCCTTACTAAAATTACCCGGAATATGTGTTTTCAGTTTTATAACTTAAACAAGTTACTTTTTTGTGTCACTCTCATTCTCTTCTTTGTTTACTATATACAAATTTATGTTTAATTTTTTTAATTGTATGAAAATAAATAATAAAATTAAAATAATTAAAACATAATTATATGAAAAAATGGAACAACTAAAAACACAATTTAGGACAACAAAATTAGTATTTTATTAATATCGCTAACATAAAAATGAGAACAGTTATAAAACAATAAATAAATAAAATTACGTTGTTTGAAAATTAGTCGTTAAAGAAGGTGGGAAACATATAATTATACACAAAATAAATATTTGTTATTAATTACTTAGTCAAAATTAATATATTTTATATCTCCTAAATAAAAATAATAATTATTATAAGACACTAATTACTCGAGCGTTAAAAAACTAATAATGTTAAAATATTATGAATTAAAAAGACAAATTGGGTGGCCCTTAATGAAGATGGTAGTCCAAAACTTTAATGGTATGATAATTTGTGGAGGAATGGTTCATGATCACACTTGTGCTTTCATCTTTAGCTACTCTTATGCCGTAGGGGTATGCACAATCTGAATGGCAGAACTTTAAGCTATATATAATAGTTTGGAGTTGGCCTTTTCCAAAAGGTTTAGAAAGATTGATACGATAAGATTCTCAAGTTTTGGTGTCTTTAATTCTAAAGAATTTCCCTAACATATACTTATGTTATGGTCTTGTCAATCATAGAGAGAATTTATTTTAGTTAAAGTAGGGTAATAAAACACAAGAGTGAGTAAGATTCTTCTTGTTGATAGAAAAGTAAATGTTGAGTAATATATACTAAATGTTGTAAGTATTCTGTCTGAAGATTTGATGTCCAACCCACTTGTGAGGATATCTTTAGTTGAATGTGATAATCCTCATTACCTCTTCATAACCCATGCAATAGTGGTATTAAAACCAATGGCTAAAGATAATTGGCTCCTTATATCAAAAGTTTCCTTAACAGTGGTAGTCAAACCGCGTGTCCCATTGAATGTTATCTGAAGATATTTTCTTAAATGTTTCTGTTTCTACTGTCATTAGTTCAACTAATTAGATTGACTCACTAAATTAGCTGTTGGTATAGTATTCAGTTGCTAAAATACTTTTGGGTGTTAACCTAAAATTTTAACTACATGAATAATATGAATATCAATTATCCACGTTGCCTATGTGAAATAGGGTCGTCCTTTCTTAATGACTTTTACTGCTGAAGTTGTACCAAGACGATGAATTGGCATCACAGCTACAGAAATTTCAAACTTAGTTAACCAGAGGGAATTCAATCACAATTTATGAGTTAAGATGGCCAATGTCCATATAATAATTTACATATTCACACCAATAAGCTGAAAGCCTCAGTTTAGTTTGGTACTGATATAATATTTAATCGCATGCAAAAAACGATTCCATATATATGGGTCCCAAACTGGAATAGATAGTGACGCCACATGTATTGTGTAAATAAATAAGCTAAGTTGTGGAAGGAATGAAGTCCAACGGACCCCTACCAAAAATGAGTTCTTTTGTCCCTTTGAGAGATAGAAAATGAAATGAGTAGTAAGAGATACTCTTTTTTAGGTACGAACGATGTTAAACACTCCCTATGAGTAAAAAATATGTAGGGAAAGAGAGAGAGAGAGAGTACGAAATAGAGAGATCTCCTTGTCGTTATATCACAGTACAAATTCAACGTAGCAAATAAAATGAAGTTTATATTGACCATAGTCTATGGGCAGTGACCACATGTGAAGCTACAGGCTAATCCTGAATCTTCAACAGTATCCAAACATGAAAAGCTGCATCACCACAAAAGAGCTTGTTGTTCTTTACAACACCAAGCTGCTTCGTAGTATTTTTGGAGTCTTTACACAATGACTCTAAATTGTAATACAGTTGCAGCCACAATATATAATCAGTCCTTTATTATGCTGCAATATTAAAATTCGCATAACTTTAATTGCAATTTAGTATCGTGCTTTATGCAGTGCTGCGAAGCCTTTCCTTTGGCTTGCTAGTCACGATTCTTCATGTAATATGGAACTAAAAAAATTTAATGTCGCATTGATGAAAATGACATCATTATGGGTACATGCTAAATAGTGATCAACTAAATGAACTAGCTCTCTGACACTTTTTATCATTCTCACCACTTACCATGACAACTACAACACGTTGATCACTTAGTTTTTTATAGTATCATTTACATTTACAAATATAACTTTCCATCTTAACCTTCCTGTATCCAAGCCTCACTGACTACAAGTTCCGTAATGACCACAATTGGCAACACCAAACTTTAGATCTATTAATTAAATTTTGATTAAAGAAAGGAATTTATGGTACGATTCATTGATATGTTTAAGTAATTTCTCATTCTCTCACTTCTTGCTCTGTATCTCCACTTCTAATTCTGCACCAATGGGGATGTAAGGAAGTGGATTCTAAAAAGAAATACAGAGAGACACCAATTTAGATAAGTTTTATTCTATGCAGTCAAATGTCAAGGAAAGAGAGATGAGAAATAGTTTAATAATTATATTCAGTCAACTATAGGTTCTTAGAAGTTATCCTCATACTATTACTAGTTACTAGATCTTGTATTAATTGTAGATAAAACAAAATGTCCCGTATGGCCATACCACATGTGAATGAGTAGGTACATTTTTTGTCATCCCAATTTCAACCGAGTACTATAACATAAATTCATGAAATCAGATTCCCTACTGTCACTTGTTTCCGCATTAATGCAGTTGAAATACTGGTGACCGTATGATCTCGATCTTATGGTCAAATAAAACGTTGATTTAATCTATATTGTGTGAATTAATCTATATATATAAATCTCCAAATAGTTAATAGTTGAATAAGCTAGTTTACATTTTCTGATTTATATAACCAAATTGGTTAAAATATTGTCAAAATGTTCAGTATAATCTTAAGAGGGAGAAAACCATAGAAGTCATAAGAGGAAAAAACAAAAGCCTATGTTCCCACCATCATTTTTGGTTTGAAGAGAGAGGGATTATTGGTAATAAAACTCAAATACATCAATAAATATAGAAAGGAAACAGGGCATGTCAAAAAAGGCCTTAAAATTTTATTGTAATGTCCATTAAGATTAAGAAGTGAAGGCCTGATACTGATAGGTTGGTGTAGGTATACATGTGCTCGAATTAATCTATTTTTTATCAATAAAGAAGAAGAATTTGTAACATCTAACATGGTCTGCATTATCCAAAAAGGAAATGGATCCTTCCTCTTCATTACCATAGTTTTAGTTTAGAGAGTATAAATATAATAATGTGGGACATTGGATGCGTTCAAATATTATCTGTACACTCCAAAAATTCTAAAACCATAGTGGAGAAGAGAAATAGAAAGCAGTGGACGTTGGATCTTTTGTAGGGGTATCTTGCAAATCTCGAATAAGAAAAAGATGAAACCAATAATGATGAAGGTTGCACAAGTAAATTATAAAGCTTGTGTATCACACTAAAGTTTAGGTTCGATTCGTCCATACCAATCTATGTATATTGGATGCAAACGGGTTAATCAGCGAATCCCTTTCAGGGATACTTTGAAATTCTTGAAGAGAATTACATATTCATATCAAATCTATCGATCAATAATAGTTTACAAAATAAACTTCCTTCATTTACTCTCGTGCACTAGAGAACTCGTGCACTACAGAAAAGAACAAATAACTCAAATATTTTTGACTGAAATTTGACTCATGTAAACGTGAAAATCGTGTTCTTGAAATTTGTGTTCTTATTTCTGCCTCTAAAGTGTCTCTACTTATAGAGAAACTCATACCAATTAGTGAAAGAAAACAACTATTGAAAAATATTGTAACTTTGGTAACTTAACGGATGCATTGGTATACAACTTTTTAGGATGTGAGCACAATTGGAGTACATTTGGGCAAGTAAGCAACTGTCAATTGGTTTTCTTATATAATTGGATGTAGTGAATTTGAAATTAATTATTTTCTTTTAGAATTGTAATATAGATTCATTCTAAGAAGAGAAGCAAACTTGAACCCCAAAGGCTACATGACTTGGTTTTTGTGAAGTACAATGAAGCTCTTAAAGACATCTTTGATAACAAGGATTTAACCGACCCGATTCTCCTCAACAATATTGATGAGTGTTATGATTGGGTTGAAAAAGAATTAGATGAAAACGATGTATTTGTAGATGATTTGGTCTTAGGAGAATATGACTTGACTTATGAACTTGTTGGTGATGTAGTTGGGGTTAATGAACCAGCAAGACTTACTAGGCACCATGCAAGACTCACTGCAACTATGGCTAAAGGAGATGAGGAGGTGGACAATGAAGAGTTTGAATCAAGGGATAAACAAGATAATGATGATGTGGTTGAAATTACAAGTGAAGACGAAGAAGATAATTTTGCATGATTTTGATTATTTTTTAGTTTGAGTCATATCCAGGAGAACTTAATTACTTTTAGAACTTAATTTTGATTACTATTAGATCTTGATTTTGATGTTAGATTTTGGTTATGAAATATGAAGTATGATTACCCTTTTATTTTTGTGTATCTTATTTTTGCTATTTTTTAGTATTTTTGTCTAGTGTTTGTATTTTATGTTTAGCTTATATATTGTTTTTTTTGTCTTCGCAATAGCGATCATCCGGCTATCTGCGATCCCGCTATCCCACTTTCGGGGTAGGGAGCTTCGCACTGCTATCCTAGACTGACAACATAGGTATATACATGTTTGGTTCAAAAAGCGGGAGGGGAGAGATATATTTTTAATGGTTTTGTGTTATGTTTAAGGGAGGAAAGAAATATTAAATAATATTTTAGTTATGTTGAGCTCCTCCCCTCTAAATTTCCCTAAATTGAGCAAGCACATACACCACTTTATGGTCTTTTTGGTTGGAGGGGTTTGGAAGGGAGTGGGAGTGAATATTATTTGAAATATTGTATGGTTCGAATTAAAATAGGGGAGGAGAGAGATGTAAAATCCATCATAAAGTGGTTTTTGATTTTCCTCCATTTTTGGAGTGTTAGGCGTAGATTGACTCAATATAACTAAAAAATCATTTAAAATATTTTCATTCCCTTTGAATCAAACACAAAACCGTTAAAAGTATATGCTCTCCTATCTCCTTTTTGAACCAAACACATCTCTACTTCCCATCTGATGTGGACCAACCCTATATGAAGGTTAATGAGCTTCAAGAACTAGGAGCGGAAGGACCATTGACTAGAGGGAAAACTAGGAAGCTAAAGGAACAATTAGAGAAACAAGTTGTTAATTTTCTTAGTCTTAAGACCTATGACAAGATTCATCCACATGATGTTAATCTCTTGGTCATAGAAATACCTTAAGACTTATTTTTTAATTTTGGGATGTAATAATCATACCTTATACTTAGGAATTATGTTGACTTGTGTGTGTGTCTAAATATTTGGTAGCTTAGGCACAATATCATTAATTGTGTGCAACCTAGGCACCATGTCATTTTGTGTTAGGTTATATATGTTAAGACAAACTCTCAATTTAAGTTTTTATGAAAATAAACAAAGGTTAACTAAGAATGTTAATTATGATCTAAATGTTATGTTAATTTAATTTGTGCTTTTGAGTGTATTAAAATCAAAGACAGGATTCAATCAAAGCAAAGAAATTAGCATAAGAAACAGAAAACTGAACAAACAAGAACAAAGAACATTCTTGACAAATTCTAGAAAACGGAGAATGTTCTCCAGGTCCAAGAATGATCAAGACAGCCTCAAGATCAATCAATCTCCGTTAATTAAATGAAGATATTGCTTTTGGTATTAACATCAAATATCATCAGTACTTGACAAGGAGCAAATAGGATTTATTCTAGTCAAAGAAACCATTCGAATTACAAAAGGACAAGGTCATGAATCAAGCAAGTCCAAACAAGTCTAAACTTTCTCCAGCTTGACTGCCAAGAAAGTTGAACGATCATGAAATATACAAGTCATCAGGACAGGTTCAAGAACGATCTGAAAAAACGTCCAAAATGATCAAGACTAAACCTCCAGATTGATTATCGATCTCCAGAATGTTCAAGACTAATATCTCCAGATTGATCATCAATCTCCAGTATATTCAGTAAACATTTTGCAACAATTCATCATCATTCTTCAAGCTGTTTTAACAAGAATCAAAACTCTAGATCAAGCTTAAGGCATCAACAAATATATATGAAGTATTAAGGATCATTAAACTCAAGAGAATCTGATCAAAAAACGAAGAACTCAGTCCAGTCAAAACAGAACTCGAAAATGTTCAAAGGATATAATCTTTTTATTCATAAAAATTAGTTTGGTCAAGCTTGACAAGAGCACTACCAACGACTTTTTATGACCTTCATTAAATGCTCTCAAGCCTATAAAGAGAAGGCCAATGCTCAAGGAAAAAACAGAAGTTCAAGTGCTAACAAATGTGATCAAATCATTCACATTCACATACTTGAAATTCTCTCATTCTCAAAGAGAGTCAGTTATGATCTTATTTCAATATCTTGTTATATTGTACTGAATATCTTGTAAAGAATCTAATCTCAAACATGAGTTGAGACATCTCAAATTCTATCAAAACAATCTTATTATTATTGTGTAAAAATTCAAGACTATAAGTGTTGAGTATAGTTTGAGTAGATTGTGAGAAATCCTTTTATGGTTAAAAGGTAAAGTGTAAACTCCTATTTAAAGATTGATAGGTGACCTGATTGTGTTTCTTTCTGGGTGGAAATATTGCGATTTGTAAACAGATCAAGATTGATCTAGACTAAGGTGCTGTAAAATCAAGAAGGTTCTTGTTTTGAACACTTAGTGGAAAATCTCACAATTGTGAGGACTGGACGTAGCCCGAGTTGGATGAACTAGGATATATCCTTGTATGGCATCTCTTATCCTTTATCTTTTTATTAAGTCTGATTGATTTTCAAGTTAAAATTACAAACTGATTTTTTGATTTTTAACTAACCAAGAACGTTATCCGTTTTATGTTTTCTCAACCAAGATCATTCTTGAGTTAAAATCTTAAGTTTTTTTAGGAAATTTTAAATAGGAAGATTTACAATTCAAACCCCCTTCCTTGTAATTCGACATTGGTACTTCAATATATACCTTTTCATTGTAAGACATAAGGAACTTTTTGAAAGAAGAAAACACTTTGGGTGAGATTAGAGAAATGTTTTCTAGGGTTCTTCTTTGATTCAAATTTGGATCTTATCAAGAGCCTCTTACTCTTATGGTGATTCTACCTTGATCTTATCATTCCTTGTGGAGTATGGAGATTTCTACCATTTCATTCCTTCTCCATATTTTCTTATTTGTATTCTCCATTTTATTTGGTACTTTGTTTGAAATATCACATGGTTAGATCCTTTAACTCATATGGAAACACTCAAATCCATATCATGTGGTATTCATAGCCTCTCATTAAGTGGCAATTTTTGTTATTAATTTCTATTTTAGTGTTGTGTTCTTGAGATATTTGAAATTTTAGTTTCATTTTGTTCCAAATCTTGTCCAGTCTTCGTGTTGTTGGTTGTTTATAAGTGTTATAATATATGTGGGAAGGTTTAGTTTTGTGATTATTTACTTCATTTGTGGTGAAATTCAAACACTGAGCTGAAAAAAGAAACGCAGAAAACAAAAAATCTGGGTTTCAGTTTCATCATGTTCTTCACTTGCAATTGTTTGATCTAATATTTCACTGGCAACTTTGTTTTTGATGTTATTTCTTGCATACGTGTCCGATTCTGGAAGTTCAAGAGCCTAAATTGATTAGAAAAATTAGAGGAATTCAAATATACAGGGAAAAAAATCTGAAAATACAAGTTATGAGAAAAAGTGATTCTGCACAAAAGCACTTTTGGAAAAAAGGCATTTTGAAAAAAAATAAAAAATTCCAGAATTGTTCTTAATGAAACATCAAACATATTTTGCATTCTTCTTACCTCTTTTAGGCATTGCAAGTTTTATTTTAGTATCTTACCTCCCACATATTTGGATCACTTAGTCATTTAATTCTAATAATTCTTATTTCTTTGATAATCTACTTGATTGTGTTTTCCTTTGCTCATATTTTCTTGTTTGTCTATTCAATTATTTGGTTTTGTATTTCAAGTTTCTCTTGTTTTTTTTTCCTATTGAATGGTAACTTGCATGTGTGTTTTGTCACATTTGTTTAGAGGTTTACCGCAAAGTTGTTTGAGATTTCTTTGGTTGTTTTAAGAACTTGGAAAGTTGCATTAGGGAGTGGAAAAAGGCTAGAGTGAACATTATAAAAAAATCATTATTGAGTGATATACACGAGTGATACATTTTTTGATTGTAAACACTTAGTGAGCGGTGAGGGCCTTATTTTTATTCTGTTCACTTGTTCTTGTAATTTGCTTGGTTACTATGGTACGTGTTGCTTGTTGTTGAAATCATGAGTGGAAGTGAAACAAACCCTTTTTCTCCTAGAACCTCTTCTCTTATGGAGCAATTTACAAAAATGTTGAATACTCAAATGAATTCCTTAAGAGAAGAGTTTGTGAATCAAAGAAATATGAGATCTCATCATGGAAGATCTTCTCAAAATGAAGATGAGTTTGAAATCGAGGGAAGTAGAAGACAAAGAGAACATGTGAGGAACCATAGAGACTATTATGAGAGAGGGAATAATAGGAATCATGAGAGAAACCATAGAGATTATCATGGAAATGAGAGGAGGAATCAAAGACATGATGATACATATGTCTATGGCAAAATTAAGTTCCCTTCATTTCCTAGAAAAAGTTATCTAAAATCATATCTTGATTGGGAGCTTAAGATAGATCAATTGTTTGAAGCTCGTGACATTAGAGAAGATAGGAGAGTTAAGTTGGCTACCTTATAGTTTAAGGATCATGTTGTGCTTTGGTGGGATCAAAATGTCAAGGAAAGGAAGAGATGTGGTGCTAGGCAACTAGATGATTGGGATGAATTAAAATCACTTTTGAGGAAGAGATATGTACCATCTTATTATCAAAGGGAGCTACATCAAAAACTACAAAGGTTGAAACAAGGCTCCAAGAGTGTGGAGGATTATTATAAGGACCTTGAGACTTTGAGAATTCGCTCCAATATTAGAGAGGATGACGATGCCATAATAGCTAAGTTCTTGGATGGCCTAAGCTATCAGATTAGATATGTGACTGAGTTAAAACACTTTATGGATATTGAGGAGCTTGTTCATAAGTCATCCACCGTTGAACAACAATTGAAGAGAAATAGTACTTATAAAAAGTATTCCTCAAATAAAGACTCATCATATTGGAACAAACACAAATGAGAGGGTGATTCTCCATTGGCTTCATCCAAAGAAGGTAAGTCTTCTAAACCTAAAGGTCCTTTTCCTAGTTCTTCTTCTTCTTCTTCTCATTCTTCAATTAAATGTCTTAAATGCTTAGGAAGAGGTCACATAACATCTAATTTCCCAAATAAAAAATATATGAGTGCAAAGGCTAAAGGGGTATATGAAACTGATTCTTCCCTTTATTCTTACTCTTCAAAATCATCCCCAAACGAACTAGGGAGTGACTATGAATTGGCTCCCGTTGAAGGAGATCTTCGCATGGTTAGAAGACTCTTAGGAGTCCAAGTTAAGGATGATGATTCTCAATATGAAAATATTTTTCATACTAGATGTCTTGTTGATGGAAAAGATTGCTCTTTGATAGTTGATAGTGGTAGTTGTACCAGTGTGGCTAGCACTAGATTAGTCACAAAACTTGGCTTGATAACCATTAAACATCTAAGGCAATATAAGCTTCAATGGCTAAAGGACGAGGTTGATATTTTGGTGGATAAAAAAGTTTTGGTTTATTTTAGTATTGGCAAATATCATGATGAAATTTTGTGTGATTTTGCGCCTATGGAGGCCGGCCATATTTTCTTAGGGCGGTCATGGCAATTTGATAGAAAAGTTCATCATGATGGTCACACTAACATCTACTCTTTTGTGCATAAAAGAGATCAAGGAAGTGTTTCTTTTACCTCTTAGTCCCAAGGAAGTTTATGTTGACCAAACTCAATGAAATCTAAAGAGGGTCAAAGAGATCAAAGTACAAAAAAGGAAAATATATCATGCATGCTCATGACTCGTGTAACCAAAAGTCTTTACCTAGAGTTGAAAACTTATTTGCTAGAGAGCATGTGGTTAGGAAAGCTTTGTTGACTAGACATACGATATATTTTCTTTATTGCAATGATTTATGGTTGTCTACTTCACATGATGATGTTTCTCCTTCATTGAATTGTCTTTTAAAAGAATTTGATGACGTGTTCCCTAAAGAACTTCCACATGGCCTACCTCTTCTTAAAGGCATAGAGCACTACATTGATTTCATTTCTAGTGCATTGCCTAATAGGCCGCCTTATAGAAGTAATATGGAACAAACAAAGAAATTGAAAGACAAGTCCAAAATATTTTGGAAAATGGTTGGGTTCAAGGGAGCATTAGTCCTTGTGCCATGCTGGTAATCTTAGTACCAAAGAAAGATGTCACATGGTGCATGTGCACCGATTGTTGTGCTATTAATATCATTTCCACCAAATATAGATATGCTATACCTAGGCTTGATGATATGTAAGATGAATTGCATGGTGCATGTCTATTTTCCAAAATTGACTTAAAAAGTGGTTATCATCAAATGCAGATTAGATAGGGCGACGAGTAGGGGCTGTTTTGCTACAAGAAGGTCATCGAATTGCATATTTTAGTGAAAAATTAAGTGGAGCACACTTGAACTATTCCACCTATGATAAGGAACTATACACTTTAGTTAGAGCATTGCATACATGACAACATTATTTGTTTCCTAAAGAATTTGTGATACCTAGTGATCATGAATCCTTGAAGTATCTAAAAGGGCAAGGTAAGCTAAATAAGAGACATGCAAAGTGGGTTGAATTCTTAGAACAATTTCCATATGTCATAAAACAAAAGAAAGGGAAAGCTAATGTGGTAGCCAATGCACTTTCAAGACGGTACTAACTAATCTATACTCTTCAAACTAGGCTTCTTGGTTTTGATAATTTTAGAAATTTGTATGCCTTAGATGTTGATTTTGCTTCTTTTTTATGTGATTGTGAGCTTACGGCTCATGACTCTTATTATAGACATGATGGTTATTTATTCAAGGGCCCTAGACTATGCATTCCTAGTTGATCATTGAGAGAATTGCTCATGAGAGAGGTGCCTGAGGGTGGTTTAATGGGTCATTTTGGGGAGCAGAAGTGTATTTTCCATGGTGCATATGTATTTTCCAAAATGGACTTAAAAAGTGGTTACCATCATATTTAGATTAGATAGGGTGATGAATAGGGGCTTTTTTGCTACAAGAAGGTCATCCAATTGCATATTTTAGTGAAAAATTAAGTGGAGCACACTTGAACTATTCCACCTATGATAAGGAACTATACACTTTAGTTAGAGCATTGCATACATGACAACATTATTTGTTTCCTAAAGAATTTGTGATACCTAGTGACCATGAATCCTTGAAGTATCTAAAAGGGCAAGGTAAGCTAAATAAGAGACATGCAAAGTGGGTTGAATTCTTAGAAAAATTTCCATATGTCATAAAACAAAAGAAAGGGAAAGCTAATGTGGTAGCCAATGCACTTTCAAGACGGTACTAACTAATCTATACTCTTCAAACTAGGCTTCTTGGTTTTGATAATTTTAGAAATTTGTATGCCTTAGATGTTGATTTTGCTTCTTTTTTATGTGATTGTGAGCTTACAGCTCATGACTCTTATTATAGACATGATGGTTATTTATTCAAGGGCCCTAGACTATGCATTCCTAGTTGATCATTGAGAGAATTGCTCATGAGAGAGGTGCCTGAGGGTGGTTTAATGGGTCATTTTGGGGAGCAGAAGTGTATTTTCCATGGTGCATATGTATTTTCCAAAATGGACTTAAAAAGTGGTTACCATCATATTTAGATTAGATAGGGTGATGAATAGGGGCTTTTTTGCTACAAGAAGGTCATCCAATTGCATATTTTAGTGAAAAATTAAGTGGAGCACACTTGAACTATTCCACCTATGATAAGGAACTATACACTTTAGTTAGAGCATTGCGTACTTGACAACATTATTTGTTTCCTAAGGAATTTGTGATACATGTGATCATGAATCCTTGAAGTAACTAAAAGGGCAAGGTAAGCTAAATAAGAGACATGCAAAGTGGGTTAATTCTTAGAACAATTTCCATATGTCATCAAACACAAGAAAAGGAAAGCTAATGTGGTAGCCAATGTTAAAACAAAATCTCAATTAATTGTTTTGATGTAAACAAACAAAGATTAATTAAAGACTCTAATTATGATTCTAAATTATATGTTATTTAACATGTGCTTTTGAGTGTGATAATCCAAGATAGGTACTAAGCAAAAGCAAGCAAAATCCATTTAAAGAAAAAGCTAAAATGAACTGCCAGAATCGAAGAACGTTCTGGACATTTTTCTGGAATACCAAGAACGTTCTCCACATTATTCACTTCATCAAGAAAGTTCAAGTCAGCTTTTAATGCAAGGAAATATCCTGTATTTTTTTGAATGAATTTCCAGTATATCTACAAGGAATATACAACTCTCATAATAGCACAGAAAGTATTCCAAAAGATCTAAGAAGTAAAAATTTGAATCAAGAACGTTCGTGAAACTGAAACTTCAGCATGACTTTAAGACACATATTCTCGTGATCAAGAAACCCTCAAGCACTGTACAAATCAGATGACAGAGAATACACAAGACCAGAAAGTCTAGAAGTCAAAAAGGAGAAAGCTTCAGTCAAAAGTCTTACTTTGAAGTCTGATTATTTAAATCTAACCCTTGACCAAGGAAACCCCTCCAACGGTCATATTTAACTGACATGGACCTCCTCAATGTAAGAATAGAGGCGCACCTAAGAGGGGGGGGGGTGAATTAGGTGTTTAAAAAACTTTTCTGGTTTTTAGAGTTTTGTGAGTTGTTTAACTGGTTGTGTTAAGTGTATGAAAGCTTTGTAAAAGACTGAAAGTAAAGCACACAAAAATTTATCCTGGTTCCCCTTACAACCAAGGGTACATCCAGTCCTCTTGCACACCACATGAGATTTTCCACTATTTGTTTGAATAAGTTACAAGTCTAACACTAAGACTTCAGTTACAAATTCTTAACACTTAGCCTAAGATAACACACCACTATCTTAGTTAACAACACTTGAAGAATCTACACTAAGTTCTTCAAATGATACAATAACTTCAAATGATTTTGTAATTATGTTCTTAACTAAGAACAAGAATATAACACTAAGTATAATGATACTAATCAAGCACACTTCCAAGTACAACTGAGAACCTTTCTTAATGGTATGAAATTAAAAAGCATGTACTTGAAAATATGAAAATGAAGCTTTAAAAGTGTTTTGATATTTCAGAAAATAGTTCTAAGATTTGTAGGTAGATGTTGTTAGTAAGAACTGAAGCTATGAGGTATTTATACTCCATAGATAACACTTCAGATCAGTGGCAATTGTTCCCATAAGTTTTGATGAACTTATGCAATGATCCAAAATTGAAAAATTGCATTGTTTCGAAGTTGTATTTGAATACAGCCTTACTGTATTCGAATACACTTCTGTAACGTTAAGTTTTTATTCAAAATTTGAACTTCGTATTCGAATACGGTACATCGTAGTCGAATACAAGTATGTGATTTTTGCCACTAACTCGAGTTGTATTCGAATACGCGAAGCTGTAGTCGATTACAAATGTTCAATTTTAGCTACTGACTTAACATCTGTATTCGAATACAAATCTTCAATTATAGCTACTGACTTGCTATCTTTATTCGGCTACGAAACTTCGTATTCGAATACAGATCATCAGTTTTTGCTACTGACTTACTTTTTGTAGTCGGCTACGAGAAGCTGTAGTTGAATACATCTTTGATTTTTGTCAAAAAATTTATTTTTAAATATTTGTTTATGCATTTAAATACTTAGAAAATGCTTTTAATGCATATGCTAAATATATAAGGTTCTCATAATATTGTATTTGAAATGTAATTTGAATTATTATCAAGTACCTTAAGGCCTAAGTTACCTAATATGACTTGAAGGATGATTTTTCCTTTGAGTTTGCTTTTTGATCATTACACATAGTCTTTTTATCTTTCGTCAAAAATATAGATCTTATTCTTTTTCACTCAAATATCTATAATAGGAACTATAGAGCTTAATGAAAATCACGACATTCAAGTGCAAAGAAAAATCATCAATCACTCACATTATACTTGAAAGTCTCACAAGGAATCAGTAACATTCAGTCACGAATTCATTGTTATTAGTTTACTGAAATCTCTTGTAAAGAATCTAAACCTCAAACAAGAGTTAAGATTAAACAGATTCTTCCAAACAATTTAAATCATTATTGTTTAAACTCAAGACTATAAGAGTTGTTTACAGCTTGAGTGGTTTGTTTAGAAAATCCTTTTAAGGTTAAAAGGTGAAGTGTAAAAATACTATCCAAGATTGATAGGTGAAATGATTGAATTCATTTATGGGTGGAAAGGACTGTAGTTTGTAACTTGAATTCTTTTGCTGTTTGTTGAGTGTTGATGCGAATTATTGGATGGATAATTAATCAGACTTAGCAGCGGATAATAACAACTTAAGAACACAACAATTTATATAGGTTCACCATTAACTTGGCTACATCTAGTCCCTTCATCCTGAAGGCTTTAATCCACTAATTCAAAAACTTTGAATTATGATACTTGACCCTTCAAGCCAGTCTTCTCAAACAACCTAACAACCCCAGACTTTTGAGGAACGAAAACAGCACATTGACTCTACAAGTCAAGTCTTCTCCTACCAATCTGACAACCCCAGATTGAAGAAGGAATTTACACCACTATCGGGTTTGATTACAAGGGTTTGGAACTCTGCAAAGTTGCTTCTGGAAAGCTGATTGCTGCACTGAATTTCTCTCTCGAAAACACTTAGAAATTTTTTGCTTTTGCACTCAAGTGATTCTCTCTTTTGAACTCTCTGATTATGTTGAATATGAAGCTTGAGTTCTTGTGTTTTTCGATGCTTGATGCTGCTGCTTGAAGCCTCCTTTTATAGCTGCATATAGGGCTTTAT
Source organism: Cicer cuneatum (assembly GCA_037974295.1). Lineage (NCBI taxonomy): Eukaryota > Viridiplantae > Streptophyta > Magnoliopsida > Fabales > Fabaceae > Cicer > Cicer cuneatum. The sequence goes on from JBBPBO010000005.1 coordinate 61,858,733, forward strand.
CCAAGCCTAAATTTGAAATAGATCTTGCTCAGATTTCCTTTGAAAATACTGTTGGCCAATCCGGTTTCTCTTAAATAAAAATCGTATCTTTTTAGCTTCAGATTGCATTTGAAAATTATGTTGACCAATCTTGTTTCTTTTAATTTCAAACCATATCTTGTTAAGTTTCAGATTTCCTTCGAATTTTTTCAAGTCTTCAGTGAATTTTTGAATCAAATCCCCTTAATACTTTGATCAAATTTCTATTAAAATTTAATCAAGTCTTCTTCGAATTTTAATCAAGTCTTCATTGATTTTCATCATGATTAAAATCTGGACCGTATGATCCTCTGATCTCGGCCAACTCTGGACCATATAATCTGATCTGTACTAATTCTGTGATCCTCTGATCTCGACTAATTATGGACCATGTGATCTGATCTATACCAATTCTGTGATCCTCTGATCTCGACCAAATTCTGGACCATGTGATTTGATCTGTACCAATTATGTGATCCTCTGATCTTGGCCAACACTGGACCATAATACTTTAATATGAACATTTATCCTCTAATATTGATATTTTAATATGGACATTCATCCTTTGATATTGATCTTTTAAAAGAATTAAAACTGAGCTATTTGTCAGGAATGAAAGTAAGATTAATGTTTTTCTTGATGAAGTCAAACTTATCTTCAGGCAGTGGTTTAGTAAATATTTCAGCCCATTGATGGTTAGTGTCTACAAACTGATGTTGAGTGTTCCTTTTCGAACATAATCACTGATGAAGTGGTGTTTGATTTCTATGTGCTTGGCTCTAGAATGAAGGATAGGGTTGTTGGTTAGGTTGATGGCTGAAGTGTTGTCACAATATAAAGGGATGTTGGTTTCTGTGATGTTGTAGTCTTCTAGCTGATGTTTCATCCAAATAAGTTGAGAGCTGCATCCGGCTGCTGAGATATATTCAGCTTCTGCTGTTGACATTGCAATGGTGCTTTTTCTCTTGCTTGACCAGGATATTAAATTGTCTCCTAAGAATGTGCATTTTCCACTTGTACTATTTCTTTCGAGTTTATCTCCAGCATAATCAGAGTCACAATATCCACTCAGTTTGTATGAAGGAGTTTTCTTGTAGAACAAGGTGAGGTTGGTAGTGCCTTTTAGGTATCTAAGTATTCTCTTAACGGCAGTTAAATGGGATTCCCTAGGGTCAGACTGAAATCTAGCACATACGCATACACTGTACATAATATCAGGTCTTGAAGCAGTGAGATAGAGTAGAGATCATATCATACCTCTGTAGGATTTTTGATCAACTTTTTGGCCTAAGTCATCCTTTTCAAGTGAGCAGGTAAGGTGAATTGGGGTAGCCATAGGTTCGTATTCACTCATCTTAAACTTCTTGAGAAGTTCTTTTGTATATTTTGATTGATGAATGTATATACCTTTTTGACTTTGTTGAATTTGAATTCCTAGGAAGAACTCAAGTTCTCCCATCATGCTCATTTGAAATTCCTACTGCATCAATTTAGAAAATTCTTGGCAGAGAGTGCCATTAGTAGATCCAAAGATAATATCATCAACATAAACTTGAATAATCAGAATATCATCTTTTATTGATTTTTTAAAAAGAGTATTGTCTACTTGTCCTTTTTCAAAGTCATTTTTAAGTAAGAAGTTACTAAGTCTATCATACCATGCCCTAGGTGCTTGTTTTAAACCATACAAAGATTTTTTAAGTTTAAAAACATAGTTTGGAAATTCATAACTTTCAAAACCTGGGGGTTGTTTAACATAGACTTCTTCACTTATATAACCATTTAAAAATGCGCTTTTAACATCCATTTGAAATAATGACATGTTATTATTAGCAGCAAAGGAAAGTAGGATACAAATAGCTTCTAACCTGGCCACTGGAGCAAAACTCTCAGTGTAGTCAATACCTTCTTGCTGATTGTAGCCTTGTGCAACAAGTCGTGCCTTGTTTATGACAACTTCTCCTTTTTCATTCAGCTTGTTTATGAAAACCCACTTGGTTCCAATAATGTTCTTTTCTAGTCTTGGAACGAGATCCCAAACATCATTCCTTTCAAATTCATTTAACTCCTCTTGCATAGAAAGAATCCATCCATCTTCCCTCAGTACTTCATCAACAGAAGTAGGCTCAATAGATGAGAGTAAGCCAAAGAAACTGGTTTCTTTATGTGATGATCTGGTCCTTAAGGGATCACTTGCACTCCCAATGATTAGTGTTTCGGGATGTGAAGATTTGTACTTCCATCCATATTTTCCTTCTGACTTATCTTTAGATTCATACTTTGAAGATTTGTCGGGTTCTTCTATTTTGCTTTCATCCTCCACCTTTTCAAGCTCTCTAGGTTTGTCTGCATCAGCTTCCTTTGATTCTGGTAAACCTGCACTATCATCATCTTGCTTTGACTTTTCAAGATCAAGCTGTTTGTCATCATATTTAACATGTATAGATTCCTCCACAAGATTTGTTTCCTTGTTAAACACTCTATATGCTTTGGATCTTTCAGAGTAACCAATAAAGGTACAATTTTGAGAGAATCAAAATTTCCAAGATTATCTTTAATGTTCAACATATAACAAGTACAGCCAAGTTGTTTAAAGTAAGAGATGTTATGCTTTTTACCTTTCCACAGTTCATATGGTGTTTTATTCAATATGGATCTAATATAGACTCTATTTTGAATATAACATGCGGTATTAATTGCTTCTGCCCAAAAGTGTTTTGCAACATTCATATCATTTAGCATTGTTCTGGAAATTTCTTGGAGTGATCTATTTTTTCTTTCTACAACTTCATTTTGTTGAGGTGTTCTAGGAGTAGAAAAGTTGTGAGAGATTCCATTCTCATCACAGAAATTTTCAAAGAAATTGTTCTCAAATTCTCCTCCATGATCACTTCTAATTGTTATAGTTTTAAGACCTTTTTCATTTATTATTTGATTGCAAAAAGTGATAAACACTTTGTGGGATTCATCCTTACTTCTTAAAAAATTTACCCATGTCCACCTAGTGTAGTCATCTACAATAACAAACCCATATTTCTTTCCACTCAGAGAAGCTGTTTTTACTGGCCCAAATAGATCTATGTGTAATATAGCTCAAGGGGCTTTGAGGTAGATACTGAATTTTTAGAATTGAAAGAATTTTTTGTTTGTTTTCCCTTTTGACAAGCTTCACACATAATTTCATTTTTGTAGCTTAGCTTAGGTAGACCTCTCACCAGTTGAAGTTTATTTAGTTTTGAAACTAATCTAAGGTTAGCATGACCTAATCTTTTGTGCCAAATTAATTTCTCTTCATTTACTGACACTAGACGCTTAACCTGTTGTTTCTCTAAACTAAACATATTTATCTTGTAAATATTGTTTTGCCTATAACCTGTGAAGAGTACTGATCCATCCTTCTGACTAATAGCTTTGCATATTTTTTGATTAAATATAATATGATAATTACTATCACTTAATTGACTAATACTTAATAAATTGTGCCTAAGACCTTTGACTAGTAGTACATCTTTAATAGAGGAGGAAGTACCATTACCAACCGTGCCTTGACCAATGATTTGGCCTTTTTGCTTTCCTCCAAAAGCCACTGTCCCTCCTTTGCTCAAAGTTAGTTCTTGGAACGTAGACTTTTCTCATGTCATATGTCGCGAGCATCCACTGTCCAGGTACCATGACTGGTGTTTCAACTTGATTGTTGAGGACATCTGCAACAAAGATAATTTTGTTTTTAGGTACCCAAATCTGGTTGGGTCTAGGTTTGTTAGTCTTGAAAGGTTTCTTGTCTTTTCTTGATTTTATCATGGGACAAGTTGATTTGGAGTGACCTTTCTTAGCACAAACAGCACATAAAACATCAGAGGGAATATGTTTAGTTACAGTTACAAACTCATCAAATCCTATGCCTATTTTACCATTATTACTAACTCCATAAATCATAGAAGCATATTTGCTTCTTTCCATACCATTAACAATAAAGTCTTGTAAAACTTGTTCATGCATATCATAATTACACACAATATTTGATGTTGAAAAAATATTACTTTTTATAGTTAGGTTTTCAGATTTAAGCTCAGCAATATCAGTTTTAAGAGTTGTATTTTCTGTTTTACATTCTGCATTTTGATTCTTTAAAACATCAATTTCTTTGGTTATAGTCTTATTTTCTTCCTTAAGTTTTTTCAGTTTTAAAGAATGTTTGTTATTGATAGTTAAAATATCATTCATTGCAGTAATTAAATCAGATCGAGTGAGTTCAAAATATACCTCTTTTTCATCTTCTGATGATTCACTTCCATAGTCAAATTCTGTATTGGATTCAGAGGCAGCGTCTGTGTGAGCCATCAGAGCCAGTTTTGTTTCTGACTCACTTCCAGAATCAGCATCAGTGTCGTATCCAGAGGCAGAATGAGTGTGAGCCAATTCTGCTTCTTTTCTTCCAAAGTCAGCATCTGTGTCGGATCCAGAGGCATAATGAATATGATCCATCAGCGCCAATTCAGCTTCTTCTGATTTACTTCCAGAGTTGGATTTTATATTGGATCCAGAGGCAAAAATTATGTGAGCCATCATGGGTAATTATGCTTCTTCATCTTCAGAGGATTCATCAGAGTCATCCCATGTTGCCATTAGATTCTTCTTCTTGGGTCTGGAATCTTTCTTCTGATTTTTCCCTTTCTCCAGATTTTTACATTCTGACTTGATGTGCCCAGGTTCATTGCATCCATAGTAGATGATGCTCTTCTTGTCTTGTTCATCCTTTCGTCTGTTGGATTGCTTGGAATTCCTCTGGGGAAACTTCTTCCTTCTGCCTTGCCACATTTTCAGAATCTTTTTGGTTATGAAGGCAATGTCTTCTGCTTCTGATTTCTGATTCTGGTCCTCAGAATCACTATCTTCTGATTCTGTTTATGGTTATGCTTTTAGAACTTTCTTCCATTTGGACTTTAAGGCTAGGGTTTTATTCTTCTTCTTGGGTTCATCTTCTTCCATCTCTATTTCATGTGACTTGAGGAAGCTGATTAATTCTTCCAGCTTCAGAGTGTTCAAGTCCTTTGCTTCCTGAATGACAGTGACCTTTGGTCTCCACTTCGTTGGCAGACTTCTAAGGATTTTCTTCACGTGGTCAGTAGTGGTATAGCTCTTCTTGAGTACTCTTAACCCTGACTCCAGAGTCTGAAATCTAGAAAACATTGTTTCAATGTCTTCATCTTCTTCCATCTTGAACAGCTTGTACTTCTTGACTAGAATGTTGGCCTTTGCTTCTTGAAATTACTTGCTGTCTTTTTAAGTCAGAACCAGACTATCATAGATGCTCTTTGCTGTTTTCTTGTTAGTGCACTTGTCAAACTCCTTGAATGTGATTGCATTGATGATGAACGTTCTGGATTTGTGATGTAGCTTAAACATCTTTTTCTGGTCAGCATCAAAATCTTTCCTGGGAATTTTGACACCATCAACATCTCTTGGAGCAGTATAACCATCTTCCACCATGTCCCAAAGTTCGAGATCTTGTGAGAAAAAGAAACTCTTCAGCTTGTCCTTCCAGTACTCGAACCGTTCCCATCAAACATAGGTGGTCTATTGATGTTTCCTCCAATAGCTTCTTCATTGATTCCAGACATGTTGAACCCGTGGATCTTTCCTCAAACACTGTAAAGTGCTCAGTCTTAAGAGCGAGCTCTGATGCCAATTGAAGGTGCAAACACGAGAAGGGGGTTGAATTGTGTTTGTCAAACATGAATTCTTTTGCTGTTTGTTGAGTGTTGATGCGAATTATTGGATGAATTATTGATCAGACTTAGCAGCGGATAATAACAACTTAAGAACACAATAATTTATCCTGGTTCACCATTAACTTGGCTACATCCAGTCCCTTCATCCTGAAAGCTTTAATCCACTAATTCAAAAACTTTGAATTACAAAACCTGACCCTTCAAGCCAGTCTTCTCAAACAGCCTGACAACCCCAGACTTTTGAGGAACGAAAACAGCACATTGACTCTACAAGTCAAGTCTTCTCCTACCAATCTGACAACCCCAGATTGAAGAAGGAATTTACACCACTATCGGGTTTGATTACAAGGGTTTGGAACTCTGCAAAGTTGCTTATGGAAAGCTGATTGCTGCATTGAATTTCTCTCTCGAAAACACTTAGAAATTTTTTTCTTTTGCACTCAAGTGATTCTCTCTTTTGAACTGTCTGATTGTGTTGAATATGAAGCTTGAGTTCTTGTGTTTTACGATGCTTGATGCTGCTGCCTGAAGCCTCCTTTTATAGCTGCAAATAGGGCTTTATCCAAGCATAAATTCGAAATAGATCTTGCTCAGATTTCCTTTGAAAATATTGTTGGCCAATCCGGTTTCTCTTAAATAAAAATCGTATCTTTTTAGCTTCAGATTGCATTTGAAAATTCTGTTGACCAATCTTGTTTCTTTTAATTTCAAACCATATCTTTTTAAGCTTCAGATTGCCTTCGAATTTCTTCAAGTCTTCATAGAATTTTTGAATCAAATCCCCTTAATACTTTGATCAAATTTCTATCAAAATTTAATCAAGTCTTCTTCGAATTTTAATCAAGTCTTCACTGATTTTCATCATGATTAAAATCTGGACCGTTTGATCCTTTGATCTCGGCCAACTCTGGACCATATAATCTGATCTGTACCAATTCTGTGATCCTCTGATCTCGACCAATTCTTGACCATGTGATCTGATCTGTACCAATGCTGTGATCCTCTGATCTCGGCCAACACTGGACCATGATACTTTAATCTCAACATTTATCCTATGATATTGAAATTTTAATCTGGACATTCATCCTCTGATATTGATCTTTTAATCTGGACATTTATCCTCTGATATTGATATTTTAATCTGACATTTATATCATCTAATATTGATCTTTTAATTTGGACATTTATCCTCTGATATTGATATTTTAATCTGGACATTTATATCTTCTGATATTGATCTTTTAATCTGGACATTTATCCTATGATATTGATATTTTAATCTGGACGTTTATATCTTCTGGTCTGGACCAAGTCTGGACTGAGTCTGGATTGAATCTGAAGTAAATCTGGACTGGGTTTTATTCACGACCATGCTATCTTCTAGTCAGGACTAAGTCTGAACCAAGTCTGACTTATGTTTCTTTCTGGTATGGGACAAGTCTCCCTCTGACAGGCTTTCTTCTGGTCTGGACCAAGTCTTCTTTTGGACTCTGCTTCCTTCTGATCTGGGCCAAGAAAGATATCCTCTGATGATGTTATTTGTCCTTTGATGTTTGCCTTTGATGACATCCTCTGATATCCTCTAGAGGTGTATCCTCTGGTGTCCTCTGGATGCATCCTCTGGTACCCTCTGAATGTTTCCTCTGGCCGAACCTTCTGGTGACATTTCTATCATCTGGTTGCTTCCTCTGGATGAATCATGTGGTGGTGTCATCCTCTGATTTTGCACAGCTTTTGATTTGTTCTTCTAAGTCAAAATACTATTTACATAAAATACTTTTGTTAACATCAAAACTTTGATTGATCGAACCAACTTGGTTCCAACACGTTCTTTGATGGAACATATTACTATTTCTGGAAAAATAAGATGCAATTTTTTCTGAAATCACAAGATATAGGAATGTGGCGTATCATAAGTGATGGTGATTACATCCCAAGAGTAAATCAAGATGATCCAACATTAGCTGAAAAAAGGGTAGCTGACTGGACAACTGAAGACAAAACTAAGGTACTTATAAACTCTAAAGCTCAATTATTTTTATCTTGTGCTTTAAGAAAGGAAGAAAGTGAAAGAATTGATGAATGAAACACGGCTAAAGAAGTATGTGACACATTACAAACCTATCATGAAGTTTGACATAGGCATTACAAACACGGCTAAAGAAGTATGAGGTTACAAGCCATGTAAAAGAAACCAGTTTGACATAGGCATACAAAAGTTTGAAGTCTTTGAGATGAATGAAGGTGAAACCATTGATGAGATGTACGCGAGATTTACAACCATTGTAAATGAAATGCGCTCCTTAGGGAAATCATACTCGGTACAAGATAGAGTCAGAAAAATTGTCGCGGCCTAAATTTCGAGTGTTTCTCGAATTCAATGGAGTCGCTACCAAAGTTTATTTAAAATAGGGAAAACATTGGAAAACCCTTTAAAAAGGAAAAAAATGATCTTTGAAACCAAATTTTGAGTTCGGGAGTCGATTATGCGTAAGAAAGCTATTAGCACCCTACAACATCCGTTAAAATACAGTTACCTATAATTAATTGTGGAAAATTAGTATTAACTTAAATATATTTATTTCTCCTTATTATTAAATATGGATATCAATTATTTATTTTTAATGATTTGGAAATAAATATGTACTTAAAGAAAAGAGGGGGAAAGAAAATTTTTTTATTAACGTGCTTGACAAGAGCGTGATCTTGCTCCTACGTATCTCCTGGTGTGATGAAGAAATCAAAGCTACGTAGTTCTTGGTTAGAAAATGCGGATGTGTTGATTACTTTTAAAGAAAAATGTGTTTTGTTATCAATGAAAAAAAAGGTTTGGCGAAAAGAAATGAGTTTGTTTGACTTGAATAATTATTTTGAAATGCGAGTTTTAAGACTATCAAGTTGTACAACTCGTGTCTCAAAAGCTTAAAGAGTAAAAATATGTCTCATCTAGTTAACCTTTATAAGAGTATTTTATATTATTTTCATTTTTTTTTTAAAATGAGTTTTAAAACCACAAAGTAGTACAACTTGTGTCTTAACAACTCAAAGATTACAAAGATGTCACATCTAATTAATCAGATTAAAAAAAATGATTTTTAGATTAATTTATTTATAAAAATGAGTTTTAGAACTATCAAATTGTACAACTTGTGTCCCGAAGACTCATAGATTAAGCAATGATATATCTAATCAGCCTTTAATAAAAGATTTCTTTGTATTTTTAAAGGATTTAATATTTGTTAAAAAAAATTAATTAAATTTAATATAAAAGAATAGACTTATTTTAAAAAAAAACTAAATTTAATTATGTAATAATAATAAAACAAAAGAAAAGAAATAACAAATAATATATATATATATATATATATATATATATATATATATATATATATATAGAGGTAAACTAGTAACGTTAGCTTCCCATCGGCCAGGCTAGCAGCGCAGAAGCGCAATGTCCCGTACTCTCAAAAGCTAAGAAAACAGCTTGGCAATTGGCATATATGATAGACTTAGAGTAGGGGAAGGGAATGACACACATCATAGAGTAGGAGAAGGGAAGAAACTCTAGAAAATTAAAACAGAGAAAAATGGAAGAATAAATGCAAGAGAGAAAAAAAAATTTACTTAGAGGGAGAAGGAAACCAAGAGGGAGGGGGAGAGATTAAGAAAGCGAGAACGGAGGGACCAAAAGGAATGGTCGGCATTCTGGCAACGACAACGACAATTTGAGTTCTCAATGTTATCTTTTCTATTCTTCTCTCCATAACTTATCTTTGTTTATACTCTTACAAATCAAAACATTATTTTTTGTATAACAACAACAAGTTTCATTTTTCATTCATAACTCGTTTTATATACTACATTTGGATAAGAAATACATTTATTATAGAGTAAAGATGAAAGAAATACCTTAATCCTTCTTCTGTTTGCTTTTTCTTCCTAATACTCTGCTTGTTTTCATCTTCTTATTTCTAAGTGTTTTTGTTGGTATTAGATTTTTTTTTCTTCTGTTAATGGATTTTTTTCTCAATTTATAGAGTAAAGTGACGAATCTTTGTGTCCATGAGATAATAATCAGTCCCAGTTTTTATATTGTTTTCGCAACCAAATCAAGCAATCTTTGCTAAGTATAGAAACATGTAACTCATCTTTCTGATTGAGTATAAAAGTAGTGAAGATAATAAATTTTTAAGACAAAAAAAGAAGAAGAAGTAAGCTGAAAAAACAGGTGGTGCAGTAGAGTTCAATTTCGTTTTCTATTTTAGAGAAGATGTAACTCATCTTTTTGTTTGAGTGTAGAATTAGTGAAAATAATAACCTTTTTAAGACAAAGGAAAGAAACTGAAATAAGGGAATGGGCTATAAATCTTGACACATTACCATTAGAAGAACTGATTGGAACTTTATGAGCACATGAAGTGTTACTACAAGAAGACAGACCAATCAAAAAGCTCAGGCTATGAATGATGAACTTAAAAAAATCATTCAAAATTTGAAACAATCTCAATTTGAAAGCTATAAAACTAAAAGTCAAGAAAATAAAGAATGTTCTGCAACATAAAAGGAGAATGTTCTCCTTAAAGAAGAAGTTAAACTTCTCAAAAATGACTTATCAAAATTCATCAAAGCTACTGAAACTTTTCAAAAAATCATGGGATCTCAAGTAGGAATTTTTGATAAAGCAGGACTTGTTTTTCATAAAACTCATAAATAAAAAATGTATGAACACTTTTTTGTTTCTGAAAGTAAAGAAGAAAAATGCAAAACAAAATGCTCATATTGTGATAAAATTGGACATCTAGTATTTGCATGTTATTTCAAAAAGAGAGATGAAAAAAATCATGAACAAAAGGATTTTTAAACAATCTGGAACAAAAACAGAATATTCTCCAAACCAGAAAAGGGAGAATGTTCTCCAGGATTTTGGGAAAAAGGAGAACGCCCTGGAGTGAAACCTTCTCCAGAAAATTTAACAAAAGGAGAACATTATGGAATTTTACCAAAACTTGTTAAACCTTTGTTTTTTAACAATTCGCCAACACTAAAGTGTTCTTGTTGTTCCAAAATTGGTCACTCTAAATCAACCAGCTATATCAAAAGGAAACCAAATTTTAAAACTAACTCTCAAGGACCCAAGAACAAGTGGGTACCTAAAGTTAATGCAACACCTTATGCAGGTTGGATTTCAAAATGTCAAGAAAAAGCCATGGTTGTAATCCAAAACGAAAAAAGTAGTTAAATAATTACATCATAATTATAGCCAAGTAATTTAATTTCGGGAATTAATACTTTTAATATATCAAAAGGTAGTACATCAACAAAAGTCACTGTCATAATACCTCAAAAATTCGGATCACGGACCCACTAAAACATTATCAGAGTGCGGAATAGATATACAACTATCCCAAAACAAATAAATACATCCACCAAGCAGTAGGCCCTATACAACAAGACTAAACTGATCTGATCATGAACTAAAACTATAGTAGCATGATGTCCACTGCATCATCTACAAGTCTCGTCTTCACTCCAGCTGTCTGTCCCTCTGTGCTGTCCACAAATACTCTGTACGTGAAGATCAAGGAAAACTAACGACGTTTCCGTCGTCAGTGTAACCGTCGGTGGTACGGGTTTGGGTATCATTTGAGGGCAAAGCCCAATTTTCCACAACAATTGTAAAGGATCAACAATTGAAATTAACAATTACCACATAACAGTTATGTCAAAGATAACAAATACATTCATGGCATGTTCCGATGCTAAGACAACAGTAATAAATAAGTATGCTCACTTATTAAAATGTATAACATGTACATCTTTGCAAAACAGCCAATTTAACATATAAATCGTGTTGCAAGTACAAATACAATCAACAATCACAACACTCATTTGGAACTTAGAATTCATGAGATACTTGCACACATCGATATCCACTCATCAGCTCATATCAAATCATGACTCATAGGTCAACCATCCCAATGCAATATGTATATGCCAATGTACACAACTCTTGGAATTACCAAGGTGCAGTCTCTCACGGACCAGCATACGTGCAGTCTTTCATGGACCAGCACACGTGCAGTCTTTCACGGACCAACACGTTGTTGGAACCAAGTTGGTTCTAAGTACTTAGGATTTTGATGTTTACAAAAGCACTCCATGTAATCTTATTTTGTACTTAGAATTTTTATATTAAATGCCTCCAGAAGATGAAGTCACCAGAGGCAGAAGATGAGTTACCAGAGGATAAAATCAGACCAGAAGATACACCTCCAGAAGATACCAGAGGATGCATTCAGAAGGCACCAGAGGATACACCTCCATAGGATATCAGAGGAAATCAAAACATCACCAGAGGATATCTTTTCTGGCCCAGATCAGAAGGAAGCAAAGTCCAAAAGGAGACCTGGACCAGACCAGAAGGAAGCATGCCAGAGGGAGACTTGGTCCAAACCAGAAGGAATCACATGTCAGACTTGGTCCAGACTTTATTCTGACCAGAAGATAGCTTGGCAGTGATTATAAAATTCAGTCCAGGCCAGACGAAATGAAAGTCCAGATTTAATTTCAGTTCAATCCAAACTCAGTCCAGAATTGGTCCAGATCAGAGGGAAAATGTTCAGATCAATGGTCCAGATTTAAGCATCATGGCCCAGTGTTGGTCGAGATCAGAAGATTAGACCATATGGCCCAGTATTGGGCGAGATCAGAAGATCAAATCATATGGTCCAGTGATTGGCCCAGATCAGTAGATCAGAACGTGTGGTCCAGTGCTGGCCGAGATCAGAGGATCACAGCAGATCAGATTGTATGGTCCAGATGTGGACGAGATCAGAAGATCAAATGATCCAAATTTAATCATGATGATAATCAGTGGAGACTTGATTAAATTCGAATAAGACTTGATTAAATTTTAATAGAAATTTGATCAAAGTATTAAGAGGATTTGATACAAAAATAAATTGAAGTCTTGTGGGAATTTAGAAGCTATTGGCGAGAAGAAATATTTGGTCTTGAATTAATCAAGAACAGGATTGGCCAAAGTTATTTTCAAAGGCAATCTGGATCTAAAAAGAGATGTTTTTTATTTAAGTGAAACCCGATTGGCCAAGTTATTTTTGCAAGAGAATTTGGCAAGATACAGCTCGAACTTAAGCATGGAAGAAACCCTAATTATTCATCTATAAAAGGAGGCTCAAGGCAGAAGACTCAGCATCGAAAATACTTGAGAGTCATACACTTCAAAAAGAAAAATACTTGAGTTTTCAGTGAGGTCAATTGTGAGTATCCGCTTTCCAGAAGCAAGTACTCTAAGTTTTCTTTCCCTTGTGTTAGATCTAAGTTGTTGAAGTAGAGTCTACAATCTAAAGGAGTCAGAAGGAGTAGCAGATTACTTAGCAGTTAGATTCAAGGTTCTTTTCCTCAAAAGTCTAGGATTGTTAGATTGTTTGAGAAGACTGACTTGGAGGGTCAGTGGTATTGTTGTAATTCAAGGTTTTTGAATTAGTGAAATCCTTCAAAGTGAAGGGACTGGACGTAGCCTAGTTAACGGTGAACCAGTATAAAACTGCAAAAAATGAAAAAGTATTCAAGTTAGTGAAACACAATTCAACCCCCTTCTCGTGTTTGCACCTTCAACGTGCAGTCTCTCATGGACCAGCACACGTGCAGTCTTTCACAGACCAGCACGATTTACACATGTTAGCCTCTCACTGGCCTAACACACTCAAGTTAAATCCTCACATGGATAGAATGAACCGTCTAATACACGCGGAACCACTCTGTAGCCCGGATAGAATGGACCGTATAATACACGCAGAACCACTCTGAAACCCGAATAGAATAGACCGTCTAATACACACAGAACTACTCTATAACCCATCACGGTTACTACTTAACTTTGCGGCCCATCACGGTCACCGCATCAACTCTATGGCCCATCGCGGTCACCACCTAACTATGCAATGCATGAATATGCTATGTTTTCTCTTCACTGAAAACAGTATGCAAATGCAATCTGAAACCCAAACACTCCATCACCACCTCAAACCATCTCAAGAACTTCATATAGTTTGTCATATGCCTTACAATTGTTTCCCAAATCATTAAGTGCCGAATAAGCCAGTGCCGTATCCGAATACATCTTCGAAAATAGTGGGATTTTCCAGAAAATTCACTTCAGTTTCAAAACTCTTTTCTTTTAAAACCAACACATCCACCATAACACAAACACCATTTCTTGAACCACAAAACCTAGAATGTCAACAACACAACAGAAATGATATGTTTCACCGCAACAAAACAACAAAAGAATCATCCAATCAACAACAAGTCACAACAACAGCAAGAACATTACCCTCAACAATAGCCACAAAACAGTACAGCCATATCTCAGTACATGCATTTTGATCATCCACAAACCACATGCAAAGGCAGTTTTCAGTATCAACACGACAACACGTTCTTAACACATATAACACATAACAATCATCCATCAAACATGCATTTAAAGTCCCTACATGCAATCTAAAAAGTTGGAAGGTGCCCCTTACCTTCGTTACGTTTTCGTGTTCGTTTACGTTACCGCAACTAAAACCGGCGAAACTCCCACTCGCGTCGTCGCTACCAAAGTTGGTTCTCTAGTACCGTAAAGATGAGAAGAATAACTTTCCTTCTTGACACTTTCTTATTCGAGGCTTGGATTTCCAAGTAATTTGAGTTTTGAGTATCCCTTCTCACTACCAACACAAACAGAACTGAACAGAGGAAGAAGAAGGCAGCTCGGGTAGGTGAGGGAAACTGATTATGTGTTTCTGATTTTTTTCCTTTCCTTGCCTCTCACATACATACGTATATATAGGCATACCCCTCACTTACTATATATATACATATTATAATTAAACTTGCCCCTCAAACAACTAAATACTCCCGTCGCAACTCTGTTGGCAGATAAAATCTTGATCAGCTGCCTGATATTTAACTACTCGTAATTAAATTAAACAATCCTTCGTTCAATAATTTTACTCAATCTCAAAAATATTTATATACATATAGAAATATACATATATCAAATACCTTTACAAATATTCCAAAATACATCTGATATTCCATCCATAATTTAATTTAGATTTACGGGTCTTACAGCAGCCACCAATAGGGACTACAAGAGAAATACCGTGCCATATGGTATGGTTCTTTAAAAAATCTTCAGATATTTCAATGTCCCTTTGTCAATAGAAATCTCCAGCATTAAAATATCCAAATTCTCATCTAAAAATATCTCCCATATGAAACGAGATTTGCCTCCTACCTCAATCAAAAGAAAACGTTCCACTAGAAAACCTGCTTTTGAACTACCTGTGGCATCTACCATCCCTCCAGATCACTCTCCACTAAATCCAACCACAAATATGTTCTCCATTCCTCGATCAGGATCTTCTCCCGCTGCAAATCCCTCTACCATTCCTTCCACCCATCAATCACTTCAATCACCACCAAGCCATAAACCAATGTTTAAAAATAGAATTTTGGAAAAAACAATCTGTATTCGAATACAGCTTCCTTGTAGTCGAATACAGATGCTAAAACAGTGGCTAAATCAACACTTCTGTATTCGAATACGAGGTTGTCGTAGCCGAATACAGATGCGAAGTCAGTGGCAAAAACAGAAATTCTGTATTCGAATATGACAGGGTCGTAACCGAATACAGATGCTAAGACAGAAGCAAGAATCACGTATTTGTATTCGAATACGGAGTGTCATATTCGAATACGAGGTTCAAAATTTGAATAAAAACTGAATTTTTACAGAAGTGTATTTAAACTTAAAAGACTAAAAGTATATTTTATTTTGTCTAAGAATTATTTTATAATGATTATATATGATTGTTACGTTTTTACAAAAATCTAGAATTATGTTTATGATTAAAGACATTATCAAACAACTTAGTGAGCTCCTAGTTGTCAAAGTTTAAAAACTTTACTTAACTCAATAACCCTTCAATGGATCAATAGGTGTTGATGGCTCAATATTCTCCAAAGCCAATTAAACAATATATTATTTAATAGGCTAAATAACACCCGTGGTCCCTTAAGTTAATTTCAATTAACGTTTTAGTTCTTTATCTTTTTTTTCCCGATTTGGTCCTTTATTTTAATTTTAAGTGACAATTTGATCTTTTATGTTTTAAAATGTCAACAATATTATCCTTTTTTTTTTACAAAAATTCAAAAAACCCATCAAAATTTTCAACCAAAACCCATAAAATTAATTATATTCTTTAATATAATACAAATTTCATCAAATTCGTAACTCAAATCTTCAAATAAACTCATACAAAAATTTCATTCTTTATTTGATGTTGTTAAAAATGGAAATATGAGTTTATTTGAAGATTTGAGTTTCGAATTTGATGAAATTTGTATTATATTGAAGAATATAAATAATTTTATGGATTTTGGTTGAAAATTTTAATGAATTTTTTGAATTTTTGTAAAAAAAACAGGATAACATTGTTGATATTTTAAAACATAAAAGATCAAATTGTCACTTAAAATTAAAATAAAGGACCAAATCGGGAAAAAAAGAAGATAAAGGACTAAAACGTTAACTGAAATTAAGTTAAGGGACCACGGGTGCTATTTAGCCTATTTAATAAATCTTCTTTTGCATTTCATACCTATTTATCTTGTAGAATGCATTCATATGTTCCACAACAATTAACTCTTACAAATTGTAGCAATGATGAAAATCAAGGCTTTTATTTTGTGTTTCCTTTGTGCATTGTTTCTTTTCTCTGCTGTGGCAATTGAGGCATCCAAAGACAACAACGGTTGGGGGCAAAAACCGGGCCCAAATAAGGGTGAGGGAAACGGAAAATGGGTGAAAGAAAGGAATAGTTTGACAAGCATAAGGAAAAGTTTGACATGCGAAAAGGAAAAAAGGGTGGAGGAAAGGGTAAAGGGTAAGGGAAAAGGGTATGGGTATCCAAAGATTCACTCAATTAACTAATGTTGTAAGAAATGTATAATAAAGCATAGACTATAATCATTGCGTGAATGAAAAATAAAAATATTGATGTTGTATATTCTTCAAAAATTATTGATATTAAATATACCATGCATGATTGTTTAGGCAAAATTATAAATGTTAACGGATCCACCCTTTTTTATTTATTTAGATAATTTATGTTTTAATACATGAACAATTAATTATTTATTTTTGTATTAAAAAAATGTCAAGGTGAAAATCCATCTAAATTTAATATTAATAATTTTTATTTTTTAAAATATTTTTTAATAAAAATAATGAAATTCGTCATCATCACCTAGAAAAATATTTTTTTTTTAGATGTCATCTCATATATAATAATTAACGATTGTAACACCGTATCAATTCTAAATTAACTCTTATTTCATTATTGAAATTCTTACTAATGGATATAGTTTATTTGGGTGAAAGAGTAAAAAGGTAGTTTAATAAGGAAACTTGTAAGTTCATTCCTCACACTTATCATATTGGGCACGTTTGTTACAAATTTTGTAAAAAATAATTTTTTTAGTTATAATTTTTTTTCAAAAATAAATTTAAAAATAAAGATTCAAATGAAAAATTTATTATAGAATATCATTTTAAGTATTTCATCTATTTGTAACAAATTTTTTTGGATAGTAAAATAATTCAAAAAATGATTAAAATAAAAAACTATTTTGAGAAATTTTTCATAAAACCATTTTGAGAGATGTCTTTAAAAAAAAAGACCTTTATCATATTAACATCTCTAATAATGAATATCTAAATTACTAAATGTCAAAATTATTTTTTTGTTCAGTAACAAAGGAGATTGAAATAAATTCTTCTATTTTTAATTAAATTTTCATAAAAATCATTTTTAAAAATATAAAGTTCAAATCACTTTTTTTTTATAAATTCTAAACAAACATAAAAATGAAAAATCTGTAACACAATGCACACGATATCTAGTAATGATCACATCGCAGCCTGCAAGTAGATAGTAACAACATGTTATAAAATACCATCATGATATCAATAAAACCAATTGCTAACAATTATCAGAGGAAAATACTTCAATTGTTTCTAAGATTAACTAACTACAACTACAACTTAACAAAATACAAACCTTCTCCGTACTAGTCGTCAATTTAATACAAAGTATCAAGTATATACTATTCAGTAGCTATCATAAGAAAACAGCCATGGAAATACAAATATATTGTCAAATAAAAAAGGTGACTTTGATAACATACCTGTAGGACTCCCAAGAGTTTGATATCCTCCTCTTCCTCTGTCTCCTCCTCCATTGGTGGTGGGAGGGAATATTTGCATATTTGCATCAGGGACTACATTTAGGTTTACAAGCAATATGTTTCAAAGAGAACTAAAAACCCATAAAAGTAAAAAATAATAGACAAGTCATCGTACGAAACAAAAATTCAATGCTATAACTCCATACATACCCACATGTTTCGTAGTGTTATCTCCTTCGACTATCACAGCCTGAACACCAAACAGAAAATGCACAAAACCAACAATATTAAAACAAATTAGAATATATATGAGATTAATTTATATACACCGGCGATGTAAAACTTTTTCACACTTGAATCCAATCAAGTAACACTATAATGTCACTTTGTGATATTAATTTCTAAAATATCTTCATAAATATCTAGATGTTGATATGCAATTGGAAGCATGTGTAAAATTAATAATACGCTTACATTGTATACAAATTAAATTCATATTATAAATAACTAATAATTCATAATTAACAAGAAGAAACCACAATAGTAACTTAGAATCAGATCAGATTAATTTTAACTACACTATAATGGGCAATTGTTAATGTAAACCAATTCAGTTTCATAAGTAAGCTAGATCAATTTTAATGTTAAAAGATTAATTAATTAAAATCAAGTGTGAAGGAATCATAAACATGCTTTTCCATCATCCAAAAATGAATCCAAAAACTACACACTAGTAGAAATTAGCGTTTTTCCTGCGGAAACATATCCGCAGGTAATACCCAAAGATCTTCTTTCCGTATTTTTCGTTTGCTGTGGATTACAGCAAAATTAAGGATTTATCTGCGGCAAAGTTCCGCAGGTAAATACTTTATTTTTATTTAAATAAAATAATTTTTATTCTGCAGCAAATTCCATATATAAATACTTTATTTTTCTGTAAAGGAACAAAAAATTAAAGGGCTTGGAGCCTAAAACCTGTTTTGCAAATCAAATTAAATTAAAGAAAGTTAAAAAGATACAACCCTAAAAGTCGAAACCTAGAATGTAGCTAGAAAGTTAAAAAAAAAAAAATTACGTGCGAGAATAAAAGAGGGAGTTGGGGAGTACTGCGTGTTTTCTCCTTTCTCCTCTTCTTCCAACCTTCCGTTTCTACTGATTTTTATTATTCTTATCTTTTCTTTACTACTTTCATATTTTATATTTTTTGAATCGAAAGATAGAAAATAAAAAAAAAATAAAAACTGAATAGGCTGATTTTATGATAATTTAATTAAAAATAATAGAAGTTATTTTAAACTCATTTATTACTTATTAAAAAAATAATTTTGATTAAGATAAAAAAAAATAATTTTGATATTTATTAATTTATATATTTGTTATTAAATATTTTAACATGATAAAAATGTATAAAAATATATATTTCAAAAATGACAGTTTTTTAAGAGATTTTCAAAATAATTTATTTGAGATTGTAGTAGTGATTGAATATATATTATTTTAAAAAAATGTTATAACAAAATGATAAAATAATATAAAAATTATTTATTTTTTAAAATTAAACAAACTAGCCATCAATATCTCAAACAGATTTGGTGTTTTTATTTACAAATTCATGATGTTGAAAAATAAAAAAGTCATAACAGACTTAAAAAGAAGAGTAGTTGGAAAAACTGAAACACATATCAGTATAGAAATTAGATTGGCCTATTTGCTTCACTAATTTCTTCTTATTCTTTCTCATCTAATAAAATAGTATTTTTATATAATATAAAAAACTAGTAAAAAATATGCATACAGAGAATAACGATCACCAAAGAAACCCTAAACTCAAGTTTCATCGTTTCAAGTCCTCACAAATGAAACCCTAAACTCAAGACCTCTCTTATTTCTCCCTCGGCGCAAATAGCGATCACCATTTCGTCATTTCCCTTCCTCATTTCGTCACAAATAGCTATCACCAAGGCCTTCACCGTCCACGAAGCGCAAACCGAGCCACCAATACCTCAACCTTCAACTACAGTAAACAATCATCAACTCAACAAGGTATGGTATCACAAAATTACATTGTTTAGGATTTGCTTATCATATTTTCATTTTCTCTCCCACAGATTCTTCACGCTTGCGCTTCTCATTTATGTTGATTTGCACTTCTCATTCCTCAAATCTTTCTCAGCTTCTCAAGCCGATTTCAATTTCAATTTATTGAGGTATTTGATACTATCAGTAATGCTACTTTCTCGTTAGTTTGCGACATTAATCTTGGTAAATTTCAAATCGATTTTCTGGTTCACTTGATTTTGTGTTTGTTTAGAGCCAGAGATTTGAGTTGAAGCTGATTTTAACTTCGCTTAGGGTTATGAATTTCAATTTGTTGTTGTGTATGTTTAGGTTTTGCAAAATCTCAATTCAACTTTAAACACCAAATAGGTTGTGTATGCTTAAACTTTTAAATTGATTTTAACTTTTAAATCTGAGTTCTTTTATCAACCTTTGTAACTCTAAATTTTAGTCCAATTTTAACAACCTTGGTAAGTCATATTTATTTGTACTTTGCTGCTAGGTGCATAAATTAGGGGTAGTGGTTACTGGTTAGTGTTGAACCTGCATGTTCATCCAGATGCAGTTGCCACTCTTAACACAAATGCCCAATTGCAAGTGCTTTAAAGAAATTTAGTATAAGTGAAAGAGTTACCAAAATATGTGTTTTTGTACAGTTCTTTTTTTCTATAGTCGTGGCTTGAGTTGGGCATATAGATATTTAATTGTACTTGAGCATCTCTTTCCATCTGATGTCTTGTTTTCTTATCATTATTTTCTTAAATTTGCCTTTATGTCTCCTAATGGAATTATGTTGCATTTTATCCATGGCTGATCATTCTGGAGGCATTTCTACTGGATGCTTGGCTGAGTTCTTGAAGCATATTCTTATCTCAGTGAGCAATTTAATTCAATTTGTTTTTGTTTTATTAGGATTTTGGTATGGGTTAAAACAGATACTACTTTTATTCAATGAAAATTTTTCTAGTTTTGGTTGCCTTTTAATCTTTATAGGTATGTATCTTGGTCCTGCAATTTTTGTAAATATGTTGATGTGTAATTCCTTTCTCATCTTTGTCAGTATCTTGGTCCTGCAAGTTTGTTCTATTATGCTTAAACATATGTCTCAAACTCATAATATAATTAGACCTTTATACATTCAAAACCATAGTAATGTTTATGTAGTCCTTAGTTTCTTTTGAAAAATGCTGGTCCGAGTGGTAAGAGACTCAGACACCTTAAGCAACTGGTCAATTGTTTCATCTCTGACTCTTATGTATAAAGAAAATTTGTTTGGAATTGGTGAATGTAATCATTAAGAAGAAATATGAATGAAGAAAGTAGTTTTTTAAATAGTTTAGCCTTAGTCGATAGTTTATGTACTGCATTTCCTCTTCCAATATTGTACCACCAAAGTCTGTAAAGAAAACTCAGCATCAACATCTTTTGACTGATAGAAACTACTTGAAGAAATATGCATTTATCTGTGATAGCACTAGCTTGTCAATGATCAGTAGCGATGATTTTTCTTCATCCGTAAGTTTATATGAAACATTGAATTATGACCTGTTGCAGTTAGATTAATATTTAGTTTTTATGGCAGCTGGACAAGAGAGGTTTGGAATAGTGATATGCTCTTATTACAGAGGTGCACATGGAATCATTCTCGGTATGTGTAAATTTGTGTAGCTCTTTGATGATTAAATTATTGTTTAGACTATGCAGATAAAGTGATTAATTGATCTTATGATTTTTGTTGCTAACACTTCATACTTATTTCCCTTTCTACAAATAAAGAGAGAAGATAAGTGTTTTTTTTTTGGGTATTGGCTTGCCTTTGATAGAGTGAAGATGTAAAAATTTAGTATGGATAGATTGTTTCAACAGAAGTGAAGTCCTGAAGTTGTTACGCCAAGTGGCTTTTTTACCTCATAGCATGCCCCCTCGGGCAAACAACTTTAGGGCAATTTTTAAAAACTGAACGGTTGAACTATGAACTCGCAATGTCTTCATTTTGGTGATATTTAGAATTACAATTATAGATCAAAAGTAGTGTGATATATTGTTCACCTCATGCCTTATTGTGCATTGGTATTTTGCAGATTTGATGGCGTCAAAGTTGCAACAGTTGCAGTCCAAAGCGTATGAAGCATATAAATTTATAGCCAAACATGGAACTGCATACCACAAGCATCTAAGTTTATAGCCAAACATGGAGCAAAACAAGCAATACATTCAGGATCCTCCTACAATAGAGAAATGCAACCTTCTGTCTAAGCAATTATTTTACACCCGCCTTGCTAGGTTTTATTTTGTCCAACTTTGCTCTTTTTTAATAATGTTATATCTAGCTGGGTTTTACGTGTAATATTCTAATTATCCATACTTCTTGGCTACATTTATTGATTTTAGATGAAGTTATTAATATTGACATTCTTTGTTACATTACACTTTGAATTACAATAGTTGAATTATATTTTAATTAATATTTAGTTACGGTTTGTGAATATGATAAAAATTGTGTTAGAGTATTTGCAATAATATTCCAATTAAAAAATTATATTAAATAATTCAAAAATGTATTGATAATAATATAAATTTTCATATCAATCAAAAAGAAATAAAAAAACAAAAAAAAAACAATACCACATTTCCTGGATTTTTCTTCGAAAACAGTTTTGATGCGGATTTACCTACGGATATCAATGCGATATTACCTTCGGAAATACATTTGGAATAAATTTGCAGAAATAGTATTGCAGATTTGTTTTGTGTGAAAATGCGTAAGAAAATGCCTTAAGTTTGTTAAATATTAGTTGTGGATTTAACTGTGGATTAATCCGCAGGTACTTTATTTTAGAAATCCTCATGAAACAATTATCCACGAAGGTTTTAGGGTTTAGGGTTTTACGTGGGGAAATACTACCGTCGGTAAATCCATAGATAATGATGTTTCCTGCGGAATTTTAACTTAAATCCGCAGGTAAAACCTTAATTTCTAGTAATAGTGTTTACTTGAAAAAAAAAAAAAATTTTGTGCTTTTGAGATTGAAGTGAGAAATGTTTTAACATTAGGTAAAAAATCAATTTAACCACATTTTAGCCAAACTTGTTTTCAAATTTCAAACCAAAAATCAGAAATTTAACATTCCTTTTTTCGGGTGGTTGAGTTTTTGGTTTTTGATTTTCAAAGTTAATTTTAAAAATAAAACTTGTTAAAATAAATTGGGGTTAAGTTGTTTTGTATTTAATTGAGTTAAATAAATTTTTTATCCTTATAAATATATCATATTTAATTTTAGTTTTTTTAAAAAATTTCTTCAAATAATGTCTCTTAAATATTTTTCATCAACAATAATCACTACTAGAAATTAGCGTTTTTCCTGCGGAAACATATCCGTAGGTAATACCCAAGGATTTCTGCAGGTAAAACCGCACGTAAAGTTTTCGTTTGCTGGGGATTTACATGCGGTTACGTGTCCACAGCAAAATTCACCTTCTTTCCTTAGGATTTATCTGTGGTAAAATTCCGCAGCAAATTCCGCAGATAAATACTTTATTTTTATTTAAATAAAGTAGTTTTTATTTTTATATAAATAAAGTAGATTTGTTTTTTTAAACAAATTAAAAAAGTAAGACAAGTTTTATAGTTAGAGATGACAATATAATTTGCACCGCAATATCCACCCAAACCGGATGTTGATTTTCCTCGAAATTAAAATCCGCTTTTATTTTTTTCAATTATATGATTTAATTAACATTACTTATACCGCTTTCAATGAAATCCTCTTTTCTGGAACCAGAAAGAAAAATCTTTATGTTTTATATTTTGAAGAATTACCTGATGAATCGTACTTCATGTCCATAAACAAAGATAAATGGATTTGGCACAAGAGGACAAGACACATCAGTATGAAAACAATTTCAAAGATTTCAAAATTAGAACTTGTTAGAGGACTGCCAAAAATAAATTTTGATAAAGATAGAGTATTTGAAGCTTGTGCTAAAGGAAAACAAGTTAAAAACAGTTTTTATCCAAAAGATTTTATTTCCACAAACAGAATCCTTGAGCTACTTCACATAGATCTTTTTGGTACTATTAAAACAACAAGTTTTGGTGGAATGAAGTATGGTTTTGTTATTGTTGATGACTTTTCACGATACATTTGGGTTTTATTTTTAAAACAAAAAGCTGTTGCATTTGATGCATTCAAAAACTTTTGCAAAAAGGTACAAAATGAAAAGGAGTGCAATATCATTTCTATAAGAAGTGATCATCGAGGAGAATTCATAAATGTCTCTTTTATAACATTCTTTGATTAACTTGGCATTTCCCATAATCTATCTTGTGCAAGAACTCTTCACCAAAATGGAGTTGTTGAAAGAAAGAAAAAACTTTACAAGAAATGGCAAGAACAATCTTGGAAGAGTCTAATGTTGAAAAATATTTTTGGGCTGAACCTGCCAATACTTCTTGCTACATTTTAAACCGTGTATCAATAAGAAAAATCATCAACAAAACGCCGTATGAAATCTAGAAAAACAGAAACCCAAACATTTCATACTTTCATATTCTTGGGTTACTCAACCGATTCTAAAGGATATTGAATGTTCAATCTCAAAACAAAAATTGTTGAAATCAACATGCATATATTGTTTGATGAATTTGATGATCATGAGATATGCACAAGAAATGATGAAGGAGAAGAACATTCTAGGCAGTAGCAACAGAATGTTTTGTAGGAAACCTATATTGATAAACAATCTCCATTTCATTCTCCTCCTAAAAGTAGGAGAACGATTAGTGATCATCCTCAAAATCAAATCATTGGAGATACTGTTGATGGAATTCGATCAAGAATGTCATTCAAAGATGATGTCAACAACAACATGGGAATGATCTCCCAAATTGAACCAAAGTCAATCAAAGAAGCCATAGTTGATCAATCTTGGATAGATGCAATGAAAGAAGAACTTCTTTAGTTTGAAAAGAATGAAGTCTGGGATCTTGTTCCAGATCCACATAATCAAACCATCATTGGAACAAGATGGGTATTCAGAAACAAACTAGATGAAGAAGGTAAGGTTGTAAGAAACAAAGCAAGGTTAGTTGCTCAAGGATACAATCAACAAGAAGGTATAGACTATGATGTACCTTTCGCTCCAGTTGCAAGGTTAAAATCCATAAGAATTCTTCTTGCATATGCATCTCATAAACTTATAAAACTTTTTCAAATGGATGTTAAAATTGCATACTTAAATGGTTTCTTAAATGAAAAAGTTTATGTGCGAATACCTCCCGGTTTTGAAGATCAATCAAAACCAAATCATGTTTTAAAACTTACCAAAGCTCTCTACGGTCTAAAACAAGCACCAAGATCTTAGTATTAAAGATTAAGTTCCTTCTTAATCAAGAATGGATTTTCTAGAGGAAAAATCGACACTACACAATTTAAGTAAACTAATAAAAATGATTTACTCATAATTCAAGTGTATGTCGATGAAATTATCTTTGGTTCAACTAAGGAGAAAATGTGTGATGCTTTTTCAAAACTCATGCAAAGTGAATTTGAAATGAGCATGATGGGAGAGTTAAAGTATTTTCTTGGTATGCAAATTAAGCAACGTGAAGATGACATCTTTATTTGTCAAGAAGAATATACAAAAGTGAAGGTGCAAACACGAGAAGGGGGGGTTGAATTGTGTTTGACTTAACTTGAATACTTTTCCTGTTTTTATACTTTTAAAACAAAATTTGATGTATAATTAAAAATAGAGTTAGCAGCAGATAAAATTAAAAATAAAACTCACAGTTTTTATACTGGTTTACCGTTAACGAGGCTACGTCCAGTCCGTTCACCTTGAAGGATTTCACTAATTCAAACCTTGAATTACAACCTTGCTACTGACCCTCCAAGTCAGTCTTCTCAAACAGTCTAACAATCCTAGACTTCTTTGAGGAATGCAGCTCCTGTCTTCAGCCAATCTGACAATCCCAGATTGTAGAAGAAATCACATCATTATAAATCTAATTGCCAAGTAACCTGCTACCCCTACTGACTCCCTCATCTTGTAGACTCTACTTCAACAACTTAGATTTGACACAGTGGAAGGAAAATAACACGAGTACTTGCTTCTTGAAAGCTGGAACTCACAATTGACTTCTATGAAAATTTGAGAGTGTTTGCTTTGGAAGTGTATGACTCTTTTGTGATTTTTGATGATGAGTATTCTGCCTTGAGCCTCCTTTTGTAGATGCAGATTATGGCCTCTTCCAATGCTTAAATTCGAGCTGAATCTTGCTGGATTCTCTTGCAAAAATAACTTGACCAACTGGGCTTCATTTAAATAAAAAACATATCTTCAGAATCAAATCAAATCAGTTGCAAAAATAACTTGACCAATTGGGCTTCATTTAAACTTGACCAATTGGCCAATCAAATCAGTTAGTTCCTTCCCGCCACAGCTCCTGAATTCCACAACACCTCACTTTATTTTTGTAACAAATATTTTTAATCCTTTGATCAAAATAAATTAAATTCTCCACCGTATAATTTTCCTGATTAAATCTGGACCATTGGATCTTCATGCGCTAGTCCACATCTGGACCAACCTATTTGATATGCTGTGATCCTCTGATTTTGGCCTTCCCTGGACCACACTTCCTGACCCTCTGATCTTCTGATTTCGGCCATCTTGGATGCGCACGTGATATGCTATAATCCTCTGAATTCAGCCTTTGCTGGACTATACATTCTGTCTCTCTAATTTCGGCCAACACTGGGCCATGGTCTGATTTTCTGATCTGGACCATCACTGGACCAAATAATTAATTCTGAACCACTGATCTGGAAATCTTCCCTCTGATCTAGACTAATTCTGGGCTTTGGTCTGGATTAAATTGAAATTAAATCTGGACAATAAATATTTCAGTATGGGCATTTTACCTTTGATTTTAGATCAGGTCTGGATCATTCTGGAAATCATTTCTTCTTGTCTTGACTTAGTTTCATGCCCTGAATCATGCTTTCTTATTGTCTTGGTCAAATCTGGATTGATTCTCTTGTTCTGGACTCATAAACTTAGCTTCTGGTTGAGTCTGGAACAAGTCTGGGAAGTTTAATATTTCACTGCCAGGCCATCTTCTAGTTAGAATAACTTCTGGAATAAATTTGATATTTGATTCCTTTTGGTCTGGATCAACTCTCCCTCTGGCAGGCTTTCCATTGGTATGATCCATGTTTCCTTCTGATTTTTCTTCCTTCTGAAATGGGCCAACAAAGATATCTTCTGGTGATGTTTTGACATCCTGGAATATCTTCTGGAAATTCCAGAATTCATTTTCCTTTGATCTTCTGCTTCTGATTTCTTCATATTCTGATTGTATTTAACTTAATAATTCAAGGTACAAAATAAGATTACATTGAGTGCTTTTGTAACCATCAAAATCCTAAGTACTTACAACCAACTTGGTTCCAACAAAAAGATCTTTTAACAAATATAAAATGAATGAAGCCAAACCTGATATGGTATTTCTTCATCTTCTGCATTAGACAAAGATGAAAATGGAAAATCCATTTCTGAAAAATAATATAGAGGCATGATAAGATCTTTGCTTTATTTAATTGCCAGTAAACCTGATATGGTATTTGCAGTAGGATTATGTGCTAGATTTCAATCTGCACCTAAAGAATCTCATTTATCTGCTGTAAAAAGAATCTTTAGATATCTTATTGGTACTACTGATCTTGGCCTTTGGTATAGAAAAAGCTTTCGTTTTGATCTTGTAGCTTATTGCTATTCTGATTACGCATGAGATAAGATTGAATGAAAAAGCACAAGCGGGGCATGTCAATTCCTTGGAGAAGCTTTAATAAGCTGGTCGTGCAGAAAGCAAAACACGATTGCATTATCAAAAACTGAAGCTGAATACGTATCAGTAGCAAACTGTTGTTCTCAAGTAATTTGTATAAGAAATCAACTTGAAGACTTCTCTGTAAGTTATTCAAATATTCCAATTTACTGTGATAATACTAGTGCAATCAATTTGTCTAAAAATCCTATTCAACATTCTAGATCCAAGCATATTGAAATAAAACATCATTTTAATTCGTGATCATGTTAATAAAAAGGAAGTTGAAACTCAAAAACAACTTGTTGATATGTTTACAAAGCCTATGGTAGAGGAAAGTTTTAATTTCATCAAGGAAAAATTGAGAATCATTAAAAATCCAATCTGTGTGCACTAAATTTTTTTGTTTCTACAAAACCAAGAACGTTCTTGGTTTTACGATCATTCTCTATTTTTCTCCCTCAAAACTGAAAAGCATTTTCTGTGTGGCATTTATTACACTTGTCTGCTTGTCTGGAAAAGTAACATGCCATGCTGTCAACTCTTCACCTTCCCGCCTCCAAATCTCTTCCTTTCCAATCAAACCATCTCTTCATCTTCCCTCCAGAAAACCAAAAATTGTTTGCAAGTTCTCCTCTTCCAACAACTCTCTGCATTCCATTTCTGATTTTCTGAATCTTCTTCTTCCAAAATTCTTTTTGCCTTTATGAAAACAAACCCTCTCCAGATACAAAAAAATGGCAAGAACAAAAGTTTCAGCATGTAAAAACCCATGCCCTAACTCACCCTCATCATCATCATCTCCTTCTTCCTCGCCTTTCCAGAATCGATCACCATCACCTTCGCCCAGACCATCACCTTCTGAAGTATCCTTAGATAAAAACTTCTCGAACTATATGCCTTCCTCTTCCCGTGAATCAAGCACTATTGTTCTTCCTCTTTGACCTCTCGCCAGTGTTCTTCCACCTCTCTTTACTCACCCTCCATCAAATGTTTCTCAAGCTCCTCCCCACTTGAATTTAAACAGTTCTCACATAAATGGAAAATGACGAAGCCACTGCATTTGTAACTCCTTTATGTAATTTTCCATCCACAGTTTTTTGTAGTAGATCATGACAAATAGCTTTGTGCTCTTCCTTGCTCAATATTCTTACTACAGGGTCCCGCGTCTTCAATATTTCTTGGCTTACATTCGGGATTCCTTCCCCTAAAAATAAAATGGTGAGATGATATCTTTTTTTAAGTGTTGTATCCTTTTTTTTTAAAACGGTTGTTTTTGAGTTTGAAAAAACTATTTAAAAATCACAATTTGTGCCACCGAAGATATTACTGGATTGAGTCACAGACTAGGTCGCTCTCTTTAAGACGTTTTGTGGCACTGCCCAAATTGTGCAAGTTAGACTATAAACCACGACGTCCCCAGGATAAAACAGCCCATATTCACTGTATCGGAGTTCCATTGCACCGTAGAAAACCGTTCTAGAATTACACCCTCAATATGGTTGTTAAAGCCACTCTTAATATGACGGTTAAAGTCTCTCTTAATAAGGCGATTAAAGTCTCGCAATATGGTACTATGACTGTAAGACCCTTAAATTTAAATTTAATTATGGATTTAATATCAAGTATATTTTGGAATATTTGTAAAATATTTGATATATGTATATTTTTATATATATATATAAATATTTTTGAGATTGGTTTAAATTATTGGACGAAGGATAAATTAATTTAATTACGAGTAATTAAATATCGGGCAGTTGATCAAAGATTTTACTTGCCAATAGAGTTGCGACTGGAGTATTTAGTTACTTGAGGGTTAAGTTAATTATAATATGTATATATATTATACATAAACATAATAGGTGGCATATGAGGTGTGTGCCTATATATACATGTATGTGTGGGAGAGGAAAGGAAGGAAATTAGAAAACAGAGAGAGAAAACAGTTTCCCTAACCTGCCCGCGCATAGGGGTGGGAATAGGTCAGGCCAGGCTAGACTTTGAAAGGCCTGAGCCTCGCCAACGATTAATTTTTTAGGCCTAAGCTTGGCCTACGGCCTATCATAGGCTTTTTTTTTCCGGCCTAGCCTGGCGTTTTTAAAAATCTGGCCTGGCCTGGAAGCTTATTTAAAAGTCTTATTCACATTAAAACATTTAAATGTTATATTTTACAGTTTTTTAAATATGCTAAATTAGACAGTTTTATATAAGGAAAACTAATAAAATTATAATCAAATCTAATATATTAAAATAGCCTAATTGATACGCTTTAAAATAGGAAACAATAATATTAATAAATAACATTAATAAATAATAAAAAAAATATATATTTAAAAAAAGAAACAATAAAAATAACATTAATAAATAATATATATATATATAGGTCGGCCCATTAGGCCTAATAGGCTTTTATATAAGCCTGAACCTGACCTATTTAAATAAATAGGCTTTAAAAATAGCCTGGACCTAGCCTTTTTATTAAACAGGCCAGACCAGACCAGGCCATAAGTAGGTCAGGCCATAGGCCCCTGACGGACGGCCTAGCCTATTCCCATCCCTACCCGCGCCAGCCTTCTTATTCTCTTTTTCTTCTTCTCATTCTGTTGTGTTGGTGAAAGAAAAAGGAATACTCAAAACTTAGATTACTTGGAAATCCAAGCCTCGAATCAGAGAGTGTCAAGAAGGAAAGTTATTCCTCTCATCATTACGGTGCTAGAAAACCAACTTTGGTAGCGATGACGCGAGCGGGAGTTTCTCCGGTTTTAGTCGCGGTAACGAGAACGAGCAAGAAAACGTAACGAAGGTAAGGGGCACCTTCCAACTTTTTAGATTGCATGTAGGGACTTTAAATGCATGTTTGACGGATGATTGTTATGTGATATGTGTGTTAATAACGTCTTGTTGTGTTGATACTGAAAACTGCCTTTGGTTGTTGTTTGTGGATGATCAAAATGCTTGTGCTGAGATATGGCGGTACTGTTTTGTAGCTGTTGTTGAGGGTAATGTTCTTGCTGTTGTTGTTGACTTGTTGTTGAGTGGATGATGCTTTTGTAGTAGTGTTGTGGTGAAAGAAACCATTTTTGTTGTGGTGTTGACATTCTGGGTTTGGTGGTTCAAGAAGTGGTGATTGTGTTATGGTGTTTGTGTTGGTTTTCAAAGAAAAGAGTTTGAAACTGTGTTGAAGTTTTTTGTAATATCTCACTGTTTTCGAAGATGTATTCATATACGGCACTGGCGTATTCGAATACACTTCTATAAAATTTTAGTTTTAACCAAATTCGGAACCTCGTATTCGAATACTACACTCTGTATTCGAATACAAATATGTGACTTTTGCTTCTGACTTAGCACATATATTCAGCTACGACCCTGTCGTATTCGAATACATAATTGCAAATTTTGCTACTGACTTCGCATCTGTATTCGGCTACGACCCTGTCGTATTGGAATACAGAATTGTTGTTTTTGCCACTGACTTCGTATCTGTATTCGGCTACGACAACCTCGTATTGGAATACATAATTGCTGATTTTGCCACTGTTTTTTAGCATCTGTATTCCTCTACAAGGAAGCTGTATTCGAATACTTATTTTTTTTTTCAAAAATTCTATTTTTAAACACTGGTTTATGCACTTAATGATTTGGGAAAATTTATAAAGGCATATGACAAACTATATGAAGTTCTTGAGATGGTTTGAGGTGGTGATGGAGTGTCTGGATTACATATTACAATTGCATACTGGTTTCAGTGAAGAGAAACATAGCATGCTCATGCATTGCATAGTCAGGTGGTGACCGCGATGGGCCACAGAGTTGATGCGGTGACCGTGATGGGCCGCAAAGTTAAGTAGTAACCGAGATGGGTTATAGAGTAGTTTCGAGTGTATTAGACGATCTATTCTATCCGGGTTTCAGAGTGGTTCCGCGTGTATTAGACTGTCCATTCTATCCGTGCGAGGATTTAACTTCTGTGTGTTGGGCCTGTGAGAGGCTAACTTACGTAAATTGTGGTTGATGCGGTGACCGTGATGGGCCGCGAAGTGAAGTAGTGACCGTGATGGGTTATAGATTGGTTCCATGTGTATTAGACGGTCCATTCTATCCGAGTTTTAGAGTGGTTCCACGTGTATTAGACGGTCCATTCTATCCGTGCGAGGATTTTACTTTGGTAATGATGGTCTGTGAGAGACTGCACGTGTGCTGGTCCGTGAGAGACTGCACCTTGGTAATTCCAAGAGTTGTGTACATTGGCATATACATAATGCATTGGGATGGTTGACCTGTGAGTCATGATTTGATATGAGCTAATGAGTGGAAATTGATGTGTGCAAGTATCTTATGAATTCAAAGTGCCTACTGAGTTGTTGTAATTGTTGATTGTATTTGTACTTGCAACATGATTTAAATGTTAAATTCGCTGTTTTGCAAAGATGTAGATGTTATACATTTTAATAAGTGAACATACTTATTTATTATTGTTTTCATAGCATTGAAACATGCCATGAATGTATTTGTTATCTTTGACATAACTGCTATATGGTAATTGTTAATTTCGATTGGTGACCCTTTACAATTATTGTGGAAAATTGGGTTTCGCCCTCATATGATACCCAAACCCGTCCACCGAAGGTTACACTAATGACGAAGACGTCGTTAGTTTTCCTTGATCTTCACGTACGGAGTATTTGTGGACGACGCCGAGGGTCCGACAGCTGGAGTGGAGACTAGACTTGTAGAGAATGTGGTGAAAATCCTTGCTACTATAGTTGTAGTGCATGATGAGATCAGTTTAGTCTTGTTGTATAGGGCCTAGTGCTTGGTGGATGTATTTATTTGTTTTGGGATAGTTGTATATCTTTTCTGCACTCTGATAATGTTTTAGTGGGTCCATGATATGAATTTTTGAGGTATTATGACAGTGACTTTTGTTGATGTACTACCTTTTGATATATTAAAAGTATTAATTCTCAAAATTAAATTACTTGGCTATAATTATGATGTAATTATTTAATCACTTTTGTCATTTGAATTTACGACGTATTATTTTATGAAATGACTTAAGTTTAATTCCTTTTATTTCTTTTGAATTAATTCTGAAAATTCTTTTATCGGTTTAAAAAAAAACATACACTCGCGCTATTAAAAATCGGGGTGTTACAATGACCACTCATAAATCAAAATGACTACACTCTAAAGGAGTGCAACATGCGGCATAAAAACCACTTTATAAGGATAGTGCTATTATGACCACTCAAAAATCAAGGGGACTATGGTATAAAACCGCTCTAAAAGGATAGTTGTATTAGGACCACTCAAAACTCGGCAGAACTACGGTATAACAACCACTCTAAAATATCGAAGGGACTAAAAGAAATGGGAGAAGTGGCTCGGTAACAATCGAGTAGAATATAAGAGGGAGAAAAGAAAAAATTGGGAAATGCATCCAACTTTGGTGTGCTTTTCACAATAAATTAACACTCTTTATATAGTGATGGAAGCAAACCCACATATGTTTTCTATCCAATGTGGGACTTCAACAAAATTTTGAGAATATTTATATAGTGATTAAAACTATTCAAAATGATAGTTTTCCAATGTGGGACTTCAACAATTTTTAAATTCACACATTATGTTCCAACAAAAACTAATCAATATATCTTATAAATTTATATACTAAAAAAGTTTACGTTTGTTGATCTTTAGGAAGTTGTATCTCTGCACTGTAACCACTTAGATGATATTTTTTTTTAGTAGAAGGTCGCATCTCCGGGATGCGACCATCTACTAAAAAATAAAAAATAAAAAATAACGTTTATAGATGGTCGTATTTCGGTGATGCGACCTCCTACTAAAAAATAAAAAAAATTAATTTTTATACATGGTCGCATTTCGGGGAAGCGACCTCATACTGCAGAGTAAAAAATCCTTCATGTGGTCGCAAGGTGGGAATGCGGACCCCTGAAGATAAAAAAATAGAACATTTTGATAAATAAATTTTAATGTATGGTATTTTGGAAAATTTTAAAAAATGAGATATAAAAAACAAAACCAAATTATAAAATATAAATTAATTTAAACCCAAAAAAAATTAACTTACTGATGAAAATGTTTTTACCAATCTACTTTCAAACCCCTTAGGATTCAATTATAGTATAGCAAAAGGGTTGTACTAATCTAATTACCGATCTCTCGCATAATTAAAAAGGATAATCGTAACAAATTCATATGTAAATTGACAAACAGACTTAATTCTATTTCTAGCAATCAAGCTTGTTAGATGAGATAATCTAAGTCCGACTTAAACATGTAGTTCTCACTCACATATCAAATCTAAATTCATGCCTTAGGTGATCAAGCTAAAACACGTATGACGAATAAGATTAAATCATTGAAATCATAGCATAGAAATATATATCTGTATATAGAAATCAAATTAGATACATCCAAGTTAAAGAGTTACATCGATTCCCAACAAAAGAAAATTAGCAATCCATAGCCATGGATGCTTTCAAGCTCAAAGCGAAGATCTAAGAAGAAAGGATGGCACTGTGATGTCTCGGGAACAATTCCAGCTCTCGATTGATCCCCAATCAAGCAACCAGTTCTTTTTTCTGTCTTCTATCTTGATTTCTCTTTTTTAACTCAGTAACCGCTTTTTTTGAAGACTGCCCGTGCGTTTTTAAAGGAAATGAGTTGATGGTCTCGCTTAAGCCAGGCCAATCTGGCTTAAGCCAACAGATTTCTTCATGCTTAGGAAAGGTTGCCCGCTTAAGCTAGAAAATATATGGCTTAAGCCAACTGGGTTCTTCAAAATCCATGTCTCTGCCTCATTTTCGCTTAAGCCAGCTAAGCTTTGGCTTAAGTGGTCCTTCTAGTTTTGCTTTCAGAATCCTTCTGGCTTAAGTCAACCTGTTTTGGCTTAAGCCAAGTTCTTCAACTTTGACTTTTTGCTTTACCTTTGCTTGGACAACTTTGATATTTCTCCTACAATTAAACATAGAGTAATTAATACTTATAATTAACATATTTACCATAATATTTATATAGAAAATAACTACTTGCTAAAATAACCTATTGAGGGATAATTTAACATATATTTTAAACATTTCAAACGTATAAGTGCCTAAAAGGTCATGGAAAATTAGATAAATTTGGCACTTATCAACTTCCCCCAACTTAAGAATTTGTTGGCACTTATCATCAATAATCAAAATCAAAAAATATTTCCACTTTGCATGATCACAAGCTCCACTCATAAAACTCCCTAACAGAATGTCATACACAAGTAATGGTCATAACAATGATATGAATGCAAATTCCATGAATCCATTAGGCAAATCACACTATCCATGTATTCAACCAAAGGAAATTTCAATGATTCACACAAGTTCTTTTAGAACCAAATCAAGGTAAGTGTTTCACTCATGTTCAGCCATTGAATCACAACAAATCAAGTTTGTTACCTGTCTCAACAATTATCAAGATTGCATAGTTAATCAAGGATCACTAAGGGCTTTTCAGGGTTGTAATGTGGCCAGGTTTCAAAGAATATTGGTTTTTCTGGATATCAAAGTACTTTCAAACTAAGAGAGCAATTATAATGAGATTTACAATAAAACCATGCATTCATGCTCACTTCACTTTTCCTTTTTACCAATCCCTTTTTGTCACCCTTATTTTCACATTTGGATTTATATAACCCTTTTTCTTATCATTCTCATAATTTTCTCAATCTTTCTCTTTATCTTTCTGGTTTTTTTTTATTTTGTTTTTTTTTGGAGAACAAGATTATGTACTAAAGATTATGTACCAAAGAGAACACGAACAGCTTCCACTTCCCCCAACTTTGCATAAATGCATACAATCCAATTATAAATGCTCTTTTAACTTTGAAAGTAAGGGATAAACATTGTTTTTCTTTAGGGTGTGGGATTAAACAAATGAACAAAAATACTTTTCATTTCAGGCTCAAAATGGGTAGACAATGGATATTCCTATACAAGGGTAGGCTATTTGGTCAAGTAGCTATATACTCTAATGAACAAAAATTGCCTTGATATTTTCCTATCATTTCCATGCAAACAAAATAATCAGAGACTCAAACAAATCCAACTGTGCAAAACAAATGGTGAATCTCTCATACTTACATTGTTTAAGGTCACACTCCCTCACCAAGTTCAGGTACAAATTTCCTGATTTCAAACATTTCAAGGTTATGCCAATGACTTTCATGTGAAAAATACAATATACATGTCATGGCATCATGAGTGCAACCACAAAATCCATCAAGGAGATATATTTCTAACTTTTAAATTTCAAAACAATCATGCAAAACTTTTGACTTTTCATGAATCATAATTACGAAAATGAACCAATCATCATGCAATTAAGTACCAGGCAAACATGGTATTATCAACCAAAAGGTACTAATTAACCAAACTAAACAATGAAAAAAAGTATTGAAATAAAAGTGCTAGAACTGAAAATAAAATGGCAGAAATTTAAAATGAACTCTTTTTGTGATGTGGTGTGTGATAGCTCATCAATCCACATCCTCTTGGTCTATTTGATCCACCATGTGCTGCTCTGTTCCATCTTTCTCGGCCTGATCAACTCCATCTGCTCCTGCTTTTGTGGTTGAACCAGCAGCTGCTCTCTGACTGCCTTCTCCCTCATCAAAAATTGGCATGTCCCCAGGCCAAGCACAATGTGATTGAAATTCATTATAGGATAGCCATCTATATGGTGGAGGACCCTCATGAACCGAAACAGTGTATGATTGCTGATAAATAGCATCATCGGCCCTGTAATTAGCAGCTTCTTGTCTGAAAATATGCTCCTGCCTGTTGTAAAGCTGCTCCTGTCTAGCATACATAAATTCCTATCTGGAAAACATCTCTGCATCTGCTCTTAGAGTAATAACATCTGCTGCATAGGATCTATCGGTTGTTGTGGAGATGGTGGTGGTAATGCGGCAGATTGTGCTCCTCCTATTTCCTCAGTTGGGTTTATGCAATGTTGTCTTCTAAGGGCATCATTGATCGCATGTCTTATGTCAAGATGAGGCTGATCTGGGATATTCACCCCCGGTCTTTGCATAGCTGGGTAATAAGTGAAGGAAAGATTAGTGGTGCAGGCTCCTAATCTGTTGCAATTCTATGAATTTCATCTGATATTATTGATGCAACATCCACTGAGAATTGTTCAATGATGCAGTAAATCAAACACGCCCTTGACATGTTGATTCCTGATGTGTGTAAGGTGGGCTTGATGTTGGACAATAGAAAAGTCATCCAAATTTGTGTCAGTGTCTTCATCTGGGATCTTTTTATTTCCTTCGTTCCTGCCTCCCAACCTGATACGCACAATGTTGGCATTATCTCATTGTTAATGACTCTGTTCTCTGGTGGCATCATTTTTTGGTATCCACATAACCCTTCCTCGTCTAATACTGATTGATCTTCCAGATATGCACTAATGGTATTCCTATCATAAAGAATTCTTTTCCCCAGAACAAATGATTCCCTTCTTGCCTGTTGATTTGTAGTATACGCATTGGCATAAAAGTATTTGACAATATCGGGATTGAATTGCTTTGGCAGTGTTGCTAACTTTCTCCATCTCCTTCTTTGTAGCTCATGTTGAAATACCTCATACTGCCATGGGAGAAGCTCCACTCTTCTTTCTTTTATAAATTGCAGCAACTTAATAGCCAAATACCTTAAGAATTTGATAGAGGATCTGAATTTCTTCTTGTCAAACTCTAAAGTCGTGTAACACCCCGAGTTTAAAACACAGCGCGAGTGTATTTTTTTTTTTTAAATAATTAATTACAAATAACTTTCCCATTCATCACTTCAAAAGAATCGAAATAAAAAGTTTCCTTTAATCCGTTTCTTAAAAATAGTACGTCGTGGATTAATCGATGAACGTAATTAAATAACTTCATCGTAATATCACTAAGTACTTAATTTTGGAAATTTAATATTAAACATTAATACATTCCAAAATATTAGTGTCATATCATACCAACAGAAAATATCAGAGTGCATGGTTTAGCGGAAAGAAAACAAATTACATTTCCAGCTCAAATCCTATACATCAAGTCTAACTGATCATGCACTACAGCTACAATAGCACAGATTTCCTTCGCATCCCAAACAAGTCTCATCCGACTCTGCCGCTCTCCTCGATGTGACCTCCTCCTCCTCCTCATCATACAGAGAGGGATCAGTCTCCTCCGAAGTCAGATTGATGCATA
Source organism: Cicer cuneatum (assembly GCA_037974295.1). Lineage (NCBI taxonomy): Eukaryota > Viridiplantae > Streptophyta > Magnoliopsida > Fabales > Fabaceae > Cicer > Cicer cuneatum. The sequence continues at coordinate 61,896,903 of JBBPBO010000005.1, forward strand.
GTCTCGGTCGCTTCGGCGGTGCTGGAATCTCATAGCAATCATCGGAGATCCTAGACGGACCCGGAATATCAGCTGCTACTGGCTTCGGCTCTTTGTTCTTCTCTTCCACCTCAGAATCACGTGCCTCTCCTCCAATCACTGGGTTTGGAGTCACCACTCCTACGGTGGCCTCCGTCTCAACCCCTCTAGCTGGCTCCTCAGCATCATCAAAAATTCCGTGCGCCTCCAATATCAAACAGGAAGGCACGGGAAAGTCAATCCTCGCATAGCTGTGCTCCACGTAGTGCACCACTCCATTGGTCCTACAGGTCCTCGTCAATCTCCCCGTGTGTGTAGCCCTGCTTGAGGTGGGGTCGTATACCCAAGCAATAGGCACAGAACGATCAATGAAGTCGAGCGACGTTTCCGTCGTCTCGGGTCCCACAGGTGGCATGGGTTTGGGGGGCATATGAGGGCAAAGGCCAATTTCCACAATATAATAGCAAGGGTCACCGACCGAAATTAACAAATAATCACATAGCATATATCTCACAGCAACAATTATATCCATGGTATAACATATGAGAATGATGAAAATAATGATGCTCATTTGAAATTTAATGACATATATGCCTTTTCAAAAACAGCAGCCAATTATTATGAAAATATGTGGTAAGTACAACCAACACTTCAGCAATCACAATCATTAATCAGAAATTCAGATTCTATAAAGTACTCACACACATCAATTTCCAACCATCATCATATAACCAAATCGTGACCCACCGGTCAATCACCCCGATGCAATATGTATATGCTCATGTATATAATTTCATAGAATCACCAAGGTGCAGTCGCTCAACAGACCAGCACAATTTAAATATGTATGACTTTAATGGCCTTCAAGACCAGGGTGCAATCGCTAAATAGATCAGCACCAGTGCAATCGCTCAATAGACTAACACTTGTGCAGTCGCTCAACAGACCAGTACCTGCACGTTTATCATATACCAAGGTACAATCGCTCAACAGATCAGTACCTAGTGCAGTCGCTCAACAGACCAGCACTCATTCAATCGCTCAACAGATCAGCATGTGATCGCGCATTTCAGGGTATGAACGCTCAACAGTCCAGTACCAGTGTAGTCGCTCAACAGACTAGCACCTATATAGCAAGGTACAATCGCTCAACAGATCAGTACCTAGTGTAGTCGCTCAACAGACCAGCACTCGTGCAATCGCTCAACTGATCAGCATGTGGTCGCGCATTTTAGGGTACAGACGCTCAATAGTCCAGTACCAGTGTAGTCGCTCAACGGACCAGCACCTATATACCAAAGTACAATCACTCAACAAATCAGTACCTAGTGCAGTCGCTCAACAGACCAGCACTCGTGCAATCGCTCAACAGATCAGCACGTGGTTGCGCATTACTCTGTGGCCCATCGCGGGTAACACTTGACTATGCAATGTATGAATATGCAGTGTTTTCTCTTTACTGAAACAGTATGCATTATCAGGAAAATTCAACCTTTCCATCATTTTTCAAAACATCTCAACATAAACAATATCATCATCATCACAATCATGATTAACAATCAAGTAATCATTAACACTTTGCATTATCTCAAAATTCCATTCTTACTTATCACAAGTCTTTTCCCCAACTCTTAAAATTAATAAAATAGTATTTAAAACTGAGATTTCTGGAAAATACGAAGCTGTATTCGAATACAGTAGCCAAAAACAGTGCAGAATTACACTCTGTATTCGAATACAGCCCTCTGGTATTCGAATACAGAGGCAGTCTCAGTGCACAAATCAACATTTTTCACTACATCAGTAAAGTCTCAAAAACTTCATCACCACCACTTCAAACTATCACCAAAAGTTCCATTTTAATTCACCACAACATTCCCAATATTCCCCAACACTTAGGGTTTATAAAACACTGTTGAAAAACTTGGAATTTCTGAAAAAGTCGAATCTGTATTCGGATACAGAAGCATGAAACTGCAATTTTAACATTCTGTATTCAAATACAGCATGCCTGTAGTCGAATACAGAAGACAAAACATTGAAAGTTCAGTATTTCCTCCCAGGTCATTAAAGGTTTTCAAAACATCATCCTCACCTCTTCAAAACTATTTCAGGAACTCCATTTTAAATCATTTTAACCCTTCTCAATATTTCCCAACACCTTGAAATTCACATGACAGAGTTTAAAACTTGATTTTCTGGAAAACACAAATCTATATTCGAATACAGCTTCCTTGTATTCGAATACAGAAGCTAAAAACTGATTTTCTGGAAAAACTCGAATCTGTATTCGAATACAGATCCCGTGTATTCGAATACAGAAGCCATAATTAGTAAAAATCTGCACTCTGTATTCGAGTACAGCATGCCTGTAGTCGAATACATATGCAAATATAGTGTTAAAATTTCACTTCTATATTCGAATACGACATGGTCGTAGTCGAATATAGATGCTAAGTCAGAAGCAAAAATCCTTCCTCTATATTCGAATATAGGGGCTCGTATTCGAATACAAGTTTGAAAACTTAAGTAAAACATAAGCTTGACAGGTTGTATTCGAATACACACATGTTGTATTCGAATACACCTTCGAAAACCAGTGAAATTTTTCCTGAGACTTCAACACATTTCAAACTGTTTCTTTTTGAAAAAAAGAACAACCAAACATCAAAACAGATTCAGCACTTTTCCAGAAAACACTTTCATCATCTAAAATCCCTTTTCCTTTGAAAACATCGACATCACCAGAATCACTCAAATAGAAACAGAAGCAGAATGATCAACATCAGAATCATCCAAAAACAGAATGATCAACATCAGAATCATCCAGAAACAGAATGATCAACATCAGAATCGTCCAGAACCAGAAACAGAATGATCAACATCAGAATCATCCAGAAATAGAAACAGGATGATCAACATCAAAATCATCCAGAAACAGAAACAGAATGATCAACATCAGAATCATCCAGAAACAGAAACATAATGATCAACATCAGAATCATCCAGAACCAGAAACAGAATGATCAACATCAGAATCATCCAGAAACAGAAACAGAATGATCAACATCAGAAACATCCAGAACCAGAAACAGAATGATCAACATCAGAATCATCCAGAACCAGAAAATGCACCTCCAAAACCACATGCATGGTATTCTCCAGCATGCTTACACAACCAACACAACATGCAAAGCATATTCTAGCTTTCTCACACAAACAGAATGACATTAATACATTCAGTCAAACAAAAATCATCACATAGCAGCAACACCAACAGAATGTGTTTTCGCATTTTATAACAACATTCAAAACAGTTTATGAATCATGTATTTTAATCATCTTTAAAATAACATGCAAAACATTTTTCAGCTTTCCCACACAAACCAAACAGCATTGCAGTAACAACTAGAACAGCAACATCACAAATTCATTACACATCACAGAATGCAATTTCTTCATTTTTTTTTTCAAAATGTCATTGCAAAATAGTTTTTCTTCAAAACAGTGATGAAAACATCAGTAATGCTATGTCAGTTATGCATTTACAGCCCTAATACAACTAGAAAGTGGAAGGTGCCCTTACCCTTGTTGCGTTTCTGCTACTTCTCTCGTTTCTGCTGTCGTTCCCGTTTACACGTCAAAAACCGGTGAAACTGCCGCTTGCGTTTGGTGCTACGAAACTGGGCTCTCTGGCTCCGTAATGATGTGGGGAACAACTTTTGTACTGGGGGTTTTCTGGTTTGGTGCCTAGGTTTCCAATTAATGGCACTTTTGAGGAACTCCCTCTTTTTTCTTTTAAATCGTGAACTGGAAATGGAGGAAAACAGAATAGGAGGGAAAGGAGTACTGTTACATGCAGTATGGGCAGTGAAGGAGAAGGAATGGTGTTCTGATTTCACCATCCTTCTCACTCCTATTTATAGGCTTGTGTGGGTGCCACCTCACCCGACACTTGTCTGATTTTCAGCACTTCACCCGTCTCATCGCAATTAGCCGCTAATCCCTTAATTAAATGTCCGTTAATTTAATTACTTGTAATTAAATTAATTTATTCTTAATCCAATAATTTTAATTCATCTTCCAAAATAAATATTTATATATATATATATATATATATTTACTCAAAACATACATATATTAAATATTTTACAAATATCCCCAAAATACACTTGAAATTAATTCCATAATTTTAATTTAAAAATTAAGGGTTTTACAAGTCGCATGCTTATGTGAACCAGCCTGAGAAGTTTCCCCTCTTGGTCTTTTGTGTGGGTTTTTGGTTGTTGCCATTCTGGAAAGAAAAAAAAATTTAGAAAAGAACAAATAAAACTCAAAGTTACTTCCAATAGGCAAACCAAACTCTACAATTTTCTTTGAACATTGCAGCCAATATCAATCATGATTCATGGAAATGAGCATTTTCAAGCAAATGCAAGTGTAGTTTCAAAAATAATCTCTTCCTCAAAAAGATGTTCATGAACTAATTTCTATTCACTTGTGTTTGTTCTTTTCTATATTTCCCAGTCATTGTTGCTGAACCATTTTAATATTCATTCAATGATTTTCACAAACATCTATAGTGCGATACGAGGCTTTGGTTCATTTTCAAGCTCATGAAACATAATAAACATATTTCAACATCCCATAAACTCTGTGAGATCATTGTTTTTCCACACTTTTATGTAGACACATGGGATTGTATTTAAAGCAAATCATTGCTCAATTATTTATAGCATCAAATTAAGCATAACCTTCTCTTGAGCATTTTGTCAAACACTTAGTATACAATAGTTCATGCTCATGGTTACAAACACTTAGGCACCTATCTTCAACACATGACCAAATTGATTCAACAGCCCCTCAATCATAACAGATGCACAATGTCAATCAAAATATATAGAGAGAATCCAAGCATTTCACATTCTTAGACACACTCTTAACCTTACTTCTCTCTAGTTCATTAACCATAAACAAAATTATTATTCTCTTTCAAGTTCAAAATATGCAATCCTTTTTCATGGCAAAATAATTGATCCATTCGTACTTACCCATGAATTCCCAATTTAGAACCCTAGGTTGCAAAATTAAATTGAGGAGAAAGAGTTTACTTACTTGAGAGGAGAATTAATGAACTATTGATGCAAGTGAGAAATCGTGAGTGAGAGTGAGAGGAATCATGATTGAGGATGAGAGAAAACGTGTGTTTGTGTGAGAAGGGAGTACGGCTTAAGGAAGGGAGTACACGACTTAAGCCAAAATTAACCTGAAAGTATTTATTTTTTCTTTTCTACAGTGTTATACCGCTTAAGCCAAGGTTCCTCTCGCTTAAGCTAAAAATGACCAGAGAAGGCTCTATTTTGTCCCTGTAAATCTCGCTTAAGCTGAAATTGTCTTGCTTAAGCGAGGGACCTGAAATTCTGCATAATTATGCAGAATAAGACTTGGAACCCTTGTAAAAAATTGTAATGCTAACCTGCCTTGCTTTTCAATCATCATGAAACATTGTAGTCTTCATTTTGGACCTGTGGCAAGCTTGAATTCATCTTGTTAGTTTCAACAATCAACAAGTCTAATTCACATTCATTCCAAAGACAAATTCACTCTATTTACACAAGTGGATACCTCAAAATTTGTTTCGCACATTATCAATGACCTTCAAGGCATCATACCAACTATCCACCATATAAGAAACTTGTGTGGATCTTAAAATCAACAAAAGATGGACTATTTCCACAAGATTCCAACTTTTACCCACAAAATTCACTTCAAATGCAATTTTTACATATTTTCACAACCCAACACTTCAAATTTTGCATATCTCCCATTTCTTACATTCTAATCACTCAAACATTCCATTTACATCATAAGAAATTTGTGGAAAGCTTAAAAATACATATTCAAGCATAATCTCTCATGATTACATTCCACACACATGAAAAACACAACTTAACATCAGCTTATACAAAATCACAACAACATCACATAATTCACAATAAAACATAACTAAACAACTGAAAATTAGCATTTAAACACAATCAAACTAAAAAGCAAGTTAAATTAACTCAAAAACCTGGGTTGACTCCGATCAAGCGCTTCTTTAACGTCATTAGCTTGACGCCTTTGTATTTTCACAGATAATTGAAGTAGAGCATAGTGGTGATCAATTTAATATCACCACATAAGTATGGCTTTAATCTCTGACCATTCACCACCCATGTCTCTTTGGACTCATTATCTTCCAATTCAACTGCTCCATAGGGTTTTACCTCTTTGATTACAAATGGACCTGACCATTTTGATTTTAGCTTTCCCGGAAACAACCTCAACTTGGAATTGAACAAAAGTACTTGTTGGTCTGGCTTGAAGTTTCTTTTTACAAGCTTGCTACCATGATACTTTTTCACTTTCTCCTTATACAGTTTTGAAGATTCATAAGCTTGATGCCTCAATTCCTCTAATTGATGTAGTTGTTTCTTTCTTTCAACTCCTGCAACATTTAGATCAAAATTAAAGAAATTTCATGGCCCAATAGGCTTTGTGCTCCAATTCTACTGGTAAATGCCATGCTTTGCCATAAACCAATTGAAATGGAGTTAACCCTATTTGTGACTTATAAGTAGTTTTATAAGCCCATAAGGCATCGTCCAGCTTTTGTGACCAATCCTTCCTTGAACTTGAAACTGTTTTCTCCAGGATCTTTTTAATTTCTCGGTTATAAACTTCAGCTTGTCCATTTGTTTGTGGATGGTAAGGTGAGGTTACTTTGTGCTTTACACCATAATGTTGCAACTCCTTGGCCAACTGTGAATTTCAAAAGTGTGACCCTCCATCACTGATAATTACCCTGGGTGCTCCAAAACGAGTGAATATGTTTTTCTTTAAGAACTTCACTACCGTTTTGCCATCTGCTTTAGGAGTTTCTATTGCTTCCACCCACCATGAAACATACTCCACAGCCACCAAGATGTACTCATTGGAGAATGAAGATGGAAATGGGCCAAAGAAGTCCATGCCCCAGCAATCAAATACCTCCACTTCCAAGATGTTTTGTAGAGGCATTTCATTTCTTTTTCTTATTCCACCAAACCTTTGGCATGCATCACACTTTTGTGCATGGAAATGTGCATCTTTGAATAGGGAGGGCCAGTAAAAACCAAATTGAAGAACCTTCACAACAGTTCTATCACCATCGAAATGTCCTCCACAAGGTGAGTTGTGGCAATGCCACAATATACTCCTAGCCTCATCAGAAGCTACACATCTCTGCAACAATCCATCAGCTCCGATCTTGAATAGATAAAGATCATCCCACAAGAAATAGGTGGCATCCCTGAGAAATTTCTTTTTCTGATGATGATTGAAATCATCAGGGATTACACCTGCTGCTTTGTAATTGGCCATACCAGCAAACGATGCCCTTTCTTGTACAATAAACAGCTTTTCATCTGGAAATTCATGTGTTATTTCTTTTTCCTTTGTGGTCACCTCATTATTCATCAGCCTGGATAAATGATCAGTGTAACAAACAATCTAATTGTTTAAGTTTAGAATTTAATTAATGGGATTGTTAATTTGAAGAAAAAAAATATACATATATATATATATATATAAAATAAAAATAAGTAGTTTAAAATTTGATAATTAAGGAAGGGGCACTAGGGTGATATTTAAATAAGGGAAGGGCAAAAAGAGAATTTCTAATTTTTAATTTTTTCTCAAAACACTCTCACGCCAACCAATCGGGTATTCTGGATTCTGATGGCACGCATATGAACCAGAACCAAACACCCACACCCGTGCACATCTCTCAAACTGCCAAAATAAGGGAACGCCCCCTCATGCATGTTGAAGATCTTCCAATATCCTTCATCTACTCATCTTAAGCTTCTGTTCACATCTATTTATCTCAAACGATTAAACCCAAATGCAAGTGAGTTCGAATTCTTCTTTTCCCCTTTTATTTGGTTAACATTGATTTATATGTTTAAATGAGTCTAAATTTATATATTGACAATCAATTTGAAACATGCATGCAAGTAATCTGTTGAAAATATATATATATATATATATATAAATAATTTTATAGAAATTCAGAATTTGTGTAAATTTATTTTAATATATTAGGTTTATAATTTTGGTAAAGTAGTGATTTGGTGCAGGTACATAGTAGCCATCATTTGGCATAATTCTTCAGTTTAACTACGTACCTCATTTAAGATGGGAGTGAAGTAGTTTTTGACCAAAAGCCACATATGATTTATTGAAAATTTAAGCTTATTTATGTGAATTTATTTGTTAATTTAGAACTGTGTATGTTGTTGTGTCTCTAGATGTGATGTTGTGAATGAATTATATGTTAGGAAAATATTAATCAGTGGCGTATAACTAGATTTAAGGTGAGGATGCTTGTCGAGTACGATTTCTACTCGTAACTGTTACCTCTGATATATATATATATATATATATATATATATATGTGTGTGTGTGTGTGTGTGTGTGTGTGTGTGTGTGTGTGTGAAACTGATATGTTACTTTAGTACGAGGGTTTGGGGCACTGAAATTAGTTAAATAAATTGTTTTTGGGGTTATTACAGATTTGTAGAATTAGAGTATGAGGAAATGGTATTTTTGCATATAGGTTTTTAAAACTGCATCCAAATGATTTTTCATGACTCCAATGTTGTTTTTTATTTATTTTCTTTCTTGTTATGAATTCCGTTTGAATTAAAGACGTAGGATCAAATTATTATGTGTTTAGTGTATCGCTAAGTTATTTATGATTGTTGTGAATGAATGATATATTGCATATATGACATAATAAAGACATTTCATACAAAGCATCTCAGTACAACATCATTAAATCAGATCATGCATGGCCTTATTCACGGTGGAACATTCAGGTTATTCCAGGCATGGAATAACAGTTAAAGGAGAATAATCAGGACGCTGATTGGAATTTGGCCAGACCACCTTTACCAATCAGGACTTAATTATCTTGGTGACCCACATCAAGATATTGAGCGACTTTTCCTTATTCCAAAGGATAGGATTAAAGGTCTAGAATTTAAGAAAAATATAATAATAATATTATTATCATTATAACTAAAACTTTTCTAAAGAAACTCAGACCATTCCCCTTTATTTCATAGCTCACTGAGATATTTTATCTCACCCCGTTTTTCTTTTATTTAGCAGCTGGAGGAACCTGAGATATGAATTTAGCATCAGGAGATCATTCCAAGCTTAGGGAATTAGAAATTTGATGTTTATTTTATTTTAGATGTAATCAGACAAATCATAGTTTATTTTCAATATGTAATATTTTATGAATCTACTGATCAAGTTGTGAACTATATTTATATATGTAGTTTTCAGTATGTTGGTGATTCTAAAATATTATTCATTATTTGTTACCTCTATTTTATTAAGGTGTATGGGTCCAATTGTCATATTCTAGACAACTGACAATGGGTCTTACATTTTGGTATCAGAGCCAGGTTGATCAATAGGACTATGGGTTATGGGTTAGGAATTAGAATAAATTTTCTTTTACTATATATTCTAATTATCATTTCACCTAATATTAAGTCTGATCAACTTAGTATTTTGTGTATGGTTTACAGAATTATGGCTGAAGGATCTAGGAGGAATTTTGCTCCTGAAGACAGTATGATCCCACCAACCACTGCTGAACCATGGGAAAGGGTTATGGAAGCTATTCAAATGCAAGCCACGGCTACCCATAATTTGGTACAAAAAATGGTAATGCAAAGAGATGGCACTCCAAATGCCAATAGGGTGTTTTATGATTTTCTTAAGTTGCAGCCTCCAACCTTCCAGGGCAGCCACAATCCCTCAGAGGCCCAAACTTGGTTGGATGAGATTAAGAAGGCATTTGAAGTATGTATTGAAGAACAAAAAGTGGCATTTGCTGCCCATCTACTGAAGGGTGGGGCAGAGTATTGGTGGAGGAGTGCAAAGACTTACTATATATTCTAATTATCATTTCACCTAATATTAAGTCTGATCAACTTAGTATTTTGTGTATGGTTTACAGAATTATGGCTGAAGGATCTAGGAGGAATTTTGCTCCTGAAGACAATATGATCCCACCAACCACTGCTGAACCATGGGAAAGGGTTATGGAAGCTATTCAAATGCAAGCCACGGCTACCCATAATTTGGTACAAAAAATGGCAATGTAAAGAGATGGCACTCCAAATGCCAATAGGGTGTTTTATGATTTTCTTAAGTTGCAGCCTCCAACCTTCCAGGGCAGCCACAATCCATCAGAGGCCCAAACTTGGTTGGATGAGATTAAGAAGGCATTTGAAGTAGTGCCTTGTATTGAAGAACAAAAAGTGGCATTTGCTGCCCATCTACTGAAGGGTGGGGCAGAGTATTGGTGGAGGAGTGCAAAGACTTATCTTCAGACTCAAGGAACCCCTATGAATTGGGAACACTTTGAGGTGGCATTTTTGGACAAGTACTATCCAAAATGTGCTAGAAGACAAAAGGAGTTGGAGTTTGTGCACCTACAACAAGGAGACATGTCTGTTGCAGAGTATGTTGCTAAGTTTGAAGAACTGGCCAGATTTCCCCCACATGCTCAGTATGCACCCACTGAAGAATGGAAGATAAACCAGTTTGAGTGGGGATTGAGGCCTGAAATCAGAGGGAACATAGGCCATATGGAGCTTACTAATTATTCTACTCTTCTACACAAGAGCTACATTGTTGAAGACAATTTAAAGAAGGTACAAGAGGAGAGACAGGCTAAGTGGCAACAAAAGAGAGAGTCTGGAAAATTTGGCCAACAGTTGAAGGTAAAGACTCCCCAAGGGAAGGGGAAACAAATACAGACCTCCAGTTCGCCAATAGAAAAGAAGTGTCTTAAATGTGGCAGAGATCATGGGGGAGAGTGCTTGGTTGGAAAGCAAGTCTGCTACTACTGCAAAAAGCCTGGTCATATGGCTCCCTCTTGTCCAGTACGTCAAAAACAAGCAGAGTCTAACCCAAACCAGCCTAACACGGGGAGGGTCTTTGCTCTCAGTGAAAAGAAAGGTATGAATCATAATCTACTTACTGGCATTGGATTCATAAATGAAATACCTTTAATTGTCATGTTTGACACTAGTGCATCCCATTCTTTCATCTCTTCTGATTTAGTTTTGCAAAATAATATCCCTGTACTTGAAATGCCTTCTCCCTTAGTTGTAAGCATTGTATCTAAGAATTCAATAGAGACCTCCTTAGTATGTCACCAGTGTCTAATCACCCTGTATGATAGAGTTTTTCTAATAAACTTGGTATGTTTGCCCCTTAAGGGCTTAGACATCATATTAGGAATGGACTGGATGTCCGACCATTCAATAACTCTGATTTTCCACGGAAGAAATGTCATAATTCCTCTAGAAATTTCTCAACCTGAGGAAACCAAATTCCCCTCCTTGACCAATAGTTCTCTACTCTTCCAATGTCTGACTAGTGGGGTTCAAGTTGTACTATTATTACTATCCTCAAATTCAGGGTCTGAAATGGACTTGTCCAATATTCTTGTAGTCAGTGAGTTCGAAGATGTCTTTCCAGAGGATGTGATATCATTGCCTCCTGTGAGGGAAATAGAGTTCTCAATAGATTTGGTCCCTGGAACAGGGCCAATCTCCATTGCCCCTTACAGGATGTCCCCATTAGAATTAAGTGAGTTGAAAAACCAATTAGAGGACCTAATAACCAAGCAGTTTATCAGACCAAGTGTGTCCCCTTGGGGAGCCCCTGTGCTCTTAGTAAAGAAGAAGGATGGCAGTATGAGGTTATGCATAGACTATAGAAAATTGAATAAAGTGACCATCAAGAATAAGTACCCTCTGCCCAAAATTGATGACCTTTTAGACCAATTAGGAGGAGCTACCTTGTTCTCCAAAATTGACTTGAGGTCAGGGTACCACCAAATTAGAATAAGGTCTGAGGATGTACCAAAAACAGCATTTAGAACTAGGTATGGGCACTATGAATTTTTGGTTATGCCTTTTCGTGTAACCAATGTCCTAGCTGTGTTCATGGACTACATGAATAGAATTTTTAGGCCATACTTAGATAAGTTTGTGATAGTATTTATAGATGACATACTAATATACTCTAAGACCCTAAAGGAACATGCAAGTCATCTTCAAATAGTGTTGCAAGTACTTAGGGATAGAAAACTTTATGCCAAACCAAGCAAATGTGAGTTTTGGATGTCAGAAGTAAAGTTTCTAGGGCATGTGATTAGTAAGGAAGGAGTGGCAGTGGATTCCTCAAAAGTAGAGGCAGTGCTGAATTGGGAACATCCTAGGAATGTGACAGAGGTTAGAAGTTTTTTAGGACTGGCGTGTACTATAGGAGATTCATTAGGAAATTCTCCCAAATTGCCCTGCCTCTAACTGAAGGTGCAAACACGAGAAGGGGGGGTTGAATTGTGTTTGACTTAACTTGAATACTTTTCCTGTTTTTATACTTTTAAAACAAAACTTGATGTATAATTAAAAACAGAGTTAGCAGCGGATAAAAAGTAAAAATAAAACTCACAGTTTTTATACTGGTTCACCATTAACGAGGCTACGTCCAGTCCCTTCACCTTGAAGGATTTCACTAATTCAAACCTTGAATTACAACCTTTATACTGACCCTCCAAGTCAGTCTTCTCAAACAGTCTAACAATCCTAGACTTCTTTGAGGAATGCAGCTCTTGTCTTCAGCCAATCTGACAATCACAGATTGTAGAAGAAATCACAACAATATGAATCTAATTGCCAAGTAACCTGCTACCCCTTCTGACTCCCTCAAATTGTAGACTCTACTTCAACAACTTAGATTTAACACACAACACTATGAATCTAATTGCCAAGTAACCTGCTACCCCTTCTGACTCCCTCAGATTGTAGACTCTACTTCAACAACTTAGATTTGACAAAGTGCAAGGAAAATAACACGAGTACTTGCTTCTTGAAAGCTGGAACTCACAATTGACCTCTCTGAAAACTTGAGTGTTTGCTTGGGAAGTGTATGACTCTTTTTTAATTTTCGATGTTAAGTATTCTGCCTTGAGCTTCCTTTTATAGATGTAGATTAGGGCTTCTTCCAATGCTTAAATTCGAGCTGAATCTTGCTGAATTCTCTGTAAAAATAACTTAAACAATTGGGCTTTATTTAAATAAAAAACATATCTTTTTTAAGCTTCAGATTTCTTTCAAAAATAACTGGCCAATCAAAACTTTAGTTGCTTCCCGCCACAGCTCCTGAATTCCACAATACCTCACTTTTATTTTTGTAACAAATCTTTTTAATATTTTGATTAAAATAAATTAAAATCTCCACCGTTAATCCTCCTGATTAAATCTGGACCATTGGATTCTTCTGCGCTAGTCCACATCTGGACCAACCTAATTGATATGATGTGATCCTCTGATTTCGGCCATCCCTGGACCACACTTCCTAACCCTCTGATCTTCTGATTTCGGCCATCCTGGACTTGCACCTGATATGCTACAATCCTCTAATCTCGGCCATTGCTGAACCACACATCCTAACGCTTTGATTTCGGCCAACACTGGGCCATGGTCTGATCTTCTGATCTCGGCCAACACAGGGCCAAATAATTAATTCTGAACCATTGATTTGGAAATCTTCCCTCTGATCTGGACCAATTCTGGACTTGGTCTGGATTAAACTGAAATTAAATCTGGATAAGTAATATTTCAGTCTGGACATTTTACCGTTGATTTTGGATCAGGTCTGGATCAATTTTGGAAATCATTTCTTCTGGTCTGGACTTAGTTTCATACCCTGAACCATGCTATCTTCTGATCTGGGTCAAATCTGGATTAATTCTCTTGTTCTGGACTCATTAACTTATCTTCTGGTTGAGTCTAGAACAAGTCTGGGCTGTTTTAATTTCTCACTACCAGGCCATCTTCTGGTCAGAATAACTTCTGGAATAAATCTGATATTTGATCCCTCTTGGTCTGGACAAACTCTTCCTCTGGCAAGCTTTCCTCTGGTATGGTCCAGGTTTTCTTCTGACATTGCTTCCTTCTGATCTGGGCAAGCAAAGATATCTTCTGGTGATCCTGGAGTATCTTCTGGTAATTCCAGGATGCATTCTGGATGCATCTTCTGCCTCTACAAACTTCATTTTCTGGTTGTATTTAATGTAATAATTCAAGGTACAAAATAAGATTACATTGAGTCCTTTGGTAAACATCAAAATCCTAAGACTTAGAACCAACTTGGTTCCAACACTAACGAGACTGACTAGAAAGGACCAACCCTTTGTGTGGGATCAAAAATGTGAAAAGAGTTTTCAGACTCTTAAGACCAAGTTAACCACAGCACCTGTGCTGGCCATACCAGATCCAACCTTAAGATTTGAAGTGTATTGTGATGCATCCCTAAAAGGTTTAGGCTGTGTATTGATGCAAAACAACCAAGTAGTGGCTTACGCTTCAAGACAACTGAAGTCTCACGAGGGGAACTATCCCACTAATGACTTAGAATTGGCTACTATAGTGTTTGCCTTGAAGATCAGGAGGCATCATCTGTATGAGCACAATTTGATGTTTTTAGTGATCACAAGAGCCTAAAGTATCTCTTCGATCAGAGGGAACTTAACATGAGGCAGAGAAGGTAGGTAGAGTTTTTGAAAGATTATGAATTTGAACTGAAATACCACCCCGGCAAGGCCAATGTAGTAGCTGATGCATTGAGCAGGAAATCCCTACACATGTCTCATCTAATTATCCAAGAACTTGCATTGCTGGAAAACCTTAGGGACTCGATCCTAAATATGAAAATCCTCCAAGGGGGAATTCTTTTAAATAAACTAGAAATAACTAGTGGCCTTAGAGACCAAATTAGGCAATCTCAAGGAATGGATGAGGACTTGCAACTTAGAAAAGACCAAGAAAGATTTACACAGGCAAGAGATGGAACAATTCTATTTCAGGGCAGAATTTGTGTACCTAAGGATTCAGAATTAAAGAGACTGATACTAGAGGAAGCTCACAAAAGTAACCTAACCGTCCATCCTGGATCTACTAAGATGTACCAAGACCTTAAGAAAAATTATTGGTGGCCAGGTATGAAATTTGATGTGGCTGCTTTTGTGGGTCAATGTCTAACTTGCCAAAAGGTGAAAATAGAACATCAGAGGCCAGCCGGATTGCTACAACCTCTAGAAATACCTGAATGGAAATGGGACTCAATTTCCATGGATTTTGTTGTAGGTTTGCCACATACATGCGCTGGGTATGATTCCATTTGGGTGATTGTGGATAGATTAACTAAGTCAGTTCATTTTTTACCAGTAAAGACAAACTACAACACCCTCAAACTAGCCAAGATATTCATTAAGGAAATAGTGAGGTTGCATGGGGTGCCTCTTGGTATCATATCAGATAGGGACCCTAAGTTTACCTCCATATTTTGGAAGGCCTTTCAAAAGTCTCTAGGAACTAGATTACACCTTAGTACTGCCTACCATCCCCAAACTGATGGTCAAACTGAAAGGACCATTCAGACTCTAGAGGATATGCTAAGAGCCTTCATTTTAGAGGAAGGGGGAAACTGGGATACGCATTTGCCTCTGGTAGAATTTTCCTACAACAACAGTTATCATGCCAACATTGGCATGGCACCTTATGAGGCTTTGTATGGAAGAAAATGTAGGACACCTTTATGTTGCTCAGAGGTAGGGGATAAGGGGATCTTAGGTCCTGAAGTTATCCAAGAGACCACTGAAAAGATTAAGGTCATTAAGGATAAACTAAGGATAGCACAAAGCAGGCAAAAGAGCTATGCTGATATCAGGAGGAGATCTTTGGAATTTGAGGAGGGGGATCATGTGTTTTGAGAGTTACCCCCACTATTGGAATTGGAAGAATGCTAAAGGTCAAGAAGCTAAACCCTCGTTTTGTTGGTCCCTTTCAAATATTGCAGAGGATAGGTTCCTCTGCATACAAAATAGCTTTGCCACCCAATTTATCCAATCTACACAATGTTTTTCATGTCTCCCAGTTAAAGAAATATATTCCTAACCCTCATCAAATTTTGAGTCATGAGTCTGTCCAACTCAAGCCAAACCTTACTTATGACCTAATGCCAGTCCAAATTATAGATAGAAGTGTAAAAGTATTGAGAAACAAAGAAATTCCCCTAGTGAAGGTTGTTTGGGGAGGATCTTCTGCCGCAGAAGCAACCTGGGAAGCAGAGACAGACATGCAAAAGGAGCATCCTTACCTTTTCCATTAGGTAATTCTCTGAATTTTGAGGGCAAAATTTTCATTAAGTGGTGGAGGATGTAACAACCAATCTAATTGTTTAAGTTTAGAATTTAATTAATGGGACTGTTAATTTGAAAAAAAAAAATATATATATATATATATATAAATAACTAAAAAAAATAAGTAGTTTAAAATTTGATTAATTAAGGAAGAGGCACTAGGGTAATATTTAAATAAGGGAAGGGCAAAAAGAGAATTTCTAATTTTTATTTTTTTCTCAAAACACTCTCACGCCAACTGATTGGGTATTCTGGATTCTGATGGCACACATATGAACCAGAACCAAACACCCACACCCGTGCACATCTCTCAAACTGCCAAAATAAGGGAACGCCCCCTCATGCATGTTGAAGATCTTCCAATATCCTTCATCTACTCATCTTAAGCTTCTGTTCACATATATTTATCTCAAACGATTAAACCCAAACGCAAGTGAGTTCGAATTCTTCTTTTCCCCTTTTATTTGGTTAACGTTGATTTATATCTTTAAATGAGTCTAAATTTATATATTAACAATCAATTTGAAACATGCATGCAAGTAATCTGTTGAAAATATATATATATATATATATATATATATAAATAAATAAATAATTTTGTAGAAATTCAGAATTTGTGTAAATTTATTTTAATATATTAGTTTTATAATTTTGGTGAAGTAGTGATTTGGTGCAGGTACATAGTAGCCATCATTTGGCATAATTCTTCAGTTTAACTACGTACCTCATTTAACATGGGAGTGAAGTAGTTTTTGACCAAAAGCCACATATGATTTATTGAAAATTTAAGCTTATCTATGTGAATTTATTTGTTAATTTAGAACTGTGTATGTTGTTGTGTCTCTAGATGTGATGTTGTGAATGAATTATATGTTAGGAAAAATTTAATCAATGGCGTATAACTAGATTTAAAGTGGGGATTCTTGTGGAGTACGATTTCTACTCGTTAGTTGTTACTGCTACCTCTGATATATATATATATATATATATATATATATATATATATATGTGTGTGTGTGTGTGTGTGTGTGTGTGTGTGTGTGTGAAATTGATATGTTACTTCAGTACGAGGATTTGGGGCACTAAAATTAGTTAAATAAATTGTTTTGGGATTATTATCGATTTGAAGAATTAGAGAATGAGGAAATGGTAATTTTGCATATAGGTGTTTTAAAACTGCATCAAAATGATTTTTCATGACTCCAATGTTGTTTTTTTATTTATTTTCTTTCTTGTTATGAGTTCCGTTTGAATTAAGGACGTAGGATCAAATTATTATGGGTTTAGTGTATCGCTAAGTTATTTATGATTGTTATGGATGAATGATATATTGCATATATGACATAATGAAGACATTTCATACAAAGCATCTCAGTACAACATCATTAAATCAGATCATGCATGGCCTTATTCACGGTGGAACATTCAGGTTATTCCAGGCATGGAATAACAGGTAAAGGAGAACAATCAGGACGCTGATTGGGGTTTGGCCAGACCACCTTAACCAATCAGGACTCGATTATCTTGGTGACCCACATCAAGATATTGAGCGACTTTTCCTTATTCCAAACGAAAGGATTTGAGGTTATGCATATGTTATTTTATTTTAGATGTAATCAGGCAAATCGTAGTTTATTTTTAATATGTAATATTTTATGAATCTACTGATCAAGTTATGAACTATATTTATATATGAAGTTTTCAGTATGTTGGTGATTCTAAATTATTATTCATTATTAGTTACCTCTATTTTATTAAGGTGTATGGGTCCAATTGTCATATTCTAGACAACTGACAATGGGTCTTACAATCAGCCACTAAGTTTTCCTTGCCACTTTTATCTTTAATTTCAAGATCTATTTCCTGCAACAACAAAATCCATCGAATCAGTCGTGGTTTAGAATCTGCTTTTGTTAAAAGGTACTTAATAGCTGCATGATCTGTAAAAATAACAACTTTAGATCCAATCAAGTAACTTCTAAATTTCTCTAAAGCATACACTATAGCTAGTAATTCTTTTTCAATGGTAGCATAATTCATTTGAGCATCATTCAACACTTTACTAGCATAATGTATGGCATGAAACATTTTATTCTTTCTTTGACCTAGCACTACTCCTACAGCATAATCACTAGCATCACACATTAATTCAAAGTCAAGGTTCCAATTAGGTGCAATAATGATAGGAGCATAAACTAAATTATGTTTCAATTGTTCAAAAGCTTTTAAACATGCATCATCAAAACGAAAAGGAGTATCCTTATTCAGAAGATTGCTCAATGGCTTGGCAATCTTAGAGAAATCCTTGATGAAACGTCTATAAAAGTCAGCATGCCCGAGAAAGCTTCTAATCCCTTTGACATTTGTTAGAGCTGGTAGCTTTTGAATGACTTCCACCTTTGCTTTATCAACCTCCATACCCTTTAATGAGATTTTGTGGCCCAGGACAATTCCTTCAGTCACCATGAAGTGACATTTCTCCCAGTTCAAGATAAGGTTTGTTTCAACACACCGTTTCAGTACACTGTCCAAGTTCACCAAGCATAAATTAAAAGAAGCTCCAAATACATAGAAGTCATCCATGAAAACTTCTATACACTTTTCCACCAAATCTGAGAAAATAGCTAGCATACATCTCTGGAAGGTTGCAGGAGCATTGCATAGTCCAAAAGGCATCTTCTTGTAAGCAAAAAAACCAAAAGGGCATGTGAAAGTTGTTTTCTCCTGATCTTCTGGATTTACAGTGATTTGATTGTAACCGGAGTAACCATCCAGAAAACAATAGAAAGCTTTCCCAGATAATTTTGCCAGCATTTGATCCGTAAAAGGGAGTGGGAAATGGTCATTCCTAGTGGCTTTATTCAGCTTCCAGTAGTCAATACACATTCTCCAACCTATGACAGTTCTGGTTGGAATTAATTCATATTTTTCATTGGCTACCACGGTCATTCCTTCTTTCTTTGGTACCACCTGGACTGGACTCACCCAGGCACTATCTGAAATAGGGTAGATCATTCCGGCTTCAAGCATCTTCACCACTTCTTTTCTTACTACTTCTTTCATGGTTGGATTCAATCGTCTTTGAGGCTAGGTTACAGGTTTAAAATCATCCTCCATTGGAATTTTATGCATACAATATGAAGGACTAATACCTTTCAAATCAGCTAGTGTCCAGCCTATTGCTCCTTGATTTGTTTTGAGAACTTCAATCAACTTTTTCATTTCATGTGGTGATAAGGAACTACTAATAATCACTGGCTTTTCAACTTCCCCTTGCAGAAATACATATTTTAAATGGGAAGGTAACAACTTCAATTCCAGTTTCTGATCAGTCTGCTTGTTGTCAGCTACATTTTCAATGCTTTCCAATGCTACCTGTAAACATTTTTCAATCTCTTGTTCTTCTTCCTCATTGAAGCTAGTATGCATGTTTATCAAAACTCTACCTAGAGGATCAAATGATTGTAACTGCTTATGTGCATCATAACACACCTCATCAATAACATCAATGGAGAAGCATTGTCCTTTGTCCTTTGGATATTGCAAAGCCTCAAAAACATTGAAATTTACTTCATCATCATGCACCCTGACCTTCAGTTTTCTTGTATCCACATCAATCATTACTCTGGTTGTCTTCATGAAAGGTCTACCCAAAATCAGCAGGACCTCTACATCTTCCTCCATATCCAAGACCACAAAATCAGCTGGAAACATAAATTTATCTACTTTCACCAGCACATCTTCTACGACACCATGTGGATATTTAACTGACCTGTCTGCCAACTGTAATGACATTCTGGTGGGTCTAGCTTCCAAGTCACCAATTTTTCTCAACATAGACAATGGCATTAAGCTGATGCTAGCTCCCACATCCAAAAGTGCCTTCCCAAGTGTTATATTCCAAATAGTAACAGGCAATGTGAAGCTTCCAGGGTCCTTCGCCTTTAGAGGGATGTATTTCTGAATAATAGCATTGCAGCTAGCATCCAGCTCAATAGTCTCCTCCTCTATAAATCTTCTCTTCTTTGTCAATAGTTCTTTCATGAATTTTGCATAGGTAGGCATCTGCTCCAAGGCTTCTGCAAATGGAATATTAATCTGAAGCCTTTTGAATATATCCATGAATCTTGCAAATTGCCTTTCTTTGTTTTTTCTTGTAGGAACATGTGGATAAGGCAGGTTTCTAACAGGTGGGGCTTTTTGTGCGCTCTTCTCATGGTTTTTCACCTCACTCTCTTTTTCTTTATTTTTCTCTCCACTAGTACCTACTTGTTCTTTTCCTCTTGCTTTTCTTTTCTCCTCCTCACTTCGTTCTTGTTTATTTTCACTCTTATGTATATCCTCACTCTTATTTTTCAGCACTTCTCTCCATTTTCTTCTTTTTGATTCTCACTTTCCTCCTCAACAACAATCACATTCTTTTCACTCTGGTTCTCACCAATACCTTCACCTATCAACTTACCACTCTGTGTTGTGATTGCTTTGCAGTGCTCCTTAGGATTAAACTCAGTATTTCCCTTAAATGCTCATTTGTGAGTGTCTGCTAACTGTTTTGCTAATTGGCCCATTTGGATCTCCAAATTCTTGAGGATGCATCAGTATTCTTTTGGTTAGCCATCGATATCTGCATAAATTGAGTCAACGTGTCCTCCAATTTTGAAGTCCGATCCTGCGGTGGTTGTTGATACTGTTGGTTCTGATATGGTGGTGGCCTATTAGAAGAAGGTCCGACATCCTGCCTCCAAGGTTGGTTGAAGTTTTGGTTGGTTCCCCTAGAGTAGTTGTTTTGATATTGACCTTGCCTTGGCTGATTAGACAAGTACTGAACTTCCTCCTCTTTGTAGGATGATCACCTATACACACATCACATCTGTTTACCTCCCTACTGGATGATGATTCCTGCATCTCCTTCAAATGTTTAGGAAGATTTGCCAATTGCTTTGTCATTTCCTCCATATGCTGTTGCAAAAGCTTGTTTTGTGCTAAGATTGCATCATTCCCTTCAAGCTCTACCATGCCTCTTTTTGTTGGACCTCTGTGGTGTTGGCCCTGCTGATCATTGATGGCCATAAACTCAATTATATCAATGGCTTCTGTTGAAGATTTAACTATCAAAGATCCTCCAACTGTGGCATCTAGGATCAACTTGTGTTGCTGGAGTAAGCCATTTCTTAAAATATGGATTTGTGTCTTTGTATCGAATCCATGGTTTGGACACTTCCTCAACATTGATTTGTACCTCTCCCAAGTTTCACATAAACTTTCACCTGCAATCTGAGAGAAAGTAGAAATAGCAGTTTTAAAATCAATAAATTTTGATTGAGGAAAATACCTAGCCAAGAATTTCTCCTCCAGTTGATTCCAATCAGATAAAATTTGTTGTGGTTGGTCAAGAAACCACTCCTTAGCTTTTCCAATGAGGGTCAAAGGAAAGAGCCTAAGAAATACAGCTTCTTCCTCAGTCTCTGTTACACCAACAGTACCACAAAGTTCATAGAACTTTGTAAGATGTATGTAGGGATCCTCATGATTCAAACCTGCGAAAGGATTGGCATACATCAATTGTACCAATCCAGTCTTCATTTCAGGTGGCCTTTGATTTCCTGTAGGTCTGCCAATTCTGATTATATTCCTTGGTGTGAAATTGAAAAAGCCTGCATCATTGCCACCATTTGTTGGTGCTCCATTTCTTGGTTCTTCTGCAATGATTGTTGTATCTTGGTTTGTAGAAGAACTTGAGATAAAAGTTGCTTCTTGCTCCCTTCTCTGCTAAGTCAGTTGTTTTCTCTTCCTTCCTTTGCTGTTATTTTTCCTAGTTGTTTTCTCTATTTCTAGGTCGAACAAAAGTTGATCAGCTGGAATCCTACCTCACATAAACAGAAAGATAACACAAATCTAGCCAAGAGGATTAGTTAACAAGATAATCAAAATGTAAATAAAACTATGTACTATATTTACGATTGCTCAAGATAACAACTAAAGCAATGCTTTTGTATTTAGACGCAATTCCCCAGCAACGGCGCCATTTTGATGAAAGTGTTTTTACCAATCTACTTTCAAATCCCTTAGGATTCAATTATAGTATACCAAAAGGGTTGTATCGTATCCACAGGGAATTGGAAATACAATGTCGTTCTTTAATGAATCACTCGAGCAATAAGTTTTCAAGTATTTCGATGATTGTTTTGGTAACCAGATTGAAATGTAAAATAAGCAATAGTAAAAAAAGGATTTAAAACACTATGAGAAAACTGTTGGAATTGGATTTCATCTATTAACTCTTCAGTATCCTATTGATTCAACATACAAATCATGTTCTATGCTTAATTTCAACACATCAGTTCTTATCTATCTCATTAATCTATTACATGAGAAGATTAACAATTCCCTAATCTAATTATCGATATCTCGCATAATTAAAAAGGATAACCGTAACGAGTTCAGATGTAAATTGACAAACAAACTTAATTCTATTTCTAGCAATCAAGCTTGTTAGATGAGATAATCTAAGTCCGACTTAAACATGTAGTTCTCACTCACATATCAAATATAAATTCATGCCTTTAGGTGATCAAGCTAAAACATGTATGAAAAATAAGATTAAATCATTGAAATCATAGCATAGAAACAGATATCTGTATATAGAAACCAAATTAGATACATTCAAGTTAAAGAGTTATATCCAATCCCAACAAAAGAAAACTAGCAATCCATAGCAATGGATGCTTTCAAGCTCAAAGCGATATCTAAGAAGAAATGACAGCTCTGTGATGTCTCGAGAACAATTCCAGCTCTTCGATTGATCCTCAATCAAGCAACCAGTTCTTTTCTCTGTCTTATCTTGATTTCTCTTGACTCAATAACCGCCTTTTTTGAAGTCTGTCTGTGCGTTTTTAAAGGAAATGAGTTGATGATCTCACTTAAGCCAGGCCAATCTGGCTTAAGCCAACAGATTTCTTCATGCTTAGGAAAGGTTGCCCGCTTAAGCTAGAAAATATATGGCTTAAGCAACTGGGTTCTTCAAAATCCATGTCTCTGCCTCATTTTCGCTTAAGCCAGCTAAGCTTTGGCTTGAGCGGTCCTTCTGGTTTTGCTTTCAGAATCCTTCTGGCTTAAGCCAACCTGTTTTGGCTTAAGCCAAGTTCTTCAACTTTGACTTTTTGCTTTTCCTTTGCTTGGACCACTTTGATATTTCTCCTATAATTAAACACAAAGTAATTAATACTTATAATTAACATATTTACCATAATATTTATATAGAAACTAACTACTTGCTAAAATAACCTATAGAGGGATAATTTAACATATATCTTAAACATTTCAAACGTATAAATGCTCAAAAGATCATAAAAAATTAGATAAATTTGACACTTATCACTTACCAATATCAAAATCAGGTTATGTGACTTCCAAATCATCTCCCAAGTTCATATATCTATACATATGAATAAATTATGCAAGTTGTTTAATATCACCTTAAAGAATTCTTAAAGAAAATAAAAGTCATATCCAACAGTACAAACACTCCACGACCATAATAGATGGCTAGCTTAGCTAACTATAGTACTAGGACAATTGTAAAGTGACAAAAGTAGGAGTTCATGTTCAGAACAAAAGTCATAAAGTAATTAAACAAGTGACAAATATCATTCTACCAATATCAGTGTTGGAGGGAAGTTAAATTTTTATTATTAGAAGTGCAAAGGTTTACGTTGAATGTTTACATTTTATTTTCTTTCAGCATTTGAATGTTTACGTTAAACATTTTATGCTTGAAGTTCTTAATACTCTTGCCTTTTTAGTCTTGTCTTTTTTGAGAAAAAAAACTTAGAGAGTTGTCTGGGTATTCCCTTTATGAATGTAGTGGAGTAGTTCTAACCTTTTCATGCTCCAATGGTACATGTACTTCAACAAGCATTTATAGGTGAGAAAATTAAATATTGAATAAGGACATAAGTGAAAGAAAAAAAAATTCCGAACAATCTCAACCTTGGTTGACGTGAATTTTGCTTATACGACGTAAATAAATTAAGGATCAAAATAAGTATTAACAAAATGAGGATATAATTAATACAAATATTTTGTGTAATTATTAATAAAACAGAGACAAATTTTAAAAAATATAATAAAGATATTTAGTAATTTGCATAAGAGTTTATGTGTAAAGTTACATTTTTTAAAGTGTTTATAATTAAAGACGAAAAAAGCAGCAAGTAGATGCATGAAATGTTTTATAGAAAAAAAAAAATAAATAACTAAATTCAGTTTCACCATTTACAATATACTTTCGACTAATATTTTAATATGACAAGAACTTAAGAAATCTTAGATCTTCCAATTAGGGATGGGAATAGACTAGGCCGCCAGACAGGGGCCTATGACCTGGCCTACTTATGGTCTGGCCAGGCCTGTTTAATAAGAAGGTTAGGTTCAGGCTATTTTTAAAGCCTATTTTTTTTAAATATGTCAGGTTCAGACTTATATAAAAGTCTATTAGGCCTGACAGGCCGGCCTATATATATATATATATATATTATTTATTAATGTTATTTTTTATTATTATTTATTAATATTATAGTTTCCTATTTTAAAGTATATGTATATATGTATTTTATTATTTATTAATGTTATTTATTAATATTATTGTTTCCTATTTTAAACCTATCAATTAGGCTATTTTAATATTATTTTATTATATTAGATTTGATTATAATTTTATTAGTTTTCCTTATATAAAACTTTCTAATGTAGCCTATTCAAAAAAATTTAAAATATAACATTTAAATATTTTAATGTGAATAAGACTTTTAAATAGGCTTTCAGGTCAGACCAGATTTTTAAAAAGACCAGGCCAAACCGAAAAAAAAGCCTATGATAGGCCGTAGGCCAGACTTAGGCCTAAAAAATTAATCGTAGGCCAGACTCAGGTCTTTCAAAGCCTGGCCTGGTCTGGCCTATTCCCACCCCTACTTCCAATTTAGACGCTTCTAAATTAGATACTTTTATTTTAACTGTAATAATTAGATTTTGGAGATTGCAACACGTCTATATTTTTAATGTAAAGTATATCACAAATAATCATAGTATAAATAAATAAATTCAATTTCACGTTTAGAATAATTTCCACTGATAATACGATATTTGATAAAAATTATAAGAAATTAGAATTTAATTTAGATATCACTACACCGAGAAAAGCTTTAGACAATATTTTTTTAAGCATTAGACATTGTTTACAAGCGCTGTGTATTTCAACGCTATTAAAGATATAGACAATGTTTTTTTTTAAATAAAAAGTGTCGTCTAATGTAACCTATAACATCGCTTTTTAATAAAAATCGTTGTTGTAAAGTACGTCAGACAATATTTTTCATTAAAAAAGGCAAGTATAGGTTACATTAGACAACATTTTACTTTAAAACATGTTGTCTAATGTAAGTTATAACAGTACATTATACATTATTTTTTTTTCAAAAGTGTTGTCTAATATACTGTAATAGGTTACATTATACATCACTTTTTAAATAAAAGCGTTGTTTAATGTTATTTATAACAGGACAAAACATCCACAATTCTTGTGCTATATATATATACACACACACATCATATTTAGAACATAAGCACTCTTATATAAAACAAAATTTTTGTTATATATATCATCATCATAGCTGTCTGAACCAACTCATGCACAACCTTATTACAAACACGACTAATTACATTAACTAAACAACCAATATACACAGTTAAGGATAAAATTAACAATCAATACTATAGTCAAGGATAAAACAATCAATACAACACTGAAATAATAATAAGTCATATGATTCTTAATTCAAGCACATATTGATAACAATATTCCTTAACTTCAGTTAATTGATCTTTAGTGTAACTCGGACTTTTGAATTAATCAAAGTACTGAAAATTAAATATAATGCAACTAAGTTAAAATTAATCAAATGAAAATATTAAATATTGAAATAATATAAACTATATAAAATAGAATTAACATACCATATTTGGAATCACATTTTGATTTGTAGCATGAAACTAATAGCATAGTATCCACAATTTATCCCACTTTTTTGACGAGAACACTAGACAAATTAAAAATATATACATCAATGCAATGATTTATAAGACAAAACTTGAATCCCGTGTTAATTTTATAAGACAAAGATTTTGTAATTAACAATATTTATAATCATACACTAAATATAATAGGTATCTATATAAAACATATATTGGTCTCTACATAATCTTGTTCAATTTTTTCTTCGAAACTTGAAATCCCCTTTGAATGCGGAATATTTGGATAGCTCTAACAAATATTTATAAATGAATATACTTAGAATAACCACACACAAACAAGCACATATATTTATACATGTTTTTATACAATTATATACTTACGTATCAAGAATAAACTTCAATTTCAAATGATTTGTATGATCATCATGTACTAAATCCAAATAATATACTATTTCTAACGTGGCATTAATGACAATGAACACCCAATGCCTCCTAAAAAAAATTCAACAAGCAAATCAAGTATAAAAAGAGAAAAGAATATACCATAAATTAAATTTGAAAGAAAATCTAATCTAGAATTATATGGTATAATAAACAACTTATTCAAATGATTTTTATTGTCCATCAGTACATCAACTACATAATCTTTGACCCGAGTTGGATTAATTTCAAACACGGATATCTAATGGCGAGATATGAAGGATAATTTGTTGATCAATTGACGTGGGCACACCAATTTTTCATACAAGTACCTTGAATGAAAATATAAACTAAGGTCACTGATTCATTTATACAAAAAAAAATCCATTCATCTAAAGTTATTTGGAATATCTTATATACATGTCAATAACAGAACCACCTATTTCTTCATGTTTGAAAAGCTCTATAATTTGTAGACATATTTGTTTCTACATAAGAAACACAAAAAATACATTTCTTCTTGGTATTTCACGCATGTCCACATCTGTAGACATATTTGTTTCTACAAATATTTCAAGACACTGCACAAATCGAGAAACATATGCACAACCCTTTTTAGGGGAAGACTTTTGAAGTCTTGCACTACAAGAAAACAACCATTTTGTGGCCAATTTAAAAAAGATTTTGTGGCAAAAAAAAACCTCAGAAATTACTGACCGAAAAAGGCCTAACAAATCATAAAAAATCCTTTTGGCTGATTGTAACCTTCGTGGTGGCAAAAAACGGTCACAATGGACTTAATTGAATGACAGTAGTAACTTGTGACGGCCTATACCCTCACAATGCTTAATTGATTGACAGTAGCAATTTGTGGCAGCCTATACCCTCACAAAATCACAACGTTAAAGCATTATTAGGGCTTAGGCCACCACAAAATCATACAGCTGCAGTTTTCTGAGGGTAAAAGCCGTCACAAATGTCTTTTATGACTGCCTAGGCCGCCACAAAGGCAGCCTTTTCTAACTGTCTAGGGCGCCACAAATGAATTGTACCATTGGCATGTTGTGGCTGCCACAAATATCCACTTTTCTCCCTATATATATCACTATTCCTCTCATTTTTCATTTCTACCTTATCTCTAAATTTTCTCTCTACAAATATTTTTTCTCCAACTTTTCTCTCTAACTTCTCTCTTGAATTTCAGTAAGTTTTATGTTATGTTTTGTTTTTCGATTTTATTTTTTATTTGAAGTTATTTATTTAATAAATATTATTTAATTTTTATTTTGACGGTGGTGCTATTGTGATTATTGCAAAGAGTTGTTAGTTGTTTGTAAGCTTCAAGTTAGATACTACCCGACATCAAGTTAGTACGTAATGCATTTTAAATATAGATTAGTAATTTACGTAACTATTATTAAAAAAAGTTATATGGTTATAAATTATTTTTAGAACGTTAATATTTTATTTTAGAATGTAAAATATATTATTTTTAAAATTGGGTATAATATTATTTTTAAACATTAATATTAGTAAGATTTGTTAGAAAAAAGTAGTAGTAAAATATTTAAATTGTAAAATTTATACTCAAATTAAAATGTAGTTATATTTTAAAATGTCGGTGAAGTGTTATTTTTTTATTGTAGTTATTTTTGGTATTATGATTTATTATGTTATTAAAATAGAATTTTATTAAGAAATTGTAATTTTTTTAACAGCAAAATAATACTTATGAAAAAAAATAAATTTATAATATGTTAGTAGATACATAAAAAAATAAATTTATATTATTTTTAAAATACATAAAAAGTTCATCAGTCGAAATGTTAGTAGATTTGTCAAAAAAAAATAGAAATTATGTTGTTTACCTAATATATGATAAATAAAAATTTGAATCAAATGTAAAACATATTGATTTTAATGTAACTATTTTTTAAAAAACATTATTTAAATTAATGATATTAATATTTGTTGTTAGTCATTACAAAGAGTTGTAGTTGAGTTCGTACAAAAACATTATATAGTTTTACAATCTCTATTTTTGTTTATAAGGACTTATTTTATGAAAAAGTTCATGAAAAATCATTTAAAATTTTATTTTAGTTTATATATATATATATAGTCTCTATTTATGATTTATTATATTGTTTGTAAATGCTCCCTTAATTGACATATTAAGTATATCATAATTTATTATTTAGTAATTTGTAGATGTTAATAACAAAATAATGTTTTTGAAAAATAAAGCAATTTATATTTATAACATCGATCTTATTAATGATCGTTTCAAATTTATTTATATATATATATATGGATATAGACCGTAGTTGGATGTATGATAGGAATTTCCCTGGAAGGAAGGGTCTTAAACAACGTTTTTCTAACAAGGTTGAAGAGTTTCTCAATTTTGCGAGAGTGCAGAAAATTGTCGAATATGAAGGGGGGATGAGATGTCCATGTTGTATATGTCGATGTAGACGGTTTAAGAGTGAAGATGAAATAAGAGTGCATTTATATGAAGATGGGTTTCTGCCTAACTACTAGATTTGGACTAATCATGGGGAAGAGTCTCCGACGGCGCCTAGTACTAGTATACGTATGGAGAATAACACAGGTCCTTCAAGTAGTACTAATATGTTAGGTGTAGATTATTATAGCTATTAGCACTTTGAGGTGATGAATGATATGATTTCAGATGTTGTTGGGGTTAGTTTGTCATTTAATGAAGATCAATATGACGATACTAATGGACTTCCAAATGAAGAAGCTCAGAGATTTTATGGTCTTTTGAAAGAGACAAATAAACCGTTGTTTGAAGGATCTCCAAACTCAAAGTTATCAATGTGTATTAGACTTTTAGGTCTAAATTCTCAGTTTTATGTTCTTGATTTAGCTTTAGATTTGATAACTAAAATGATGCTAGATGCAACACCTGTTAGAGATGGTTTGTCGCAAAGTTATTACAATGCTAAACAGTTAGTGTCAAAGTTAGGATTGGGTGTCAAGAGGATTGATTGTTGTGTTAAAGGTTGCATATTGTATTATGACAACAAATTTGGTATAGATGATGCCAACTTAGTTGAATGTAAGTTTTGTCAACAACCAAGGTATCTCCAAAGGAATAACTCTAAGGGAAAATCAATTCCAAGGAAAGCAATGTTTTATCTACCTATTGTATCAAGATTGCAGAGACTGTTTGCATCAATGCAAACTGCAGGAAAGATGACATGGCATTATGAGAATAGAAGAAATCTAGGTGAGTTGCGACATCTGTCTGATGGTCAGGCATGGAAACACTTTGATCAAATGCATGCTGATTTTGTGTCAGGTCCACGCAATGTAAGACTTGGATTATCCTCATATGGATTTACGCCTTATATATAAGCATCGTCTACTCCTTATTTTTGTTGGCCTGTTATTGTTACTCCTTACAATCTTCCTTTTGATATGTGTATGTCTAAACCTTATATGTTCTTGGTCGTCGTGATACTAGGTCCTTCTAATCCTACAACTGGTATTGATATTTTTTTACAACATTTGATTGAAGATTTGAAGAGGTTGTGGAGTGGTGTCTTGACATACGATATTGCTCGGAAACAAAATTTTATGATGAGAGGTGCTTTGATGTGGACCATTAATGATTTCCCTGCTTATGGGATGTTGTCAGGATGGGGAACCCATGGTAAATTAGCTTGTCCTATTTGCATGGAAGACACAAAAACATTTACTTTAAAATTCGGCGAGAAGGCATCTTGGTTTGACTTGCACCGTAGGTTGTTACCTGTTGATCATGCATTTAGAAGGAATAAAGCTGCATTTATCAAGGGCTATGCAGAAAATCTAGGACCACCGCTTAAATTGACATCGGAACAAGTTTGGAATAAAGCAAAAGATATGCCAAGGGTACAATTTGTTAATGGTGTGGCTTGTAAACCACAAGGTTACGGAAAATGGCACAATTGGACAAAAAGATGTATTTTTTGGGATCTACCATATTGGAAAGATAATCTTTTGAGACATAATCTCGATGTTATGCATATCGAGAAAATTTCTTTGGCAACATCTTTAATACTGTGATGAATGTGAAAGGGAAAACAAAAGATAATGACAAAGCTAGAAAAGACATAGCTATATATAGCAAACGACCAGATTTGTTGTTGGTGGAGTAGAACAGCAAGACTCTAAAACCTCATGCGAATTACACTTTATCTGCTGATGAATTCAAATTTGTTTATCGTTGGATCAAATAGTTGAACACGCCTGACAATTATTTTTCTAATTTGGCAAGATGTGCTGATGTAGAAAATGGGAGGATGCATGGGATGAAAAGTCATGATTGTCATGTATTTTTAGAATGTTTACTTCCTATTGCCTTTAGTGCTTTACCAACACATGTATTGAATCCACTTATTGAAGTGAGTCAATATTTCAAAAATCTGTGTTCTGCAACACTCATCGATGAAGATCTCATCAAGATGGAAAATGACATTCCAATGATTCTATGTAAGTTGGAGACAGTATTCCCTCCTGGGTTTTTTGATTCCATGGAGCATCTCTCGGTGCATATTCATTTGAAAGGTAATATATATATATATATATATACACATGGCGCTTATTGTACATCTCATTTATATTATAGGTTCATTGATTATTCAAAACGGTCGGTAAAAAATGAAGCTAGAGTTGAGGACTCAATTTCTTTATCTTACCTACACCGTGAAATAACATACTTTTGTTCTCATTATTTCAACAACGAAATGTTGTCACTAGTGAATGGAAGAAATGATACTGATAGTGTTATATGCCACCCACATGCTTTATCAGTATTTAATGCCGCTTTTGTTCACGTTTTGATTAACCGCACTAAAGTTATACCATACATTGAGTACGTTTTAAATCCCTCTTGATATTTAATTAATATATTTAAATTGATATTGACCATACGTAGTATTTTAATTTTAATAAACAACATATATATGGTCATCGATCAAGGCATTTTTAACTACAGGACAATCTTCTTTTGATATACATTCAAATTTCCCATCATGGTTTCAACAACAAGTACATCTCAAAGAACTAACTCCTATCAACATCCACTTGGGGCACTTATCTATGGGCCGAGTAGAAGTTTCAAAGAATGGCACGCCTATTATGTCAATGGATAAAAGTTTCACATTGAATCTTGGACCGAAGGAAAAAAAAACAATTAATAATGGCGGTTGTATGAAAAATGTGTCTAATAGTGGTGTAATAGAAGACTTCCACGACATAATTGAACATATTTACGAATATTGACTATATGTTCCTAGATTATGTGAAAATAGTGTTTTTGTTTTACTGTTTACTGTAAATGGTTTGATCCATCTAGTAGAAGAACTAATATCCATCGATATCCAACAATGTAGACATTCGTTTGAGCAAAAGATATCCACTGTTTGTTGCGTTTTCCATGGCTCATAATGTAAGACAAGTGTATTATGTTCCTTATCCATCAAAAATAAAAAACAAACAAGTTCGATGTGCTGCAGTCAAAACAAGGCCAACGAGTGGAATTGAAGAAGATGAAGCAGATCAGGATGAAGAAGTTGCATATCAAATGGATGAAATATCAAATTTGAATTATGTGATTGGATATGAGACTATTATTCGACTTTGTCATGAGTCAAACACTGAAGAAGAAGTTGATGAACAAGAAATAGAAGAATTAGAAAACGATGAAGGCGGTGACTTAATTCACTCATAAAATGACGACGACTACAATGACGACAATTAATTAATTACGTAAAATGTATATATGTATATATATATATATATGAACTGCAATTTATATATATATTTCTTTATTTACATATATTTATAATTTATTTATGTATATTTCTTTATTAATATATGTGAATCGCACATACATATATATGTTTGGATATATATATATATATATATATATATATATATATATATATATATATATATGAATATAGTCATGGCCTCAGTGTCGGGAGTAGAGGATCGAGATCGGTTGGAATACGAGGAATATCCAAAACATCATGTGGTAAGAAAAAAGTTGTTAAACTACGTGTTGTTAACGACACATCTCTCATGCCTATGTCGACGACTAGTACTAATGGCGGAGCTATTCCCCTACATCCTGAGGTCTCTATAGAGCCTTATACCATAGACGAAATAATGGAACCCGGATGTGTTGATTGCTACAACCACATTGTAATTATTCCAAAAGGAGATGGGTATGTAAACTAATTTAAATTATGCCTGTTAATTATTTCATTATTGTTAATTATTGCATTTTACATTATTTTATTAATTAATTTTTATATTTAATTTGCATTAAACTTTGAAGATATATTCTTATTAAATCATATGCAAAGGCAATTGTTGAAGTCATACAAAAGAAATATAAAAAATCATGGTTGTCTTGGGGTGAGATAAAAGAGGATAAGACACCACAATTTAGTGAAGTTGATCAATTTTTGCATTGGTTCAAAGTAAGTGATTAAATTAATTTACTTAGTTACTAATTATACATTTGCATGCTTAATTGAATTATATTTTTGATATTATTTTAATTTAAACAAACAACAGACAAAAATATACTTGAAAAAGAGAGCATAATGCTGCAAATTTGGCTTCTTTTGACCATTGTTTCTCCAAGCATTTATCATCTATGTTGGCGTATGCACGTAATATGGGCGAGGAAAAACGGCCAAATTGGATTGGTGAAAATGTTTGGAGTGCTTTGTGGAGGAAATTGAACACAAATGCTTACAAAGAGAAAAAGGAAAGATTAATAGAGCATCTGAGAGAGGTACCAGTACTCACAAGGGAGGTTCCATGTCTGCTGGAGAAATTAAATATTATATGGTAATTACTATTAATATATATATATATATATTAATTTATATTCAATTAATTATTAGACTTCACCAATTAAACTTTACATTTAATATTTTAGGAAAAACAACTTGGAAGAGAGGTCACTCAGGAAAAACTGATACTGTAACACCCCAATTTCTTATTATTATATTTTAATTATAAAATATAATGCACAACTATTATTATCCGTATGTTGACATGTGCGATAATTTCCTTCGTGTTTGTCCTATGTGTTCGCCCTAGTGATTTATTTAAATTATTAATATTAAATAATATTCAATTTGTTTTAAAATATATATATATATATATATATATATACACACATATATTTATATAAAAAGAAAATAAGAAGTAAACGTGTGTGTTGCTACATTGGTCTATTAACTTAAGCACTAGTAGAGTGGGTTTATGATTGTAATAATAATAATAATAATAATATTATTATTATTATTATTAAGGTTCATGGGCTAAGTGTATAGGTCTGATAATAAGCCTAATAATATACTTAATACTACTAGTACGTATAGATAGGTATATAAGTGAATGAAGGAGGTTGTCGTAAAGTCCGTGTCTCTATTTCCCTGTTCTATTAGGAAGAAAAAAAATGGAATTGACTGCTGCCCTGTTGCATCCAGCCGCAACTCTTAATACCAAAATCATACATTGATTTCAAAGACTAGGCTGTTAGAGACGGTGATTGGCGAAGACGCGACACATTACATCAACGGATCAGCTTCATTGAGACAAATCTTCAGCCAAGATAAGGGGTGAGATGAGGTTCGATATTATGAGTATAGAATGACATGGGATGAACGGGAATACTCAAATTCCCAGATATTCATTCGGGGCTTACTACGTATGGTCGAGCCCTATTGAGTGATAATAATTAATTAATAATATTTGAATGGTAATAGTGAGGACTAAAATATATTTTAGCAACCTATAGAATTGCTCTGAATTTATTTATATCAAGATTGCACGCTGTCTGGTTTTATGAACCTTATGCTGATTGTTATTGTATGAATGATGTACTTGAGTGTTCTTATAACTTGATTGAAATTATGATATTACTTGAATGTGCGACCTGTTTGATGCCTTATTATGTGATTGATGAGATTTGACTGTGTATTGTGAGTAGTGTAAACCAAATATTCGGGCTTTATTATGATTGACTAATATATATATATATATATATATATATATATATATAATGATGAATATTGTGAAGTACAACTGAAAATTATTGAGTTATGATAATCCAGTAAGTATGAGATAGATGTTGTAGTTTTGGAGTGAGGATTATTTTGTCATCATATAGGGAGGGTTTGACAAACCTAGTGATTCGGGGAAGTACAACTGAATGAGCTTGATCGTGGAGGGCTACAGTCGAACCATAAGGTAAGACTGATAGACCTTGGGGGTACATCTACTTGGGAATTCCTAAGTGGATTAGTGGGTTATTCCCTAAGGTCGGGAGCTTCCGTGCAAAACAAGAGTATCCCGACCGTCGCGTATATGTGTCTCAGGTTGAGTTGAGGGGATCTATGAGGACTTGGCTATTCATGAATGGTCCGTCCACTCTTGTAGTGGCATAGTATCAGGCCTCCTAACCAAGTACTTCAGAGTAGTATGGTACCAAGTGATGAAGAAGTATAGTGTATAGGACATGCATAACATTTTCTCCCTGTGACTGTTTTATTGTAATTGAATTAGATTAACCTTTCATATTATGTTCTGGAATGTTTCTCAGGTTTGTGTTAATTTGATTACTTACGTGTTCTTCTCATTTACATGATACTGTTACATAATTTCGATACTCACCTCTCATTGTTTGTGTTTGGCGTTTGTGATGGACGCAGACGAGCTGCAAGCTGCAGGTGAAGACTTTTATCATCTTCCTTCTGTTAATTTCATATTTGAACATCTTTTA
Organism: Cicer cuneatum; assembly: GCA_037974295.1. Classification (NCBI taxonomy): domain Eukaryota; kingdom Viridiplantae; phylum Streptophyta; class Magnoliopsida; order Fabales; family Fabaceae; genus Cicer; species Cicer cuneatum. Next base: position 61,932,509 of record JBBPBO010000005.1, read on the forward strand.
TTTTGGGAAATTTTGCTTTGATAGTGATATCGGGTTAAGACTACATTTATAATTATCAGTAACTTATGTGTGTGTGCTTCAAAAATAATTTAATTTGATCACTGTTATGACTTTCGAATTGTTAAGTTGATGGAAACTTTGGATTAATATGACTTGTCCATGATTAAGTGATACTTTTGCGTTAAAGAAATCCTTCGAAAGTTTTATTTATTTATTTATTTATATTTTATTATTTTTAAATTAAAATTTGAAGAAAAAAATTTAAAATAAATTTGGGATTTAGGGTGTCACAGATACAAGCTGCAATTGATAAACTAAATGAAGAATGGAAACAAAAGTTTCAAGAACAACAACAACTGTTTCAGCAACAACAGTTTCAACAGCAACAATATTCATTTCCTTTTGCGTTTCATCAGCAGTTCATGCCTCACCAACAACAACAATGTTCAAGGCCTCAGTGCTTGCAGCAACAACCACTGTTCCAACTACAGCAACAATACTCTCAATACTCCCAACAATAGCAACCGCCTCCAAATTTCCAGCACCAACAACAAGAGCCTCCAAACTCCGCCTTCCAGCAACAACAGTCAATGTTTCAACAACAACAATATTTTAATAATTATTAGTATTTTGCGTCATTTTCACAGCAACTTCCTCAATCTCAAGCAGATCAAACTCCATACCGACCAACTATGCCAACAATTGGCTTGATCAGACCAGATTTAAATCAACCTCAACAAGCTATGGCTCCCTCGACTAGTGGTAGTGTACTTGAAGATGACATGCAATTTCAAATCATGTTGTCTCTAACATCAATTCATAATACTTTTGAGGTACTTTTGTTTTCGTGTAATATTCCATCAAATAATGATGGAGGGAGTGGAGCTAATGCTCAGAGGAATTATTATGATGATTGATGTATTCGAATAATATTTGCTATTTTGGTTTGTATGAATATATTATACATTATTATTTAATTGTGGTGTGTTTTATTTTTGGTTTGTGTGACATAATTTATTAATTTTGGAATGTTTTATTTTGTTTGGTAGTAATAATTTAATTAATATTAAAATTGTATTTTTATTTTTATATATAATATTTTATTTAAATGTAATTTAAATTTTTATTTTCAATTTTTAAATTAATATTAATTTTTTATATATAATATCATTGTTTAATATTAATTTCAAATTTTATTAAATTATTTTTTTAATAAAGTAACCCATTTGTGGCGGCCGAAACAACCACAAATGGGACAGTTGGTGGCGGCCTTGGCCCCCACAAACTCTGGATTTTTTAATCAGCTTTATCATTTGTGGCGGTTTAAACCCTCGCAAATGGTAACAAAAAACCAACTTTTGTAGCCGTTTTGGCCACCACAAACTTTGTGACTGGGTTATTTGTGGATGCCTTAGGCCGCCACAAATGCGGCTGTTTTTCTCCTTTTGTGAGGGCTTTTGGCCGCCACAAAATACAATTTTTCCTGTAGTGTTGCAACTGGATATTGCTAGGTCTAATCTTCTCATTTTGTTGACTTGTTGTAGTTTTTGTGTTTGAATCTAAAACATCGTTAAATTAAGTTAGTTAATGATTAACTAATGCTTAAATAGTAAAACATTAATTAAATGGTTGTCGATAGCATTCCTCTTTACGATGTATATCAATATACCTATTTTTTTGACGTGACTGACTTGTTCCCCTTAACAATATCTTTACCATTTATTTTGGATTTTATGAGTCTAAAAATATGGTGTAAAAGATTAGAAATTTCAAGACAAAATAAAAAGCAAAATTAGAAACATGAACTAAATATGTTTTTTTAACATACATCATCTAGAGAAATGAGGTTTATTGATCATGCCACATACGATCTTATGACCTCTCCCACCAATCTTGTATCTCCAACTTCATCAGGTATAGACAATGGAGCATTCAACTCTAAAGCAATATCAATTGAGACTCTCGCATAGCCAACAGAGAGTAGTTTATGATGTAGAACACATTTCCATTACCAACCAGACGATATGTAGGGGATGACAAATAGAGTACACAAGACGAGATACCTTAAATAAATAATCAATATAAAGCTATTAATGAGCTTTTTAGTTAGCATGATCATCAACTAATTAAATAGACCGCAATACTTTAACTCATTAATTAATTACCTCGAGAAGGTTATTCGAAACAATAACATTGGAACTAACTTTGCCACTAGAGGTATGCATATTTTGTGGACAACTTTCTAACCAATTTTTATCATTGTCCTTATTTTGCAAGTAACGAAGTTCGGTTAGATCTTGTATCATAACAAATAATTCCAAATTACTTGGATTTTGGTCCTTTTGACATTGATAATAATCTTTTGTGTTGACTTCAAAATACTCAGGATCATTTAATGTTTTACTTAGTATGTCCCTACAAGTGACGTTGTCTTGTGTCTCTCCTTGAGATAAAGTCTCCTAATTAATATATATTAATACGATAAAGATAAGTTTATCATAAACATTTTCACAAGACATTAACAAATAAATAAATAGTGTTATAGCTAGTGTTATTATATACTTACACATTGTTCATATACTTGAATAACATCTTCGTTATCTTCAAGAGCAACTTTCCACAATATATAAGGACTAATAGATGTTTGGTCAGATCTCGTTTATTTTATCTAAATAATTAACAAAATAATCATAAAAATTATATTTTGTTGTTATCATCTTACTAAATATATATATATATATATATATATATATATATATATATATATATTTACTATTTTTTCCCCCCAAACGTGTATACCTCATATATGACGTTTTACATAAGGGCTTTGATTCTCTCTCACGATTTGTATTGCTTACATTCTGTATAAATAAGTAATATTCATATCAAACTTATTAATATGTATATGCCAGCAACAATCATATCAACTAATTAATAAGCTCTGTATAAATAAGCAACAGTCATATAAAACTATATAATATAAATAAGTATATCATAAGACACTTGTGTAAAAATTAATCTTACTTAAAAAGCTTCGTTTTTTTGTTTTTCTAAAAAAGTTGTCCATTCGCCAAATGATATCAGATTTTCATAAAGCTTTGGATGATCATTAAAATTTCTGCCGGCATCTTTAAGATATTTTTTTGGCAATAGAGTTCGAAAACCTCTATGCAATTTTCCAGCAACCATAAATATATGTTTTTTTACGTATATTATCAACTATGGAAGACCTTTGCAAAAAATAACAAATACAAAAGGTTTGAATAAATGTTTGTTAATGCCAATAATGTAAATAACAAATAGTTACAACAAACAAAATTAATATCTATATATCTTTCCAAATAAGATTTTTAGCGGCTTCCAATGCTCTATTCCTCCGATTATCACAAGTAATCAGAATATGTTGACGAGTCACGACACCAATGTAGCTTACTAGTAATGAACCATTAGGCTCAATATTGAGTTGACCATGTGCATTTCAAGCCACCTTGTTATAATCTTAAAGTAAGTAGGTGTGTATAAAAAAGACAACATAATCAAATTTTAAATAAAGTATTGAACGACCTCAAATTGTATTCCTTTATCTCCCTCAAATTGTATTCCTTTATCTCTTGCACGGACGATTTTTTTCGTAGTAGTTAATCCTCGTTTAATCTCCTTTTCCTCTTTTTGCAGAGATTCATTTTGTTCATTAGGAGAAGACTGATTAGCATCATCATCAGAATACGTCATTTATCTACAATGGCAGAAAATATATGTTAAACTAATATGGAACTAAAAATATTGCTCACTAAAATCAACAAAAGTGAAAATAAAATGGGTAACAAATAATTGATATGTACAAAAATTACAAAGCAAGTGTAGACGACCACAACCAATGTTTAGGTTGGTTTCTTTCTTTTCTTTGCCGAAATATGATTTGTTTGTCCCTTAATTATGTGGAATGATGGATTGATCCAAATTCCCTCATCATGATCATCTTTGATATACAAATCATCCTATGTAGTTACACTAGAGTTAAGTGATTGTGATGTTGCTAAAAAAGGATCATCCTTAACATCAACATGATCAATATCATATTCATCTTTATTGTTATTGTCACTTGTTTTGTTGGTCAAAAGTACTATGGACCAATTTATATTAGCAGGATCATTGACATAAAACACTTGTTTAGCTTGAGACGCTAAAATAAAAGGCTCATCCTTGAACTCCACCCTATTAAGATCCACCTACAAAAAACCTAACTCATTAGTTCGAACGTCATTTTTATTTTCAACCCACTTGCACCGAAAGAAGGACACTCGAAACATTGTATAGTCTAACTCACAAATTTTTTGGATGACCTCAAAATATGATATATTTGCATATGTGGGGTTTCTTGGAACTTGAGACGTGCAATGTTTCAACTACTAGGGTGACACCACTTTTTTGTATAGTACTTTTATCATTTTGCTTTTTTATATAAAATGTGTATAGTGTAAGAAAATACATATAAACTTGGATCATATGCTAACCATTTTAATTTTTTAGAAATTGAAGCAACATCTATAGATATCTTGAATAAATATCATTTTTGAACCATGTTATAAAACTTTGTGCCATCAAATTTTCATTTTTATTCGGGGTTCAACCTCCTTAGATACTCCTTGTGTATATTAACATATTGTTCAACTTCATCAGCATTGTGCAAAACATACAAATGTGCTTGCTCCCATTTTTGTCCTTAATATGGTCACTATTTTATTTCCAATTATTCATTTCCTTGTTATTCTTTCCAAATTATGAGACTTCAAAAGTCCAATGGGTGCAACATTAGACAAATATTCAGTACAAAATTCAACAACTTCTTCTACAATGTACCGTTGAATAATATAACATTCTGGTCGACTTCGACTTTTCACATAGCCTTTCAATATTTTCATATAACGCTCAATTGGGTAAATCCATCTCATATAAGCTGACCCGCACAATTGTGTCTCTTTCACAAGATGAATAGTTAGATGAACCATTATGTCAAAAAATGAAGGCGAAAAATACATCTCAAGCTCACACAAAGTAAGAACGATTTCTTTTTGCAATAATGGAAAGCTAATTGGATAAACCATTTTACTACAAATCTCCCTGAAGAAGAAACATAGTGTAGTTATGGCGCATCTACCTTTCTTAGGCATAATGGAACGTATACCTATTTGTAGTAACTACATGACAATCATGAGACTTTAAACCCCTTAATTTGAGGTCTTTCATAGATACCAAATTTCTAATATTTGAATAGTACTCTTCTGGAACTTTAACTTCATGAAGAAAGTTTCATAAAACTATTTTCTCCTTTCTAGATAGAGTATGAGCCGCTGGTGGCAGATATGTTCGTGTTTCTTTCTTCACGGGGTCCTAATTCACTTCTTGTTCCCATGCTTATCAAGTCTAACCTTGGATTACTGTCATCCTTAGAATTTCTAGATACATTTAGTAATGTACCAATAACACTGTAAAATGTCTTACCTATAACGATTTCCAATATGGCAATTAAAAAAAACTAAGATTCTTCTTCCACCCGCTTTTGACAAGCTTTCCCGCAAAAGATTTGTCAAATATATTGTTCATATCCTTCATCTTATCAAATATTTAATCACCCATCTATGCCATATGAGCTCTTCCTTCTTCTAATTTTCCATTGAATGCTTTTCTCCACCAACGATAGTGATGATTAACATGTAAAAATTGCAATGTCTGAGAAAGAATATCTTTTTACGATGTTTCAATCGCATCTAATGTGTATTCTCTTCATACTAATCTTTGATGCTATATCCGAATAGATTGGGGTAATGATGTGAAATCATTAATTGTGTCGAATAACATTACCCTCAAGTTAAAATGTTATTTCCTATATCCATCATATAATTCCAAACCTGTATCCCACATATGCTTGAAGTCATCAACTAAAGGTGCCAAATATACGTCTATATCATTCCCTGGTTGTTTGGGCTCAGAAATTAACATAGACAACATCATGAACTTGCATTTCACACATAGGACAAGGAGGTAGGTTATAAATCGCCAAAATCAAAAGCCATGTGTTGTGTGAGATACTTTGAAGACCATGTGGGTTCATTCCATCAACAGAAAGTACCAAGCGTAGATTTCTTGCTTCTAGCACAAAATCAAGATAATTGTGATCAATTTTCGTCGACTGTGGAGAATCTGCAGGGTGCCGAAGCTTTCCAACTTTAATTATTTCACTTGCATGCCATGTAAAGTGTTTTGCATCGCAATCACTATGAAACATGCGCCTAAAACTAGGTATGACAGGAAAAAACCATACGACTTATGAAGGAATCAATTGTTTCTTATATCGAGATATGTTACATTTAGGGCACTTTTTTAACGATGCATATTCATTTTGAAACAAAATGCAATCTTTAGGACAAGCATGAATCCTATCATAACTCATGCCAATAGAGAACAACATTCATTTGGCCTCGTATGTTCGATTAAAAGGAACATTATCCTTGAGCAGCATATCTTTCAAAAGGGTTAATAAATTTGTGAAGCTTTTATCAGACCATCCATTTTTGCTTTTTAAGTTGTACAACTTTCATAGTGCAGTTAATCTTGCAAATTTATTGCAATCATCGTTTAAAGGTTTCTCTACATCACTTAACAACCTCTCACATTATTCCCCAAATCAGCATTCTCGTTACATGTTTCACCGTGCATTGTCCAACGTGTATATCTTTGATCAATTTCGTTCCTCCCTAAATGTCAATCCAACTTAACTTCATCAACCGAGTTTCCATAACAACAATCTAAGCATGGACAGATGATTCAACTAGGGTCTTTGACATGTTTCACGACAAACTTAACAAACTCTTTTACTCAATTTTCATATTCCTTTGACAATTGATTGGCGGACATTCATCTTTTATCCATTGTATATTTAAAATTACTTTAACAAAAAGTTAACAGTTTCTATCTACAAAAATGTTACAACAAAAAATTTAGGTAAGACAAACTCTAAGAGGCAATAAATAACGAGTTTTTATATAACATTTTTTACTACTGCATTTTTATACTTCTCTCTCTATTTTCTTAGTTAAACAACAATATAAAACAATCCAATGCTAAACAACAACATATCTTACTGTATTCTTATAGTTCTCTCTATGACAAAAAACAATAAACAACAATTCAATTACAAACAATGCATTTTTTTCTTTCTGTTTTTGGTTTCTGGAAGATGAGTGGGGAAGATGAAGGGTTTTGGCTATAAGAAGAACAAATAAGGGGTTTGCTAGGCGCAGTTTCGTTATATCTCTTTTTTTAATTTTTGTAATTTTTTTATAGACAACGTTCTTAAGAAAAATGTTGTCTAAGATACATCAAATATATTTTTTTAATAAGACCTTAAATAACACTTTTTTAAAAAAGTGTTGTCTAAGGTTCACCATTTTTTTATATGACCTAAGATAACAATTTTTGAAAAATTGTTGTCTAAGGTTCACCAAAAAAATTTTTTTTTTTATAAGACCTAAGACAACGCTTTTTTTGAAAAGCGCTATCTAAGGTTCACCAAATATTTTTTTATAAGATTTAAGACAACGCTTATCTAAAGAGCTATATGAAATTTATGTATTTTCTAATACATGTAACAACAACGCTTTTTAAGAAAAGCGCTATAAAAGCAGCTCGTTATTACTCATTTTTGGCCTAGTGTATATTGTTAATGTAAAGATTTTTTACAATGTCAGTCAACAGAACCGCTAAATCATTAATAATGTTTGACGTTTGTTTGACATAATTACTTATAAAGTTACTCAAATTATTATTTATGATTTATCGACCGTATAAATTATTTTTATACTCCATGCATGAACATGGAATTCCCATTTAAACATTTCTAACAAAAAAAATTCTTATTTAATTGTAATAAATACAAATTAAATTTGAGATTTCGTAAACTAAAAAAGGATATAAGTAATAATGCGATCATATACTTACTCATCTGTACAATGAGGTTTTATGTGATATTTTTATAGACTACCTTGTTTTTGGGAGTGTTGTTTTTGGAGGTTTTATGGGATATTTTCTAGTGGCACAGAATAGGTCTGAGTGTAAGGCTGAAAAAACAACTGCTTTAGACTTCTATGAAAAATAAAAAATTTATTTTATTATTAGACCTAAAATTTTTTTTTACTTAATAAGAAAGACAAAAAGATCTTATTTTCTTTATTTCTTATTGGTAACAATGGAAGAACAACATACATATATGTAGGACATGATTATACAATTATGATGGTAATAAGTACTATACATTAATTTTAGTAATGACACATAAAACCTACAATAATAATAATAATAGGTAAATGCTAATAATGATATATAAATATCATTTATATGTCTTTAACTTCCCCTCTCAAACTGGTGGTGAGTGGATCACACCAAGTTTGTCTCTAAGTTGACTGAAGCGTGTGTGGCTTAATGGTTTGGTGAGACAATCTGCAATTTGATCTGTTGTAGGAACATAAGCCACAACAACCTCATTTTATAGTACTTGGTCTCGGATATAATGAACATCAATTTCAATATGCTTAGAACGAGCATGCAGTACTGGATTAGAGGCTAGTGCCTGGGCACTCAAGTTATCACACCATAGTATGGGTTTCCTTGGCAATGATAGTTTAACTTCAGTAAGTAGCAAACGAATCCATGCTATCTCAGCAGCTAGGTCAGCTAGAGCACTGTACTCTGACTCTGTACTTGACCTTGATACCACTTTTTGCTTTCTTGAGGACCAAGAAATGAGTGTTTCACCAAGGAACACGCATTGGCTAGCCATGGATTTCCTGTCATTAACACTAGTGGCATAATCATCATCGGAAAACCCTGTTATATCCAAGTCAGTGGATGGCTTGATGTGCAAGCGATGATTGATGATGCCTTGGAGATACCTCAAGATTCTTATTATGCCTTACCACTTTGTTGTTGAGCTATGTCTGGTGTCTCTTCATGAGTGGTGTCATCTTATGACGAACCATTGTCATTTTGTTCTGTGACATTGTTAACATCTTGAGGGTCTTATGTGTAATACCCCGAGTTTAAAACACAGCGCGGGTGTATTTTTTTTTGAAATTAATAATTAAAATAAGTTTTCCCAAGAATTATTTCAAAGGAATTAAAATAAAGTTCTTCGTAAAATAGTACGTTATAGATTAATCGATGAACGTAAACCAAATACTTCATCAGGATTATCACTAAGTACTTATCTTGGAAACTAGTTTTTAAATATTAATACATCCCAAAATATCATTGTCATAATACATCAACAGCAAATATCAGAGTACATGGTTCAGCGGAAAATAGTACAGAATTTCCAAAAATAAGACAAAAGTCTAGACTGATCATGCACTAAGCTACAGTAGCACGGTCTCCACCGTATCCTCTATAAGTCTCGTCTTCAGCCAACCGTCCGTCCCTCTGCGTTGTCCACATAGACTCCGTACGTAAAGATTAGGGAAAACTAACGACGTTTCTGTCGTTAGTGTATCCGTCGGTAGGACGGTTTCGGGTAACATCTGAGGGCAAAGCCCAAAGTCCACAATATAATAGCAAGGGGGTCACCAACCGAAAATAACAAATATTCACATAGCATGTATTGCACAACAACATCTAATCATGGCATAATTTATGATGATGAGGAAAATAATAATGCTAATTTGGAAATTTATGACTTTCATGCCTTTTCAAAACAGCAGTTAATGATTATGAATATGCGGTAAGTACAAACACACGTCAACAAAACACAATCATTAATTCAGAATTTCAGATTCTGGACAGCACTCACACACATTAATTTCCAACATTCATCATATAAACAATCATGACACAACGGTCAAATCCCACAATGTAATGCATATATGCTCATGCATAATTTTCTTGGAATCACCAAGGTGCAGTCTCTCAACAGACCAGCACATCTCAACGGCCCTCATGACCAGGGTGCAATCGCTCAACAGATCAGCACCAGTGCAGACGCTGAACAGTCCAGCACATCGTGCAGTCGCTCAACAGACCAGCACGTTTGACATCACCCAAGGTACATTCGCTCAACAAATCAGTACCTAGTGCAGACGCTCAACAGTCCAGCACTCGTGCAATCGCTCAACAGATCAGCACGGGGTTGCGCATTTCAGGGTACAGACGCTCAACAGTCCAGTACCAGTGCAAACGCTCAACAATCCAGCACTTGTATACCAAAGTACAATCGCTCAACAGATCAGTACTTAGTGCAGACGCTCAACAGTCCAGCACTCATGCAATCGCTCAACAGATCAGCACGTGGTTGCGCATTACTCTGTGGCCCATCGCGGGTACACTTGACTATGCAATGCATGAATATGCAGTGTTTCCTTTCTCTAGAAACAGAATGCAAAACAGAAATTCATGTCTTCCATCATGTTTAAAATATAACAGCACAGTCAGAATTAACATCATCACAATCATGAATTAAACAATCCATTAATCATTCACACTTTGAAACGTTTTCCCAACCCCTCAAAATTCAGACACAGTGTTTAAAACTGAGATTTTTCTGGGATTTACGAATCTGTATTCGAATACAGCTCTTCTGTATTTGAATACAGAAGTCAAAAACAGTATAGAATCACTCTCTGTATTCGAATACAGCCCTCTGGTATTCGAATACAGAGGCAGATTTCAGTGCATAAAACAACCTCTTTCATTACATCAGTAAAGTTTTTAAAACTTCATCACCACCACTTCAAAATCTCATCAAAAGTTCCACTTTAACTCACCACAACATCCCCAGTATTCCCCAGAAACTCAGGGTTTTCAAAACACTCTTAAAACTTGAAATTTTCTGAAAATTTGAATATGTATTCGAATACAGACCCTCTGTATTCGAATACAGACCCTCTGTATTCGAATAGAGAAGCAGGAAACTGCAACTTAACATTTTGTATTCGAATACAGCTTGACTGTAGTCGAATATAGGAGTTTAACCTCTGGAAAATGCAGCCTTTTCTCCCATGTCACTTAAAGGTTTTCAAACATCTTTCTCTCCTCTTTAAAACAATTTCACAGACTTCTTTTCAAATCATTAAAACCTTCTCAGAGTTTCTCAACACTTCAAAACTCACATGACAGTGATTAAAACTTGTTTTTCTGGAGAACACGAATCTGTATTCGAATACAGCTTCCTTGTATTCGAATACAGAAGCTAAAAACTGAGTTTCTGGAAAAAGTCGAATCTGTAGTCGAATACAGCATGCCTGTAGTCGACTATAGATGCGAATACAGTGTTAAAAATTTCACTGCCGTATTCAAATACGACATGGTCGTAGTCGAATACAGTTGCGAATACAGAAGCAAAAATCTTTCCTCTGTAGTCGAATACAGAGGCTCGTATTCGAATACAGAGGCTCGTATTCGAATACAGGTTTGATAACTTTAAAATAAAACAGAAACCTGGAAGGTTGTATTCGAATACACACATGCTGTAGTCGAATACACCTTCGAAAACTAGTGAAAGTTCAACCCTTTTCAAAACTGATTCTTTTAAAACAAACAGCCAACATCAAACAGATTCTACACTTTTTCAAGAAAAACCTTCCCTCACTTAAAATCCCTTTTTCTTTAAAAACCATCAACACCACCAGAATCACACAAAACAACCAGAATCAAAATCATCAATATCATCAAGATCACCCAGAACAACCAGAATCATCACAAACAAGACCAGATTCAGAATCATTTTCATCACCATAATCCCACAACATAAAACAGAATCAGAACCAGTTTATCCAAAATAGAGACAGATGATCAATCATCAGGACACCATGCAACATTTCAGTGTTCTCACTCATCAGAACAAACATGCAACATTTCAGTGTTCACACTCATCAGAACAAACATGCAACATTTCAGTGTTCACAAAACATCAGGGCAAACATGCATGCATTCAGTTTTCTCAAAACACCACAGAATGACAAGCAAACATCACAGAACACTAAGCACCAACAGGATGCATTTTGCATTTTAATGCCATTTTCAAAACAGTTTTAAGACATGCATTTTAATCATAACTAAAATGGCATGCAAACGTTTTCCAGCATTCACACAGAATGTAAAACAACATATTTTACCAGTAAAACAGCCAACAACAACTCATCAAAATAATCACTTCTCAAAAAAATGCATTTTCTCTCAAAATGTCATTTTCGAAAACAGCTTTTCATTTAAAAACAGAACTGAATTAACACTTATTCATGGCCCTAATGCAGCTAAAAATGGAAGGTGCCCTTACCCTTGTTGCGTGTTCTGCTTCTGCTCAAGTCTCTGTTTTCGTTCTCGTTTCTGCACCAAAATCCGGTGACACTGCTGCCTGAATTTGCTGCTTCGAAACTGGGTTCTTTAGCTCCATAATGGGGTGGGGATTAACTTTTGTACTGAGAGAGTTCCCTCTCTTCCTCTTTTATAACTGTGACTGGAAATGGGAAGGCAAAAAACAGGGGCAGAATGGGAGGGAAAAAGAGTTACTATTACATGCAGTATGGCAGCAAGGAAAGGAGGGATGGTGTTCTGGTCTTTGCTCAGTCCCCCTGCCGTGTACTCATAGAACTACTTGAGTGTATTCCTTCTTAAAATACTAATAAAATAATGTTGTATCATTTCAGCACTTAATCCTTTAATTAACCATTAATCCTTAATTAATGGTCCAATTAATTTAATTACTTGAAATTAAATTAATTTAATTCTTCATCCAATAATTTTAATTCATACTTCAAATAAATATATATATATATATATATATATTCTCAAAACATACATATATTAAATATTTACAAAAATTCCCAAAATACCCTTGACAATAACTACAAAAATTCCCAAAATACTTACATTATGCATTTATCTCAGCTGCTACTACAGTGATTACGTCATTGGTGGAGTTACCTGCATTGTACAAAGGAAAAGAAGTAGATGTATTGTTAAATGTTTTTTTAGAGGACTTCTTGTATTGAGAAATCCATCATGGAATGGAAAATGGCCTTCATTGAAGATGACATGTCTTGATATGAAAATCCTTCCATGAGATTTGAGACATTTGTACCATTTGTGGGAGTTTCTATATCCCAAGAGAACACATCTGGTTGTGTGAAATTGTAGCTTGTGTTGGTTGTAAGGTTTGAGACAAGGGTAACACGCACAACCAAATGGTTTTAGAAGCTTATAGTCAGGTTCTTTATGAAACATGAGTGAATAGGGACTCTTATTTTGAGTAACTTGAGATGGCAATCTGTTTATGAGATATACTACAGTAGAGAAGGCTTCCCACAAATAATGTAAAGGCATTTGAGCTTGTGCAAATAAGGTTAAGCCAAACTCAACTATGTGCATGTGTTTCCTCTTAGCTCTTCCATTTTGTTGAGAAGTATATGGACATGACATTCTAAATTGTATGCCAGTTTCTATTGCAAGTTTTTGCACAGGTTTATATTCACCACCACCATCACACTGAATTACTTTGATTCTTTTATTGAATTGATTTTCGATTAGGTTTTTGAATTGAGTAAAGGCTTGCACAGTCTTCGACTTTTGTTTCAAGGGATAAATCCAGGTGAACCTACTAAAATCATCAACAAAGTGCACATAATATTTAAAACCAGAGGATGACATTATTGGTTTCGGGCCCCATACATCTGTGTGGATCAATTCAAGTGGTTCCTAAGCATGAGAAGAAGAAGACTTAAAGGGTAAAAGATGCATTTTGCCATATTGGCATGCCTCACAAAAACTAAAATTATCACTAGGTGGTACTTTGACATTACAACCTTTCAAGACTTTGTCTAGGACTTTATTATTAGGGTGACAAAGCCTCATATGCCAGCTCTCCTTGACAAATACATAAGCATTAGGGTTTCTTTTAATTCCTGAGATTTGGTACAATCCATCTTTAAGTAGCCCTTTTAGTATTACCTTCCCTGTCAGCTTGTCCTTCACAAAACAACAATTTTCGTCAACCTCAACAAGTATGTTATTGTCAGCAGCCAGTTTAGAAACACTTAATAGATTTTTCGTGATGTTAGGTACATATAGGACATCATGTAAATTGAATGACTTAAGTTTTGAAGAACCCGTGGCCACAATTTCCAATTTCTCACCATTACCAACAACTAGTGAATTCTTACCGTGTTGCTCAGTCAAGTCTTGTAACTTGCCAGTTTTATGTGTCACATGATTGCTTGCACCACTATCAAAATATCAGTCATAGTCTTGGATTGAGTTATGAGAGGCTAGGAAGGCATTGTGAGATCCTTGCTTGTCATTTTTTGCTGAATGATTGGATCTTGAGTAGGTTTTATCAAACCTGTGAAAATAGTCTATTGCAGTGTGATTACTCTTGCCACAAACTTGGCATGGTGTCATGTATGACCTACCTCTTCCTCTGCCTCCTCTCCAACCTCTGAAGGTGGAACCTCTCCAATTATTGTTTGAATTGAACCTGTTGCCTTGGTGGTCAGACTTGTTTGCAATATTTGCTATTGCATTGAGAGTCAGGTTGGTGAGGTTATTCAATTGCTCAATTCTACTTTCAAAGGTTAGCAATTGAGCTTGTAAATCCACCCAGCTGAGTGTAGTTTGATCAGATAGTTTTACAACTATAGGATTATATTCCAAATCCAAACCATTTAAGGTTTGAATGATCAGATCAGAAGTTGAAATTGGACTGCCTGCAAGTTTGAGTTTGTCAGCAAGTTTCTTCACTTTGATTATACAGTCTTCCATTTTCATTTCTCCTTTTTTGATGCTGTCAAATTCAGACTTGAGATAGATTATTTGAGACCTTGAGTGTGCTCCAGCCAAATTTTGAGCCTCATCCCAAAGTTGTTTGGAGGTCTCACAATGCAACAATTATGTTGCAGTTTCAATAGCCATCGAATTGAGCATCCACCCAAGGAGGTGTTGATCATTGGTCTGCCATTCCTCAAAAGCAGAGTTGTTGTTCTTGTTTGAGTCTGAAGATGTAATAAACTGTTCGGGACACACTTTTGTTCCCAACAAATATCCATCGAGTTTGCAACCTCTGACTATGGGTAGAATTAGAGATTTCCATAGGCGATAATTATTTCTGTCCAGCTTGACAGATAGAGATGATGGTAGGTCGTTCATGTTGTTTGAGTTGGCAGCGGATGCCATGTTTTTAGGTATTGGATCGAGAGCTTTTCAGCTTAAAAGCTCTTATACCAAGACAAAAAGATCTTATTTTCTTTATTTCTTATTGGTAACAATGGAATAACAACATACATATATGTAGGACATGATTCTACAATTATGATGATAATAAGTACTATACATTAATTTTAGTAATGACACATAAACCTATAATAATAATAATAATAATAATAATAATAATAATAATAATAATGATAATAATAATAATAATAGGTAAATGCTAATAATGATATATAAATATAATTTATATGTCTTTAACTAAGAAAACTTCAGATTTTAATATTTTTAAAATTAAAATATATAAATCTTTTCTAAATTTAATATTGTCTTAACAATATTAAATTAATTGAAAAAAATATATTACATTACATCAATCTTATCAATTTAGTGATATCATATTAAAATTAAAAAAATTCACTTTAAATCTCATATTAAAATTTATTTTAAACCTGCTAATAAGCCATGACCTTTCTAGTGGTGCTAATAAGCCATTGCTGAGTAAGTGGTGTTGCTAATAAGCCATGACCTTTCTGGACCTCTGGTGGTGTTAATAAGCCATTGCTGAGTCGGAGGAGAGAAGAAAGCCTACAGAATATGCAAGGAGCATCCCCATGTGGGGATTAGGAAATGCATGTAGTGTTTGATGTCATTCTTCTTCTAGCTTATGCTCTCTGCTTATCCAGTTTTGCTTATTTCTATTTCTAGCATTATACTTGTCTCTATTACCGATTTACTTCTCCATTGGAAGGTAATTGTCATTGTCTTTAATTAATAGAGAATCACATTCCACTATTTTATTTTAAGTACCCTCACATGAACTATGTTTAATGGATCCTTACACACTTTTTGGTCTTTATGTACGTAAGTTTTTATTGGTATTTATCATATTATTTATAAATTAAAAAAAAAAATAAATTTAATTTATTTTAAAGAATAAAATAAGTAATGTCAATTATTACAATCAAATGAATTATTGATATAATATCCACATGCATAACAAATTATATATTGTTATAATATCAACAAGTGATCCAATTATTTACCAATTTATCACCTTAGAGGCTGCCAATAACAGTAGATAGTAGATATTTTAAAATTTAGGCTTAATTGCAGTTTTGGTCTTATATTAGGGATTGATCCTCGTATTTTAATTTGGTCCCTCCCTCAGATTTTTGAACTAAAAAAATGACGATTTGACATGTTTTTAATGACGTGGCATACAATTCTATAATATAAAACCATTTAAATACAAATTTACTCATATGCCATTAATTAAATTAAAAACATAAAAAATTTCCGAAGTTGAAATATAAATTTTTACATAGTTTTTTTTTCAATTTTTACGTTATTGTATCATATGTGATATTATTTAAAAGATTCTACATTTTAATTAAAAAAATCACAGAAAAAAACCAAAAGTAAAAATAGAATCCAGAACTGCAGTTATAATTTGTTTTTAGTTCTTTAAGAAAGGGCTAAAGTGCATTGTCTATTACATATATTGACTTACCATGCCGTGTCCTCTTGAAGTTCAAATTTGAAAGTGACACTTGGCTTCAAATAGGCATTCATGCTGACCTTCTCTCCATTCCCGCGCCCTGTTTCTCAAAACGCTGTCGTTCCCCGCCATACAATCACCATGGCTCACTCCACCACAGTTTCCATTCCCTTCTCTCACCTCCAAGTAATCACTCTCTCTCTCTTCCGCGTTTCTGTAAACTTTTCAGCAAGTGAAAATTCCTCTCAACTCTCGACTGGATTTCAGCTTTAAAAAAAAAAAAAAAAACTACCATTCGCGCTGCGTCCGTTTGATCCTGTGATTGTTTTGTTTAATTCTAATTAATACTTGATTTGAAGTTTTATTATTGATAATTTTTTGATTATTATGCTGTTCTGAATTTTATTATCACAGGATAAGAACCACGACTTGTCGTTGAAGATCGAAGAAGGGTTTGGACCTAATGGCTTGGGGATTCTATCAGTCACTGATGTATGTGCAAACTTCCAATTATTATTTTTTTGTATTTGTATTTTTGTTTCAATTATTAATGATGAATCGTAATTGCAAATAATGTTTTCAAAAGGGGAGTGAGATTTGACGAATGGATTGAATTTGTTGATTGGATTGGATAAATTGCTGTTGAATAAATTTTGTTTGTTAGAGTTGGTGTTTTCTTCGTGTAAAATTGAATGAAATTTGCGAACTTTAATCAAACTCTGAAGAAAATAGTCAAACGTATGGCTAGTTTTTTTTCTTCTTGTGGGAGTTATGTTACAATTTCTCAACTATCACAATTTTACTTGAACCCAGTGTTCAAATCCAGCTACACAATAATGCTATGGACAGCTATAGCAGCTATTTGACCACACTTTTGTACTAAATAGCAAAGCAATTGCGATTTGTTAAATTTCTGCTATGCTAGTATAGAGGCTATTTGACAACCCTGCTTGAACCTCATTGTAATGGGTCAAACTAGTGGAGTGTAGTTAAGATTTGTATCAAGGTTATTGGCTTGAGGTTGAAACATTAAATTTTTTTAAGGTTAAGTTTCTTAGTTTGAACTTTCACCTAGTGCTAGTTTACATAATGGTTTCTGCAGTGAAAAATGACAATAAGGGGTTAGGCTACGCCCATTTCTTGTCATAAACTCTATCATATCCTCAAAAATGACGATTGTGTAGATATGATAATATAAAGCTTTAGATCTGAAAACTCATGTGCTTATTTTCTGGCTGTATTACAATTTGTGTTTTCATAACTACTTAATTGTAATTAATTATAGGTCCCAGGATACTCTTCGTTGCGCAGAAATCTGTTGCATCTCGCACCAAGGTATGTGTTTTGATATGCTATTTTTGCTTATAGTTCTAGTGCATTAGTTTTAAAACATCTAAGGAGAACACCACAAGTTATTATTGATGATAACATTTTCTCTTTCCTTATGTCAGATTGGCTAATCTTCCTGAAGAAGTGAAGGATGATCTTGAAGATCATATGAGTAGGTAACTTATCTTTTTTTAAAACTTCTTACTAATACATTTTCACTTCCACTTCATTCATCATCCAATTATACAGTTTTGTTTTTCCATCAATAGCAAATAACTTCTGTTTCTTCTATCCACCATGAATTTGTAGATATAATTTTGGTTGGAGTCATGGGAAAGAGAAACTTGAATCTGGGAAGCTTGGTAATTCTCTCATCTGTTGCATATCATAAATCTTGTTTATTCTCTCTCTCTCTCTTGAATTTGTATCCATTGTTGTTTAATGGATATTTCCATTTTGGATATGCATATTTATTTGATGAAGTTGCTGCATCTTAAAAATCAAAGTACCTTTTACATTGTATTTTTTGATTATTTGGTTTGATAGGAGGTCTTACCTTGCTCATTATTGTAGTTTCCTTCTTCTCTTCAATAAAAATTGGTTTTTTATCCACAAAATACAAATAGCATTGCTATTGCATAGAACGATTGTATTTTCCTTCTTCTCTCTTCATCTAATTTGAAAGGCATAGTTTTTTTTTTGAAGTTTGGAAAGACAGTTATTTCTTCATAACTCTTTATTAAGTCAAAAACAGGGAGCTGTTGTTTTTGTATTACTTTACCACGGGACATGACCCTTGGAAAAGAGCATTACTATTGCATAGAACATTAGAACGACTAATATTCAAACAAGTCAACAAACTGATGTGAAAGGAAGGTCAAGAGCAGTTATACAGTTCTCATCCCACTAAAAAGAATATGTATTCCCTGCCAGTGTAATGTTGATCTTAGATGTGAAATAGGCAAAGAACTCTGGTTGATGTTTTGGTGTTGTGCACTTGTGCTTTAGTTTGCAGTGAAAGGCTTCATATGGAAATCTGACTTCCTCATTGAGTACATTGAAAATTATTTGACTATTCCATGAGTAACATTATTGTGCTTACCATTGGTATAGGAGAAAAAAGAAGTATAATCTGAGATGGTAATGTGATGCACCGGAAATGACTTTCTGACAGAGAGCTCTTCATAATAGTAAACCTGAACTGTAATATAAGAAAGTAACTTCAACTATATATTACATTTAATTTGAATCTGTTAATTTGGAAATGCTAATACTTTGCTGCATGGATGTATTTTGGAAAATCAGTTAGTTATCTACATTATTAAGTGATGATGGTTTTATATATATACTTTTTTCTTCTCTAAATGCAGATTTATTAAAAGGATCTTTCTATGCCAATCCCATACTTGATACGCCTACAACAGATAAATCTTTGATACAACGGTAACGTGGATGAGAATACATGATTTGTTTTAAAAAGTTTAGTTGTTTCTTGCTGTAGGTGTTTCTTTATCTTATGTGGATATTATGGAGCAATTCTTGCTATATCATAATTCTTTTAGATATACAACTTTCATGCAATACGTCAGAGTTACACTGAATTATCTCCTCTGTCTATAAGTTCTTTTTTCTTATCACTTAAAATCAATGTGGATCCATACCTGTTAAAACTTATGTTACTTTTTATTGTCATTTATTTATGTTGCTTACACTTTTTATCATTATTTATTTTGGTACTGTTTGGATAAGAACTTTTTTTAAGGACTTATAGCATAAGTGTTTATCTTTTAAGTTATTTCTATTAATAAAAGATAACCTAAAAACGGCTTATGGACATGTCATAAGTTGTGATTCAATATCTTGATCATATACAATTCCTTGGATTTTGTGTGCCTGTAGGTACCCATCATACTGTAGATCAAATATATGGCCTAGAAGCACATTACCAGAACTTGAATTGGGTATGCTATGAAGCCTGATTTGATTATTCATTTGCAGTGTTTCTTTTTCTGTTTTCTTTCCCTGTGCACATACAGGCAGAAATCAAACCATACTATTTGCTTTTGACTTTTGTATACCTGTTGTCAGTATTTGTGGCTCTATACATTACAAGTATACGGCAGACAGGGAAAACCTTACTCAGCACTAACTTAACGTTTGAAAAAATATTCCACCTTTGTAGAGTATACTTTCGTGAAAGATACAAAAGAAAATATTAATAAAAATAATTCTAGTTAATAAGTGCTTTACTTATACCACTTCTAGTATGTTAATCAGTTCAAGTTGAGTGGTTGAATTGAATGTTCCTAACTTTAAGATATTTTTTAGGAGTTACTAGGAGTTAATTTTTTTTAAAAGTTGAGAAGAAACAATGCTTCAGCTCTGTCGTTTCCTTGATTTATGGATTTTGAACTTAAATTTATAAGGTTAAGTGTGTGATGTTTATACAACTTCCAAATCATGATAAAGTTAGATAATGGTAATAACTTGTCCCAGGTATTTGATCATTATGTTTTTCTAGATGGTAACATGATTGGTTACATGTATACTGTTCATTTGTTTCTGGCATGTAGCTTTCAAAGCACTTGGGAAGCTGATATTTGATGTTGGATTGATGGTGGCATACCACTGCGATCAATATGGTAAGATAACCATTGACATTTGTTTGGCATTAGACATAGGCAACTTAACTGTGGTATCACTCTAGCTTTTTAATTTTATTTCATACATCCTGTAACTTGTTGGAAATGGACCAAGTATTTTTCTCTAGGGACGGTGATTAGCTGTCCTATTTTATATTTTGAAATCTTATACATTTCTTTTCAAATTGATGTGGTGTTTCTTATACTGTTAATGCTGTACATAGTTTTTGGTGGATTAGGACTGAGATTTTGGGATAGTAATTATTCTATCTTGAGAAAAGAACATTTGATTTAATTTTTACCCCAAAATATCTCATGAAAAATAAAAAATGTCAACAGTTTATATTTAATTTAATAAGTCACCTCAATGAATTTTTATTCCCTTTTTTACCCTTTCACATAGCTCAATAAGCTAGGAATCATCTTTCCGTCTTTTAAAGTTGGCAAAGTTTCAGAGTTTTTATGCCTTTATCAAGTTAAGGAAGGCTGCAGGCACCTTATATGACTGGTGGTGCAGTAAATCTTGGGAAGGATGGCAGTTGTCTCTCCCTGCCTTCTTGTTCAGAACCAAGTTCCTTGACCAATTTTTTCCCTCATTCCTATTACTGTTCTGATCAATTGTTACATTTAAACTTGTCAGTATCCAAAGGAATGAAAATTCATAAGGATGAATGTCTGGAATCAATACTTAATCGCTCCCGCTGTCACAAAGGACGCTTGCTATATTATTTTCCTGCACAACAAGGGTAATTTTCCGTACAATGTCTCTTTGCCTATTAGAAGACTTTTCTATTGATATCTAATGTAATGTAACTACCAAGCTTTTGTTTGTTGGTTTACTAAAAATACTTAGCAGAATCAATATGTGAACATTGTCCACCATTTCTTTGACCTTTTCAAGGTATATTACATTATTACTAAGTCAAATTAATTGCAAAATTAGTTGCTAAAAATTTACCTCTAGTTTGTTGTTAACTAGAAAAATCCACCCTGGATAATCGAGACTTGTAGTTTAAATACTTTGCATTTAAATATTCTAACACGAGTTTTTAGTTTTAATTTCATCAATAAATCTTTCGTTCTAGTTTTTTAAAATGAAATTGATAAACCTATGAATTTGATATTATATTTTTATGATTTCAAGTTAGCGTTTTCTTTGTCTGTCTATTCAGTGTTCTAGTGCCAGATTGAGCCTCTAAATTAACAGTCACACCCAACTCTTAAAAGACTTAAGCTCGTGCCAATTGAGCTACAAACTTGGTTGCCACTTTGAACATTTTCTATTCAAATAAGCTGTAAAAGATATCAAATACAAACTCTTTTGAAATACTGATATGATGGTGGCAGAAGAACAATTACATTTTGGATAGCAGGTTAAAAGGCAAAATATTATTTGCACAATTAAAATTTTTTAATTTCATTTCATCTATAACTTCACTTCTAGATTTGGTTAATGTCTCAAATCATACATATTTTCAGTCCATTTCAAATGCTGTTTAAATTATATTGTAGATTTCAAGTTTAATATAATTATGCTTAAAAAAAGCAAACATTTCTAGTTTATCCTTTTATATATGAACTGCAGTATATTAATGAGCTACATATGACTTGTTACAGCATCCCAGGTGGCAACTCCATGTCTTCTTGGTGTGGATGGCATACAGACAATGGTTCACTGACAGGTTTTAAACATATGCTTATTTGTATATAATATGGGCTCTGCTTTCTTTATATCTTCACTCTGTATAATGTTAACTTCTTAAGCTCTATATACATCTAGTCAAGTTGATTAGAGAACCTCATGGATTTTAAAAACATTAACTATTTCTGAGAGTTTAATTTATTGTTGTTCTTCTTCTTCACATTGTATGATTTGTGTAATGTCGATTCAATATGTAGGTCTGACATGTGCTATATTTACAAGAGATGGTGTAGAAGTACCTTGCCCTGATAGTGCTGCTGGCCTATATATTCGAACAAGAAATGAACAAATTGTCAAGGTACACATTTTTCTTTTAGAATTGCAAGTAATTAAAATCTTTTCTTGGTTCATCTTTCTTTCAACTAGAAGAATCCTTCTCTCCCTTTCAACCGATCAATAATTGGCAGATTTCTAAAGTTGTTAAAATTATTGGTAAAATGTCTCCATTCTTTTGATACTGTTGAAAAATTTGGAAGTAAATTGTTTGTGAAGTGATTATCGATGCAGTATATCTATCTGGTTTGGATGATATATTTTAGATCTATCGAAGTATGCTATTTATTTTGGTCAATTCATATGTCAATTAAAATGACTGAGATGCTGAGATGTCGAGATGTCGTCACAAAACTTGTACTTATTGAATGAGTCTCCTTTAAGTCAATATTCATCTGGGACACATGATTCGTCATGGACCTTTAGGATTGCATTTTAGCTTCTTCCGTTATGCTTTGGGATGAATAATGACACATGAACTGCTAGAAATAATGCTTGACCTTAAAAAATGAAAGCATTTCAGGGACCTATTTCCTTTTTCAGTAAAGTTGTAAAGATAGATTTTGAAGCTTAGTATTGTAAAGCATTTGAAGCTGTAAGAATACAATTTGAAAGCATTTAATGGACTTGATATTGTTATTCCTGAATGGTCTGAATATGAAGCTTAGAATTTTTGTGAATTAGTACAATGCATTTACTCGCCGCATTTTCTCTTGTAGGTTGTCTATGGAACAGATGATATAGCTTACCAAATTGGTGAAACTGCCGAAATACTTTCTGGAGGCATTCTTCGTGCAACACCACATTGTGTTCAGGTAATTAAAAAACTCCAAAAAGGTTCATAATTATTTTCTCTCTATTCTGTGATAGACTTGTAGCATTTGTGATTGTCATCCTGTTGAATCAAGTTGTGATTATATATTCCTTTTTCATCTACTGTACATCATTGGTTTCTTGTACTCCACCATGCTTTTTATCGATTTCTTAATCATATCTTACTTTATTTCGTTCTTGTGATTGCTAATGTTCTTATTTAATAAAAGGAATGCTAACAACACACTATATATTTTTGATCTTTGACACACTCTATAATTGGTCATTTCTCTTAAAAAACAATTTTGTTGCTTTGTAAATATACCACTTTTGAAGAATCTGATGACTTTCTATAAAATGGAACGAATGTGTCAAAGAATAGTTAAAGAGATTGTGTTACTAGTATTCCTCTTATTAAAATGTTTTATAAGATTCATTTCAGTATTAAAATATGAAGTGTTATTCCTTTTCAAGTACATAGTTTGGGATAATGGTAGTTTTTGAATATTATATGATGTTGGCCAAGTTTGCATAATTAAATACCTATATATTGTACATCTAGTACACTTTTCAAGTGTGCTTGCTTTGCTGTTGGCGGCATTCCAAAGCATATTCAATGCAAAAGGAAGCTATGGACTCAAAGGATAAGAAGTCAGCCTGAACACACTATTTGTCATTCAAATTATATCATGACCTTGTTTCGATACTCTGAAATGAACTTTTATTTAACTTTTCACTGTGTTTCTTTTTCTTGTTCGGTTTCTACATGCATCTTTTTTATGTATAATACTAATGCTATGGTACTTTTAGGCTCCAAAAGGGGAGGAGTCTGCTGGTGTTGAACGCTCGACATTTGCATTATTCATGCAACCTGACTGGTATGTTCTTTGAGAATGACTAGCTGTTATGTTGCTTAAATTTTGTTTGGAGTTGTCTTCCATAGTAGAATTACAAGTTAGCATGAGGTCAATGATGCATATGAGCTCAATCTATAATTGTGTCAATAATTTTGTTTTCAGGGATGAAAAACTCAATTTTCCTGAGGAAGTTCACATTCATAAAGAGGTATATATAATTATATATTCCTGAAATCTTTACCGTTCTTCACATCCAGCCATTACAGAATATATAGATAAAAGATGACACTAAAAAACTAAAAAAAGAGACTTCTCAATTTCCCGTGTGATTTTTTTATTGAGAAGAAATAATTATGGTTTTCATGGAAGTACATGTAAGACAATGAAGTTCTTTATACAGGGAATCTAGTTGGTGCGTTGATAGCATTTCAAGTTCCACTAAATATATAGGTTTTCTGCATAACTTAAAAATTTAGTGGATGATGGTTCTGGCAAATGATTCTTACACTAAATAAATAGAAATTCATGTAAAATTTGAAATTCTAATATCCTTGTCTTTCTACATTACATATTTTTCCTCATCTAAATAACAAGCGATTCCTGCTACGTCTTCATATTATTAAATAGAATAGATAAGCCACATTTCGGGTCAAGAATGGGTTGAATTTTTCTTTTTATTCTTCTTTTTCTTTTTCCTCCAGATTATTCCATCAAATGCTTCCCTTACTTATGGAGAGTATTTAGAAGTGCTGCTTGACAAATACTACTACAAAAAACAGTAATGTATACATCATAGTCATTTGGCATTTGTTTTAGTTTTATATATCTATGTGTTACATTTTTCTATGGTTCATTATCTCATGTTGATTTGCAGGGCCTAAGGCGCTACTCTGTACTTCTCACCCTAGAAGTAATTGGTTGGAGACTTAACCCATGTTAACTAACTGTTAATGCATGGGAGTGAAATGAAGTTGTGCATAATTTCATGGCAATAGAAAAGAAAAATTCTTTTAACTTCCGTGATATCGAAATAAAATAGGAAGGCACCAAAAGCCCGTTTAATTTCACTAGATGTTAAATTGTTAAGAGTTCTGATCTTACGAACAAAGTGAATATGAATTTAGACAGTCATTTAAAACTAAACATACATGGGTATGGTGGTAAATATCGAAATGTTTGGAGGTTAAACTTGTAATATAAATTTAATATAGTGCAATTCTTGCGTTTTGTTTGTGCACAGTTTGTAACAATTAACATCATGCAATTGTTGATCTATGTAATGGATTGAAAGTTACTGTCCAATTATGTTGTTTATGTTATTTTTTCTTGAGTGGGAATTAGTACAATTACACAACTTACTGGTAAATATCTCGTGTAAGATTGTTTGAATGTGGAGAAAAAAATGATGAAAATATGAGGTGGGAAATTTAGTCACATGTTGGGAAATTTTTTCTTATAAATACTTTGTTAAGGAACCACTAGTAATTTAAAAAAACCACAACCTGTCAATTAAGTCTTTCAAACAATATTTTAAAACCGGATCAAAGAATCATTATTTAATTAATTCAACTATGATTGAACTGAATAATAATTAAATAAATTAAATAATAAATATAGGGATTAATTTCACGAGTAATTCATAGAAGTGAAATAAAGTTGTGCAGAGTGTCAAGAATTTAGATTTCAGAAGCATTGTTTTGTGATTTTATCTTTCTATTTACATGTTCACTTTATTTGTTCTTCTATTGTCTCTCTTTTTCTCTCTGGTGGCAGCTTTGTTTTCCTATAAGTTCTATTTAGATATTTTAAAACAAGCAGAGTGGAGGATAATAAAATAGAATTGAGCAGAAACGAACAAAATTTTCATTTCATTGTTGGAAAAATGATTGCAAGTTATAACTTTCTAATTCTATTTTTACCCCTAATTAAAAATTGTAATCCAGACGAAAAGATGCGAAAGTATCATAAAGTAGAAAAATTGAGATAAACTGATGGAATGATGAAATGGGATTGAATAAATTCTATTATATTCCACTCCATTCCATAATTTTTTAAAATATTCAAACAATAAAACCTCGTTCCTTACCCCTCCATTCCATTTCATTCAATTTCATCATACAATATTGCTACTTATACCCCCCTTTTTACTACTCACACCCCTCAAAAAAATTTAAAACTTAAATTCCCAAAATGCCCTTGCATATATATTAAATTTTTAACTCTAACCTCTCGCAATCTTCATCTTCTACCTCACACTCATATTCATCCCTTTCTCTCACAATCCCTTCTAATTCTTCCTCCATTTTTAAGAACTTCAACATCTTCAATCATTCTCATTTCCTCTCTTCACATTGTGTTTAAAGTGACCCAAGAAGGTATGTATGTTGTTCTGTTTTTGAGTTCGTATTTTTTCTGAAATCTGAGGATTTTACATGAACTCAGTTTACGTACGATGTTGTAACTTTACGTGAACTAAATTCACGTACGTTATAAAATTGTAAAATTCCATATCACTACGTGAATTAAGTTCATGTATATCTATGTGATTTAACATTGCGTAGAAAATGGAGTTTAAGCCTCAAACATTGCCTGGTAGGTGAACTCAATTCACGTAGGCTTGCGTGAACTGAATTCACGTAAACGTACGTGAATTCAATTCACGCAAGCCTACGTGAATTGAGTTCACCTACCAGGCAATGCACAAATGTGAGTTTTGCAAAGTTCACGTAGGCTAACATGTATCAGCTACGTGAATTGAGTTCACGTAGCTTATACATGTTAGCCTACGTGAACTTTGCAAAACTTTCACATTTTAACTAAGGTGTCTGGTATTGAATTCACATAAGCATATTCTTGAATTTTTATATGTTCCTTTTTGGATGCAGATAAATAGACTAAGGGGGAGACAACAATGATGAAATGTATGAAGGTTTGAACCTGACTTTGAGGAAATGCATGATGGTTTGGAACGCAATTTTGACGAAATGTACGATGATTTTGAACCAATGAATGATGATGTTGAACCCGAAATTGAAGACAATATGAACAACGGAGATGAACCTGTTATGGTTAATTTGACTAATGTGTTTAGCACTGGCATGAGGTTTGATATGCGAGATGATTTATTAAAATGGGCTAGAAATGTTGGAAGGGAAAATGGAATTGTCATTGTCATTTTCAGATCTGAAATTGCCACAACACGACCAAGAACAAAGACAAAATTAATTCTTGGTGGTGAAAATGTGAATGCCCATTTAGATTGAGAGGAACACCATCAAGTGTTGGTGAGGGATGGTATCTGTATGTAATATGTGGTGTCCATAACCACAAATTGGCCAAAAACCTGACTAATCATTCTTTCTTAGGCCGATTGTCACATGAAGAGAAAAACGTACTTTGTGATATGACGAAGAACATGGTAAAACCAAGAAACATATTGATGACACTAAAAGATCGTAACGTTGAATGTTTGACTACAATAAAACAAGTTTACAATGCACATCAAGCATATCGCTCATCACTTAGAGGTAATAGAACATAAATGCAACATCTTTTGATATTGATGGAATGCGACAAATACGTCTAGCGATGTAGGGAGATAGATGGTTCAGATGAGTTGAGGGACATATTTTTGGCCCATCTAGAAGGTATCACTCTTGTAAATAATTTTCACATAGTATTGATTATGGATAGCACATACCAGACATGTAGGTATCGAATGCCATTACTTGAGAGTATTGGTATTACATATACTGAAATGACATTTTGCGTGGGATTTGCATATCTACATTCTGAGTGTGCTGATAATTTTGCGTGGGCACTACAAATGTGTAAAGAACATATTACAAGTGGTGAAGTTGAAGTCATTGTAACTGATAGAGACCTTGCTTTGATGAACGCGGTTGAATATGTTTTTCTAAAAGCAGTTATTTTGTTATGCTTGTTTCATGTATGCAAAAATGTCAAAGCAAAATGCAAGATGACTGTGTTTCCAAAAGAGAAGCAAATGGAAATAATGGAGGCATGAGAGGCTCTTGTTTACAGTTATGATAAGTCTTAGTACTACATGAAGTTGGCTATCTTTGAAAGAATTTGTAGTAGCTGTTCTATTTTCTATGACTATGTACATGAGAAGTGGTTAGTTCCTCACAAGGAAATATTTGTTGAGGCGTGGACAAATAGATTCATGCACTTTGGGAACACAACAACACAAAAGGTTGAGTCGGCGCATTGGAGTTTGAAAAGGATATTACAAGACAATATTGGTGATATATGCAGTGTTTGGGAAACCATCAATAGCATGATTGTATAACAACACAGTGAGATAATAGCATCATTTGAAAAGAGTATCATTCAAAAGGTGCATCGACATAGTAACAGATCGTACGCCTATTTGCGTGGTGTTGTGTCCAAAAATGCAATAGATCACATTGCAGCAGAGTATGATTGCGTGAAGTATGTAGGTATTGATAAGTCTGAGTGTCGTTGCACGCTTAGGACAACACACAGTCTACCTTGTGCATGTGAAATAGCTAGGTATAGTATGATCCCACATTCCATTCTGTTAAACGCTATTCATGTTTGGTGGAGTAAATTAAAACTTTTCATGATGACGGATCGAGTAAAACTTCA
This sequence comes from Cicer cuneatum, assembly GCA_037974295.1. Classification (NCBI taxonomy): domain Eukaryota; kingdom Viridiplantae; phylum Streptophyta; class Magnoliopsida; order Fabales; family Fabaceae; genus Cicer; species Cicer cuneatum. The sequence goes on from JBBPBO010000005.1 coordinate 61,961,504, forward strand.
GAGTTATCTGTGAAACATGAAATAGATGTGATAGTGAAAAAGTTTGAAGAATTTGATGTACCTGGTAAAATTGCACTTAAAGGTAAATTACGAGAGATCGCGTATCCATCCACTACGTCGATGTGTCCACCTGCTGACAAGGTTAAAACAAATGGTGCACCAAAAAACGGCAAAAGTAAGGTATCAAAAAGAGATAAATCAACCAAGTGTGATCCATCTTGGTGGGAGTATGTCGATGCAAGTCTTCGATGCAGTGGCACAAATGCATGTAGCACTGTAACATCTAGTAAAGTACAGCAACCTCGATCATCAGTCAAAAAGCTCACACCTCGACCATATATCTGCAAAGTTCAACAACCAATAGTTATTCTCTTCAACGATTGGCTGTCGGTTGAAATTCATAAATTCAGAGATGATATTATTGACATTGGTGATGATGGTAATTGTGGATATTGTGCAGTAGCAAGTTTGCTTGGAATGGGTGAGAATTCTTGAGCATTCATTCGTCAAGAATGTGTGGTAGAGCTTCAAGAGTTTAGGTCTCATTACGAGAGAATATATGGTGGAGAAATTTTTTTTCAACAACTTATACAAAATGTATATGTTGAACAAGTTGCAACTATGGATAATTGGATGACACTTCCAGAAATGAGGTATGTGATTGCTTCGACATTTAACTTGGTACTACATTAGACCAATCTATTTCTGTAATTGGATGACCTAAGTTCCTCTATTTCTCCTGCGATATGGTACTACATTAGACCAATCTCTACCACCACCTCTTTGTGTTCGCAGCATCAAAATTAATTCATTCACGAGTGCGAAGTCATTAGGTAATACTAGTTGTCGACTGAGAAACTCTTCTGTAATTTGTATTGCTCGACCCTGCATTAAAAAAAATACATTAAACGATTTAGTTAAAATAATAGATGAATAATTAATTTTGCTATGTAATAAATTGGAATTAATATACCGTTATGTCAACTGCTTCATCATCGATATCAACAACATCAGCGGCAGGTTCTGCAAATGAAGGATCTTCATGAACTGGTTCTCTTTGAATTTTGTATGGATGAGAAATTCTGCGAAAGCAATTCATGTAATTGTTCGAGCAAGCTGCAGGTCCATGTACAATTGCGCTAGCATCCACTACGTGCACAGCGTACTGCGTAAATATTATGTCCACTTCATCTAGTGTGGTCGTCTGACCCACTATCTCTAAAGGTGAGCCAGAAATGGTTTAGACATAACCGTATTAATGTAGTACCCTGTCTGGCAGATGAGCGTACATCTTCGGGCCCCAGCATATCCACCCTCTAATTAAAGAAACCTCTTCAAACGGTCGCTTCAATCGATGCTGCTCATATGGTGTCCAGCATACCTGATGAACATCAATCTCGTCAAGAGCTTTCCTAAATGGAAGAACCAAACCCTTATCCATTTTTGGCTTCCATTTAAGTGCTCTAGGGTAGTCCTCAACATAACTAGGAGAGAGTCTACAACAATCTACACATAATATTGGGAAATGCTCGTAGACCCACGCTTGCACATATATAATATTTCATTAGTTTATAATTAATAATAGAAATTATTAACACAATAAACAACCATAACTTGCAATAGTGTCAGATATCCAGAAACTATTCTGGTTTTATGCATGGTCGCTTCGCGAAGATTATCATAGAGGTAAGCAAGAGCAGCAGCACCCCATGCATATCCCCCACATGAATTGAGGTCTCGGAAGCAGTCAAGATAGGCAACACTAATTGTGAAGGCACTCTTGTCACTGAAAAGAGTGCAACCGATCAAAAATAAAAGAAATGCCCTTGCAACCATTTGCCAATGCTGGTCATGATAGCGCTGTTGGTATACTTCAAGTAACCAACTAAATCGAACAATGGTTGTTCGCATGACATTAAATTCAGCATAGGCAGCAGCCTCAGTGACTCCGAGAAGCTCAGACAATATATTAGCACCGTCATCCTTGTTAAATACATTAACATTGAAGAATGCATCGGTGATGGGAATATGTAGCAGAGAGGAGACATGGTCTAGAGTAATCTTCATCTCCCCAATTGGAAGATGGAAGCTATTGGTGTCACGATGCCACCTCTCTACAAAGGCAGAAATGATCTATTTGTCGATCATTTCGTAGCTGCATTTTAGCAATGAATATAATCCGGAGCTTTTAACCAGTTGCTCAACCTCTTCGTGTTCAATCACGACTTCTTTTAATTTTTTACCATTGCTAAACACCCTTAATTCGCCGCAATCCTAAAATAAATTAAGCAAACAAAATATAAGTTAAAACACATTAAAAAAAACAACTATTAAAAATTTAATTTGATTGAGAAAATTACCACACCATCCCAAATTTTAGTCGTCACATGATCACCAAATGTCCTAAGTACAGACATGTTAACCAAACCACCAGTATATCATCATCCTGTGGAGGTTCATCTTGTGCCTCTTCCTCTTTATGTTGTTCCTCTTCCTATTGGGCATTTTGTTCCTATTCTTGTTGAGCCCGTTGTGCCTCGTCATGCTATAATAATTGTTGCTCTTGTCTAGCACGGTGAGCCCGTGCGGAAGTCGTTGGTCTACCACGACGACCCTCCTTGTTAGAAGTACCTGAAGCTGCAAACACGAGAAGGGGGGTTGAATTGTGTTTGTAATACTTGAATTCTTTTTCTATTTTTGATGATTATTTAGAATCTGACATATAAACAACTAGAATTAGCAGCGGATAAAGTAAAATAATCAACACAAAGTTTATCTTGGTTCACCATTAACAAGGCTACATCCAATCCCTTCACCTCGAAGGATTTTTCTACTAATTCAAAACCTTTGAATTACAACAACACTACTGACCATCCAAGTCAGTCTTCCCAAACAGTCTAACAATCCTAGACTTTTGAGGAACACAACACCTTGACTTCACAAGTCAAGTCTTCTCTTACCAATCTGACAACCCCAGATTGCAGAAGGGATTTCAACACCTTGAATCTAATTGCTAAGTCACATGCTACTTCTTCTGATTCGTCAGATTGTAGACTCTACTTCAACAATATAGATCTGACACAAGGGAACGAAAAACAAGAGTACTTGCTTCTGGAAAGCTGATACTCACAATTAACCTCACTGAAAACTCGGGTGTTTGCCTCTGGAAGTTTATGACTCTTTTACTGATTTTTGATACTACGTCTTCTGCCTTGAGCCTCCTTTTATAGATGAAAATTAGGGTTTCTTCCATGATCAAATTCGAGCTGTATCTGTCCAGATTCTCTTGCAAAAATAACTTGGCCAATCCTGTTTCACTTAAATAAAAATCGTATCTTTTTAGCTTCAGATTGCATTTGAAAATTCTGTTGACCAATCTTGTTTCTTTTAATTTCAAACCATATCTTTTTAAGCTTCAGATTGCTTTCGAATTTCTTCAAGTCTTCAGTAATTTTTGAATCAAATCCCCTTAATACTTTGATCAAATTTCTATCAAAATTTAATCAAGTCTTCTTCGAATTTTAATCAAGTCCTCACTGATTTGCATCATGATTAAAATTCTGGACCGTATGATCTTCTGATCTCGACCAACTCTGGACTTATGTAATCTGATCTACCCCAATTCTATGATCCTCTGATCTCGGCCAACACTGGACCATATGATCTGATCTTATGATCTCGGCCAACACTGGGCCATATTATCTGATCTTCTGATCTCGGCCAACACTGGGCCATATGATCTGATCTTCTGATCTCGGCCAACACTGGGCCATGATACTTAAAACTGGACCATTGATCTGAACATTTTCCCTCTGATCTGGACCAAGTCTAAACTGAGTTAGAATTAAATCTGGACTTATGATATTTTAATCTGGACCATTGATCTTTTAATCTGGACATTTATCTTCTGATCTGGATCAAATCTGGATTAAATTTGGACAATCATTTCTTCTGATCTGGACTGAGTTTTATGTTTTGGACCATGCTATCTTCTGGTCTAGACCAAGTCTGGATCAAGTCATTTGTTCTGGACCAATTATCTTCTGCTCTGGACCAAGTCTGACTTATGTTTCCTTCTGGTCTGGAACAAGTCTCCCTCTGACATGCTTTCTTCTAGTCTGGACAAAGTCTCCTTCTGGACTCTGCTTCCTTCTAATATGGGCCAAGAAAGATATCCTCTAATGATGTTATTAGTCCTTTGATGTTTTGCCTTTGATGACATCCTCTGATATCCTCTGGAGGTGTATCCTCTGGATGCATCCTCTGGTACCCTTTGGATGCATTATCTGGCCTAACCTTCTGGTGACATTTCTATCCTCTGGTTGCTTCCTCTAGATGTATCCTTTGGTGGTGTCATCCTCTGATTTTACATAGCTTCTGATTTGTTCTTCTAAGTCAAAATACTATTTACATAAAATACTTTTGTTAACATCAAAATTCTAAGTATAGAACCAACTTGGTTCCAACAGTACCTTCATTAAGTACAACACGACCCTGTCTGTCGATAACTATAGTGCGCACCATATCTGCAATACCAAACCATAATCAAAATCAAAACAATAAATCTTATGTGAACTTAATTTTAGAATTCCAGAACATACATGAATTAAGATCACATACGTGAACTTAGATAACCTATGTGAATTAAGATCACGTACGTGAACTCAACCAACATAGCCTACGTGAATGAAGTTCACGTACGTGAACTCGGGCAACATAGCCTACGTGAACTTAGCATACCCTATGTGAATTAAGATCACGTATGTGAGCTCAGAGTAAAAAACCCGCACATTTCAAGGTTTTTGACTCTTAGTTCACGTACGTGAACTGAGTACACCTTTTTGGTTTCAAGATCACGTACGTGAACTGGGTTTCAAAAACCCAGAATCGTATGTGAACTGTTCAGAAGACTTGAAAGCGGAAAACTTGAAAGAAGTTTTCCGGTACCAGAAAACTTGGAAAATGTTTTTCGGAAAAGACGCGTACATTTAACACTACCGGAAAACTTGGCATGGAGTTTTTGAGTGGTTTTTTTTCCATTTTTTTTTTCAATTTTGATAGATATGGATAATTCACTATTATTATATGATAAAACATGCGTCGATACTACCAACGTTGGTAGTACAGGATAATCCACTATTTAAAAAAAAATTTAAAAAAATTTGAAAAAAAAAATTTCGGAAAACTTCTTGGCAAGTTTTCTAGTAGTGTTAAATGTACGTGTCTTTTCCTGAAAACTTCCTCTCAAGTTTTTCGATAACTATCAGAAAACTTTTACGTAGCGGAAATCTTTTTTTTTGTGATCCGGAAATCTTTAGAAGGTAAAAAAAAATAAATTTTAATTTGATAAAAATTATATAAAAAAAATATAATTCTACAAAAATTGACAATGTCACATATTTACTTTTTAAAAATAATTCTAACATAATTTTGCTAAATTACTTAGATAAAATAAAATGAATCATATCGTATGGATTTTTTTCATCTATATCCACTTTTAAAAAAAAAATTTGATATACTCCCACTTTAAAACTAAGATACGAAAATGAAGTGAAGTATATTGGTTTGGTTTCAAAGTGGAGGTATATTAGAATTTTTTTTAAAAAAGAGGATATAGATAAAAAAAATTCCATGCCATATACGTATATGCCTTTCGAAAAATAACAAATAAAATAATAACAAGCACGTAATAAATTATTGAAGGAAAAATTTGACCAAAAACAATATTGAGGGAAAAAATATTAATATTAATTTAACACAAAAAAAAAATCTTAATTTGAATACTAATATAGGTGGAGATCCATTGACTCCAAAAGTAAGTTTGAGATAAGTTACTTATCTTAATAACTTAATATAAACGATAAATTTGACTAATTCAACAATTGATTATTGATATAATATATTAATGATCAATTGCATAAAGTTTTATATAAATCCGAAATTCATAACTATGTAATCTAACTTGACTATATTTACTTATACAGTCAAGTAGATAAAATGAAATTGAAATGGAGAAAAATAAATTAGATAAAACAACTAACAAATGTAAAATAACTAACTAGATAGTGTAACTAACTATTATAGGTTCATTTGAAATTATTTAATGACGTATCAAATAATTTTAAAATTTTACAAAAATTACTGAAGTTGATTTAATCAATAAATTTTTTGGATTTGATAATTGGATTAATAAAATTCATCGCTTATATTAAGTTATCAAATAGAGTAACTCATCACATAATTATGCAGAGTCAATGGATCCACTTTATATATATATATATATAATTTTATAGTAAGTTTGTCATTTGGCAATAATTGAAACAACAATTATAAATTTATGTTTCTATTAATAGTATTATAATCTAAATATATTACTATTAATTATTAATTCCAATTTTTTTAATATTCTATTATTTTTAGAGGAATGATGATATTATTTTATTGAAAATTGTACACATTAATTTATTGTCAGATATTATTAAAAAAAAACATAAGTCATGGAAAGTAACATTTTTTACGCTGTCCTTTCTTAAAAAAAATCAAAAGAACTTAACGGTGCCTTTTTGAGAACAAACAAATAGCCCTAATAATAGCCTTAATAAATGAGAAAGGAAAGAAAATAATGTGGTATCAAATATAAAGGAAGAATCTCAAAAAAAGAAGAAAAAAAAAAGAAAGATAATAATGAAGAAAACGAGTAAAATAAAGTCAAGTGAGTAACTCTACTGTAGGGGTAGAAATAGGATGAGTCGAGTTAAATTTTGCTATGTCTGAGTCCAATTCTAATTCAATTATTTTTTGTCATTGTATATTCATATTAACGTTTGTATTTCAAAGTTTGCATAAATTATCTCTATTTGGGAAATATAAAAAATTAATTATTCACAATTTTGAATCATCTCAGTTATCTAGGGTTTGTAGATTGTAAATATGATTCATAAATATTTCGTCTGATATACATTTTCTCTCTGGATTTTCATTTATTGTCAACATATATTTTTATTTTTCTGTTCATCTTTTTGCACTGTCTGAAAAACCATATTTTATTGCTTCAATTACTCTAGAAAATGAGTCATGATATTTAGTTGTCAGAGTAGTGCGATTATGGTTTGTACCCGATTTGAATGCCAAGTAGAAATTTTATGCTACGGAAATGGTTTTGATGGATGAGAAGGTTTTATTATTTCTTTCATATATTAAAGTTTTAAATTAGACACTAATTGTGTTCGTTATGATATTAATATAACAAATTTGTGTATCATTTCTTTAGAGTGACAAAATTCAAACAACAATGTGAAAAACTCTAATTTTTTATTTATTTAAGACTAAAATATGTGAAGAAACTAAGTACAACTTTCGTTTTTTAGGTGTTGCCTATAATTCTGGATCATATAGAACAACGGGACACCGATCCAAATTGAATTTGCAAAATGGTAATGGTTGGAGAAGTGGGAAATGGTTTGGTCACTACCTCTTTGTACTTATTCATTTCATTCTCATACATTCGAAATATTACATGAATTACTTATTGGTAAATTTATTTCAATTTGTCACCCTTATTTTTAATTTTATAAGTTTTAAAAAATTGGATTTATACAAAATTTTATTACATTATTTTTTTCTTTAAATAGATATCATGAGATTTTTAGTTGGAGTGAGACAAGAAAGAGTATATGAAAATAACTATGTTAGTATAAAATTTAAGGTTATTGATTTAAAGTTGTGCTTTACAATTACATAAATAAAAGCCAAGAGTAATCTCTTTCATAAGTTGGTTTAAATTTAAAGTAATATGTATTTATTCATGTTCAATTCTATGTGGCTATTTGAAACGATGAAGGAAAATCATGTGTTGACACTTCAAATATTGTGTACTATGAAATTTTCAATAATTTGTATATGCATAGATGAAACTTTTTTAGTTTTATGTTGTTTATTTGTGGTGTATGAAAGTGAATTCACGATTTTGATTTATGAAATCCAAATTATGTCTTTCAAATCATGAAAATTTATTACAATTTTTACACAAATTTTATTGATTATATTAAACAAAATATATTATGAATTGATCTATATAGATTAATTGAATAATATATTTATCAATATCATAATTTATCTATGCGCCACCCATGACTTACACACTAGTGTATATATAAAGCGAGAAGGAAAGTTTTATATGAGGGTGAGAGAAACTACTCTCAACCATTAGATCTAACTAACTGACTGAGATTAAAAGGTTTCCTTTATTGAGTCACGTGCATGTGGCTCCTCCACTTCTTACTATAATCCTGGTTCCATAATTTTACTTAAGAGAGCAATACCATTGTTTTGAGTTGAGGTTCTTTCTATATTTCAAAAAAAAAAAAAATTAAAGACATCATTACTATAATTTTTTGTATATATTACAATAAAAAAAGTTTATGTGTAAATATATACACAAAACTATAGTAATAAAGGAAATTGAGAGGAACAAATAGATGTAATCTTAACTCCATTATCTTCACCCTTTCATACTCTTCCACTACCACCATTAATCACACGGCCATATAAAACGCACCAAGGTTTGAGCCACCCCATATTTGTTCTTTGACTTTATATATTTTATGGGTAATTTTCTTTAATTTGTCGAAAATGAACCACGGGGGTTTTGCCCCTCATTTTCTTTGGGTTATTTTTGAAAGAAAAAAAAATCCTTATCCTTTCTTGGATTTAAACTTCAAATACTATAAATTTTGTAATTACATCGTTCCTATGAATTTTGAGTTTCTTCTCTTCAGTTTTGCTTGATCTTGTATCATTATAGTATCTTTTCTAAAATAAAACATCAAACACATAAAAGGGATTTTATTTTTTGAACCATTGACGCTCGATCCCCTATGAAGTGTACAAACTTCAGCAACTAAGAAAACAATAAAAATTCGAATTGGACCAATTTTCAATTTTAGGTTGTTTCAAATACATAGAAGCATTACTAAAAAAAAGAGTACATAGAAGCATAGAATACTGCATATCACGAAGGAAAATTGGTCGGAGAGTCTTTTGTAAACAAAAGAGAAACAAGAAGCACGTGCAAAGATTACATGAAAGCTTGATGGAGGAAAATAGAATCTGATGACTTATTAATGACATATTTTAATTTTAGCTTTCCATTTTGATCTAATGGCCTTTCAATCTCACATAAAAAAGATTTTTTTCATTACATATGCTTCTCTCATATATATATATATACACAAAAAATATATCAAATGAGAGGACGGGAGAAATAAATTTTGACTACATAACCATACATGTACGATTAAAATTAAAAGAAAAAATCATGGTGTGATTTTTTTTAGTGATCATGTGTCACTTAAATAACTCTTAATCATGATCATCCATGTATGGTTGTATGATCAAGATTTAACTCTCTCACCCTTTCATAGTAAAATTCCTCTCGTTTAATATGCTCTTATATATATATATATATATATACACTTCGAATTAATCATGCATGCACATACGTTGATGAGAATCATGTTTGAGCACAAGAAAGTGAGAAATAATTAAAGATAAAAATAAAACTTTAAATGATTATGTGAAAAATTGTTATATAATTAAAATATGATGCACTTTTATATAGTGTTTTTAATGTAACTAACCTAACAAATTCCACCAAACCATAAGTATCTTTTAACTACTCTAATAGTCCCTGGCAAGTTGGAAGTGTTTAACAACATTTTCAACTTAGGAAGAACAATACAATACAAAACAAAGAAAAATACAATGTAATTAATGAAAGAAAATTATAAGAAAAAAAGAATACAAGCTGTAATCACATCGGCTAAACAACAAAATTAATGTAGAAAGTGGTAGCGGCCGAAGTGCATAACTCTCGTCGAAATTTTCGGCATATTTTGGACTAACTTGAAAATTTTCCGGTGTCTCCACGACACTCACTCCAATATAAAATTAAGAATCCCAATCTTGGATCTTCGAATGCCAAATTTGACCAACAAAAGTTAACCATCTTAGGATGGAAGCAAAAAAAGAATGAGAAATGTCTAATATCATAGGGTAAAAGAACAAAGAAAATGAATATTGTTTTACTACCACATGGTAGAAGCACAAAGAGAAAGTCAACAATGACTAAAAAAAATAAAATTATAGTGAAATATATCACTAAAGAAGATAATGGCTAATGAACAATAAAACTTTCAAAGATAATTTGGCCCGTTGCTGGGGAGTTCGAAGCAGCAACAAGCCAAATGTTCTTAGACCACAAGAAAGTTTGACACTACATCTTAACTCAAAACCTTAAAGCAGCAGGTATACAGGCCACCTCTCTTATATATCTAACATTTTCTTCATTCCTAGTTAATGTGAGACTATAACCACTCACACTTGAATTCCAACACACGTATAAATTTTGAAAATGTTAATTAAAATTAACATAGGACAGTTAAAATCATATATTAAATTTTATTAAATGGAAAATGTGTTACACACATAACTAAATAAAAAATAAAAGTTAACTATCAAGAGTATTACATGCTATCCGCCTAAAATAGTTTTGTCATTGAAACTGATAGTTGGGACAAGCCTTAGATTGACTCATTCAACTTAATCAATTGACTTCACTATCAAAGTTCCAAATAAAAATGACATCGATAAAGAACACTATATGTCACCTTATCTTTCAAAAAGTACACTATAATTTCGTCTTGTTCATCCTCAAGACTTTACTCCACATCTTCAAACATGTTTCACAAAACCTCATATATTTCTAAAACATAGCTTTAAATTGTTGTGACAATATCTCAAAGCCAATTGGAATAAAAAATTGTGACGCAGTCGAAATCGCAACGGATTAGCAAGTGCTAAATTCGAAAGAACAAACAAGCTCTGGAATCCACCAGAAAAGAGAAAACTCTCAAAATCAATTATTTTATTCCAAAAGGTACCTTCCGTTATAGCATAGAAAGTCTTTAAATAGTTAATAGAAACCCTAGTGCGAAAATTAGGTAAAACAGAAAAAGTCCGAAATTACAGGAAAAACATAAAATGTTGTTTTGAGGCCAAAGACGAGCCCAAAACGGATCTGGAGCCCATATGTCACGGCAAAGCAGTGAGTTGTATTTGTGGCGCGATTCCCTTTCCGGTAGGTTTAATAATAGGCAATCTGACACTAGACGATCGTTTTCTGCATTTCCTGCTGCGCTTGTCCGCAAAGCCGTTTCTTCCTCGATCCTGGCCGCGAACCTTCCTACATCAGTCTCCTCCACCTCTAAAGAACTCAACCCCGAGTTCATACAAGGATAAAGGTCAGCATCCTCATGGAACTCATAAATATCAGGTATTGGAAATATTCATGGATTCCGCAAGTCGATCACATAAGCGTTGTCATTGATCTTCTTCAACAAGTTGAAAGGCCTGTACTTGCGAGGCTGAAGCTTCTTGTAAGTGCCAACTGGAAACCTCTCCTTACGCAGGAACACCATCACATCATCTCCCACAGCAAAGACCTTGGCTCTCCTACGCTTGTCAGCAGCGACTTTGTTCTTCTGCCCAGTAGCCTCTAACTTCGTCCTGACAACTTTCTTAACGGCTTGCACATCCTTGGCCATACTTTCTGATGCGGTACTCAATCCATGAGCCTTGGGTAGCACCACCAGATTAACCACATGCCGCGGTGGAGAAGTATAAACCAGAGAGAAAGGTGATTTTCCTATAGTTGAGTGCACTGCGCTGTTGTAAGCAAATTCGACCTGGGGTAAAGCCAGATCCCACTGCTTCAGCTTATCCCCGCAAACACTCTGAATCATATTCCCCAGCGTTTGGTGGGCGACCTCTGTCTGCCCATCAGTCTGAGGATAAGCTGTAGAACTCCTATTCAATGCAGTACCAAACATCCGCCATAGAGTAATCTAGAAATCAGTGAGGAAGTTGGTGTCTCAGTCTGAAGTGATGGACCGGGGGACTCCATGCAAACGCACAACCTTCTTGAAAAACAACTTGGCTATGTTGGATGCATCAACGGTCTTCTTACAGGCAATAAAGTGTGACATCTTCGAAAACCTGTCAACCACGACAAATACAGAATCTACTCCTCGCTGTGTACGAGGTAGCCCCAATACAAAGTCCATCGAAAGATCTAACCAAATATCATCAGGAACAGGTAATGGCATGTAAAGACCAGTGTTATGAGACTGACCTTTAGAAACCGGACAAGTGTAGCAGCGCTTGACGATAGTACCCACGTCACGGTGTAGATGAGGCTAGTAATACCGCTCCTCCACACTGGCGATGGTTTTATCTCTCCCCAAATGACCTCCAAGACCGCCACCATGCAGATCTCGAATTAGCTTCTCCCTCAAAGAAGAATTAGGAATGCAAAGCTGATTCCCCTTAAACAGTTAGCCCTCTCGAATATGAAAATTTGCGCTGGGATGCTGATTTGTACACTTGAGCCACAACTCCTTAAACTCAGTATCAGACTCATATAGCTCATTCAGCAACTCAAAACCCACAATCTCCTGAGCTAAGGTAATCAACAAGGAAGCCCTCCTACTCAATGCATTAGCTACCTTGTTCTGGGCGCCTGATTTGTGCTGAATGATAAATGGAAATTTCTGCAGAAAACTCACCCAGCGAGCATGCATCTTGTTTATCACCTTCTGACTATGGAGGAACTTCACGGCAAGGTGGTCAGTGAACAAGATAAACTCCCTATGAATCAGATAATGCTCCCATTGCCTCAATGCTCGAAAGACTGCATAAAACTCCTGGTCATAAGTGCTCCACTTCTGCCTGGCGTCGCCTAGTTTTTCACTAAAGAAGGCCACTAGCCGCTTCTCTTGTGAAAGTACAACACCTACCCCTACTCCACTGGCATCGCACTCCACCTGAAATATCTTGTTGAAAGTCAGGTAAAGCGAGAACTGGTGTCGTGCAAAGCTTCTCCTTGATCATCGCAAAGCTCTGCTCTTGTTCAGGTCCCCACTAGAACTTTCCTTTCTTCAGGCACTCGGTGATAGGCGCAATAATGGTACTGAACTCGCGCACAAACCTCCTATAGAAGGTAGCCAGGACATGGAAACTACTTACTTCTGTCACAAACTTAGGTGTAGGCCAGTTTCTGATAGCACTCACCTTATCTTCGTCCACCTGAATCCCATCTTCACCAACAACAAAACCCAAAAACAACAGCTTGTTGGTATAGAAGGTTGCACTTCTTTAGGTTGATGTATAACTGGTTCTCTTGCAAGACCTGTAGCACTTGCTTCAAATGCCCTAGATGATCCTCCTTGGTCTTGCTATAAATCAGAATATCATCAAAGTAAACCACCACAAAAGAACCAGTAAAAGAGCGAAGAACCTGATTCATCAATCTCATGAAAGTACTGGGGGCGTTGGATAACCCGAAAGGCATGACCAACCAATCGTAAAGGCCATCCTTGCTCTTGAAAGTTGTCTTCCATTCATCCCCGGGTCTAATTCAGATCTAATGATAACCACTCTGTAGATCTATTTTCGAAAACACCTTAGACCCCGATAGCTCATCAAGCATGTCCTCCAAACGAGGAATGGGAAATCTGTACTTGATCGTTATCTTGTTGATGGCTTTGCTGTCAACGCACATCCGCCACTGATTGCCCTTCTTAGGCACCAAAAGTACTGGAACTGCATATGGGCTCATACTCTCTCTAATGAACCCTTTCTTCAGCAAATCCTCAATCTTCTCTCGCAATATCTCGTTCTCCTTGGGACTCATGCGGTAATGAGGTAGGTTCGGCAGGCTGGAACCCGAAATTAAATCAATCTGATGTTGAATATCTCGCATAGGAGGCAAGTCGTTGGGTAGCTCATCCGAGATCAACTCCTCAAAATCTGACAAGATTTCTTGCACCTCTTTCGGTGGTTCAGGCTCATCTTTCATAGCACTCAGCAAACCCTTGACCACCACTGGGCAAAACCACTCAGTTTCCTTGAAGGCATCAGTCAAATCATGCTCATCCTGCATTATAACAAGAAAACTGGACTTCTCCTTCCCTGTTCGTATATTAAAACCAGAAACCGGGGCCATAGCTATCTTGTGTGTTCCCCAGGTGAACATCATCACATTATCTCTGCCTCTATACGTGATATCATTGTCATACTGCCAAGGTTGCCCCAGTAGGACATGACACACATCCATATTCAGAACATCACACACTACTTCTGCCTTGTAATGCCTCCCGATGGAAATATGCACCTTGCAAGTCTGTGTCACCTTGACCTGCAAAATTTTACTCACCCAGCCCAAAGCATAAGGCTTGGCATGCGGTTCTGTCGGCAACTCTAGGTATTCCACCAGCTTCTGGGAGGCCAAGTTCTTTGTACTCCCGTTATCCACGATCAGATTACACAACTTATTCTTAATAGAATAGTGTGTTCTAAAAATATTCTTTCTTTGCCCCTCCTCCTTTGAAGACAACAGGACTCTCTGCAGCACAAAGATCACCACTTCTTTAGCTTCTTCTTCAGTGAACTCAACACCGTCATACTCGTTGCTTTCTTCCTCTTCCTCAGACTCCTCATTCAAGACTGCAGTCGTTCTCCTGGAAGGACAAACATTTGACTTGTGACCCTGCCCACCGTAACAGAAACACTTATCTCCCGTCGGTTTCGCGTATGGGTTGGCTGACTTCGGGTTCGCCCTCTTGTTGGTCGTAGCACTATTGGTTCCACTAGTTTCCTTTAACGAGGGGTTAGAATCCTTAGCAGCAACGCTCTTATCCTTATCACCCGCAGTTTCAGAATTACATTGCGGAGTGAATATGCGAAAATATGAGAAATTTCTGGGGGATTTCTCTATCAGTTCCGCTTTCAAGGCTAGCGTAGAGGCCTCCGTCATGGTCTAGACAGTCTGCAGACCCATCTTCTCTTGGATCGACCCCTTCAAGCCATTAATATAGCGAGTCACCTTCTGACTCTTAGTTTCCCCTAGTTCGCTGCGTTCTGAGAAATGCAGGAACTCTACTGTGTACACGGTCACGCTCCTTCTACCTTGAACGCAATTGATATACATCTTGTACAGAATCTGCTCATAATCTTCAGGCAAGAAACGCTCCAGCATCAACTATTTCATTCGCCTCCACGTTCTGATTGGTGCTTTCCTCTGGCGCTGCCTCTGGACAACAAGCTTATCCAACCACACAGCAGCGGTGCTCTTCAATCGAATTGCCACAATCTTCACCTGCTTGTTTTCTGGCACACCTATCACGTCGAAGAACCAATCAACATTAATCTACCAATCCAGAAACTCTTCAACCCCCATAGTTCCATAGAACAACGAGATATTAGCCTTGTCTCTGTAGTCGTTGCGATTCTATTGATTATCGCAACCCTGATTCTCCTATAGGATTCTTCTTCGGAACTAGAGTCCGATTCAACACGAGCCTGCAAGCCTCCATGTGGATGCCTGGGCGGTTCGTCTCTCCTCCCTCTGTCCCTCATATCATTGATGGCGTTCACTTGATCCGTCAAAGTCGCCATCTGCGTAGTCAAAGCAGTAAGGGCCGCGGTAAAAGCCGCGGTGATACCCTCAATGTCTGCTCTTGTGACTGGTTGATCTCCCATGGCTGTTCAAGCTATGAAAAGAAACAGGAGAAAGCCTACTCTGATGCCACCTGACGCAGTCGGAATCGCAAATGATTAGCAAGTGCTAAATCCGAAAGAACAAACAAGCTCTGGAATCCACCAGAAAAGAGAAAACTCTTGAAATCAATTATTTTATTCCAAAAGGTACCTTCCGTTACAACATAGAAAGTCTTTAAATAGTTAATAGAAACCCTAGTGCGAAAATTAGGTAAAATAGAAAAAGTATGAAATTACAGGAAAAACTTAAAATGCTGTTTTGAGGCCCAAGACGAGCTCAAAACGGATCTGGAGCCCATATGTCACATCAAAGCGGTGTGTTGTGTTTGTGGCGCGATTCCCTTTTCGGAAAGGTAGGCAATCTGACACCGAACAATCGTTTCACATTTCCCGCTGCGCTTGTCCGCAAAGTCGTTTCTTCCTCGATCCTGGCCGCGAACCTTCCTACATCAAATTGTCTACTCTTGCAATGACTAATCAATTTCACCTGAAAGTCACTATTTGTATATTCCATAACATTGTTAATTCAGATCACGTTAGAGCACCACCAAAAGATTTTCCCTCAACCACACCGTTATAAGAGGATCACCCGAATTATACTCTTAAACTTCTATGTTTATTATTCATTACAAGTATCGGTCCAAAAGACATTGTTTTTACTCTTTTTTTTGTCTGAAGGCGCCATTTTTTTTATTCACCCCATAGTAATCAATTATTGATCATCATGCTAGGTATCAACTACTTTAGTATCACTGGTCAAGCATGAGACCAATCACTTCAAATCATTTTCAATATGTCAATGTCTAGTACTTTCAAATATAAAAGTTGAATATACACTATCATATTCTACATGTACTCACATGCTGCTCAAATTTGATTTCTTGACCATAAATTTTAAGCATAAACAAGTCTACACCAACTCAATCATGCAACTACCCATTACTTTCAGGGATGAACATCAATTTTGCCAAACCATCCAAAATTGAGTTTGAAATTTCTAGCCCAATTCCAACTGATTTTTGCATCGGGTTAGGCGAATTTTAGTTTGTGTGGGTGGGTTGGTTTGGTTAATATGCTTTTTTTTTTTATAGGGATGTTCATTTTCTTTAACTTTTTGTTAGTTTTATTTTCAAATTCATTTTTTTAAAGAAAAACATATTGAGCTTTCAAGATTTTTATCAATGCTTGAGTAAGTTTTTATCAAATAAGTGATTTATTACTGTGATGGTGTCATGACTAAGTGAGACCAAGAGACTCACCCTAAAAAAATTGGGATTTTATACCTAGAGTTTGAAGTGAAGTGGTCTAGTTCGGGTAACCATGAGTCTATTTTTTCTCATTTGCACAGACTACTTAAACCTGTATAAATCCATATTTGCGAACCCATGTGACCCGCAACACACTATAACACGTCCACAAATCAAAATGACTCATTCATGTGGCTCGAGTTCGGTCGGGTCCATTGATTTTTCTAACCCCTAATTACCTTATATCAGTCCAAAAATCATTATTCACTATACTTTAAACCACCAAAAGATATCACATATTATTGTAACCATTTAGACTCAACATCTAATTATCATGGAATTCACACTTAACGTTACATGTATCAAATTCCATACAACTCAAATTTCTCTTTTGCTCGTTCAATGATTCTTTCACCTAGATATTCAACCACCAATTGACTTACAATATTTACATCAAGCCTTATTCCAATAACATTCTCAAAATTCTTTAATTCAAAGGTCACCTTTCCCATGCTAGACAATTATCTTCTTATGATATTCCTTAATGCCCTAAGGTTATACATATCTTTGTATAGGGCATCTATTGGACTCCAACATAATTTCGTCCACTATCAACAAGTTATTGAGGTTATCAGTCTCATAGCTTGTCATCAAGTAGCTCGCAGACCATGATGATTGTATAAATCTTACTCTATCAATTATACTATTTTCCACAAACTTGTTCTCGAGATCATCTTGGTACACAGAGAATTTGATAACTCCTTTTTGAAGGTCTTCATGAAGTTTTGAAGTGTTAAAATGATCGAGTTCACCTCCCCATCACAACGCCTTCAAGATCCACTACGCTTTTGCTGCGCCACTCTTATAAGTCGATTAAGACTGAGATCCCGACACTTGTGCATAGAGCACACATCATTTCAGTAAGAAAACATTTCGAACAAAGTTCGAGTGTCGTAAAAACTCACACACCATCTCTTGAGGACTTATGAAAGACATGGCTAACACTAGCAAGACTCACGAAACCTACCCCTACTAACCCTATTGTCCGATCTAGACCAATCCATTTGTTTTTCTAAAATAGAAAGATTAATTAAAAAAAAAACTCTACTTTGAAATTCAAATAATAATTCTCTTGCTTTATTCCATTAAAATAATAAATGAGAATAGTGGTGACTACAAAAAGTTAAACTAATACATATATACATATATAAAAAATAACTTCCTTAAATCAAAGGCTCTTGTCCGTTTACTATCCAAGGACACATACTAGCAGATCATAACTCTAGACGCTTTTAGAGAACTCTCCTAACAAGTCTAACACTAATATAAAAATATCTCGAAATCTCCAATTGCACGCTATTGTGCTTCCTCGTATCTTCTTCTACTAGATTGATTCGAGATATTCCTCGCTCAGATGAAACTAAGGCTGGCGTTCTGTACAAAAATGCAAGGGCGATCTTCCCAAACACTGTACAAACATAGGCATATATATACAAACACACTAGATTTAGATTTGTGTAGTGCAAAGTTAGAAGTGATATTTTGTATATTTTATTGGAGTACGTTTTAGTATTGATATTATAAAAATGCAAATGTTTATTTTAATTTGGAATCGACATATCAAACTTGAAATCAAGAAGCTGTTACAATAGATTAAATTGACTATAGAGTAGAGGATCGGAAAAATAAATACATTAATTTTAAACAAACAAATAAGAAAAAATATATTAAAAATTTAATAGTATAGTTTAAAACTAAGACTAAAAGAACAATATATAAACATATATTCAGATAAACATATGTTCAGTAGTATAAACATATTTAATAACATACATTTGTTTCAATAGATGTGTGGATATGAAAATATTAGATGTTAAATCAGAAATATGTATACGAACATAGATATGAATGAATAATAGTAGGATGTAGAGAAAAATCAATTAATACTAAGATTTTAGGTATTTTTCATGATAATTTATATTAGTAAAAGTTACCACCATTGTAAATTATAATGATTTTTTATGGAGTAAAAGGGCTAACTCAAGCCATTTGAATATATATTCCTACTCTTTGATATCATAGAAATCTGAGTAAAATGAAAAGAACCGTAAAAGTAAGCAGAGTTTGTTTGGTTCAACGAAGAGGAGAGGAGGGCATAGATTTTTATCAAGGAGAGGGAAGGAAAGTGGACACATGTTTGATTCAAAAGAAGGGAGGAGATGAATTTTTAATGGTTTTGTGTTTGGTTTAAAGGGAGGGGAGGGATTTTTAATGGTATTTTAGTTATATGTAGCCCCTCCCCTCCAAATCTTCCAAAATTGAGGGAGAGCAAAATGAGTTCTATGAGGAATTTTGACTCCCTACCCTCGCCTCTTCTCTCCTTCTAAAAATTGAACCAAACAAAATTTTTTTAAAATATTAGATTGTTTCTTATAAAACATTATTTGATTCTATGTTAAAATATTTAGCCAAAATTCTTAATTTTTTGGAACTTTCATTGTGTGAATAGATAAAATATTAAGGATTTGTGAACATACTTTGTAAATAAATAAAATAATTTAATAAAAGAAATTATAGAATAATAGTGGAGTATCGACTATATATGGTGGAATTTGAGTAGTTGGGGTTGAGATATTTAGAATGATGTTATTGTTAAGGATATATGAGTGAGTTTGTATTGAAAACTTGATTTAAAAAACAAAAAATTTGTATCTGAAAGAAAAAAAATACCGAGAATAAACATTGAAAATAGAGTAAAATATAAGAGATAAATATTAGTGAGAAATTACCTAAACCAGAATAGATTGAGTTGTTCATATTAGAATACAATTGAAAGAGAGAGGTAAACAAAGGGAAAAGATAGAAGAAAGAAAAATAAAGTGGAGAAGAAAGGAAATGATCATAACATAAGCTTCGAGTGAGCCGAAGAAGTAATCGGAGAGGTTACACAAATCTCCTATTTTCCATGATATTTGTGGTGAGAATTGTGAAACCATGATGACCTTAGGTAGGTAAATTATGATTCAATTGTAGACGTAAGTAAAGAGAAATGATTATGTGGATTTAATGTTGTGTAACCAACAAAACATTGCATATATAATGTGTATTGTGCACATGGCTTTCAAGAAGAAATAGAAAGATAATTCTTGAAGATATCACATAGGAATATAAGTGAGTTGACTTAATTAATATTACATGACATGCAAAAGAATGAGTTGTCAACAAACCAAATTTAAAGTCTGTTTTAATATATTATAAATAGATTAACAACAATAACATCAAGTATAGACACTAATCATAATTTACAACACATAGTACAACCACATTGGTTCAACCAGAACATGCAAAAAAGTCGTACTTGTTTGTGTATATGTCAATGAAAATATTTCCGAAATGCATCTCCCTCTACCAGGGAAAAGTCTGCAAATTATCCCAGTATTGGATAATACTCCACAAAGTTTCATCTTTAATACCCCACCATTGGATATTTTCTAAACTACTTTGTCCTTACAAGGGACTATCGTCACGTATTCGCGACTAGGTCGATGCCACTAATGGATGGATGAACTTTTCACCTTTGAATAAACTAAATACCACCACTCACGAGGAATTTCCAAAATTTTATTTTCGACTATGTTCTAAATTCACCAATTTAGAAACAGGGTCATCTACTTGATAACTGCCCGTTATCAATAAATCATTAAATATTTTAATTATATAACATATAATTAATTCATTTCCATCCTTCACCGTTTAGCATGTTTTACAAGAAGTTAAGCAAAACAACCATATCAATTAGAAAGGCATGAATTTCAAACATTTCATCAACAAGTATACATTCACCACAATATTCCAAAGGTTTACGCAGGGTCTTGGTTCCTCTAAGTTCAAACCTTAAATAATAATAAAATTAACCTAGTGTCTTAATTCTTCTAATTCCTAAACTCCTATTCCAAAGGTTGGCTTTGGTTTAAGGTTCACCTCACTTAATTTTTTTAATTAAAAAAATGAAACTTTATTTTTATAACTTTAGAAATATCATGTTAACAACTTTCAAAAGATATCAAGTTTTTAAATCATCAAACGCCAAATGATCAAAGAGAAATATAAGTCCCTTATCATCAAAGTGCTCACAATCATGTACCAAAAGAAAGGAACAAAAAAAAAAAGCTATTTTCAAATTATTTATTTGATTAAAGTTCTAACACATCAGAAGGAAGATCATAACCAACACAACTTTGGTTAGAATATCATTTGATAGAAAAATTCAACCAACTTGAGTAAGACATGTGAAAGAACAAATTGCTAAATTATTCTCGTCTGTCTTCGTCAAGTACCTTATACTTTTCTTCATTATTTTATATACACTCATTTTTCCTACTTTATATGATTTTGTTTTACGTGCTTATGCCTTTCTTAATAGCGCTTTTCAGCAAAAACACTGTTATAGGTGGATGTTATTATAGCGCTTTTTCATAAAAGTGTTGTAATAGGTGGTATTTAATAGCGTTTTTTCAGCAAAAGTGCTATTAGAACGTTTTCTCATAAAAGTGTTGTCATAGGTTAGCTATAATTCAATTAAAAAAGTGATGTCTTATATTTTATATAGCAGTTTTTTTATAAAGCACTATAAAGATGTTCTTTTTGTTGGAACCAAGTTGGTTCTTTCAATTAAAGTTTTGATGTTAACAAAAGTATTTTATGTAAATCGTATTTTGACTTATAAGAAAAAATCAGAGGCTGTGCAAAAACAGAGGATACACCAGAGGATGACGTAACCAGAAGATAAAAAATGCCACCAGAAAGTTCGGCCAGAGGATACAATACATCCAAAGGATGCCAGAGGATACCAAAGGATACATCCAGAGGATACCAGAGGAAACATCCTGAGGATACAAGAGGAAACATCCAAAGGATACCAGAGGATGTCACCAGAGGGTACAAGAAGATACCAGAGGATGTCATCAAAGGCAAACATCAGAGGATAACATCAATAAGAGGATATCATCAAAGGGAAGGAAAAATAACATCATCAGAGGATATCTTTCTTGGCCCAGATCAGAAGGAAGAAGAGTCCAGAAGGAGACTTGGTCTAGACCAGAAGGAAGCTTGTCAGAGGGAGACTTGTTCCAGACCAGAAGGAAACATAAGTCAGACTTGGTTCAGACATATTCCAGACCAGAAGATAGCATGTTCGTGAACATAAGACTCAGTCCAGACTTGCTCTAGACCTAATCCAGACTTGGTCCAAACTAGAAGATAGCATGGTCAAGAACAAAAGACTTGGTCAAGACCAGAAGATAGCATGATTCAGAACATAAAACTTGGTCCAGACTTAGTCCAGATCAGAAGATATAAATGTCCATATTAAAAGATCAATGGTCCAGATTAAAAGATCAATGGTCCATATCAGAGGATAAATGTTTAGATTAAAAGATCAATCGTCCAGATTAGAAGATCAATGGTCCAGTTCAGAGAATCACATAATGGTACAAATCAGATCACATGGTCTAGAATTGGTCGAAATCAGAAGATCACAGAATGGTACAGATTAGATCACATGGTCCAGAATTGGTCGAAATCAAAAGATCACAGAATGGTACAGATCAGATCTCATGGTCCAGAGTTGGTCGAGTCAGAAGATCATACGGTCCATAATTTAAATCATGATGCAAATTAGTGAAGACTTGATTAAAATTCGAAGAAGGCTTAATTAAATTTTGATAGAAATTTGATCAAAGTATTAAGAGGATTTAATACAAAAAATCACTAAATACTTGAAGAAATTAGAATGCAATATGAAGCTTAACAAGATATGGTTTGAAATTAAAAGAAACAAGATTGGTCAACAGAATTTTCAAGTGCAATTTGAAGCTAAAAAGATACGGTTTTAATTTAAGTGAAACAGGAATGGCCAACAGATTTTTCGAAGGAAATATGAGCAAGATTTATTTCAAATTGAAGCTTGGACAAAGCCCTATCTGCAGCTATAAAAGGAGGCTTCAAGCAGCACCATCATGCATCGAAAAATACAAGAACTGAAGCTTCATATACAACACAATATGAGAGTTCAAAAGAGTTAGTGCAACAATCAGCTTTTCAGAAGCAACAAAAGTGTGCAAGAATCAGTGCAACAATCAGCTTTCCAGAAGCAACAAAAGTGTGCAAGAATCAGTGCAGCAATCAGCTTTCAAGAAGTAAATTTGCAGAGTTCCAACCCTTGTAAACAAAACCTATTGTGGTGTAGATTCCTTCTTCAATCTGGGGTAGTCAGATTGGTAGGGGAAGACATGACTTGTAGAGTCAAGGTGTTATTTTCGTTCCTCAAAAGTCTGGGGTTGTCAGGCTGTTTGAGAAGACTGGCTTGGAGGGTCAGGTGCTGTAATTCAAAGATTTGAATTAGTGGATTAAAGCCTTCAGGATGAAGGGACTGGATGTAACCAAGTTAATGGTGAACCATGATAAATTGCTGTGTTCTTATGCTGTTATTTTCTGCTGCTAAGTCTGATTATTTATTCATCAAATAAATCACATCAACATTCAACAAAACAACAAAAAAGTTTCAATGTTTGGCAAACACAATTCAACCCCCCTTTCTCGTATTTGCACCTTCACTTTTGTCCATAAATCTTCCTTTTTCATTCATAATTCTATTTTTAATTAAAAAAACAAATAATCAAACACATGCATATATATCTAGATATAAATTAATAATCCATTTCAACTTCAATAAAATAAGAAGTTTCAACATTTGATTATAATTTTAAGAATAATGTGATGTGCGTGCAAACACTATTTCTAAACATTAAAGATCCAATTCCATCATTCTCTAACCATAAACCTAAAATATATGGCATCAACACCAATGTTCTCTTTCCAGCAATATCAATGCTCTTTTTCTAGCAACATTAGCACCAATAGCAATTTCTAACTTTAAGAATTCCTTCTCGAACTTTGTTTTCTTTTTTGCTCTGTATATAATATGCAATCAACAAAACTTATATAAAAAATGCGTTTGAAAATAATAGAGTAAAGTCACATGTTAATAAAATGAAGTAGATAATTACTAACACAAATTACAAAGTAAAGTCACATGTTAACTACACAAGCATAAACCATAAAAAATATTGATGAGAACAAATGTTTAATATACAAAGAGAGTATATAAAACATATACATGCCTTACTGAAAAAGTATTAGCAGGTAGGAATGGTGTTATAATATAAAGTTGTAACCTATCTTAGACTTCTTGAACTTGCCTCATCTCTTCTCTTTTTGTCATTGCACATGTTTGAAAATCACAAAACCAAAATAGAGGAAAACTTCATTGTTTTTAGGCTAACTAAGTTATTAAAGTAGCATGACGGCGTTGTATATTTTATGTTATTAACTATAAATGCATCAAAAGATAAATAAATTACTAGAAACACATAAATGTAGTCGAATGACAAAGAATTTAAATGAAGAAATAATGTATGGTTAGCTAGAGTAATAAATAGATTGCTAATACATAGTGTGTGTGTATATATATATATATATATACATATTATATATCACCTCAAAACAAACATGGTGAGGACTTACAGTTGACCATGACAACAATATCTTCCTTGTCAACCTATTTTAAAAAAAAAAATTCCACAAATAAATAACCTTGACAGTATGGAATTGTAAACACACTTATGAGTTCTCTAAACCCCAAAAGTTGAAAGAAATAAAGTAACCGAGAGTAATTTTAACAATTTCTAGAACATTAGCATTCTAATACTTCCTTATATCAATTTTTCTTCTTTATTTTCCTTGTTATCTTCTCTTGTACTCCACTATTTTCTATTTTTATATACATTCTCAACTATAAATTTCATATTGGACGTAGAAATTCTGGTTTGTTGCAAAGATAGAAAAACAATGAACATTCTTACACGTAAACCCTGTTTGAAGTTATATCTAAATTTTCATCTCTTTCTATTTCAACTTTACTGCTTGTGTTCTTATCACAGACATATTTGACAAGTACTATCATAATTTATAAGAAATGGAAACTAGGGACGGAAAAATGTATCAACTCCAACAACAATATAAAACACTCTAACATAACATTCTTTTTTCTCTTAGTTCACAAATGTAATCACTATAAGCCTTATTTCATAAATGTAATCATTTAAGTGCAATAATGAAATTAATAAAAATAAAGAAACTGACTTAAATTTGACGGCGACAACAACAAACAGTGGTGATAACAGAACGACACATAGAACAACAAACGGTGAGTCAATTATGAACGTTGACAACTATAATGAACAACAGCGATAACAATGAATGGTGGTTACAACAACTAACGAAGAACACAGAGAAACGTCGACGAAGGCAATGAAGATGATATCAACAAGGAACCAGAGGAATGGTGAGGAAGGAAGATGAAACAAAATGGATGGAGAGGGCGAAATGAATATCAGTGAAGTAGAAGGAACATCACAAAGTAAGGAACGCCGATGAAGAAAATTAGGTTTTTTTAGGGTTCTCTATTTTGTAATAATGGATTGTGGAGAGAGATGAATGATTTCTGGGAAATGCGAGGAAATGAGAGGCTTAATAGTCAAAAGGAGGGTTCCAGGTCAAAGATGAGAGGCTAGGTATGATCACTAGGTTTAATTAGGAACAATATAGGTTGCTAGTGTTTTTTTTAATATTTTTTTGTCATACATTTACATCGCTTTATGTCATAAGCGCTTTTAAAGGGGTAAATGTTTTTTAAGGTTTACTATTATAGTGCTTTTCAAAGAAAGCGCTGTTAAATATGCACTATAAAACCTAAATTTTGGTGTAGTTTGACAACACTTTTAGAGAACGTATTTTGTAAGGCTCCATATTTTTTTAAAATAACATACAACAACACTTTTACTTAACAAGCGATATTAAAGGTGCACTACTAAATCCAAATTTTGATGTAGTGTTAAACCTCTCTCATTTCTATCCCAATTTTTTTCTTCTAAACTTTCTAACCTGAAACCCACTAGCAAAAACCAGATCTATATCTTTTTCTTTATTAAGTCTTCATCTTCCTAAATGATCATCTTCTTACACTATACTCTTATAAAGACTTTAGAATTTTCTTAAAACATGAATTGCTTAACCTAAATGGTGAAATGTTTAGAAATCCTGAATTTGTTACATCTGTAAACTATAACCAACAAGATGGATTACACAAAAAGGTTCACCAAATTCATTCAAAGGTTCACTTGTGGAACCCTTGAGTATCAATGTCTCCTGCACTCCCCAAGTACTTTGAATACAAGGAAAAAGTAAGAAACAGAGCATTGAAGAGATTGTACCCCATTTTGTTTGAATCTAAAACTAATAATGAAGAAAGGTTAGAGCACCTACAATTTTATAAAAAATATATCTTTGAAAAATTATATCTCCAATTCTATATTTAGAGAAAGTCCCACCAGAAAAGTCAAAATGATTAGAGAATAGAGAATATCGCGTCATCTCATTTTCTTTAGTTACATCTGACAAGTTAGAAGGTAGGTTCTTGAATATGAAAGACTTCGTCATCACTGAATACGATGACAATTCAAAGAAGAATACTCCTACTGACTCAAATTTCCTTAGCCTTTTTGTAACAAATATTGCAATTGTAATGTTATTTGCATGTCTTACAAGTGTAATGTAAGTTATGAATTGAATAAAGTTTTTTTTTGTTCCTCTGTGTGTCTCTCTTTTTCTACTTCGACTCTCAAAACTTCTTTTCTTATCCTCTATCTTTTCTCTCCCTCTTTCTATCCTCAAAATTATTATTTCCCATCTCTCAACCACAACTCTTCACCTCCCTCCGACTGATGCCTCGTCCTTTTAAAACTAACCCACGTGGCCTATAGTATTTGTCACAATCTATCTCTCTCTTCGCTTTCCCACACTAATAACTACGTCTCCCTTTTAAAAAACGTTTATGTTTTGCTTATCAGAAATATGGTTATTTATACCACAAACATTTTTCAGTCCTCCTTATTTGTGTCCTCTCAATCTTCTCTCCAGCCTTGTGTTTCTAGTAGTGTTCATCCTTCTCTCCGTGCTTCTTAAAACTCTCTACTATGGATGATGGTTCGTCTTCTTGCAGGAAAAGGAAGTCACCTTCCTCTCCCGAGAAGAAAGAAATCCCACCATATGAAGTAGCCTAAATGGTAAGTGATATTCTTCTTGAACAATTAGAAGCCTGGATTGCTTTGCAAGAAGTCAACCACCTATTGGACCTTCTCATCTCTCAAATGGAGGAAGCAGTTGAACTTTGAAGTAGTGTCCTCAGATGCCTCTAGAACATGTTTAGGAGTAGCTTTTCCTTATGTTTTGTTGTCTGCATTATAATTATGTTTTCTTCAATGGAATTACTACTTCTTTACTTTTAATCCTTTTAATGTTTTCCTAAAGTGTTCATTTAAATCTACTTATGCTAAACATCTGCATGTTGTTGGAGCCAAGTTGGTCTTCCTCTTGTGATTTTGATGATTACAAAATTGTAACTTTTTATAACAATTTATTGGCTTTTATTACTTGACTCCCCTTGACTTAAGGCTAAGTAGTTTTACAATTCTTTTCTCCCCACATACATACACTTTCTCTCCCCACATAAACAGATCAAAAAAGAAATTGTTCTCAAATATCTTTCTACCTCTTTTGTCATCAGAAAAAAAAGACTTGAAAGTTTTTTGTTCATGCCTTTTTTTTAAGGGAATAGACAAAACATAAGATACATACTAATATGAATCTAAACTAATATAGGCATAGCACAACATTAATCAACTATGAAGATGAGGCTAATATTTGGCTTAATGAATTCAAATTTGTCTTCAGCTAGTGATTTGGTGAATATATCAGCCTATTGAATTCAGTGTCTACAAACTACATATTTAATACTCATTTTCGAACAAAGTCCCATAACAAAATGATGTTTAATTTCTATGTGTTTAACCCTAGAATGCAAAATTGGGTTCTTTGTTAGGAAAATAGCAAAAGTATTATCACATAATATGGGAATGTTACTCTTAAGGATTTTGTAATCTTCCAGTTGGTGTTTCATCCATAGAAGTTAAGAGTTACAGTCAACTACTAAAATGTAATAAGTCTCTGTTGTTGACATTGCAATTGTGTTTTGTCTCTTACTTGACCATGAGATTAAGTTTTCACCAAGAATATGCAATTTCCACTAGTGATTTTTCTTTCATGTTTGTCTCTAGCATAGTTAGCATCACAATAGACACTTAATTTGTTCTTAGTAGTCTTCTTATAGAACAAGCCAATGTTGGAAGTACTTTTCAGGTATCTAAGGATCCTCTTAATGTAACACCCTAAACCCCAAAATAATATATATAATAATTTATATCATATTTTTATAAAATTTGCGGCGAATAAATAAACTTTCAAATAAAAAGAAACTTTATGAGTTATTTAAGATATCACATATCCCAAAATACAAATGGAACACTTTTAAGTTTATTTCCTCTTGTAGAACAGTGCAATCTCTGTAAACTTGATTTAACACTAATTTCGTAATTTAATTCCAAAAACTTACTAGTACTTATAAGGTTTTCATACAAAAGTTGTTTCTAATTAAATAAGTAAAATACAATTTATAACTTTCATTCTTGGTATTACCTATCAGAGAAGGGCTTCTCCCAAACTTAAACTTCAAGACTCATTAACCTGTAATAACTACTATTTCTGAAACGCAGGGCCAAGCCAGTCAAACACAAACATAGAAGGAGGTGAGTTTTGAAATCATGTTGATAGTGTAATATAAGTAAGCAGAACACACAGACAATCATAATAGACCGTATCATAACACATCATGATATATCAAAATACTCAAGAAAAATAATATCATATTATAATGTCAAAATCACTCAAGTAAAATCAATATATCGTCATATCGTCACATCATCCAAGGGATATTATTATCACTTTTGAAACACATTAATCACAACAAAACCACACACACAAAAACCAATATTATGCATGAGCTTAGACTCTACTTCACAATTTGGTACCATTCTAACTCTGAAGTACTTGGTTAGGAGGCTTGATACTATGTCACTATCCTGGTGGACGGACAATACAAATTGGCCATGTCCTCATAGATCCCGTCAACTAAACCTGAGACACAAATACACGACAATCGAGGTAAACATGTGTTGCATGGTAGCTCCTGACATTTAGAGTGATACCACCAAGTCACATAGGAATTCCCCACCCGAATACCTCCAAGGTTTAACAATCTTGCCTTAAGGCTCAACAGCAGATCGCCACGATCAGGCTCATTCAGTTGTACTTCCCTAGAATCACTAGGCTTGTTAGGCCCTACCTATGTGATTACAAAATAATATCCACTTCAAAAATTCACATCAACTTCAAATATTCCCAACATCTATTTTCTCCTCTCGTTATTCTAGACAACTCCATTAAGACCATCATCTTTAGCACAAGTTGGAATCATCACTATTTCATCAATTATGGGGTACTTCAATATTCTCATCACAAATTTATAACATTACCATCATCAATCAAAATCATCATTATCATCACAAATATATATCATACAATGCATCTATCTTTTATTATCATATCACATAAATTTGTCTAATCAAACATACGCACAAAATTTTATTCGACTTTCAATACTACAATAATATCATATACATCACAATTATCGAAAATTAAATCAATCAACACCTTATAAACATTTCTATTTAACATTTTAACCTTACAATTCTCATATTTTCACATTAATTAATTTATCTCTCAAAGAGCTATTGCCATACGTAGCGAGCACCAGATGAATCATTGGGAAAAATGGTTTTCCCGTTCATTTCACTCAAATTAGACTTACGGTGAAGAAGAAAAGTGCAAAATAAGGAATTTCATAAACGGAGAGATCGGGTATTTTAGAGAGAAATTGGAATGGTAAAAAATATTAGAAACTGTGTTTAATTGACTAACTAAATGTATGAAACAATATACTAAAATTTGGATAAAAATAAAGAAAGTTTTCTGGGACAGTTATCGTTCTCCTGTATCAATTTTCTTCTTCTTTATTTTTTATTTTCCGCTATCCGCTCCCCTCTCTTTCTCCTACCTTTCCTTCTTCTTCTTTTCAATCAACTTTTTTTTATTAATTAGGTTTTATCCTTTTCTATAGGCTTAACCCATAAAATACATTTTACTTCTTTTATTTATTTATATTTTAAATAAAACAAACAATTAGCAAAATTGTTTTTTTTAACACTTTTTTTTAAATACAATTTAATTACTAAGATACTACTAATATTTTATAAAATAAAGTAATTAAAATAATTAATCTTTAAAATACATTAATAACCAAAACTCTCATTCCAAATAATCACTATAATAATACTTATTTTTCCAAATACTCAAATTAAAATATTACAATCGTTAGACAATAGTCAAAATTATAAAATAAATAAATATAACATATATTAATTACTAAATCATAATAAATATATATATATAGATATATAATTACAATGTCATAACAAGTATAAAAATAAAGGAAATCAAACACAATATCACTACTATCCCAAGATAATTATTTATAAAATAAATAAATAAAAATAGAAAATAATTATAAATAATTGAAATATAACTACGTAGTCAAACGCATAGAAAAATATTTCATTAATTGGGTACGCGTATATACACGTAAAATCGCATAAAATCTTATTCTTTAAAATATTACACTAAGATACTATTATTTTTAGAAAAATATATAAAATAATAAAATAAAATATTTATTATTTATATCGCTCATTTAATATAATATGTATCAAACTAGCAAATCATAGAAAGCAACCATATAACAAAAATTAGTCACAAAAATTATCAACATATATTCTAAAATTATTTTAACGTCAAATTAATTATTTAAAATCCTATTGAATTAATAAAATAGTTTATTATAAAATTTACGGCGTTACACTTACAACTGTTAAGTGAGATTTCCTTGGATCAACCTGAAATCTTGCACTCACACACACTACATAAAATATCAAGTCTAGAAGCAGTAAGGTACATAAGGTATCCAATCATTAGTTTGAAGCCACTGTTCGTGTCTGCATCTGAAGCATATGTTACGCTGACTCTGAAGACTGTAACACGTTCCAAAATGTTGCATCTGAAGTTGCAATGACTCTGATAAAGCAACAAAGGTGAAGTTGCCCACACCACCAAATCTAAGTCACGCAACTTTGCATCTGCCTCTGACTATGATTGTTCAAACATCACAACATCTGATTCCAACAATAAAGTTAATGACTATGAAGAATAAAATTCAATGATACTGATGGAGAAAAGTCAACAACTCTGATGGAAGGTCAAAGGCTCTGATAGATTGAGAAACATACTGAATTGAACTTAGTCGTATCCTTACTTATGAAGGTCCAAGGAGAAGCCCATTTTTGTTCTCGCCCAAATTCATTCAAGCGTATGAAGGAAGACTCAAGTGAATCAAGTTGCAAACGTAATCAAAACAAATACACATAATATCTTTCTAGAAAAATTGCTCATATCAGTGGGTAGTTTGCCTCTAACAATCTGTAGGTTTTAAGCTGTGTAGAGAAGACTTGACTTATAGGGTCAAATTGTGGTTTGCCTAAAAAAGTATGTATATTCATATTGTTTTGAGAAGACTGACTTGTAGGATCAGGTGCTGTGTAATTCAAGGTTTTGAATTAGTGGATAATCCTTCCGTGTGAGGTGACTGGACATAGCTACTAAGTTTGTGGTGAACCAAGATAAAATTCTATGTGTTGTTTTTAGTTCTGCTGTATCTGACTTACTGCTGCCTCTAATTAGTAAAACTATTTAAGTCATCAAATCAGAAATAAAATCAAGAAAAGAATTTCAAATTAGACAAACACAGTTCATCTCCCTTTTTGTGTTTGCAAAACTTTACAAGATTTGGTTCAGATTTATCACAAGAAGATATGAATTATTAATAATAAGATTTGATCAAGATTTATCTACAAGAAGATATGAATTATTTAGAAGAAGAGTTGATCAGAATGTACAAGAAGATATGAATTATTTACAAGAACATATGATCAAGAATTGTTTACAAGAAGAAACACTGACAAGAAGATACATTTATTATTTGCAAAGATGTAGTTCAGATTTTGCAAGGACTAAGGAGAAACTCTAACCTATTTTATAAATAGATGCTCAAGGCTGAAGATTAAAACAAGAGAACTCACAAGCACAAAATTTTCTAGTGTGAGAGTCATTGTTACTATCGTCTTGTTATAAGCAAACCAATTTGTTCCAAACTCTTGTAATTTAGCCTGATATTGGTGTTCGTTTTCCTCAAGCAATCTATAGGTTTTCAGGTTGTGTTGAGAAGACTTGACTTGTAAAGTTAAGGCGTTCGTGTTCCTAAAAAAGTCTGTAGGTGTCATGTTGTTTTGAGAAGACTGGCTGTAGGGTCAGGTGTTGTGTAATTCAAGTTTTGAATTATTGGATTAAATCCATCTGAGTGAGGGGACTGGACGTAACTATCGAGTAGGTGGTGAACCATGATAAATTGTTGTGTCACTTTAATTCTACAATTGTTGTTTTACTTCTGCCTGTGATCACTTAACCTGATTGCTACTACTTTTATTCTAATTAAGTCATCAAACCCAAACCAGTTTTAAATAAATTTGTAAAAATAATCCAACTTAGTCAAACAAAATTCAACTAGCCTATTGCAAGAGTTGTGAGTGATAGTGACTATAAAATGTTTAAGAGCCAAAGAGTTGAGTTTAAAAAAAAAAAAACGAGGGTGCATGTGTGAGACACTTGTCAGAATATCACATCATTTAAAACATCTTTTATGAGTTTCATAGCCATCTTTAACTCTGTCCTAGAGTTCAGGATCAAGGGAATGATGATCACAGGGTGTGCAAATGGGTTTGTCTTCAAAGCTTTAACTTTTTCAGAGGATTGACGTTTTAGAGCGTTAACTTTATCACAGTGTTGACTTTTTTAAAGATGAAAGCTCATAGTTAGATGATTAGACGCTTGATATAATTATCATAGGTAGAGGCTGAAGAGTTCTTGTCACGCTTATTAGAGGTAGAAGAATTCTTGTCACGCTTATTAGAGGCAGAGGTAGACTATGAGAAGCCATGTTGAGTTCATCAGAGAAAAATGAGTTGGGACAATGTTTTGCGCTATCAGAGGCACTATAACGCAACATTGATTCGCGTATCAGACTTAGCGAGAAGAGGGCAATGCTTATTGTATCTTTGTCTATTTATTAGAGGATACGCAAAGAGTCTAGCGACCAAACATATGAATTCAAACATGTGCACTTTAATTCAAAGTTAAAGCATTAAATTGTTCCCACAAACAATTTTGTTATTATCAAAACAAAGTGAAGGGCTTATTTCTTCAAATCAATTTGGTTTCAATAGTAACTACACTAATTATTGACAACCTTCTCATTTAATATTTTCAAAAACCAACAAATCTCAACAACTTGTCATGCTCTCCATTCAAATCATCTCAATTTTGCAAATATCACTTAACGTATGCACACTCATTCATTATCTCAACCATATCATCTAACCTAGGGTGATGAAATCATAGCTATCAAATATTCACATATATCCATCAACCTACACAACATAATTAGAAACTAAAAATATCACAAATAATTATATACCACAGAGAACAATTAGTTAGTATGAAATAATCTAACATCCTCGAGTTCAACTATTAATCATCCTTTGTGATGTATGCTTAACCACAAATTAATCCCATTCAAATTTGCTCGTAAGAGTTACTTAATGAGCATTATTTATTGTTAACTACATATCTCTAGTGAAGTCATGGAAACTTCACCACTACTAAAATTTTAAATTTACTCTAACCGTCGCGGGGAACATGAAATCTTGTGTCAATATTAAGGTAACAAACCAACAATCAAATAACAATAACTCAATAGCCCTCTAAAAGAGACTAACAATATCTCACACCCATCTAAGTGGCCAACAATACTTACAATAAGACAACCAACACAATCAACATGTCCTGACGTCACTTTTTTTTACCTTAGACAAAAACAAACCAACAAACTAAGAATCTAAAGATATAGAGATTAATTTGATAGTATATTAAAAGGTTCTAACCACTGGCCACACACTCAACAATATTTTCCTATGAGTCTACAATACCCCCGTTTATGCCAAAACAATCTATATTTCGTAACAAGCACACAAACAACAATGGATCGGAGTTAGGATGTTGTCAACCCCAAAATGAAATCAAATTGATTGGTGAAATAGATTGAGTTTGGATAATACTCACATAAATGATCTCTAAACATCAAATTTAAAACCCTCACATGCGTTGAAACTTCAACAACAAACTGATAGATTTAACTCTGAGTCAGAAAAACAAAATGGGGTTGAGTATGGTGAGAAAAAGTGAGAGATCTCTATGGTCAGAGTTTGGATGAGTGATGGCAAGGGAAGAATGGTAGAAATTGAGAAAAACTGGGGGGACACACATATTTATAGTTCTTCATAATATCAAATTCGATTATCCAATTTTCCTGTTAGCTTTAACATATCGCCATGCATTGCCTTAGCATGGCCCGTGATTTCCACTAAATTTTGCATAGAGTTTAAGCAACTCTCCAAGCTAATTTCATTGCGCTTAGCGAATTTTCTTGACATACTTTTATTTTTGGTGACTTGTTCACCATGTAGGTTGCCTTAGGGGTCTTTCTGGACTATTTATTCCCTCTGAGTCAACATGAAAGTTTTCTAAACGATCCTACGTCCATAACGATTTCCTTGGTTGGCACATGAAAACAAGTCTTAGGAAAAATGAGATGTTTAATTACTACCCTCCTTAAATTTTGTGTTTGAAATTTCAAGTACCTAAAAACAAGTGAGGATAACTCTAACGCATCTCTTTCTCTACTTACATCCTTATATGTGTCTTAGAAAAAGGGGTAAAGGGAGAGAAACCATTTTATTCTATCAATTTGGTGTAAAGTACTTTGACTTCCTCATAAAATCTGGGTATGTGAAAATCATAAACTTCAAGATCTTTACGTTGTGTAATGCTTGCACTAAATGTTTATTACGACACTCATGTTTTACATGTAGTATCAGAGCCAAGCTACCAAGAATTATGAGGAACATCAACTAAGTTTGATTCAAAAGTTAATACATATGTTTTACACATACCTTTCTTCTCGAATCAAGCCTTACTTTTGGATTTTTGGAAGTGTCCTTCTTTAGCAAATAAGTGATATTTATTATGATGCTTAGCATGTCCCTTTTTATTAAAGTTCTTGGCTTTTGGCTTCAATGCTTTTCCAACTCCATGAACTAGGTTGACATAATGACTCTTAAAATTATTCAGCCGATTCTCATCTTGAATGAGTTTTCCAATCAAGTCATTAGCATCCCACTTGTATTTCATAGTGTTATAGTTATTTTGGAAAGATCCATACTAAGAAGGAAGTGAGTTCAAAATAAACTGAACCATAAAAGAGTCATCCACCATAATAAGCTTTTGCATCTTTTGTGAGCATGAAGGTACCATAGCCCATATTTCAAACCTACTAGTAGTGGACACAAAGGACTTTTCTGAAGGTGTAGGAAAACACAAGAAAGGGGATTTGAATTGTGTTTTGCCATTTCTGAAAATTGTGTGGGTTGCTTAACCTAAAAGATATGTTCTTTATCAAACCATTCCACATATGAATATAAAAAAAAATTAGTAAAAAATAGTGTTGAATCATAAAGAACGCAGATAAATTAACAGTGTAGAGAAATAGAAGGGACACAAGGATTTTTTTACTAGTTCACAATAGACTTTTCCAATATCTAGTCATATCCTAACAAAGAGATTTTGCCTCTGTACTATCAAGGAATTAATACACTATTTAAACAATAGCATACAAGTAACATAACCGTTCCCATCAAGAGATTTTGACTTTGATTATTTTTGTTACGCTTCTCCAAACTATTAACGTTAGCACCCTTCTTAACTTTCAGGAAATCTATCGTTGAGATTCATAAGTATTTTTACATATCTTCAGCTACCTCTTATGGATGACAGTGTTGATCCCACTATTAAGTTGATTTACATCGGTTCAAGTTTATGTTTGATTTGACACAATCTTTTTATAGGATTCTAACTTTTATTGATAGAAAATTACATTTCAAGTCCAATATGAATTCAAGTGTATGAAACACTTTGATTGATTTATAAAAGTTATAGTAACTTTCTATTGAGAGGATTTTTCATTCATTCTTTTCTTTTGATGTTGGAAGCTTTTACCTAAATTCTTCTTAACCCATTTCCTTTATCATTCTTAGTCACATTTTCATATTGATCGATTTCAACTGAAATACCGAGGAATATAACCGTTGAGGATATTGATGTTGGAGATCTTGAATCAACATTTAAGAAATGTCCATACATATATATATATATATTTATTATTAATTCAACATATCTTGATTTAAGAAGGCAGATCTTAGAGGATGTTATGGGCTTCTTCAAAAAGAGGATAAGTCCATCTTTGATGAGCAGACCAAGCAGTCTTCCCCATGGTTTTGGGTTCAAATGATTGACTTAATAAAGTTGACTTTTATATCATAACGTGGACTTTGTCAAATTGTTGACTTGATGTAATGACCAGACAATCAACTAGTTTATCAGATTTATCAAACATATAATAATCATGGTAAATATGTAATCAGATTCAGAAGTAGAGCATTGAGAGTGTGTTTAATTCTCGTTCCTTATTTATCAAAAGATTTTGATTTTCAAAGCATTGACTAGAACAGAGGCTTGATTCAAAGTTTTCTTCTTTGGTCTTGAGTTAGAGGGTCAATGAAGGTCTTGCCTCTTAACTAAATTTAGCAAGAGGCAAATGATAATTGTAGCACTTTCTTCACATATTATTAGAGGGTCAATCGTTGAATCATGTTTCTTATGCCTTTAATGCTTTTACTAACTTTGTAGATAACTGAATGCTTGTTACAAAGTTGCTTACAACTTATATCATCACTCGCACTATTAGTAATCATAATTACTTGCTTATTAAGTGATAATATTCCTGAGGAAAACAACTCTGGATACGAATCACGTACTTGACTTTTGACTTCCCATGTAGCACTTTCACCAACAGCACCTCCCCAGACAACCTTAACCAATGAAATCGTCTTACCCTTTAATTCCTTGACCTTTTGGTCCTCAATCCTTAGTGGTAAGGTCTCAAAAGTTAGATTCTCTTTTATTTGGACATTGTCTGACTCAATCACATGCGAAGGATCGAAAATGTACTTACGAAGTTGAGACACGTGAAATACACTATGAAGTTTAGAAAGAGACGGAGGCAACGCGATCTGATATGCTACGTTACCGACACGTTTAAGAATTTGGTAAGGTCCTATTTCCTTCTTTTATCATGGTAACTCTTTTGCCTACTTTGAGACGCTCTCATCTTTTCTTGAATCATTTTTACTTTATTGGTAGTCTGTTAGACAATCTCGGGTGCTAACACAAGGTAAACTCTATAAGTGGAAAAAAGCTATCCCAACTTCCACTTTCTTCCAACACACAAGCTCTCAATAAGTCTTCCAGGGATTGATTGGTTCTTTCAGTTTGACCATCTGTTTGTGGGTGATAGGCTGAACTCATCCTAATGTTCGTACCCAAAGCGCTTTGTAAACCTTCCCAAAATTTAGAGGTAAATCTAGGGTCTCTATCTAACACTATACTTGATGGGATTCCATGCAACTTCACAATTTCCTTTATGTATAGTTCAGCTAACTTTTCCATAGAATAAGTTATGTTTATCGGAATAAAATGTGCACATTTGATTAATCTATCCACAATAACCCAAATACTATCATACCTTTTTGGAGTTCGTGGTAGGCCTACAACAAAGTCCATAGAGATGATATCCCACTTCCATTCAGGAATACTCAAAGGTTGCATCAAGCTTGAAGGTTTCTGGTGTTCTACCTTAGACTTTTTGAGGGTGCAAACACGAGAAGGGGGGTTGAATTGTGTTTGTAAGACTTGAATTCTTTTTCTGTTTTTGATGATTATTTAAAATCTGATATATAAGCAAGCATAATTAGCAACAGAGAAAGTAAAATAATTAACACAAAGATTTATCCTGGTTCACCATTAACTAGGCTACATCCAGTCCCTTCACCTTGAAGGATTTTTCCACTAATTCAAAACCTCTGAATTACAACAGCACTACTGACCCTCCAAGTCAGTCTTCCCAAACAGTCTAATAATCCTAGACTTTTGAGGAACACAACACCTTGACTTAACAAGTCAAGTCTTCTCCTACCAATCTGACAACCCCAGATTGCAGAAGGGATTTCAACACCTTGAATCTAATTGCTAAGTCACCTGCTACTTCTTCTGACTCTTCAGATTGTAGACTCTACTTCAACAATATAGATCTGACACAAGGGAACAAAAAACAAGAGTACTTGCTTTTGGAAAGCTGATACTCACAATTAACCTCACTGAAAACTCGAGTGTTGGCCTCTGGAAGTTTATGACTCTCTTACTGATTTTCGATTACAAAGTCTTCTGCCTTGAGCCTCCTTTTATAGATGAAAATTAGGGTTTCTTCCATAATCAAATTCGAGTTGTATCTGTCCAGATTCTCTTGCAAAAATAACTTGGCCAATCCTGTTTCACTTAAATAAAAATCGTATCTTTTTAGCTTCAGATTGCATTTGAAAATTCTGTTGACCAATCTTGTTTCTTTTAACTTCAAACCGTACCTTTCTTCCCTCCAATTGCTTTTAAATTCCCTCCAAGACTTCAATTTATTTTTGTATCAAATCCCCTTAATAATTTGATCAAATTTCTATCAAAATTTAATCAAGTCTTTTTCAAATTTTAATCAAGTTATCACTGATTTTCATCATGATTAAAATTTGGACCGTATGATCTTCTGATCTCGACCAACTCTGAACTTATGTAATTTGATTTTCCCCAATTCTGTGATCCTCTGATCTCGGCCAACACTGGACCATATGATCTGATCTTATAATCTCGGCCAACACTAGGCCATATGATCTGATGTTCTGATCTCGGCCATCACTGGGCCATGATACTTAAATCTGGACATTTATCTTATGATCTGGATCAAGTATGGATTAAATCTGGACAATTATTTCTTCTGATCTGGACTGAGTTTTATGTTCTGGACCATGCTATCTTCTGGTCTGGACCAAGTCATTTGTTCTGGACCAGCTATCTTCTGCTATGGAGCAAGTCTAGATTAAGTCTGGACTGATTCTTATATTCAAGACCAAGCTATCTTCTGGTTAGGATTGAATCTGGACCAAGTCTGACTTATGTTTCCTTCTGGTCTGGAACAAGTCTCCCTCTGACAGGCTTCGTTCTGGTCTGGACCAAGTCTCCTTGTGGACTCTGCTTCCTTCTAATCTGGGCCAAGAAAGATATCCTCTGATGATGTTATTTTTCCTTTGATATTTTGCCTTTGATGACATCCTCTGATATCCTCTGGAGGTGTATCTTCTGGTGCCTTCAGGATGCATCCTCTGGTACCCTCTGGATGTTTCCTCTGGCTGAACTTTTCTGGCGACATTTCTATCATCTGGTTGCTTCCTCTAGATGTATCCTTTGGTGGTTCACAACTTCTGATTTGTTCTTCTAAATCAAAATACTATTTACATAAAATACTTTTGCTAACATCAAAACTTTGATTGATCGAACCAACTTGGTTCCAACAATCTCCCCTTTTTTGATGATGACAAAACTTTGTATTTATGACAACTATTTTTCTTTCTTTTGACTTTGACTCCCCCTAGGACTATCCTTTATTTTGAATTTTTCTCCCCCTAAATCTAATGCCCCAGATTCTTTATCAAATACATCTTCTCCCCTTTTGTCATCAGACAAAAAGGATTGAAGGAAGAAATGAGATCTTCTGACTTTTTTTTTCTTTTTATTACAGAGTAAAAAATAAATAACAGAAAATAAAAGACAAAAAATAAAAATTTAAAAAAGACTACTTGATCTAGTAAGATATGGAGATTATGTTGAGATGCCTCTTGATGAACTCAAATCGATCTTCAGGCAATGGTTTGGTGAAGATATCAGCCCATTGATGATTTGTGTCTACATACTAGATGCTTATTGTTCCCTTTTGAACATGGTCTCTGATAAAGTGATGCTTGATTTCAATGTGCTTGGCTCTAGAGTGTAGGATAGGTTTCTTGGTTAGGTTTATGGCTGAAGTATTGTTACAGAACAAAGGGATGTTGGTTTCAAATATGTTGTAGTCTTCCAACTGATGTTTCATCCAGATTAATTGTGAACTGCATCCTGCTGCTGATATGTATTCGACTTCTGTTGTTGACATGACAATGGTGCTTTGTCTCTTGCTTGACCAACAAATCAGATTATCACCTAGAAATGTACAGTTGCCACTTGTGCTTTTTCTCTCTAATTTGTCTCCAGCATAATCAGAATCACAAAAACCACTTAGTTTGTAATATGGGGTTTTTTTTTTGTAGATCAAGGTAAGATGTGTGGTTCCTTTAAGGTATCTAAGGATTCTTTTGACACCCGTGAAATGGGATTCCCTATGGTCAGCTTGAAAACGAGCACAGACACAAACACTAAACAAAATGTCAGGTCTAGAAGCAGTTACGTAAAGAAGGGATCCAATCATACCTCTGTATGTTTTCTAGTCTACCTTTTGGCTGGATTCATATTTTTCAAGTGAGCAGGTGGTGTGCAATGGGGTGGCCATAGGCTTACAATCACTCATCTTGAACTTTTTGAGAAGTTCTTTAGTGTACTTAGATTGGTGAATGAGTATACCTGTTTTTCCTTGCTGAATCTGAATTCCTAGGAAGAACTTAAGTTCTCCCATCATGCTTATGTGAAACTCTTGCTGCATCAAATCAGAAAACTCGTGGCAAAGAGTGCCATTAGTGGATCCAAAGATAATATCATCAACATAAACTTGAATGATCAGAATATCAACTTTAATGGATTTTCTAAACAAAATGTTATCTATTTGGCCTATATTAAACTGATTTTTAAGTAAGAAATTGCTAAGTCTGTCATATCATGCCCTAGGTGCTTGTTTTAAACCATATAAAGATTTTTTAAGTTTAAAAACATGGTTTGGAAAATCAAAACTTTCAAAACCTGGGGGTTGTTTGACATAGACTTCCTCACTTATATAACCATATAAGAAAGCACTTTTGACATCCATTTTATACAAAGTAATATCATGATTTGCAGCAAAAGAGAGAAGGATATAAATTGCTTCTAACCTGGTCACTGGAGCAAAAGTCTCAGTGTAATCAATGCCTTCTTGCTGACTGTATCCTTGTGCCACAAGCCTAGCTTTACTCCTGACTACCTCACCTTTTTCATTGAGTTTGTTCTTGAACACCCACTTGGTTCCAATGATATTTTTGTGTTGTCTTGGAACTAGATCCAAAGTATCATTCATTTTGCTCTTCTTGCATTGGTAGACTCCATCTATGTCCTTCTTCTAACTAATCTTCAGATTTATCCTCTGAAGATTTGTCGTATTCTTGCATGTAGCTTCTGCTTTTTCAATTTCTTTTGCCTGCATCAGCTTCTGGTTCTAGTAAACCTATATCAGCTTCCTCTGGTTTTGGTAAACCAGCTTCGGTTTCCTCCGATTCTAGAAAACCAACATCAGTTTACTCTGGTTCTGGTTAACCTGCATTAGCTTCATCTCTTGATTCTGATTCTTCTCTTTCTGCTGATATATCAGGTTCCTTTTATCGTTCTGGAACTGATGATAATTATGATTCCTCTGGTAGTTCCAGTTTTGTTGATATGAGTGATTTCTCTGATATTTCCTGTTCCTCCTGTGATTCTAGTTCTGGTTCTGACAGCTATTGTGTTGACCAGTTCTTCTTCCACCACAGTTAATTTGCTTCTGTTTGGTAGATGTTGGAACATAAACCTTTTTCCCATCATATATTGCCAGCATCCATTGACCAAGCACCATGATTGGTGTTTCACTTTGGTTGCTCAGAAGATCTGCAACAGGTTGGGTCCAGGTTTGTTAGTCTTGAAAGGTTTCTTGTCTTCCTTGATTTTATCATGGGAATGGACAATTTTGAATGACCTTTCTTAGCACAACTCTTTGTGGCTCTAGGGTGAATACTTAGACAACTCTTATGTCCTTCCTCTAAGATCATCTTTCTTAACTCCTCTACATCGGGTACACAAATTATATCCTTAAATCTTAAAATTCCATCCTCACCCATTTTAAAATCAGGTTCTCTCCCTTGGTCAATCACTATAACTTATCCAAAAGGTATAAGTCCACCTTCTAACTCTTTTCAATCTCTTCTAATAGTTCACTAGTCACCTTTAACATTCCCATCTTAATACATTCTGGTGTCACTTCATAAACTAAGCTAAGGTCTCTAAACTGTTCCAACAACTCACTATGCTTAACCATTAATTCGTGTGAATCACCTGGTTCCTCTGACAGTTTGAAAACCTGCAGAATACTTATCTAGCTTTGATTTTTAAGATCAAGCTTCTTGTTATCACAGTAAACATAAATATCAAACAATAATAGTATTTACAGCAAGATGTAACCTCTATGTCAACAGTTTCAGTTTTACTCTGAAAATCCTCTTGCTTGTAATTTTCAGACTCCGAATCTGTATGTTATGTGATTACATGGTTTGGATGAGGGGATTTGAATTCCCTTCCAGGTTTGTAGTCTTGATGAATCTCACTGGAGTGTTCGAAGAACTCTCCTTATTCTGATTCCTCTCTTTCTGCTTTGGCTTATACACCATGTTCCTCTGGTGATTCTGGAACTTATGGTGATTCTGGTGATTATACTGATTATGGTAATTATGCTGGTTCTGGTTCTGGTTCTTGTTCGGGTTCTAGTACTGATTCTGATTCTGGTTCCAGTTCCTGTACCTCTGATATTGGTTCCAGTTCTGATTCTGGTTCTAGTTCCTGTTCTGATTCGTGTGATATGTGTGATTTCTTTGATATTTCCTGTTCCTCCTATGATTCTGGTTCTGGTTCTGATAGGTATTGTGTTGACCAATTCTTCTTCTACCAGAGTCAATTGGCTTCTGTTTGGTAGACTCACAAGAAAACAGGAATCGATAAACAGTAAAATGATAGGCAAAATGGGGATTTATTCATTTATGAAATAAGGGAATGTTCTCATACA
Source organism: Cicer cuneatum (assembly GCA_037974295.1). Taxonomy (NCBI): domain Eukaryota; kingdom Viridiplantae; phylum Streptophyta; class Magnoliopsida; order Fabales; family Fabaceae; genus Cicer; species Cicer cuneatum. The sequence goes on from JBBPBO010000005.1 coordinate 62,004,644, forward strand.
ACGTATAAACTAGAGCGTAGCTCCTCCAGATAAAATAATATTCTCCTATTACAATGACAACAATAATTATATCCGCTAATGCTCCACTACCCTTCTCAATTTATTCCCCCATGTGTAACTGAAATTCCTAGCATTCAAAGAGTTTCTCTGCCCTGTTATTAATAGAATGAGTTTTCTCTTTTTTACCCTTGTGGACATACGTTCTCCACACAGCAGGTTTGGGCCTTTCACTAGTCTTAGGCCAATGATTCTATGATTATCGCCTTCAGAAGATGGAGCCTTGTCCTCAAGGATGAAGGATGGAAATTGACTTTTTAGTAATAACTCATCCTCCCAAGTTGTGTCTTCTACAGCTCTTCCTTTCCAACGCACCAACCATTGTCGCACCAGCTGTCCTTCTTTCATCACTGATCTTACAGCCAGTAATTCTTCAAGTTCTTCCCATTCTTTTGATTCCATTTCTAACCCGTCTAGTAGTTGAGGTTCAGCAGAATAGTCTCCAATAGCTTTCTTAAGTTGTGAGATGTGAAACATTGCATGCACTCTACTTCCTTCTAGTAACTTCAACTTATAGGATACTGCCCCTATTTTCTTTAGGATAGGAAATGGTCCAAAGTACCGTGGAGCCAGTTTTTGATTAATCCTTCTAGTCACCGTCTTCTGTCTATGGGGCCGGAGCTTTAAAAATACCCACCCACCCACTTCAAATGAATATGGTTTTCTTTTCTAATCTGCATATCTCTTCATCTGTTCTTGGGCTCTGTTCAAATGATACTTAAGTTGACGTAAGGCCTCATCACAATCAACAAATTCAGCTGCTACCGCTTCTACTTTCGTTTCTTCCGGTAAATATCTAACCGCTGTGGGTTGTTTTCTTCCATACACTGTCTCAAATGGTGTAGTTCCTATAGACACATGGAATGTGGTGTTATACCACAATTCAGCCCAATGAATCCATTGTGACCACTCCTTCAGTTGCTCCAATGCAAAACAACGAAGATATGTTTCTAAGCACCGATTTACCACCTCCGTTTGCCCATCCGTCTCCGGATGATATGACGAACTCATACTCAACAAAGTTCCTTGTAAGCGAAACAACTCTTTCCAAAATAGACTCACAAACAATGGATCATGATCACTAACAATGGATCGTGGAACCCCATGTTCTAATCCCCAATGAAATCCTTCCTTCTTTGTTAATTCTGTCAATGGCTTAGCTATCTTTCCATAGCCAACAATGAATTTCCGGTAATAACCGGTCAGCCCCAAAAATCCCCTCACTCCTTTGATATTATGACAGATTGGCCACTCCAAAATGCTATTCATCTTAGCTGGATCCACAGCCACACCCTGTTCCGATATTACACGACCCAAATATTCCACTTTTCTACTAGCAAAATTGCATTTTTTTTCTATTAACGACAAAACGTTGGTGCTTTAAAATCTCCATCACTTGATATAAATGTGCTAAGTGTTCTTTCAATCCCTTACTATATACTAGGATATGATCAAAAAATACCAAGACAAACTTACAGAGGTGTGGCTTGAAAATCTGGTTCATTGTGGATTGGAAAGTGGCTGGTGCGTTCGTCAATCCAAATGCCATCACTTGAAACTCATAGTGTCCTTCATGAGTTCGAAATTCCGTCTTATGCACATCACCTCTTTCACCCTTATTTGATGATAACCGGATTTCAAATCAAGTTTTGAGAAATACTTCGTTCAATGTAGTTCATCTAGTAATTCGTCAACTACAGGAATTGGATATTTTTCCGGCATTGTAACCTTATTTAATTCTCTATAATCAACACACATCCTCCATCACCCATCTTTCTTTTTAACTAATATGACAGGACTAGAAAAGGCGCTAGAACTGTTTCGAGTTATAACTTGGGTCAGCATGCTCTGAACTTGTTTTTCAATATATTCCTTATGATGGTGAGGATAACGATATGGCCTAACACTCACAGGACCTGCATCATTCTTCAATTCAATTGCATGAGTTATATCTCGTTCCGGAGGAAGCCCTGTATTCTCTTCAAAAACTCCCTTAAAATTCTCCAACCAGTCTTGAAGCTCTTGTTGTTGGTCTTGAGTTAGCTCCTGTAATTCTTCATTTGATGTTTGAACCAATTCTTCTTCCAATAAACTATGGAGTGTTTCAGTTTGTACTTGAAGTGCTTTAGAATTGGCCGAGTCTTTTATGGTAAAGAACTGACACAGTAGTTCCACCATTTTTCCTTCCCATTGAAAATTGATGGTCATTTTCTCCCAATCAAAAGTCACCTTCCCATATCTTTGCAACCAAGCCACCCCCAAAATCATATCTAAATCACCCAATTCCAAAACAAAGGCATCAACATTAGTGGTGAAATCATCTAATTGTACTTGCAATTTTCTACACTTCCCCCTAGTGGACACACGGTGGCTGTCTCCCAACCTTATTCCCATCGATCTTCCTTGTTCCACTGTTAACCCCAACGCAGTAGCAACACGAGGTAAAATGAAATTGTGACTGGCGCTGCTATCGATTAAAACCACGATGGAAACCCCTTTTAGACTTCCCTTGAGACGCAAAGTGGTTGGAGGAGTATTATCTTCTCTTTTTTTTTGCTTCAATAATATCAAACAACCAGATGGAATTGCAATCAAGAACTTCATCCTCATCCTCCATGGCTTCTATGGCAATCATTTCACCTTCTTCGTTAACCGTCTCGTCATCTCCCAAAATACCAATTGGAGTTGGTGAAGAGGATGGTATTTTTCCCCACAACGAAAACACAACCCTCGTGTCCGCCGCTACATTAGTTCCGAATACGGCAGATGCTTGAGGCCACAGTTGCAGTCGCCGCTGACTCTTCTCCCTTCATCGTCTCCAGACCTCTATAATTTGAGAAGTGCTCGAGTTCGCATTTGAGGTAGATTGAGTCGAACCGGTTTTGCTCTGCACTGACCCGGTTAAGTTATTATTAAACCCACTTCCAGGTCTGGTTGAACCTGGGTTATAACGAAATCCAGATCCTTTCTTCCAATTAGACCCTGATCCACTTGCTCCACTTCCCTTCCAATTGCAAAGCCCACCTACACTACCTCCTATTGAAATCAGAGACCCACGTAATTCTGTTTCAACATCACGAGCAATCTTCATCGCTTGCATTCTGGTTTGTGGATTCAACGTACGCACCTTCAGGCGAATGTCATTCTTGAGTCCTCCCATGAAGTATCCAAGGTACTGCTCCTCCGGTAGCCTTGCTACTTGTGACGACACATATTCGAAGGTGGTAATGTATTCATCAACCATTCCCGCTTGTTGCAAATCTTTCATCTCTTCAAAGGGGTTATCACTTTGTCTTCCACCATACCTTTCAATTAAAGCTCGTTTCAACTTCAACCAATTCAAGTCGTCCTCTGTCTCACGCAGCAAATTAAACCAGTGAATTGTTGCTCCCTCCATGCTTAGCTTCTCCAATCTAACCTTCACCTCCTCCAACATCCCTTGGACTTCAAAATACGTTTCAGCTCGTGTGATCCAAGCCATAGGATCGTCACCATCAAATGATGGTAACTCAACTTTCTTAACTGCCATCTTATACTCTGTCACTGATTCCTGAGACTGCGCATATTGTTCCACCGTTCCAATTGGTCGTTGCAGTAGCAACCTCGTGAACTCGCTCATCATACTTTCGCGAAATTTCCTCAACTCCTGGCGAACAGAGTCTTCCACCGCTGAGAGTCTTGCTTCAACTGCTTCCATTCGATCTGACAACTTAGGTGGCATGTACAATGTACAAAATCACTGGTACTTCTCGACTATCCGGCAGGTCGGACCAATGATAGATTCAGAAGAAAATAGGAATCGATAAATAGTAAAATGATAGGCAAAATGGAGATTTATTGATTTATGAAATAAGGAAATGTTCTGATACAACGTATAAACCAGAGCGTACCTCCTCCAGAGTAAATAATATTCTCCTATTACAATGATAACAATAATTATATCCACTAATGCTCCACTACCCTTCTCAATTTATTCCCCCATGTGTAACTGAAATTCCTAGCATTCAGAGAGTTTCTCTGCCCTGTTATTAATAGAATGAGTTTTCTCTTTTTTACCCTTGTGGACATACGTTCTCCACACAACAAGTTTGGGCCTTTCACTAATCTTAGGCCCAATGATTCTATCAGCCTTCACTTGGTTGGCGGATATATTTCTAGGCTTCCCTCTCTCTTCTGGTTTCATGAATTCAATAGTTTTACTAAAAAAATCTACGTGGGCTCAGTTAGTAGATAAACAATCCATACTGAGGATCACATCGACTAGACGCAAGGGTAAACACACTAAGTCAACTCGGAAGTCCTTTCCACACACATGGATAGAAATGTCATGACAAACACTAAAGGTGTCAACAGAGTCACTAGTTGGGGTATTCACAATCAAATCATACTGTAAACAAGACACAGGTAGTCGTAAACATCTAACACAATCAAGAGACACAAAGGAATGAGTAGCACCACAATCAAATAGCACAAATAAAGGAGTATCACTTATGAGACACGTACCTTGGATCAAGTTGTCTTTCTCAGGCACTCCTGCACCACTAAGGGCAAACACTCTTCCATTAGATATAGGTCGGCTAGCTTGGGAACTCTGATTTCCAGATTGTGGAGTCTTCTTTGGATAGGGGCATGTGGTGCTGATGTGGCCCTATTGTTGACAATTAAAACAAGTAATTGCAGCATCTCTGCACTCAAATGCCATATGACCTTGCTTACCACAGTTGTGAAATCGAATAGGAGTAGCTGGATCACTATTGTTACCATTGTTGTTGCTCGAGACTTGACTCCTATTGTTGCTATTCACATAATTAACTCCTCGTCCATTCGGGTTTCCTCTACCACCCCCATAACTATAACTGTTTTCATTTCCTTTTCCATTAACATTATTATTTCCTCTTCCAGCTGAAGAACCGTGTTGGTGATAATTCGAACGACTTCCAGATGCATATGCCTTTTGTCCTTCATAGTTCCAGTGTTTCCGTAATGTGCCTTTTTAGCACGACTATCTTCATCATAGATCCTACTCTTATTCACTAGGGTAGGGAAGTCACGGATATCTTGCATTCCAACCTTCTTCTTGATCTCTGGTCTGAGTCTCATTTCAAACTTGATGCACTTAGACTTTTCTCCTACTTCTCCTACATAGAGTGGATAGTACCTGGACAACTCATCAATCTTAGCGGCATACTCTGCCATTGACATATTACCTTTTTCTAACTTGATAAATTCCATTTCCTTCCTATTGCGGATGTCTTCAGGAAAATACTTGACTAGAAACATGTTTCTGAATACAATCCAAGTAATTGCAGTCCATGCATTATCCAAACGTTGAGGTGCATTATCCCACCAATGTTCAGCTTCTTCTGTCAACATAAAGGTTCCCAAATGCACTTTTTGACCTTCGGGACATGCCACTCCTCTAAAAAATTTCTCAATCTCTTGCAACCACTTCTGGGCTCCATCCTGCTTATAGTGACCTTCAAATGATGGAGGATTAGCCTTATGGAATCGATCCATCACCATGAACTCATTTATTTGCACATTTCCTTGATCACCGGTGTAACTATTAGCTTGAGGAGCAATCTGTGCAGCTTGAGTAACAACTTGTGCAGAGGCTTGCGCAGTAGCTTGGGATTCATCCAAAGCCTGAAGAGTCTGCATTGTAACTCTTGCCATGGATTCTAGAGCCTCAACAATTTCAGTGTCATTCCTCCCACTAGCCATCACTACCTACATTAATCAGATAGGCCAATCGAATATAGTGGGGCACTAAGGGAGAAAAGAAACTAACTTAGTTCTACACTACTAACACAATAACAATCATAGTAACATCACACACATAACAGAGCACACAAGGAAACATAGCGAACACATAACGCACTTACGGTCTGATTGGACAGACTTGCTCTGCTACCACTAATGTGACACCCTAAACCCAAAATTTATATTAATTTGTTTTTCTTTCTAAAATTTAATTTTTAAAATAATAAAATTCAAAATAAATAAATAAATAAGCTTTCAATATTTTCTTTAGGGCAAAAAGTATCACGTAATCATGGACATGTCACATTAATCCCAAATTTCCATCAAACTTTACAATTCGAATTCATAACAGTAGTCAACAAAATCCTTTTTGAAGCACACGTACATATTTTTACTGATAATTGTAAATATAGTCCCAACTCGATGTCACTATCAGTGCGAAAGTTCTCAATTTAAAAGACATTTAAATACAAAGTTAACAAAAAGGAAGATAATAAAAGTCTTCAAGATAAAACAACTTCCTATACTCTGAGAGTATTAGTCTTCACTTGCAGCTAGCAGCTCGTCTGCGTCCATCGCAAACGCCAAATACAAACAACGAGGGGTGAGTTTCAAAATTATGTAATAGTATAAGATAAACGAGGAGAACACGCAAGTATTCAAATTAACATAAACATTAGAAGCACTCAAGAGCAAAATATCAAAGGTTAATCTAATTCAATCACAATAAAAACATCACAAGGATGAAATGTTATGCATGTCCTATACTCTCTACTTCTTCATCATTTGATACCATTCTACTCTGAAGTACTTGGTTAGGAGGCCTGATACTATGCCACTACAAGAGTGCACGGACAATTCATGAATGGCCAAGTCCTCATAGATCCCCTCAACTCAACCCGAGACACATATACGCGACGGTCGGGGTACTCTTGTTTTGCACGGTAGTTCCCGGCCTTAGGGAATAACCCACTAATCCACTTTGGAATTCCTAACTAGATGTAACCCCAAGGTCTATCAGTCTTACCTTATGGTTCGACTGTAGCCCTCCACGATCAGGCTCATTCAGTTTTACTTCCCCGAATCACTAGGTTTGTCAAACCCTCCCTATATGATGACCAAATAATCCTCACTCCAAAACTACAACATCTATCTCATACTTATTCGATTATCACAACTCAATAATTTTCAGTTGGAATTCACAATATTCATCATCATCATCATATATATATATATATATCAGTCAATCTCAATATTTGGTTTACACTACTCACAATACACAGTCCAATCTCATCAATCACATAATAATAAATCCAACAGGTGGCACATTCAAGTAATATCATAATTTTAATCAAGTAACAAGAACACTCAAGTACATATCATTCATACAATAACAATCAGCATAAGGTTTCATAAAACCAGACAGCATGCAATCTTGATATAAATAAATTCACAACATTTCTATAGGTTGCTAAAATAGATTTTAGTCCTCACTATTACCATTCATATATTATTAATTAAGTATTATCACTCAATAGGGCTCGACCATACGTAGTAAGCCCCAGATGAATATTTGAGAATTTCAGTATTCCCGTTCATCTCATGTTATTTTATACTCATAATATCGAACCTCATCTCATCCCTTACCTCAATTGAAGATTTCACCAAACGAATACGATCTGCTAACGTGTCGGGTCCTCTTCGATTGTTGTCTCTAATAGTTTGCGAGAGAATTATAGTTACGCAACCACCAAATACAAATAAATTACTTACTAAAAACAAATAAATAAATCATCTACTATTTGTAATATAACCCAAAAATATATTTAATATCATTAAACACGCATATTACTATAATCAGATTTTGTTTAAACTAAATATGATAGAAAGAACTAAATATTATGTCTATATATATACAACTTAGATTTTTAAGATAGATTTTTATATATATCACATGCACGCAGGTAATAATAATTTAATCACAGCTTATAGTTGGTTGCGCCAAATTTTATATTATAGTCCAAATAAATTATTTTAAGAGTAGTTTGGATTCCAAAGTGCTTTTTATGTCCTGAAAAATTCAATCCTATGCTCAGGTCTACTATTACTAAAAATTGAAATAAAAGAACATATGTTCTGTACTCATATAACTCGATCAAGAAACTATGACTACTTATATACTGCCCAACATTAATATACTTCGATCAACAACCCTATATTGATATAATTGAAGGAATTGGGAAAAATATATCAAATTGATCGGAATAGGAACATATGCCCTTTTCTTTTTATTCAGACCAACGTACATCAAATTGATAGAATTAAGAAAAGTGTACCTAGACTTTGAAATCAATATATGATTTTGGTATTAAGAGTTGTGGCTGGATGTAATAGAGCAATAGCCAATTCAATTTTTTCTTCCTAATAGAATATGGAAACAGAGGCACGGAATGCACGACAACCTCCTTCATTCACTTATATACATATCTTTATATACTAGTAGTATTAGGTATATTATTAGGCTTACTATCAGACCTATACACTTATCCCATGACCCTTATTATTACTATTAATATTATTATTATTATTATTATTATTACAATCATAAACTCACTCTACCAGTGCTAAAATTAACACATTAATGTAGCAAAACATACATTTACTTCTTATTTTCTTTTTATATAAATATTTTAAAACAAGTTGAATATTATTAATATTAATAATTTAAATCAATCACTAAGGCAAACACATAGGACAAACACGAAGGAAATTATTGCACATGTCAAACATACAAATAATAATAGTTGTGTATCATTTTATAATTAAAATATAATAATAAGAAATTGAGGTGTTAAACTACGACTTCTTCATCCAATCCGAGTCTATGATACTCATAAACTTTAAGATCTTTAAGTTATTGAATGCTTGCTCTAAAAGTTTATTATGAAACTTAAATTTTACAATCACTGGAAGTGAAGAACAAAAGAGGAAAGCACATGACTTATAAATGACACATTTTAATTTTAGTCTTTCATTTTGATCTAATGGCCTTTCACTCTCACATATAAAAGACTTTCTCATTATATATATATATATGTTTTAAATTAATCATGCACATATACACATATAAATTTCAAAAATGTTAATTAAAATTCAAATAGATCATTTAAAATCCTATATTTAAATTTTATTAAATGAAAAATGTATAGGATTCTAACTTTTATTGAGAGAAAATTAAATTTCAAGTCCAATATGAATTCAAATGCATGAAACACTTTGATTAATTTATATATTTCTAGTAACTCTCTATTGAGAGGATTTTATATTCATTCTTTTCTTTTGACGTTGGAAGCTTTTACCTAAATTCTTCTTAACTCATTTCCTTTTTCATTCTTAGCCACATTTTCATATTGAATGATTTCTACTGAAATACTGAGGAATATAACCATTGAGGATATTAATGTTGGAGATCTTGAATCAACATTTAAAGTAAATCAACATTTAAGACATGTCCATATATATATATATATATATATATATATATATATATATATATATATATATATATATTATTAATTCAATGTATCTTGATTCAAGAAGGCAGATCTTAGAGGATGTTATGCGCTTCTTCAGAAAGAGGATAAGTCCATCTTTGATGAGCAGACCAAGTTGTCTTCTCCATGGTTTTGGGATCAAATGATTGACTTAATAAAGTTGACTTTTATATCATAATGTGGACTTTGTCAAATTGTTGACTTGATGTAATGAACAGACAGTCAACTAGTTTATCAGATTTATCAAACATATAATAATCAAGGTGAATATGTAATCAGGTTCAGAAGTAGAGCGTTGAGACTGGGTTTAAAAGAGTCATACACAACTTTAACCAATGCTTTAGAGGCTTGATTCAAAGCTTTGACCAGAACAGAGGCTTGATTCAAAGCTTTCTTCTTTGGTCTTGAGTTAGAGGGTTAATGAAGGTCTTGCCTCATAACTAAATTTAGCAAGAGGCAAATGATAATTGTAGCACTTTTTTCACATATTATTATAGGGTCAATTGTTGAATCATGTTTCTTATGTCTTTAATGCTTTGACTAACTCTGTAGATAATTGAATGCTTGTTACAAAGCTGCTTACAACTTATATCATGACTCGCACTATTAGTAATAATAATTACTTGCTTATTAAGTGATAATATTATTTGTGTTAAAAAAACATAGGCTATTATCTCTAACTTACTCATAATTTATGCTACCTTAAAATAAATAGTTATTGATATAAATATGTATCTTCTAACTTAATCTGCACACTTAGCAAATAGTTAAAGGATAATTGTTCTTATTGTTTTTGTTATCATCAAAACATCAATAAAAGGATTGTGGCTAAAACCTCTTTTGTACTAACATTTTGTAGTTCCTGCAACCAGTGCTCAACTCCCTCAGAGTTATAGTCACCTTTGAATTGTGGCGGCTTTCACTGTATGAAGACATTAAGTTCGGTGTCTTGCCTTCTGTTTTGATGGAGTTGATGCAACACCTCCGAATTAAGATGCGTCTGAAGCAACATAGCCTCAACCAGCTCTCTAATGGATGTCGAATTCTCTCTTTCTCTAGCCCTAGAGGTCTGTGTTATTCCCACATGATTAGGAGTCCTTCCTCCTAATCTAGCTCCTTCACCTCTACCTCTTCTTCAAGTTTTAGGATTCAATCTCTCATTTAGGGCATATTATAATTTCAATTAGATATCAATTCAAGCATCACGGTTTATTTTGAACTATTTGGGTTGTACTTGATTGATTTTAAAGTATATCAAATGACTCTCTTAAGATAGGATTTTACAATTAACTCTATTTAGAAAACTACAAATTATTTTTCCTCCATAATTCAATAAAAACACAAAAAGCTTATCGCAATATAAATTATATTTTTATTATTATAAAACTCTAATTCGATTTCTATCAAGAATCAACGCCTTTATGAAGAGCCACCTAAGTATATCCCATTGAATACGAGGATCAAAAGATCAAATCAAGCTTATAGAGATATCTAAGTCAAGCACAAGGTAGAGCTTTGTTTGCCATCAATACGATCCTGCTTGACACGAAAGTTGCCATACTCAGTTTTTAGAGAAACAATGTTTGGGGATTTTTTGCCCAAGTTAGAATGATTTATCGAAAACATAGTAAGATCATGTTTCAGCTATACATCATATATTTGATTATTTTTTCAAGAAAATATAACATAATCTAATATACTAAGTTTCAAGTGGTGGATACATGTACAGCTGAAATAACTTATAAGAAAATAAGATAAACACTAATTTAATTTATTTTTATACCATAAACATAATAGTATATTCTTTTATATTACTTCAATATTAAGTTTGAAAAAATATTAACTAATATTTTTTCAAATATTATGTTCATGAAAACTATTTTTAAGAAATTAGGAAGATGGAAAGTTTAACCAATAAATTTATTTATGGTTATAATATTTTTAGTTAGTTAAAATTTATATTTGATTTGTTTTTCATACATAAATATTTGTATTCAAATGAATGATTTTTGCTTCATTTAATGGAGGTATGAAGGAATTTTATAAGGTGTAGCATATGATAGGTGATAATTTTGGGGTGACAACCTAGTTGGTATGTCTTAGCTATCATGTGAAGCTTTTGCACACTAATTTGACAAACAAAACATACTTGGAGAATTAGAGGAAGAAATATTGTAAAATCGATAAACATACTTTTATTTAGATTTTTTTATGTATAATGTTACGTCAGTAAAAATACTTTCAGTTAAATTTAATTCTTGCAACAATCCTCTATAACATAATGCTAGGGATGTGTAGTGAGAGAAAAAGTGTGCACCTAAGCAGGGGATGGGGCTGGGACTGAGGAGTGATGGTGATGATGTTTGTGGTGATGACGATCCATGCCTACTTCATAACTAGTGTATAAGGAGTTAATAGGCGCAAGGGATGGGGTTGGGACTGATGATTTATGGTGATGATGTTTGTGGTGATTACTATCCATACCCACTTCATAGCTAATGTATAAGGAGTCAGTCGTTGCAGGGGATGGGGTTGGGGCTGAATATTTATGGTGACGATGTTTGTGATGTTTGTGATGATTACGATCCATATCTACTTGATAACTAGTGTACACGAAGTTAGTAGGCACAGGGGATCGGGATGGGGCTAATGATTTATGGTGATGATGTTTGTGGTGATTACGATCCATACCCACTTCATAACTAGTGTATAAGGAGTCAGTAGTTGCAGGGGATGGGGTTGGGGTTGAATATTTATGGTGATGATGTTTGTGATGTTTTGGTGATTACGATCCATATCTACTTCATAACTAGTGTACAAGGCGTTAATAGGCACAGGGGATGGAGTTGGGGCTGATGATTTATGGTGATGGTGTTTGTGGTGATTACGATCGATACTCACTTCATATCTAGTGTATAAGGAGCTAGTAGGCGCAGGTGATGGGGTTGATTTGTGATGGTGATGGTGATGTTGGTTGTGGTGCGAAACGGATGATGAGTAGGATTTAAAGAATGATGGTGTCGTTTGTAGAGAGAGTAACCTAGATCAAGAGATTGAATATGGGTTAAGGATGGAGGTTGAACAGGGGCATCGGTTGGTGCGAGTTGGTGATGATGATGGTGATGGTGATGGTGATGATGGAGTTTGTGTTTAAGATTATCAAACTCTTTAGCAAACACTACGAAGAAGCTCACTTGAAGTAGGACTAAAACCAAAACTCTAGCCATGTCTCTTATGCAAGATAAAGTAACTTGAAGAGTTAGGGAAGATATATTGATACTATGAAAGTCTTCCAAAGGAGTTAATTTATAGGAGTTTGTGTCAATATTCATTACAAAGTCATACTATAAACTAAGTAAACAAGTCAATCAAATGACTTTTAAAATGGTAATTTTTTAATTACCATACGTCGAAGTGTCAATATTCATTACGAAGTGATACTATAAACTAAGAAAGTAAATTAATTTCTTAATTTTTGTATCAATAATAACTTTAAATAGACATAATATTATGTTAATAACAATAAATCGATATTTTAAAGACTATTTTGAAATAGACAATTAAAAATAGACATATACTATATTATGTTAATATATTTAAGATAAAATTTAAAATAATATTTGAATACTTTAACGCATTCTATTTATATAATAAATATTTATTATTATCCTTAATATTAACAATTGTATAAAGATAAACTGATGGTTAATATGTTTAATATAACGAATTTGATGAATATAGAATGTATTAAAATGATTAATTTTATTTTTATTTACATAACAAAATATTATGTAAGATATTTTAAAAAAATATTTTACTTAAACATAATACTCAATTAAGCTTTTTTTTTTTTTTAAATATTTTACTTAAACATAATACTCAATTTTAAAAGTACATCACATTTAACATTACATGATAAATCCAATGTCCAACTTTCTATTAGAGAACTAGTCACATATCAACCCAAAACAAAGATATTTTTTGCAGAGACCTTAAGGCTATAAAGTTGATCAAATCAAAACTCCAATTACACTAAATTGGCATGATAGAAAATTTAATATTCAAAATTTAATTTAATTATAATAAATACTTTATAAATATGGTGAAAATACGAGAAAATAGGTTAATTTGTCTTGAATGTAATTTTTTTTTCAAAACACAAGTTATGAAAAACTTTTACTTAGGCAAAGTACTAAAAATATTTCAAATAAGTAACCAAGGTAAGTGAATAAGTGATGAACACAGTGATTTATATAATCCACTACCAACTGTGTAGCTACATTTAGCCAATTCAACCCATAATGATTTTCTACTAAATAAATTGCATTATTCCTATCAACTTGAAATTACCTAATGAAAGAGGGTAATATTGTTATCTTTTGTGATAGTAGATCTATAATATGTTTAATCCAATTTTTCTTTCACATGTAAAACACATTGATATTAAACATCATTTATTAAGAGGTTATGTTTTGAACAGGACTCATGAAATCAACAAATTTAGACTTGTGAAAATTATTAATAAGTCCTTAAATACTCCCCAAATAACTATTTTGAGTTCCTCCTCCATCGAATGAGTGTTTCGTCTCTACCATGTTTTTTCTTCTTTTGTGACCATGAAGGTAGCAAAGCCCACTTTTCAATTCTTAAGGTAGTGGATAAACACAAAGATCTTTTTTAGTTCCCGCAACATGTGCTCAGCTCCCTTCGAATCATAGTCACATTTCAATTGTGGCGGCTTTCCCTATATAAATGCGTTAAGTCCCCCCATTTTGATAGGTTCATAACCCTCCAATTTATTGGCATAAATTAAATTATAGTAAACACCAATTTTAAGAGCTATATGTAACACACCGAGTTTAAAACACAGCGCGAGTGTATTTTTTTTTTAAAATAATAAAAGGGATTTTTTTTTTAAATTTATTAATTCAAAATAATTAAAATAAAATTTTCATTAATTGATTTCATAAAATAGTACGTCGTAATTTAATCGATGAACATAATTAAATAATTTCATCACCATATCACTAAGTACTTCACTTTGGGAATTAATAATAAACATTAATACATTTCAAAAGACAGAGTCATATCATCTCAAAAAGAACACCCGGCCTGTGGCCCACTAAACAATATCAAAGTGCGGAAGAGATCAGCGGAAAAGTTATACAATAATTTCCAAAATAAATAATTACATCCACTGAAAATCAAGACCCTATACAAAAAGTCTAAACTGATCATGCATTAAAGCTACAGTAGCAGGGATTCCCTCCGCAGCCCATGCAAGTCTCGTCCGACTCTGCAGGTCACGTCAACGTAACGTCCTCCTCCTCATCATATAAGGAAGGATCGGTCTCATCCGAAGTCAGATCAATATACAATCGGGGTTGCTTCGGCGGTGCCGGAATCTCAACACAATCATCGGATATCCTAGATGGACCCGGAACATCATCTGCTATTAGCATCGGTCTTTGATTCTCCTCTTCCACCTCTGTATCATGTACTGCTCCTCCAGTCACCGGGTTAGGAGTCACCACACCTATTGTGGCCTCCGTCTCAACCCTTCTCATCGGCTCCTCCGCGTCCTCAAAAATTCTGTGCGCCTCCAATACCAATTTGGAAGGCACAGGAAAGTCAATCCTCGTATGGGTGTGCTCCACATAGTCCACCACCCCGTTAGTCCTGCAGGTTCTTGCCAGTCTCCCCGTATACGTCGCCTGCTTGAGATGCGGTCATATACCCAAGCACAAGGCAGGAGACGATCAATGAAATCGAGCGACGTTTCCGTCGTCGGGGGACCTACTGGTGATATGGGTTTTGGGGGCATCTGAGGGCAAAGCCCAATTTCCACAATAATAGTAAAGGGTCACCGACCGAAATTAACAAATAACACATAACATTTATATCAACAGTAACAAATATATCTATGACATATCATATAACAATGATGATAAATAAGGATGCTCATTTTGAAATTTCATGACATGTATGACTTTCCAAACAACAATCAATTAATATGGAAAACATGTTGTAAGTACAACCATCAACTCAGCAATCACAACCATTCATCCAAAATTCAGAATTTATAAGATACTTACACACAGCAATTTCCAATCATCAACATATATCCAAATCATGACCCACCGGTGAAACACCGCGATGCAATATGTATATGTTCATGTACTCAACTTCTTGGAATTACCAAGGTGCAGTCGCTCACAGACCAGCACACGTGCAGTCGCTCATAGACCAGCACGATTTTCATATGTTAGACTTTAATGGCCAACATGACCATGGTGCAATCTCTCACAGATCAGCACCAGTGCAGTCGCTCAACAGACCAGCACTCGTGCAGTCGCTCAACAGACCAACACGTTTCACATATACTAAGGTACAGTCGCTCACAGACCAGTACCAGTGCAGTCGCTCAACAGACCAGCACTCGTGCAGTCGCTCAACAGACCAAAACGTTTTGCGCATATCAAGGTACAGTCGCTCACAGACCAGTACCAGTGCAGTCACTCAACAGACCTGACTATGCAATGCATGAACATGCAATGTTTTCTCTTCACTGAAAACAGTATGCAAACATCAGCAAAATTCTGCATTTCCATCATTTCCCTAAAACCATCTCAACCCAAATAATTTCATTATCATCACATCAATAAAAACATTCAAGCACCTCATTATTACCACTTCACACTATCTCAAAAACTCCATTTTTATTTATCACAAGTCTTCCCAATGTTTCCCCAACTCTTAAAGTCATAAAACAGTGTTTAAAACTGAGATTTTGGGAAAAAACGAATATGTATTCGAATACAGCTTCCTTGTATTCGAATACAGAAGCTAAAATAGTGCAAAATCAATACTCTATATTCGAATACAGCTTCTTTGTATTCGAATACAGAAGTTAAAACAGTGCAAAATCAACATTTTTCACAACATAAATAAAAATCTCAAGAACTTCATCATCACCACTTCAAAACTATCTCAAAAACTCCATTTTAATTTATCATAAATCTTTCCAATGTTTCCCCAACTCTTAAAGTTCATATGACCGTGTCTAAAACTTGAATTTCTGGAAAACACGAATATGTATTCGAATACAGCTCCCGTGTATTCGAATACAGAAGCTAAAATAGTGAAAAATCACCATTCTGTATTCGAATACGAGGGTGTTGTATTCGAATACAAATGCGAATACAGTGGCAAAATTCCAATCCTGTATTCGAATACGACAGGGTCGTAGTTGAAAACAGATGCTGAGTCAGAAGCAAAAATCACATATCTGTATTCGAATACAGAGGCCCGTATTCGAATACAAGTTCAAAAATTTGAAAAAAAAAACAGAAGCTTTGCAGGCTGTATTCGAATACACTCATGCTATATTCGAATACACCTTCGAATTCAGTGAAATTTTCCTGAAACTTCAACACATTTTCAAATTCTTTTCTTTGAAAAACCAACACAACACCAGAACAAAATCATCATTCTTTTGAAACCACAAAACTCAAAATACTTTTCATCATCAACAAATTTTCCAGAAACACCTTCACCCATTTAAATCGTTCTCCCTTAAAAATCATCATCAACACAATCAACAACACATTTTTCAGAAAAGCCCTTCCACCATTTTAAATCCTTTTCTTTTGAAACCATCATAAACACCATATTTTTATCAACACGGCAACAAACAGAATCACCAACACCAGATTGTTCTTAACACAACAACAAACAGAATCACCAACACCAGATTGTTCTTAACATAGCAACAAACAGAATCACCAACACCAGATTACCCTCACAGTTTTGCTTAAACCACCCAAAACAGAATGTCAATCACCAAAACAGTACAACACAAACCACTCATGCATTTGGATCATCCTCAAAACAACATGCAAGGCATTTTTTAGCTTTCCCACACAAACAAAACAGCAAACATCACAGATTATTAAAACATCAACAGAATGCATTTTTCGCATTTTATGACAACATGCATAACAGTTTCGTTTTTCAAAACAGAAACTCAAATATGATCACACATCAAACATGCATTTACAGCCCTAAAATGTAAACAAGAAAGTGGAAGGTGCCCCTTACCTCTGTTACGTTTCTGCTCCGTTCACGTTTTCGCGACAAAAATCGGCGAAGTTTCCGTTTGCGTTTGCCACCACCAAAGTTAGTTCTCTAGCTCCGTAATGAGGAGAGGAACAACTTTTGTTCTTGGTACTTGGTGGTAATCTCACTTTTGAGCAACTTTTTTTTTTTTTTATGAACGTGAAACAGAATGGGAAGAGGAAGAAGAAGGTTACTATTTCATGCAGTAAGGGATAAGAATTGTGTCTGTTTTCTGCCTTTGTTCTTGCCACTCCCTCATATATATAGGCATGTAAATGTGCCACCTCATCCATCAATAACATTATAATATTGTTTGACCCTCCAGCACTTAACCAGTCTCGTCAAAATTAGCAGATAACATCTTAATTAACTGCCCGATAATTTAATTACTCGTAATTAAATTTACTTTATCCTTCATCCAATAATTTTAATTCAACCTCCAAAATAAATATTTATATATATATATATATATATTTTTACACCGAAATATACATATATCAAATATTTTACAATTATTCCCCAAAATACACTTAATATTAAATCTATAATTTTTATTTAAAATTTAGGGGTCTTACATTACTTCCCCCTTAAATTAGTTTTGCCCTCGAAACTACATGTTAATAAACAACTGAGGATATTGTTCCCTCATCTTACTCTCCAATTCCCAAGTCGCGTCTCCCGTAGTCGGATTCCAAATCACTTTGACTAGTGGGACTTCCTTGTTTCTCAACTGTTTAATCTTCCTGTCTTCAATTCTTACAGGGAATACTTCAAATGACAGGTTATCCTTCAGTTGAATTGTGTCTAGTTCGATCACATGTGACGGATCCGAAATGTATTTTCTTAACTGCGACACGTGAAATACGTCGTGAATATTGGACAATATTGGAGGCAAAGCAATCCGATAAGCCACTGGTCCAATTCGTGTAGTAATTTGGTATGGTCCAATAAATTTCGGAGTCAACTTTCTTGACTTAATAGCTCTGCCAACTCTAGTTGTAGGCGTGACCCTTAGAAATGCATGATCACCCTGCTCGAATTTCAAAGGTCTACGACGCTTGTCCGCATAACTCTTCTGACGATCCTGTGAAATCTTCAATTTCTCTTGTATTCTCTTGATTTTCTCTGTAGTTTGTTCCACCATCTTAGGTCCAACAATCATACTTCCTCCGTCCTTATACCAGCATAATGGCGTCTGACACTTGCGTCCATATAAAGCCTACCAGGGTGCCATTGCAATACTTGCGTGAAAACTGTTGTTGTAAGTAAACTCAATCAATGGCAATACCTCATCCCAGTTTCCTCTATCATCCAACGCACATGCTCTTAATAGATCTTCCAAGGACTGATTTGTTCTCTTGGTTTGTCTATCTGTTTGTGGATGGTAAGCTGAACTCAATTTCAATTTCGTTCCCAACGCTTCATGCAGCGCTCCCCAAAAATGAGATGTGAATTTTGGTTCATGGTCTGATACAATACTCAATGGAACTCCGTGTAATCTCACAATCTCAGCAATGTAGATCTCTGTCAGCTTATCTACCTTATAAGTGGTCCTTACTTGTAGGAAATGTGCGGATTTTGTCAATCGATCCACTATTACCCAAATCGAATCATTCTTTTTCCTTGTCTTGGGCAATCTAGTTATAAAATCCATGGAAATGCTATCCCACTTCCATTCCGGTAGCGACAAAGGTTGCAACATTCCAGCAGGTCGTTGATGTTCCACTTTCGCTTTCTGACAAGTTAAACAAGCCGATACATACTCCGCTACGTCTCTTTTAATTCCTGGCCACCAGTAATTCTGTCTCAAGTCCTGGTACATCTTGGTCGCTCTAGGATGAATACTCAATTTGCTCTTATGAGCCTCTTCCAAAATCATTCTTCTCATGTCTGCAACTTCCGGTACACAAATTCTTCCATTACATCTCAGAATATTATCCGGTCCGATCCTGAACTCATTCGTCTTTCCTTGCGCTATCAGATTCCTCTTTTCTTAGATCAATGCATCATCTTGCAAATTCGCAATCTCCTCAAGTAGTCCACTCGAAATGTTTATCATTCCACACTTCAAAATTCCTGGTGCAAACTCTACGTCTAAGTGTAGATCTCTAAATGCTTCCCACAAATCTTGTTGTCTGGCCATTATCATTGAAGATACTGATACACTTCTCCTACTCAACGCATCAGCGACCACATTGGCTTTCCCAGGGTGGTATTGCAATGTAAAATCAAAATATTTGAGAGTGTCCATCCATCTCCTCTGCCGCATGTTCAATTCTTTCTGATCGAACAAATACTTCAAACTTTTATGGTCACTGAATACCGTGAACGTGCATCCATATAAGTAGTGCCTCCAGACCTTTAATGCAAATACCACAGCAGCAAGCTCTAAATCATGAGTAGGATAGTTTCGTTCGTGAGTTTTCAACTGCCTTGAGGCGTAGGCTACTGCTTTCTTGTCCTGCATCAAAACACATCCCAAACCTTGGTGAGATGCATCGCAGTAAACTTCGTAGGATTCCTCTGGTTGTGGTTTGACCAATACGGGTGAGGTTGTCAACTTTTCCCTAAGCAACTGAAAACATTCCTCACACTTGTCCATCCATGCAAACGGCCGATTCTTTCTAGTGAGTTGTGTCAAAGGAGCTACAATCTTCGCAAATCCTTCAATAAATCTCCTGTAGTATCCTGCCAGTCCGACAAACTTCGTATGTCTGTGATAGTCTGGGGCTGTTTCCAGGCAAGAATTGTCTCAATCTTTGTCGGATCCACCGCGATTCCTTCTTTTGTTATCACATGTCCCAAGAAGTTCACTTTCTCTAGCCAAAACTCGCACTTCGATAGATTGGCGTGCAATTGTTTCTCTCGTAAAACTTCAAGAACTTGGCGCAGGTGCTCTCCGTGTTCCTCCTCACTTCCTGAATAAACCAATATATCATCGATGAACACCACGACGAATTTATCCAGAAACGGGCTAAAGATCCTATTCATATAATCCATAAAAATTGCTGGTGCATTCATAACTCCAAATGGCATAACGAGATATTCATAATGTCTGTAACGGGTTCTGAAAGCCGTCTTTTGAATATCTCCTTCTCTTACCCGAATCTGATGGTATCCTGACTTCAAATCGATCTTTGAAAACACTACTGCTCCCCTCAATTGGTCCATCAAATCATCGATGCGTGGTAAAGGATAACAATTCTTAATAGTTACCTTGTTAAGTTGCCTATAATCCACACATAAGCGCGAACTTCCATCCTTCTTCTTAACCAACAACACCGGAGCTCCCCATGGCGACACACTTGGTCTGATAAATCCTTTCTCCAACTAACCTTCAATTTGACCCTTAAGCTCGCTTAATTCCAATGGCGACATCCGATATGGCGCAATTGAAATACGTCCAGTTCCTGGGTGCAAATCAATGAAGAACTCCACCTCTCTCACCGAGGGTAATCCTGGAATTTCTGTTGGAAATACATCTGGATACTCTTTGACTTACACCACATCTTCTATGTTCACATCCATCTTGGTCTCCAGGTTAGCCAATGATAAAAATTCCTGAGTTCCTTCTCTCAGAGATACTTCGAGTTTGTTAGCAGCCAAATACCGACGACTCCAGGTTTGGGGAAAAGAATTAATTTGCGAGCACAATCGAAGACTACGTAATTATACGTCATCCAATCCATGCCGAGAATGATCTCGAGTGATTGTAGGGGTAGACAAATTAAATTAACCAGGAAATCTCTATTCTGAATCGTTACAGTACAGTGTAAACATGCAGAGTTTACGGTCAAAGTCTTAGCAGGTGTGGAAACAACCAAATCAAAAGGTAAAGTAGAGACAGATAACTTCAAACGATTCACACAGTCCATAGCAATGAAAGAATGGGTTGCCCCCAAATCAAAAAGTGCAGTTAGGGTGTTACCTGCAATCTCGCAGTCTTGCTGGATTAAATTAGGAGCTTGACTCCTAGCTTCAGCACCCATGTGATAGACGCGTCCCTTGCAATAGGACGAGTAGCCCTAGTTGCGTTCACTGTTGGTTCCACCTTCGGAACCCGAAAATCCCTTGCGACGTGTCCTTGTTTCTGGCAATTGAAACATATAAGATCCTTTGTGGTATAAGCAGTAGCAATATGTCCCTCTTTCCCACATCGGAAACATCGGACTCCTTGTCCCAACTGTCGTCCAAAATTCTAATTTCCCGGCCGATTCTGGCCTCTATTGTTGTTTTGTGGCCGGTTATATGGCTTAGCAACCTACTTCCCTTTATTATTCTGATAATTCATCCGGCTGGGTCCTCCTGAATTAAAGTTCCCTCCTCTATTGGCCCTCCTGTTCTTCATATCCTCAACTTCTCTACACTTCTCCACTAGTGCTTGGAAACGTTGAATTCCCAAGGGTAAAACGGAGTCTTGAATTTCAAATTTCAGTCTATTTTGGAAACGATGACACATAAACTGTTCATCCACCTCTTCGCGGAAAAATCTGAAATGCCTTGATAGAGATTCAAACTTAGCCGCATATTCCCCCACCGTCATGTTTCCTTGGTGCAATTTCAAAAAATCGTCACCCAATTTAGTTCTAGTGCTCATCGGGAAGTATTTGTCCAAAAACTTCTTTTTGAACGACTCCTAGTTCACCTCCTTATGAGCTGACCCCATCAGTAGCCTTGTACTCCTCCACCAATACTCTGCATCCCCTAACAGCAGATATGTAGCATAGTTGACCTTTACTGCTTCCTAACAATTAATCATTTCAAAGATTTTCTCCATCTCCTGAATCCATTGGTCCATTCTTTCTGGACCCTCATCACCCTTGAACTTTGGAGGATTATGACGATGAAAATCCTCTAGTCCTCTTGATTCAGTAGCACGAATCTCTCTTTCTCTTTTCTCCAGATCACGTTGAGTCTTCGCAGCCATCTGTGCAACAACAGACGCAACCATGTTATTCATTGCTTCAGCCATCCTATCTTCTCGGCTGACGTTGGCTCTTGTAGTGTCGTCTCTCCTTGGAGGCATTGTTTCCTACAAAACCATCATCACTTTAGTCACACCACAACTTACACAAGACTTGACACTTAAACTACTTGCTCCTATGTATGATCAGATAATGACTCAAAACCAATACTTTAATCAGAGCTTTAACCCAAAAATTTAACCAAATGCTTTGATACCACAATTGTAACACCCCGAGTTTAAAACACAGCACGAGTGTATTTTTTTTTAAATAATAAAAGGGATTTTTTTTAAATTTATTAATTCAAAAGAATTAAAATAAAATTTTCATTAATTGATTTCATAAAATAGTACGTCGTAATTTAATCGATGAACATAATTAAATAATTTCATCACAATATCACTAAGTACTTCACTTTGGGAACTAATAATAAACATTAATACATTTCAAAAGACAGTCATATCATCTCAAAAAGAACACCCGGCCTGTGGCCCACTAAACAGTATCAGAGTGCGGAAGAGATCAGCGGAAAAGTTATACAATAATTCCCAAAATAAATAATTACATCCACCGAAAATCAAGACCCTATACAAAAAGTCTAAACTGATCATGCACTAAAGCTACAGTAGCAGGGATTCCCTCCGAAGCCCATGCAAGTCTCGTCCGACTCCGCAGCTCGCCTCGACGTAACGTCCTCCTCCTCATCATATAAGGAAGGATCGGTCTCCTCCTAAGTCAGATCAATATACAATCGGGGTCGCTTCGGTGGTGCCGAAATCTCAACACAATCATCGGATATCCTAGATGGACCCGGAACATCATCTGCTATTAGCGTCGGTCTTTGATTATCCTATTCCACCTCTGTATCATGTACTCCTCCTCCAGTCACCGGGTTAGGAGTCACCACACCTACTGTGGCCTCCGTCTCAACCACTCTCGTTGGCTCCTCCGCGTCCTCAAAAATTCTGTGCGCCTCCAATACCAATTTGGAAGGCACAGGAAAGTCAATCCTCGTATGGGTGTGCTCCACATAGTCCACCACCCCGTTAGTCCTGCAGGTTCTCGCCAGTCTCCCCGTATACGTCGCCCTGCTTGAGATGGGGTCGTATACCCAAGTAGAAGGCAGGAGACGATCAAACATGCATTTACAGCCCTAAAATGCAAACTAGAAAGTGGTAGGTGCCCCTTACCTCTGTTACGTTTCTGCTCCCGTTCACGTTTTCGCGACAAAAATCGGTGAAGTTTCCCTTTGTGTTTGCCGCCACCAAAGTTAGTTCTCTAGCTCCGTAATGAGGAGAGGAACAACTTTTGTTCTTGGTACTTGGTGGTTCGGTGCTTGGATTTCCAAGTAATCTCACTTTTGGGCAACTCTTTTTTTTTTTTTTTTATGAACGTGAAACACAATGGGAAGAGGAAGAAGAAGGTTACTGTTTCATGCAGTAAGGGAGGAGAATTGTGTTTGTTTTCTGCCTTTGTTCTTGCCACTCCCTCATATATATAGGCATATAAATGTGCCACCTCATCCATCAATAACATTATAATATTGTTTGACCCTCCAGCACTTAACCAGTCTCGTCGAAATTAGCAGATAACATCTTAATTAACTGTCCGATAATTTAATTACTCGTAATTAAATTTAGTTTATCCTTCATCCAATAATTTTAATTCAACCTCCAAAATAAATATTTATATATATATTTTTACACCGAAATATACATATATCAAATATTTTACAATAATTCCCCAAAATACACTTAATATTAAATCCATAATTTTAATTTAAAATTTAGGGGTCTTACACTATAGTAATTAGAAAGGCAACGGTTATAGTAACCACTAAATATTAACAGCTAGAGATTGGAAACACAAATTTTTTTAGCAACCACTAAATATTAAAGGAATCAATCTCATCTATAGATACTGATACTTGATGGACGTCTCAAATTAACAATACTACCTATAAATTGGTCATCTATTTGTCTGCAAAAGACACATTCATTTTTCTACTTACGTATACAATAATTTCCATCCTTACATGTGTCCTAAAAAAATGGGTAAATGGAGAAAAACTATTTTATTCTACCAACTTGGTGCAAAGTACTACGACTTCTTCATCAAATCCGAGTATGAGATAATCTTAAACTTTAAGATCTTTACGTTGTTGAATGCTTGCTCTAAAAGTTTATTATGAAACTTAAATTTTACAATCACCGGAAGTGAAGAACAAAAAGAGGAAAACACATGACTTATTAATGACACATTTTAATTTTAGCCTTTCATTTTGATCTAATCATGCACATATACACATATAAATTTCAAAAATGTTAAATTAAAATTAACATAGATCATTTAAAATCCTATATTTAAATTTTATTAACTGAAAAATGTATAGGATTCAAACTTTTATTGAGAGAAAATTACATTTCAAGTCCAATATAAATTCTAGTGTATGAAACACTTTGATTGATTTATATAAATTCTAGTAACTCTCTATTGAGAGGATTTTTTATTCATTCTTTTCTTTTGATGTTGGAAGCTTTTACCTAAATTCTTCTTAACTCATTTCCTTTTTCATTCTTAGTCACATGTTCATATTGAATGATTTCTATTGAAACACCGAGGAATATAAACTTTGAGGATATTAATGTTGGAGATCTTGAATCAACATTTAAAGTAAATCAACATTTAAGACATGGCCATATATTAATAATTCAACGTATCTTGATTCAAGAAGGCATATCTTAGAGGATGTTATGCGCTTCTTCAGAAAGAGGATAAGTCCATCTTTGATGAGCAGACCAAGTTGTCTTCTCCATGGTTTTGGATTCAAATGATTGACTTAATAAAGTTGACTTTTATATCATAACATGGACTTTGTCAAATTGTTGACTTGATGTAATGACCAGACAGTCAACTGGTTTATCAGATTTATCAAACATATAATAATCAGGGTGAATATGTAATCAGATTCAGAAGTAGAGCGTTGAGACTGAGTTTAATAGAGTCATACATAACTTTAACCAATGCTTTAGAGCAAAGGTGCATTTGCCTTAAGTAATTAATTCTTTGTTCCTTATTTATCAAAAGATTTTTATTTTCAAAGCATTGACCAAAACAGATGCTTGATTCAAAACTTTCTTCTTTGGTCTTGAGTTTGAGGGTCAATGAAGGTCTTGCCTCATAACTAAATTTAGTAAGAGGCAAATGATAATTGTAGCACTTTTTTAACATATTATTATAGGGTCAATCGTTGAATCGTGTTTCTTATGTCTTTAATACTTTGACTAACTCTGTAGATAACTGAATGCTTGTTACAAAGTTGCTTACAACTTATATCATGACTCGCACTATTAGTAATAATTACTTGCTTATTAAGTGATAATATTCTGTGTTAAAAAAAACATAGTCTATTATCTCTAACTTACTCATAATTTATCCTACTTTAAAATAAATAGTTATTAATATAAATATGTATCTTCTGACTTAATCTGCACACTTAGCAAATAGTTAGAGGATAATTGTTCTTGTTGTTTTTGTTATCATCAAAACATCAATAAGAGGATTGTGGCTAAAACCACTTTTGTACTAACATTTTGTAGTTCCTGCAACCAGTGCTCAACTCCCTCAGAGTCATAGTCACCTTTGAATTGTGGCAGCTTTCATTGTATGAACACATTAAGTTCGGTGTCTTGCTTCTGTTTTGATGGAGTTGATGCAACACCTCCGAATTAAGATGCGTCTGAAGCAACATAGGCTCAACCAGCTCTCTAATGGATGTCGAATTCTCTCTTTCTCTAGCCCTAGAGGTCAGTGCTATTCCCACATGATTAGGAGTCCTTCCTCCTAATCTAGCTCCTTCACCGCTACCTCTACTTCAAGTTTTAGGATTCAATCGCCCATTGAGGGCATATTATAATTTCAATTAGATATCAATTCAAACATCACGGTTTATTTTGAACTATTTTGGGTGTACTTGATTGATTTTAAATTATATCAAATAACTCTCTTAAGATAAGATTTTACAATTAACTCTATTAAGAAAACTACAAATTATTTTTCCTCCATAATTCAAAAAAACACAAAAAGCTTATCGCAATATAAATTATATTTTATTATTATAAAACCTAAGCAGGGGATGGGGCTGGGACTGAGGAGTGATGGTGATGATGTTTGTGGTGATGACGATCCATGCCTACTTCATAACTAGTGTATAAGGAGTTAATAGGCGGAAGGGATGGGGTTGGGACAGATGATTTATGGTGATGATGTTTGTGGTGTTTGTGGTGATTACTATCCATACCCACTTCATAACTAGTGTATACGGAGTCAGTAGTTGCAGGGGATGGGGTTGGGGCTGAATATTTATGGTGATGATGTTTGTGATGTTTGTGGTGATTACGATCCATATCTACTTCATAACTAGTGTACAAGGCGTTAATAGGCACATGGGATGGAGTTGGGGCTGATGATTTATGGTGATGGTGTTTGTGGTGATTACGATCGATACTCACTTCATAACTAGTGTATAAGGAACTAGTAGGCGCAGGTGATGGGGTTGATTTGTGATGGTAATGGTGATGTTGGTTGTGGTGCGAAACGTGATGATGAGTAGGATTTAAAGAATGACGGCGTCGTTTGTAGAGGGAGTCACCTAGATCAAGAGATTGAATATGGGTTAAGGATGGAGGTTGAACAGGGGCATCGGTTGGGGCGAGTTGGTGATGATGATGGTGATGGTGATGATGGAGTTTGTGTTTAAGATTATCAAACTCTTTAGCAAACACTACGAAGAAGCTCACTTGAAGTACGACTAAAACCAAAACTCTAGCCATGTCTCTGCAAGATAAAGTAACTTGAAGAGTTAGGGAAGATATATTGATACTATGAAAGTCTTCCAAAGGAGTTAATTTATAGGAGTTTGTGTCAATATTCATTACAAAGTCATACTATAAACTAAGTAAACAAGTCAATCAAATGACTTTCAAAATGGTAATTTTTTAATTACCATACGTCAAAGTGTCAATATTCATTACGAAGTGATACTATAAACTAAGAAAGGAAATTAATTTCTTAATTTTTGTATCAATAATAACTTTAAATAGACATAATATTATGTTAATAACAATAAATCGATTTTTAAAAGACTATTTTGAAATAGACAATTAAAAATAGACATATATTGTATTTTGTTAATATATTTAAGATAAAATTTAAAATAATATTTGAATACTTTACGCATTCTATTTATATAATAAATATTTATTATTATCCTTAATATTAACAATTGTATAAAGATAAACTGATTGTTATTATGTTTAATATAACGAATTTGATAAATATAGAATGTATTAAAATGATTAATTTTATTTTTATTTACATAAAAAAATATTATGTAAGTTTTTTTTTTTTTAAATATTTTACTTAAACATAATACTCAACTGAGTGGCTACGTTTAGCCACTTCAACCCATATTAAAATGATGAACATCGTGATTTATATAATCCACTACCAACTGAGTAACTACGTTTAGCCACTTCAACCCATAATTATTTTCTACTAAATAAATTGCAGTATTCCGATCAACTTGAAATTACCTAATAAAAGATGGTAATATTGTTATCTTTTGTGATAGTAGATCAACAATATGTTTAATGCAATTTTATTTCACATGTAAAACACATTGATATTAAACATCATTTAATAAGAGATTATGTTTTGAACAGGACTCATGAACTCAACAAATTTAGACTTGTGAAAATTATTAATAAGTCCTTAAATACTCCCCAAATAACCACAAAAATCTTTTTTAGTTCTCGCAACATGTGCTCAGCTCCCTTCGAATCATAGTCACCTTTCAATTGTGGCGGTGTTCCCTATATAAATGCATTAAGTCCCCCAATTTTTATGGGTTGATAACCTTTGAATTTATCGGCATAAAATAAATTAATGTAAACACCAATTTTAAGAGCTATAGCAATTAGAAAGACAAGGGTTATAGTAACCTCTAAATATTAAGAGCTAGAGATTGGATACACAATTTATAGCAACCACTAAATATTAAAGGAATTAATCTCATCACTTGATGGACTTCTCAATTAACTAATACTATCTATAAATTGGTCATCTCTTTATCTGCAAAAGACACATTCATTTTTCTGGTTACGTACACAAAATAATTTTTATCCTGACATGTTTCTTAGAAAAAGGGGTAAATGGAGAAAAACTATTTTTTTTATCAACTTGGTGCAAAGTACTACGACTTTCTCATCAAATCCGAGTATGTGACAATGATAAACTTCAAGATCTTTTCGTTGTTGAATATTTATTCTAAAAGTTTATGATGAAACATAAATTTTACAATCACACGAAGTGAAAAACTAAAAAGGGAAAACACATGACTTATTAACGCACATTTTAATTTTAGCCTTTCATTTTGATCCAAGGGCCTTTACTCTCACATAAAAAAGACATTCTCATTTTATAAATATATAAATATATGTATATATATATATATATATGTTTTGAGTTAATCATGCACATACACATCTATAATTTTTAAAAATGCTAATTAAAATTAATATAGATCTTTTAAAATCCTATATTAGAATAATTTTTGAAATATTATTCAAAATGCAGTTTTTGAATACACATCTATATTATTTAAAATAATTTTTCATCAAATGCAGTTTTTTAGGGGTTTTTGAAATATTATTTAGTTTGTTTCTTTCAATTCATTATTGGTTTTAAAGTTATTTTAAATAAAAAGGGGCTCTAAAATATTTAAATTAATTAGATGCGTATGCTTTTAATTTTTTTATTAACCAAAGATTTTTTTTTTGTTATTTTATTTTTATTTTCTGCTAAACAGGTTGATCACATGAGTGGAACGCATTATCTATTTAATACATGTTACTAATATGAGCCTCACATAAAAAATACTGATGTGATATAATTCCAATGTTGATCTCCATAAATATCTACAAAAATAGGTGCATTTCAATAATAAATTAATAATAACATAATTAATTTAATGATATATTTATTCTATTCAATGAAAATTTATATGAATCGTTGATGATTGATATTTTAATTCTTCCTCTCATAACTATTACCTTAAATATACAAGTGCCATTTTCTAAAAATACATCTTCTCTCATAAATATAATAATGCATCTTTTTAAATACAAGAATCAAACAAAAAAAAGTTTTGAAAAGGATGAAATAAAAAGTACATTTTCTTAAATCAATTTTGGAATTCCACAAAATAATGAGTTGTCCCATAAATCAATATCATGTTAAAATTATACATGATAAACAACTAAAAAACAAATAATAATTTTTTGGAAAAATTGCATTGACTTCCTTTGAATTCTCTTTCAATGACACCTACATCTCACTATAGTTTTGAAAAAAACACTCACTTCTCCTATACAGATTAATTAAAAAAACTACATAAAACAACTTTTTTGTCACACTTATATTTATTCTCCATCTTTACTATATGACACAATTAGAGTTTTCATTTAAATTTGTAGAGGTATGACCATACATCTAGTATTTACAATTTTGAAATATATGATTATGTTATTAGTGGCACAACCAAAGTGTATATTGTAGTATCTTTTTGATATAATAGATAGAGTTCTAAGTGTGACGTAAAAAAAATATTATGTACAATTTTTTTAGTCAATACAAGGGAGGTAAGTGCATTTTGAAAACTAGAAGGGGTGTAAATGTCATTTAAGGAGACATCAGGAGAGGTAAAAAATAATTTATAATTTTGAAATATATATTAACTAAAAAACATTTACATGATGAAAACAAATTAAAAATATAAAATTTAGAAATAAAATGAAAATTACGAATAATAAACTATCTAATTCAAGAAAATAATAACAATAAGAGTAACTTTTAAAAAAAATTCAAAAAAATTAATTACTTGCTTATTCCATGTTCAATTTCCATTTTATCTTTTTACCGGAAAACATTACTTTATCTCATAAAAAATATAATCTTCAAGACATGTAGAAATATAGTGGTAATATGTAGTCTAATAGAAGAAAAAGTAAATAAAAAAGAAAACGAAAAAGGAAACAACTGCATGAAAGAGTTTTATTTATTTAAAAAAAAGAAAAAGAAATATGTTTTAAAGTTGTGATCTCTTTATTTATGTTTAGATCTATTGGTTGTAAAAATGGATGTAAAAGAATGTTTTTGTTTTGAATATTTATAGATTTTTTAAATGGATCTAAAAGAATGCTAAAATGGTATTATTCTTTTTTTAATACTATAGCTCTACATGTTGTATTAATGGATCTAAAAGAAAATTTTGTTTAAGACTATTTTAGTGTTTTAAAAAAATGGTTTTATACTAAAAATATTTTTCCTTCACAATTATGATAGGTTCATGACTTGTAATATCTAAAGGGAAAAAAAAATCAAATTTAGAACACTTTAAATTTTTGCTCAAGAAAATAAATTTATGTTAGATTTTTGAAAAGTTTCTTAAAATATGTATTTAAAAATGAGGATAAAAGAAAATTTTGAGGAGAAATTTTTCCCTCTCTAAACAAGGGTGGCTGGACCAAATATGCGGTTTAAGATTTGGGATTTCAAAACTTTTCTTGTGTTAAAAAATGTTGTTATCTTTGTTTATAAAGGAGTTGAAAAGTAAAGAGTTTTTGTTTAAAGTGTTGTTGAAAATTTTAGAGTTTTGTAAATGTAACCGAAAAAAATTGTGAAAATGAGTGTTTGGAAAAAAATTTACAATTGTTGGTGTTGTAAGCAAGATTTGAAGATATTTAAGAAAAATAATTATGACAAATGATTTTAAAGAGGAAAACAAGTTTGTTGGATTTATTAAAAATGAAACAGATCTAAGTTAGAAAACTTGTTGTGAACTTTAAAGTCTTGAATGAAACTTTTGAAATAATCCTTTAGTGAATAAAGCGGGAAAAACCTAAAATATAATGAAGGGTAATAGTCGGATTAGTCTTATACCTTAAAGTTTTAAGTGTTGGTTTTAACTTAAGAAGATTCTTGATTTAAGCTACGACATATTTTAGAGGGTCATACGCTTGTGTTTTTGGACGATTGCAAGGTAAAGGATCCTTCCAAATATTTAATTCGCATATAGGGACCTATTTATGCGATTGATGTTTGAATCTATGATAAATTTTTTTGATATGATTATGTATTCATAACTGATAATATGTGTTTACTATGTGTTATGAATATCTTGATGATAATATGTCATGAGTATGCTATGTAAAAAAGTGTTGAAAATGTATTAGTGTTGAATGAGTATTAAATATAGAGTCTTCTAATAGTTGCATTTACATAATAATTGATGTGAAAACGCTAAATTATGCTCACACATTTCATATTTAGTGGTGACTATGATAGGCGACGAAGTGGTTTCAAGTGTTGATCGTCCATTTTATCCTTACGAGGATTATTGAGTAATGTTAGTCTGTGTTGAGGCTGCACCATAGTAAATTATGTTAGGATGTGTTGAGAGTGCACCTTGATTAATAGTACTAGTCCATGTTGAGGCTGTACGTTTATGATTTATGTCGCAAGAGAAGGGTTTTGAAATTCCGTAATCATGTGCAATGGCATATAACCATTGTATTAGGGTGCATCGTCACACGAGTCATGTTTGTTATGTAATAATATATGGATATACATGTTATGTTATTTGTTAATTTCGGTTAGTGGCCCTTTACAATTATTGTGGAAATTGGTTTTTTCCCTTAAACAATGTCGAATTATGTACTACCAACGATTACTCTGACGACAGAAGCGTTGCTACACTTCCCTGATCGACATTCGCCTAATGCTTGGACATAAGATTACATCTCAAGCAGGGCTACTTACACGGGGAGTGTAGTGATGACCAGTAACAGAGTCGGTGCAGTATTTCAAGTGGGATTCACACACGAAAAGATCAACCACCTGATACCTTCTGGTTTGGTACTCAGGGACGGTGGTGTTTAGGCGGATGTGAGGGATGCTTCAGATGGGGGTGAGACGGAGGCTACAATAGAACTGGTGATTACCACCGCAGAGGTAGTGGGCATTGTATTTAGACTGAGAGTGGTAGAGAAAGGCAACAGGCCAATGTTTGAGGCTGAGAACATTGCAGGATCATCTTGGATGGTTGGGGGGACCAGGGTTTGATCGACAGATCATTGGTACTTTGGTTGGTGTCACCCCAAGCTGAGTCAAAGCTTCCTTTCCTGGTGGACGATTCTCTACCAGTTGTCTCGGCGGTGAAATGCTCTTTTGAGATTTTGACTCTGCCGAAGCCACCTATCTCATGGGTGGACTTGACATATGAGGAGAGTGATCCCTCTATGATTGATGATGATGAAGAGGTTACTTCTATGAGGGATACTACGTTGAAGGGGACATGTGTTGTATGTGGAGGTCAACCCTTGTTAGTATAATCATTACTCATATCATCAGATTAGGATTTTGTATAGGGCCGTAGTGCCTCTCTTTTTGTGGACGTACTTTTTATTTTTGGATAATTGTATAAATGACATACATTGACAATTGACTTTTGAATTTTGTTGGTGGGTCTATGTTCTAGGTTTTTTACGCGACCATGTGGGGATATCATTCATCGAGCATCACTTATGTGTACGTGTCTGTTGAGAATACCCTAGGGATATAAGCGACGATCTGATAGGTCTCATAGTCCGATGTATTTTCTAGTTTTGTATATTTGGGTTACCGTTTCAAAACTACTTTTTCATACTGACATGTATGATATATCTTTTTATGACACTTTGTTGTTTTAGTGTTGTTTCATTTTTATTGAGTTATTTAAAAAAAAAGATATACTCGTGCTTTTAAAAATCGGGGTGTTACATGATACGATAAAGACGTTGAATTGATTGAGAATGCAATGAGGAAAGTGTGGGAAAATCAAAATGTGAGAGAGAATCATGCCCAAAATGATTTGTCAGATATGTATGACATGTGAAAGAAAAATGAAAGGCTCAAGGTGTTGAAGGGAAGAGGAAGAAACCAAGGAAAGAAGGTGCAAACACGAGAAGGGGGGTTGAATTGTGTTTGACTAACTTGAATACTTTTTCTGTTTTTGCAGTTTTAAAACAAAACTTGATGTATCAATAAAACAGAGTTAGCAACGGATATAAAGTAAAAATAAAAACACAGACTTTTATACTGGTTCACCGTTAACGAGGCTACGTCCAGTCCCTTCACCTTGAAGGATTTCACTAATTCAAACCTTGAATTACAATAGTTCCACTAACCCTCCAAGCCAGTCTTCTCAAACAGTCTAACAATCTTAGACTCTTGAGGAATACAACACCTTGACTTCCTAAGTCAAGTCTTCTCCTACCAATTTGAAAAACCCAAATTGTAGAAGGAATTACAACACCTTGAATCTAATTGCCAAGTAATCTGCTACCCCTTCTGACTCCCTCAGATTGTATACTCTACTTCAACAACTTAGATCTAACACAAGGGAAAGAAAATAACACGAGTGCTTGCTTCTGGAAAGCTGGAACTCACAATTAACCTCACTGAAAACTTGAGTGTTTGCTTTGGAAGTGTATGACTCTTTTGTGATTTTCGATACTAAGTATTTTGCCTTGAGCCTCCTTTTATAGATACAGATTAAGGCCTCTTCCAAGCTTAATTTCGAGCTGTATCTTGCTGGATTCTCTTGCAAAAATATCTTGACCAATCGGGCTTCACTTAAATAAAAAACATATCTTTTTTAAGCTTCAGATTTGGACAAATAATATTTCAGTCTGGACATTTTACCTTCTGTTTTGAATCAGTTCTGGATCAATTCTGGAGATCATTTCTTCTGGTCTGGACTTAGTTTCATATCATGAATCATGCTATCTTCTGGTCTGGGTCAAATCTGGATTGATTCTCTTGTTCTGGACCCATTAACTTATCCTCTGATTAAGTTTGGATCAAGTCTGGGCTGTTTATTATTTCATTGCCAGACCATCTTCTGGTCAGAATAACTTCTGGAATAAGTCGGACAAATGATTCCTTCTGGTCTGGTTCAAGTCTCCCTTCTGGTCTGGTCCAAGTCTCCTTCTGACTTTGCTGCCTTCTGATCTGGGCCAGCAAATATATCTTCTGGTGATGTTTTGATATCCTGGAGTATCTTCTGGTACCTTCAGGATTCAATCTTTGGAACCCTTTGATCTTCTGCTTCTGATTACTTCAGCTTCAGGTGCCATTTGATTTAATAATTCAAGGTTCAAAATAAGATTACATGGAGTGCTTTTGTAAACATCAAAATCCTAAGTACTTAGAACCAACTTGGTTCCAACAATCTCCCCCTTTTTGATGATGACAAAACCTTAACTTATTTTGCTAGTTTATAACTCGAAGACTTGAATTACTCCCCCTCAGACCAATCTCTCCCCCTAAGTCTGATATTGACTTTTTCTTCTCCTTTTCAACTCCTTCTCTTTTCACTCTTTCTTTTCTTTTCTTCTCTTCTCCTCTCCTTTTCAACTCCTTCTTTATTCTCTCTTTCTTTTCTCCCTTCACATAGCCTCTCCTTTTCAACTCCTTCTTATTTCACTCTTTCTTTTACTCTCTTTATTTTTCTCTCTCCCTATTTCCTCTCCTTTTCAACTTCTTCTCTTTTTCACTCTTTCTTTTTCTCTGTCCCTGATTCTTCTCCTTTTCAACTCCTTCTCTTTTCATCTCTTTCTTTTTCGCTCCTCCTTTCTTTTTATCTCTCGTTTTCTACTTATTTCTCCTTTTTTTTTCTCTCTACCTTTTTTTGTCATCAGCCAAAAAGAGGTCCTACTATTTTTGTAATTTTTTGTTTTTCTCTTTACAAATTACAGAAAGTAAAAATAGAAAATTAAAAAGCATAAAATAAAATTACAAGAAAATTAAAAAAAAAAACTCCTAAGAAGACTACTTGAGCTAGTCAGATATGGAGACAATGTTGAGATGCTTCTTGATGAACTCGAACCTATCTTCTGGTAATGCTTTGGTGAAGATATCAGCCCATTGATGATCAGTGTCCACAAACTGGATGCTTAAAGTCCCTTTTTAAACATGGTTCCTAATGAAATGGTGTTTTATTTCAATGTGTTTGGCTCTAGAGTGTAAGATAGGGTTCTTGGTTAGGTTTATGGCTGAAGTGTTATCACAGAACAAAGGGATATTGGTTTCAAAGAGGTTGTAATGTTCAAGTTGATGTTTCATCCAGAGTAACTGTGAACTACATTCTGTTGCTGATATATACTCAGCTTCAGCTGTTGACATGGCGATGGTGCTTTGTCTTTTGCTTGACCAAGAGATCAAATTATCACCTAAGAAAGTGCAGTTGCCACTTGTACTTTTCCTTTCCAGCTTGTCTCCAGCATAGTCGAAATCACAACAACCTCTTAGTTTGTAGGTGGGGTTTTTCTTGTATAACAAAGTAAGGTTGGTGATTCCTTTAAGGTATCTCACAATTCGTTTGACAGCAGTTAAATGGGATTCCCTAGGGTCAGCTTGAAAACGGGCACAGACACAAACACTAAACAAGATGTCAGGTCTAGAAGCAGTTAAATAAAGAAGGGATCCAATCATACCTCTGTATGTTTTCTGGTCTACCTTTTGGCTGGTTTCATCTTTTTCAAGTGAGCAGGTTGGGTGCATGGGGGTGGCCATAGGCTTACATTCACTCATTTTGAACTTTTTAAGAAGTTCTTTAGTATATTTAGATTGGTGAATGAGTGTACCTGATTTACCTTGGTGAATCTGAATTCCTAGGAAGAACTTGAGTTCTCCCATCATGCTCATTTGGATCTCTTTCTGCATTAGGTCAAAAAACTCTTTGCCCAAAGTGCCATTAGTCGATCCAAATATGATATCATCAACATAAACTTGAATAATCAAAATATCATTTTTAATGGATTTCCTAAATAGAGTATTATCAATCTGGCCTCTATTAAATTCATTCTTATGCAGAAAGTTACTAAGTCTGTCATAACATGCCCTTGGTGCTTGTTTTAAACTATATAAAGATTTTTTAAGTTTAAAAACATGGTCTGGAAAATCATAATTTTCAAATCCAGGGGACTATTTGACATAGACTTCCTCACTTATATAGCCATTTAAGAATGCACTTTTAACATCCATTTGATACAGCATTATATCATGATTAGCAGCAAATGATAAAAGAATTCTAATTGCTTCTAACCTGGCCACTGGAGCAAAAGTCTCAGTGTAGTCTATACCTTCCTGTTGACTGTATCCTTGAGCTACAAGTCTGGCTTTGTTCCTTACCACTTCACCTTTTTCATTGAGTTTATTCCTGAACACCCACTTGGTTCCAATAATGTTTTTGTTTGGTCTGGATACCAGATCCCAAACATCATTCCTTTGAAATTCTTTCAGCTCTTCTTGCATTGCAAGTATCCAACCTTCCTCTGCCAAAGCTTCATCAACATTGCTTGGTTCAATTGTTGAGAGTAAACCAAATAGACTGGTTTCTCTACTTGATGATCTGGTCTTTAAAGGTTCTGCTGCACTGCCAATAATGAGAGTTTCTGGATGTGAAGACTTGTACTTCCATCCATTCTTTCCTTCTGAATTGTCTTCAGAGTCAGCATGTTCTTCTTCCTTGCTATTTATTTTCTCAGATTCTGCTGCTGGTTCAGCTTCTGGTTCTTGTAAATCTGTAACATCTTCTGATTCTGGTAAATTTGCAACAGCTTCTGATTCTGCTAAATCTGTAGTAGCTTCTGATTCTGGTAGATATGTAACAGCTTCTGATCCAGATTTCTCTTCTGACTTATCTTGGCTATTTTTGATATGATCAGATTTATCTTTTGAAGATTTGTCATGTGTTGTTGACTTGCTCGTATACTCTACCTTTCTAGGAACTTCTGTTTCTTCTGCTTCTGCTCCATTTTGTTCTGGTGAACCTGCACTATCTTTATCTTGCTTTGATTTGTCAAGATCAAGCAGTTTTTCATATAACATAATACAAATCAAATAATTTAAAATGAATTCGATACAGCCAAACCATTAATTCTGCTTCTGGTGGTTTTTGATTGTTTTTGAAACCACTGGAATGCTGTTTCTGCTGAAGTGTTCAATTCGTGTGAATCACCTGGTTCCTCTGACAGTTTGAAAATTTGCAGAATACTTATCTAGCTTTGATTTTTTAAGATCAAGCTTCTTGTTATCACAGTAAACATAAATATCAAACAATAATAGTATTTACAGCAAGATGTAACCTCTCTGTCAACAGTTTCAGTTTTACTCTAAAAATCCTCTTATTTCTGATTTTCAGATTCTGAATCTGTACGCTTTGTGATTAGATGGTTTGGATGAACGACTATGAATTCCCTCCCAGGTTTGTGGTCTTGATGAATTTCACTGGAGTGCTTGAAGAACTCTCCTGATTCTGATTCTTCTCTTTCTACTTCGGCTGATACACTATGTCCTCTGGTGATTCTGGAACTTATGGTAATTCTGGTAATTTGGATGAATCTGGTGATTCTGATGATTCCTGTAGTTATACTGATTCTGATAATTAGAGTAATTCTGATGATCATACTTGAACCATTGATACTGATACCTGTTCTGGTTCCAGTACTGATTTTGATTCTGGTTCCAGTGTTGGTTTTGGTTCCAATTCATGTGCTTCTGATACTGGTTCCAGTGTTGGTTCTGGTTCCAGTTCCTGTGCTTCTGATATTGGTTCCAGTTCTAATTCTGGTTCCAATTCCTGTTCTGATTCGTGTGATATGTGTGATTTCTTTGATATTTCCTGTTCCTCCTATGATTCTGGTTCTAGTTCTAATAGGTATTGTGTTGACCAGTTCTTCTTCTACCAAAGTCAATTGCCTTCTGTTTGGTAGATTTTGGAACATAAACCTTCTTCTCTTTATGTATTGCCAACATCCATTGTCCAGGCACCATTGTGAAGGTGCAAACACGAGAAGGGGGGTTGAATTGTGTTTGACTTAACTTGAATACTTTTCCTGTTTTTACACTTTTAAAACAAAACTTGATGTATGATTAAAAAAATAGTTAGCAGTGGATATAAAGTAAAAATAAAACTCACAATTTTTATACTGGTTCACCGTTAACGAGGCTACGTCCAGTCCCTTCACCTTGAAGGATTTCACTAATTCAAACCTTGAATTACAACCGTTCTACTGACCCTTCAAGTCAGTCTTCTCAAACAGTCTAACAATCCTAGACTCTTGATGAATACTGCTCCTGTCTTCTCCTGCCAATCTGACAATCCCAGATTGTAGAAGGAATTACAACACTATGAATCTAATTGCCAAGTAATCTTCTACCCCTTCTGACTCCCTCAGATTGTAGACTCTACTTCAACAACTTAGATCTGACACAATGGAAAGAAAATAACACGAGTGCTTGCTTCTTGAAAGCTGGAACTCACAATTGACCTCACTGAAAACTCGAGTGTTTGCTTTGGAAGTGTGTGACTCTTTTGTGATTTTCGATGATGAGTATTCTGCCTTGAGCCTCCTTTTATAGATGCAGATTAGGGCCTCTTCCAATGCTTAAATTCGAGCTGAATCTTGCTGGATTCTCTGTAAAAATAACTTGACCAATTGGACTTTATTTAAATAAAAAAACATATCTTTTTTAAGCTTCAGATTTCTTTAAAAAATAACTAGCCAATCAAGTCTTTAGTTGCTTCCTGCTACAGTTCCTGAATTCCATTATACCTCACTTTTATTTTTGTAACAAATCTTTTTAATACTTTGATTAAAATAAATTAAAATCTCCACCGTTAATCCTCCTGATTAAATCTGAACCATTTGATCTTCTGCGCTAGTCCACATCTGGACCATATTAATTGATATGCTGTGATCCTCTAATTTCGGCCATCCCTTTACCACACTTCCTAACCCTCTGATCTTCTGATCTTGGCCATCCTGGACTTGCACTAGATATGCTATAATCCTTTGATCTCGGCCATTGCTGGACCACACATCCTGAACCTCTGATTTCGGCCAACATTGAGCCATGGTCTGATCTTTTGATCTCGACCAACAGTGGGCCAAATAATTAAATCTAAACCATTGATATGAAAATCTTCCCTCTAATCTGGACCAATTCTGGACTTGGTCTTGATTAAACTGAAATTAAATATGGACAAATAATATTTCAGTCTGGACATTTTACCTTTGATTTTGGATCAGGTCTGGATCAATTCTGGAAATCATTTCTTCTGGTATGGACTTAGTTTCATACCCTAAACCATGCTATCTTCTGGTCTGGGTCAGATCTGGGTTAACTCTCTTGTTCTGGACCCATCAATTCATCCTCTAATTAAGTCTGGAACAAGTCTGGACTGTTTATCATTTCACTGCCAGGCCATCTTCTGGTTTGAATAACTTCTGGAATAAATCTGACATTTGATTCCTTTTGGTCTGGAACAACTCTCCCTCTGGCAGGCTTTCCTCTGGTATGGTCCAGGTCTTCTTCTGACATTGCTTCCTTCTAATCTGGGCCAGAAAAGATATCTTCTGGTGATGTTTTGACATCATGGAGTATCTTCTGGTAATTCCAGGATATATCCTCTAGACCTTCTGGATGTATTTTCTGGAGCATTCGGGAGTTGTATCCTCTGGTCTGTTTTTATTCTCTGGTAGCTCATCTTCTGTGGCATTTAATGTAATAATTCAGGTTCAAAATAAGATTACATAAAGTGCTTTTGTAAACATCAAAATCCTAAGTATTTAGAACCAACTTGGTTCCAACAATCTCCCCCTTTTTGATGATGACAAAACCTTAACCTATTATGCTAGTTTATAACTCGAAGACTTGAATTACTCCCCCCTCAGACCAATCTCTCCCCCTAAGTCTGATATTGACTTTTTCTTCTCCTTTTCAACTCCTTCTCTTTTCACTCTTTCTTTTCTTCTGTTCTCCTCTCCTTTTCAACTCCTTCTCTTTTCACTCTTTCTTTTACTCTCTTTATTTTTCTCTCTCCCTGTTTCCTCTCCTTTTCAACTTCTTCTCTTTTTCACTCTTTCTTTTTCTCTCTCCCTGATTCTTCTCCTTTTCAACTCCTTCTCTTTTCATCTCTTTCTTTTTATCTCTCCTTTTCTACTTATTTCTCCTTTTTTTTCTCTCTCTACCCTTTTTTGTCATCAGCCAAAAAGAGGTCCTACTATTTTTGTAATTTTTTGTTTTTCTCTTTACAAATTACAGAAAGTAAAAATAGAAAATTAAAAAGCATAAAATAAAATTACAAGAAAATTAAAAACAAAACTCCTAAAAAGAGGTCCTCCTTCTTTTCTTACTCTTTCTTTTTCTTTCTTTTCTCTCTTTATTTTTCTCTCTCCCTGTTTCTTCTCCTTTTCAACTCCTCTTTTCATCTCTTTCTTTTTCGCTCCTCCTTTCTTTTTATCTCTCCTTTTCTACT
This sequence comes from Cicer cuneatum, assembly GCA_037974295.1. NCBI lineage: Eukaryota > Viridiplantae > Streptophyta > Magnoliopsida > Fabales > Fabaceae > Cicer > Cicer cuneatum. Next base: position 62,045,524 of record JBBPBO010000005.1, read on the forward strand.
TATTTCTCATTTTTCTCTCTCTCCCCTTTTTTGTCATCAGCCAAAAAGAGGTCCTACTATTTTTGTATTTTTTGTTTTTCTCTTTATAAATTACAAAAAGTAAAACAGAAAATAAAATTACAAGAAATTTAAAAACTCCTAAGATGACTACTTGAGCTAGTCAGATATGGAGGTAATGCTGAGATGCTTCTTGATGAACTCGAATCTATCTTCTGGTAATGCTTTGGTGAAGATATCAGCCCATTGATGATTAGTGTCCACAACCTAGATGCTTAAAATCCCTTTTTGAAAATGGTCCCTAATGAAATAGTGTTTTATTTCAATGTGTTTGGCTCTAGAGTGTAAGATAGGGTTCTTGGTTAGGTTTATGGCTGAAGTGTTATCATAGAACAAAGGGATATTGGTTTCAAAGATGTTGTAATCTTTGAGTTGATGTTTCATCAAGAGTAACTGTGAACTGCATCCTGCTGCTGATATATACTCAGCTTCAGCTGTTGACATGGCAATGGTGCTTTGTCTTTTGCTTGACCAAGAGCTCAAGTTATCACTTAAGAAAGTGCAGTTGCCACTTGTACTTTTCCTTTCCAGCTTGTCTCTAGCATAGTCGGAATCACAAAAACCTGTGAGTTTGTAGGTGGGGGTTTTCTTGTATAACAAAGTAAGGTTGGTGGTTCCTTTAAGGTATCTCAAAATTCGTTTGACAGCAGTTAAATGGGATTCCCTAGGGTCATCTTGAAAACGGGCACAGACACAAACACTAAACAAGATGTCAGGTCTAGAAGCAGTTAAATAAAAAAGGGATCCAATCATACCTCTGTATGTTTTCTGGTCTACCTTTTGGTTGGTTTCATCTTACTCAAGTGAGTAGGTTGGGTGCATGGGGGTGGCCATATGCTTACATTCACTCATTTTGAACTTTTTAAGAAGTTGTTTAGTGTATTTAGATTGGTGAATGAGTATACCTGATTTACCTTGATGAATCTGAATTCCCAGGAAGAACTTAAGTTCTCCCATCATGCTAATTTGGAACTCTTTCTGCATTAGGTCAGAAAACTCTTTGCACAAAGTGCCATTAGTCGATCCAAAGATGATATCGTCAACATAAACTTGATTAATTAAAATATCATTTTTAATGGATTTCATAAATAGAGTATTATCAATCTGGCATCTATCAAATTCATTCTTAAGCAGAAAGTTACTAAGTCTGTCATACCATGCCCTTGGTGCTTGTTTTAAACCATATAAAGATTTTTTGAGTTTAAAAACATGGTCTCGAAAATCAGAATTTTCAAATCTAGGGGGCTGTTTGACATAGACTTCCCCACTTATATAGCCATTTAAGAATGCACTTTTAACATCCATTTGATACAGCATTATATCATGATTAGCATCAAATGATAAAAGAATTCTAATTGCTTCTAACCTGGCCACTGGAGCAAAAGTCTCAGTGTAGTCTATACCTTCCTGTTGACTGTATCCTTGAGCTACAAGTCTAGCTTTGTTCCTTACCACTTCACCTTTTTCATTGAATTTGTTTCTGAACACCTACTTGGTTCCAATAATGTTTTTGTTTGGTCTGGATACCAGATCCCAAACATCATTCCTTTGGAATTCATTCAACTCTTCTTGCATTGCAAGTATCCAACCTTCCTCTGCCAAAGCTTCATCAACATTGGTTGGTTTGCATCAGCTTCTGGTTTGGGATGATCTGTAACAGCTTCTGATTTTGATAAATCAGCTTCTGGTTCTGGTGAATCTATAACAGCTTCAGATTCTGGTAAATATCCAGATTTCTCTTCTGACTTATCTTGGCTGTTTCTGACTTGATCAGATTTATCTTTTGAAGATTTGTCATGTGTTGCTGACTTGCTTGTATCCTCTACCTTTCCAGGTACTTCTGTTTCTTCTGCTTCTACTTCTGCTCCCTTTGGTTCTGGTGAACCTGCACTATTTTTATCTTGCTTTGATTTGTCAAGATCAAGCAGTTTGTCATATTACATAATGCAAATCAAATAATTTAAAATTTAACTCAATACATCCAAACCATTAATTCTGCTTCTGGTGGTTTCTGCTTGTTTTTGAAACCATTGGAATGCTATTTCTGCTGAAGTGTTCAATTCGTGTGAATCACCTGGTTCCTCTGACAGTTTGAAAATTTGCAGAATACTTATCTAGCTTTGATTTTTTAAGATCAAGCTTCTTGTTATCACAGTAAACATAAATATCAAACAATAATAGTATTTACAGCAAGATGTAACCTCTATGTCAACAGTTTTAGTTTTACTCTGAAAGTCTTCTTGCTTTTGATTTTCATATTCCTAATCTGTATGTTCTGTGATTACATGGTTTGGATGAGGGGATTTGAATTCCCTTACAGGTTTGTAGTCTTGATGAATCTTACTGGAGTGTTTGAAGAACTCTCCTGATTCTGATTCTTCTCTTTCTTCTTTGGCTGATACACCATGTTCAATTTGGTGATTCTGGAACTTATGGTGATTTTGGTAATCATACTGATTCTGATAATTAAAGTAATTTTGATGATCATATCTCAACCTTTGATACTGATACCTGTTCAGGTTTTGGTTCTGGTACTGATTCTGATTCTGGTTCCAGTGTTGATTCTGATTCCAAATCCTGTGCCTCTGATACTGGTTCCAGTTCTGATTCTGGTTCCAGTTCTTGTTCCTCTGATACTGGTTCCATTTCTGATTCTGGTTCCAGTTCCTGTTCTGATTCGCGTGATATCTTTGATATTTTCTGTTCCTCCTATGATTCTGGTTTTGGTTCTGATAGGTATTGTGCTGACCAGTTCTTCTTCTACCAGAGTCACTTGGCTTCTGTTTGGTAGATGTTGGAACATAAACCTTCTTCTGCTTGTGTGTTGCCAACATCCATTGTCCTTCTGGTTGCTCAGAAAATCTGCAACATAGACAATTTGATCTTTTAGTACCCAGAACTGATTGGGTCCAGGTTTGTTAGTTGTAACAGATTTCTGATCTTGTTCAGATTTTACCATTGGACAATACATAAAACATCATAATGAAAAGTTTTAGTTTCATTAATCGTTTCTGTAAAACCAAGACCTCTCTTTCCAGAGTTATTGTTTCCATAAATCATAGATGCATATTTACTTCTTTCCATTCCATTAAAAATAAAGTTTTGAAAAAATTGTTCATGTATATCAGATTCACAAACAGTTTTGGAAGTGGAACAGACATTGCTTTTGAGAGTTTGGTTTTCAGATTTGAGTCTTGCAACTTCAGTTTTAAAATCCTTGTTTTCAGTAGCATACTCAGAATTTCGATTCTTTAAAACTTGGACTTCTTTGGTTAGATTTTTCTTATCTTCCCTAAGAGTTTTCAGTTTTAAAGACATCTTATTATTTGCATTTAACAAGTCTTTTACAACATCAATTAATTCAGATTTAGAGAGATCAGAAAATACCTCATTGTCTTCATCTTCTGAATCTGTTCCAGAGCCTGAGCTGTATTTAGAACTTGAGTTGGTATGAGCAATCAGAGACAGAATTGGTTCCTCTGATGTGCTTCCAGACTTGCCTGAATGATTGCTTCGATCATTCTTCCTTCTGCCTGTTTTCCTTCTTGAATTCGTGCCTTTATGAGGTCCGGAGGCAGACCTGATGTGTGCCGTCATTGCTGTTTCTTCCTATTCTTCATCAGACGATTCTTCTTCTGATTCTGATACATCCGAGGCAGCCATCAGACCCTTCTTTCTGAATCTGGAACTCTTCTTGTGTTGTTGCCTTTTTCCAGATTTGGACAGTGTGACTTGATGTGTCCAGGTTCATTGCATCCATAATAGATGATGTTCTTCTTGTCATATTCTTCCTTATCTTTGCTGTTATGTTTCTTCTTGGAACCTCTCCTCTTCCTGTTTTCCCAGATCTTAACCATCTTTTTGGTTAAGTAAGCCATATCATCACAGTCACTGTCACTATCCTCTGATTCTGATGCTGCCTTTGCAGTTTTCTTCTGTTTCGACTTCAGGGCCAGATTCTTCTTCTTCTTTGGTTCATCTTCTTCCAGTTCTATTTCATGAGACCTGAGTGAGCTGATCAGGTCTTCAAGTCTTAAGTTATTCAGATCTTTGGCTTGCTGAACTGTAGTGACCATTGGTCTCCACTTTTTTGGTAAACTTCTTAGAATCTTCTTGACATGATCTGCTGTAGTGTAGCTTTTCTTTAAGACCTTCAGTCCAGATATTAGAGTCTGGAATCTGCAGAACATTCCATCAATGTTTTCAGCATCTTCCATGTTGAAAATCTCATACTGTTTGACCAATATGTTAGCCCTTGCTTCTTGAACCTGCTGGGTTCCTTCATAGGTCAAAACCAGACTGTCGAATATGCTCTTTGCTGTTTCTTTATCTGTCCATCTGTCAAATTCCTTGAATGTGATGGCACTGATCATGATGTTTCTGGACTTGTGATGAAGTTTGTGTAATCTGCTCGGATCTGGTTTCATATCATCCATGTCTAGTTTTTTAGTTGGATCTTCTGGATCAGTAGGTGCAGTGTATCCTTTGACTATCATCTTCCATAGTTCAGGATCTTGAGATATGACAAAACTTCTCATTCTGTCTTTCCAATACTCAAACCTTTCTCCATCAAACAGTGGTGGTCTGTTGATGTTGCCTCCCAATTCTTCTCTGGATTCTGCCATGTTGAACCCCTTGGACCTTTCCTTAAACACTGTTAAGTGCTCAGCCTTGAGACTGAGCTCTGATGCTAATTGAAGGTGCAAACATGAGAAGGGGGGGTTGATTTGTGTTTGACTTAACTTGAATACTTTCCTGTTTTAACACTTTTAAAACAAAACTTGATGTATGATTAAAAACAGAGTTAGCAGCGGATATAAAGTAAAAATAAAACTCACAATTTTTATACTGGTTCACCGTTAACGAGGCTACGTCCAGTCCCTTCACCTTGAAGGATTACACTAATTCAAACCTTGAATTACAACCGTTCTACTAACCCTCCAAGTCAGTCTTCTCAAACAGTCTAACAATCCTAGACTCTTGAGGAATACAACTCCTGTCTTCTCCTGCCAATCTGACAATCCAGATTGTAGAAGGAATTACAACACTATGAATCTAATTGCCAAGTAATCTTCTACCCCTTCTGACTCCCTCAGATTGTAGACTCTACTTCAACAACTTAGATCTGACACAGTGGAAAGAAAATAACACGAGTGCTTGCTTCTTGAAAGCTGGAACTCACAATTGACCTCACTAAAAACATGAGTGTTTGCTTTGGAAGTGTATGACTCTTTTGTGATTTTTGATGATGAGTATTCTGCCTTGAGCCTCCTTTCATAGATGCAGATTAGGGCCTCTTCCAATGCTTAAATTCGAGCTGAATCTTGCTGGATTCTCTGTAAAAATAACTTGACCAATTGGGCTTTATTTAAATAAAAAAACATATCTTTTTTAAGCTTCAGATTTCTTTCAAAAATAACTAGCCAATCAAGTCTTTAGTTGCTTCCCGCCACAGCTCCTGAATTCCACTATACCTCACTTTTATTTTTGTTACAAATCTTTTTAATACTTTGATTAAAATAAATTAAAATCTCCACCGTTAATTCTCCTGATTAAATCCGAAACATTTGATCTTCTGCGCTAGTCCACATCTGGACCATATTAATTGATATGCTGTGATCCTCTGATTTCGGCCATCCCTGGACCACACTTCCTAACCTTCTGATCTTCTGATCTCGGCCATCATGGACTTGCACCTGATATGCTATAATCCTCTGATCTTGGCCATTGCTGGACCACACATCCTGAACCTCTGATTTCGGCCAACATTGGGCCATGATTTGATCTTCTGATCTCGGCCAACACTGGGCCAAATAATTAAATCTAAACCATTGATATGAAAATCTTCCCTCTGATCTGGACCAATTCTGGAATTGGTCTGGATTAAACTGAAATTAAATCTGGACAAATAATATTTCAGTCTGGACATTTTACCTTTGATTTTGGATCAGGTCTGGATCAATTGTGGAAATCATTTCTTCTGGTATGGACTTAGTTTCATACCCTAAACCATGCTATCTTCTGGTCTGGGTCAGATCTGGGTTAATTCTCTTGTTCTGGACCCATCAATTCATCCTCTAATTAAGTCTGGAACAAGTCTGGATTGTTTATCATTTCATTGCCAGCCCACCTTCTGGTCTGAATAACTTCTGGAATAAATCTGACATTTGATTTCTTTTGGTCTGGAACAACTTTCCCTCTGGCAGGCTTTCCTCTAGTATGGTCCAGGTCTTTTTCTGACATTGCTTCTTTTTGATCTGGGCCAGCAAAGGTATCTTCTGGTGATGTTTTGACATCCTGGAGTATCATCTGGTAATTCTAGGATATATTCTCTGGACCTTCTGGATGTATTTTCTGGAGCATTCTGGAGTTGTATCCTCTGGTCTATTTTTATTCTCTGGTAGCTTATCTTCTGGTGGCATTTAGTGTAATAATTCAGGTTCAAAATAAGATTACATAAAGTGCTTTTGTAAACATCAAAATCCTAAGTATTTAGAACCAACTTGGTTCCAACACATTGTTGGTGTCTCCTTCTGGTTGCTCAGAATATATGCAACATAGACAATTTGATCTTTTGTTACCCCGAACTGATTGGGTCCAGGTTTGTTAGTTTTAACAGCTCTCTGATCTTATTCAGATTTTACCATTGGACAAGATAATTTAGAGTGACCTTTCTTAGCACAAACAATACATAAAACATCATAATGAACAGTTTTAGTTTCAGCAATAGTTTTTGTAGAACCAAGACCTCTCTTTCCAATGTTACTGTTTCCATAAATCATAGATGCATATTTACTTCTTTCCATTCCATTAGAAATAAAGTTTTGAAAAAATTGCTCTTGCATATCAGATTCACAAACAGTTTTGGAAGTGGAACAAATATTACTTTTGAGAGTTTGGTTTTTAGATTTGAGTCTTGCAACTTCAGTTTTAAAATCCTCGTTTTCAGTTGCATACTCAGAATTTTGATTCTTTAAAACTTGGATTTCTTTGGTAAGATTTTTCTTATCTTCCCTAAGAGTTTTCAGTTTTAAAGACATCTTATTGTTTGCATTTAAAAGGTCTTTTACAGCATCGATTGATTCAGATTTAGTGAGATCAGAAAATACCTGACTGTCTTCATCTTCTGAATTTGTTCAAGAGCCTGAGCTGTATCCATAACTTGAGTTGGTATGAGCCATCAGAGCCATAATTGCTTCCTCTGATGTGCTACCAGACTTGCCTGAATGACTGCCTTGATCATTCTTCCTTCTTCTTGCTTTCCTTCCTGAAACTGTGCCTTTATAAAGTCAAGAGGCAAGCCTAATGTGTGCCATCATTGTTGTTTCTGCCTCTTCTTCATCAGACGATTCTTCTTCTGATTCTGATGCATCCCAGGCTACCATCAGACCCTTCTTTCTGAATCTGGAACTCTTCTTGTGCTATTTGCCTTTTTCCAGATTTGGACATTCTGACTTGATATGTCCAGGTTCATTGCATCCATGACAGACGATACTCTTCTTGTCAGATTCTTCCTTTGCTGTTATGTTTCTTCTTGGAGCCTATAATCTTCCTGTTTTCCCAAATCTTAAACACCTGTTTGGTTAAGTAAGCCATATCATCACCGTCACTATCGCTATCCTCTGATTCTGGTGCTGCCCTTGTAGCTTTCTTCTGTTTCGACTTCAGAGTCAGATTCTTCTTCTTCTTTGGTTCATCTGCTTCCAGTTCTATTTCATGAGACTTGAGTGAGTTGATCAGATCTTCAAGTCTTAAGTTATTCAGATCTCTGGCTTGCTGAACTGCAGTAACCATTGGTCTCCACTTGGTTGGTAAGCTTCTTAGATTCTTGACATGATCTGCTATTTTGTAGCTGTTCTTCAAGACCTTCAGTCCAGATATCAGAGTCTGGAATCTACTGAACATTCCATCAAACAGTGGTGGTCTGTTGATGTTGCCTCCCAAATCATCTTTGGATTCTGCCATGTTGAACCCTTTGGACCTTTCCTCAAACACTGTTAAGTGCTCATCCTTCAGATCGAGCTCTGATGCCAATTGAAGGTGCAAACACGAGAAGTGGGGGTTGAATTGTGTTTTACTAACTTTAATACTTTTTCTGTTTTTGCAGTTTTATAACAAAACCTGATGTATGAATCAAACAGAGTTAGCAGCGGATATAATGTAAAAATAAAACACAAAACTTTATATTGGTTCACCGTTAACAAGGCTACGTCCAGTCCCTTCACTTTGAAGGATTTCACTAATTCAAAACCATGAATTACAACAATACCACTGACCCTCCAAGTCAGTCTTCTCAAACAGTCTAACGATCCTAGACTTTTGAGGAATACAGCACCTTGACTTCTCAAGTCAAGTATTCTCCTACCAATCTTACAACCCCGGATTGTAGAAGGAATTACAACGCCTTGAATCTAATTGCTAAGTAATCTGCTACCCCTTCTGAATCCCTCAGATTGTAGACTCTACTTCAACAACTAAGATTTAACACAAGGGAAAGAAAAACACGAGTACTTGCTTCTGGAAAGCTGAAACTCACAATTAACCTCACTAAAAACTTGAGTGTTTGCTTTTGGAAGTGTATGACTCTTTTGTATTTTCGATGCTAAGTATTCTGCCTTGAGCCTCCTTTTATAGATGCAGATTAGGGTCTCTTCCAATCTTAATTTCGAGCTGCATCTTGCTGGATTCTCTTGCAAAAATATCTTGACATATCGGGTTTCATTTTAATAAAAAACATATCTTTTTAGCTTTAGATTTGCTTTCGAAAATAACTTGGGCCAATCCTGTCTTTAATTAATTCTGGAACAAATCTTTCTTCCCGCCAATAGCTTCATGATTAAATCTGGACCATTTGATTATCTGATTTCGACCACGCTATACTAGCAAACTGATCTGCTGTGATCCTCTAATCTCAGCCAACACTGGACCACACGTTATGATCTTCTGATCTTCTGATCTCGGCCAACACTGGGCCATATGGTGTGATCTTCTGATTTCGGCCAACATTGGACCATAATGATTAAATCTGGACGCTTGATCAGAATATCTTCCCTCTGATCTGGACCAATTATGGACTGGGCTTGGATTGAACTGAAATTAACTCTGGACAAAGAATATTTAATTCTGGACATTTACCTCTTGATCTGGATCAGGTCTGGATCAATCTGGACATCATTTCTTCTGGTCTGGACTTAGTTTCATACTCTGAACCAAGCTATCTTCTGCTCTGTGCCAAATCTGGACCAAGTCACTTGTTCTGGACCAGTTAACTGAAGCTCTGGTTAAGTCTGGATCAAGTCTGGACTGTTTATCATTTCACTGCCAAGCTATCTTCTGGTCAGAATAACTTTTGGACCAAGTCTGTTTTATGAATCCTTCTGGTTTGGATCAACTCTCCCTCTGGCAGGCTTCCTACTGGTCTGGTCCAGATCTCCTTATGGACTCTGCTTCCTTCTGATCTGTGCCAGGAAAGATATCCTCTGATGGTATTTTGACATCTTGGAGTATCCTCTTGTGCTTTCAATCATGCCAATCTAGTGTAATTGGAGTCTCGATTTGATCCACTTTATATGTCTTAAGGTATCCCAACAACATATGTTTGTTTTGGGTTTATATCTGACTAGTTCTCTAATAGAAAGTTGTGTTGGATATTGTATTGAGGTATGCTGCAAATCTTGTACAAGAAGAAGATGAAATTGATGATGATAATGATGGTTTTACAAACACAATTCAACCTCATTTCTCGTGTTTGCACCCTCAGTTTGTCCCGAAGCAACAATTAAATTCAATTGGGTATAGTTAAAAGCGAGCTTAAACTCAATTCCTTAAATCAAATCAAACTCAATCCTCAATGTTCCAGCTACTACAAAACATTAATCATACTTGAAGCTTGCTTACATCTAAAAAAAAAACAAAACAAAACCATTCTTAAACTTAGAACAACTCTTTTAGCATTCATTCATCAAGTTCAACTATCTCTTCACACAATCTCACCAAAATTTCTTTCAAGTGTTTAGCGAGGGTTATATCAATCCTAGAACATGCATCACCCTGCCATAGGCTTGAAAATTTTTAGTTAGAAATCACAATGCAACAAACACACATTTTTGGAGGACTTTCGAGTTGTAATGGGGCTTAGGTAAGGGTAGGACGTTTTAGGATAGTATGTTTTACTACTTGGAGTTAGGTACACATTTTAAAATTATTCTACCCATTTTAAAATTTGCACATGAGGCTCAAACGACCAAACAAAATTGCCTCAGTGTATGCATAAATTACAAGTGATGCAAGTCAAAATTAGTGCAAGTTCTGAACAAATAACACATGTCTGGATAATCACACATCAAAGAATTAAATTGTTTAGGATCAAACACTCACAGCTAGGATAATAAAGAGAGTGTATGAACTACCAAAATGATGTCAAACATGTCACTACAAAATTTATTTTTTAAAGATAGTCAAGTAAGACTTCCATAACCTAAGAGTAATCAACAATGTATGTATAAGTAAAATTCATCAAATTGAACAATGAACATGATCGAAGAATTATAATTTACAACTCGAAATCACAAACAAATAACTTAAGACCAACTTCAAGTTGTTAAAAAATCTTCATCATAGTGTACATTTACACACAATTAAAAAGAAACAAATTCAAATAACAAAAATAAGATTGCAAGAGTAAAAGCTACTTCTACTTATGGGTTGCATCCCACGATGCACTTCTTTAACGTCATTAGTTAGACGTCTCATCCACTATCAAGGTGGCATATATGACACAAAAAACACATTATCTTTCTTCTTCTTCGCCTTCTTTTTTTTATAGGAATTCATTAAACTTGAAAAATAAATGATGTGGCTTCCATGTCCTTTTCAATTGGACATGGTGAAAAGGCATAGATTGAATCTAGAACTTCATTATGAAGGTGCAAACACGAAAAGAGGGGTTGAATTGTGTTTGTCTAAGTTGGATTCTTTTTAATTATTTATTCAAGAAATGGTTTGAGTTTGGTGATTTTAACTAAAACAAAGGCAGTAGTAAATTAAATAGTGCAGAAATAAAGCGACACAAGCAAATTTATCCATGTTTCACCACCAACTTCGTAGCTACATCCAGTCCCTTCAATTAAAAGGATTTAACCACTAATTCAAATCCTTGAATTACGTAATACCTGACCCTACAAGTCAGTCTTCTCAAAACAAACTAACACCTACAAACTTTTTGAGGCAAACAAACACATTGACCCTACAACTCAAGTCTTCTCCAAACAACCTGAAAACCTCATATGTTTTGAAGGCAACTACACCTTGATCCTACAAGTCAAAGTCACTATTAGGCTGGGTTACACAACTTTGGAACGGATTGTGTTGTGCTTGTACTAAGTAGATTGTTACAATTGATTTCTCACATTAAAACACTTAGAAAATATTTCTTTGAACAAGTGCTTATGTGGAACTTAAACCTTTGAACTTTGAATACTTAGGAAATTTGAGCTCTCAAAAGTTTTTCTAAATTGTATGGATTTTCGAATTTTTGAGTTCGTGTTTTCTTCTTCAATCTTGAGTATCTAATTTCATATTTTAATCAAAAAGTTATTCACACGAATCTTCCTTCATACTCTTTATTGGTTGGAGCAGGAATGAATCTGAGCTTGTTCTTGAAAATTCCGAAATTCTAATTCAGCCATGTCTTTTCTTCAAAATGAATTCTTTCTATCATAGTTGTTGACTTTCCATCAAAGCCATTAACTTACTTGTTGGAGTGAGATGTTGTGTTTCTTGGATAATAAAAGTCAAAGGTAGAATTGTGTGACTTTGGGCAAATCACATTGTTGAATCATCAGAGTTAGGGCAGCATTAGAGGCTGCATATCAGAGGCAACATTAGAGGCTGCATATTAGAGGCAGCATTTTGAGTATGTTGCAACTTTTGATTAGTCGAATATGAGCTTTGAATGCATGGCTTGAACATTCTCTTCAAAGTTAGTAGCTTGATATAAACTCTTTAGTGGCATGCTTAGTTTGGGCACATTAGAGGCGCACAAGGGCTTTAGAGGCATTCTTCAAATTCAGCCAAACGGTCTTTAAAGGCAATATTCAGACCCAATTTCAGAGCCAGTCTTCATACCCAGTTATCAGATGCAGTCTTTTGACCCAAACTTCAGATCCAAACATCATAGGCAATCTTCGTTACCTTCAAAGGCACATTGCTTTCAGAGGCATATGTTTAGAGATAGACGCATATGCTTTTGTATTCCTCTAATCTCATCCTCTGGTAGTTTCTTTTGGTCGCATCCTTTGGTACCTTTCTCTGATTTTCTTCTTATAACTGCTACACACTTAATGAAGTCATTAGTCCAAGCAAATTGTTCACAAATCAACGTGACCTACGTGGAGTATTTCAGCCATATCAGGAGTTGTAGATGTTCAAATGGAGTCAAACCAAGTCCAAATGAAAGTTATAATCCATAGCTACAACTTTCATGAAGACATGAAAACCGAACTAGGACTCAAAAGAGGAGACAAATGCATTAGAAGTCAGACAACATATGTTGTAAGCTGGAGTTTAAATACACGCGTCTGGGCGCATTTATGCAGCATTGTGACAATCTGCTTCTGTCTAGGAGCGCAATAGCATCCCTGGTTTGCGCTGGAGCACATGATGTGCTGCATAATGCATAAAGTGTGTTTTTCTCACTTTATAGGGATCCTTTTGGCTATTTTGAAGTTTGGAGACTTGTTTCATAGCAGAGAAACTCATAGGAGGCTGGTTCTAACACCATTAAAGGAGTTTTATCTAGAATTATTCATGAATCTCTCTTCTAATTCTTCTTTAATCTCTATCATTTGTATCATTATCATGAGTAACTAAACCCTATTTTTTAGAGATAAGTGAAACAAGATGAAACCCTTATTTATCTGATTAGATATCTAAATATATGAATGAGATTATTGAATTATTTTTCTCATCTATGTTCTTAATGCTTTTTATTTATTGATCAACTTTAAACTGTTTTATGATTCATATTTTTAAACAGAAGTGGACTTTAGAAATGCTTGAGATGAGAAATTCATGATATTGTAGTTGAGGAATAGATGCAGGTCATGAAACCAATTAAATTATTGTAGTTTAATAAGAAAATTGTTGTACTGTAATGCTTAATTCTAATTTTAAATCTTCTAAGAAATTAGGGGTTACATTGGAATTAAAGGTTCTGTCACTAAGGAATTAGGGCAAGAATTGTAAAGAGAATTTGATAATAGTTCAATAAAAGAATTCAGTAACTAAGATCAAATTAGAAATCGAGGTTGGATTTGAAGTGAAACTCATTCCTGATATTTTTTTATTAGAAAAGTTCGATATTATTACTCTTGTTAGTTTCAAAATTATTCAATCAATTGAGAACCATATTGTTCAATATTAGAAAATAATTTTAATTCAATAGTATAATGTAATCCTTGAGTTCAACACTTGGTCTTTCGGTTCTATTATTACTTGCAACGATTCAATACACTTGCTGAAACACTATTAGTAGAGGATAATTAATTCATTAGAGACAGAGCATACATATTTAACCAATTAGTTTGTTTTATCAGAGGCAAAGGTATACAAGGATTCCAAGTTCACTCCTTTTTAAATTAAATGTTTATTTTTTTCTTTGTAAATTCAAATTTTTCTTCAGTAAGGGATTTTGTAAAAATATAAGCCCACTAATGACTAGTGTTAAAGAATTTAATGTCTAAAATACCCTTCTGAATATAATCTCTTATAAAGTGATGTTTAATCTCTATATGGTTTTCCCTTGAATGTAAAATATGATTTTTGGTTAAACATATAGCTGAAGTATTATCGTTGAAGTTAGGAATGTTACATTCAGGGTTGTGTTAATTTTGCTTCAACCGTTGATACAACAATGGTTCCTTGTCTTTTGATGACTGGGAGATCAGATATTTACCATGGAATGTAGAGCTTTCACTAGTGCATTTCTTTTCTAGTTTATCTCATAGTCAGCATTACAGAAACCTACTAACCTATACTCGGAGGATGGCTTATAACAAATACCATGATTAGTAATGTTCTTCAGATATCTAAAGATTTTTTTATTCAGTAGTGAAATGGGAATCTTTAGGGTCAGACTGAAATCTTGCACACAAAAACACTAAACATAATGTCAGGTATAAAGGAAATTAAGTAGATAAGAGATCCAATCATCTCTATGTATACCTTTTGATCCATCTTTTTACTTGATTCATCCATATCAAGAGAACATGTGTGCTGCGTAGGTGTAAGCATGGGTTTGCTTTCATCCATTTTAAATTTCTTAAGAAGTTTCTTGCATATTTTTTCTGAAGAATGACTACTCCTTCTGAGCTTTGTGAATTTGGATTCCAAGAAAAAAATTTAGTTCTCCCATCATGCTTATCTCAAATTCATTATGCATTAACTTAGAAAACTCTCAACAGAGCTTACCATTAGTAGAACCAAAATTTAAGTCATAAACATATACTTGGAAAATGAAAAGGTCATTCTTAGATGATTTTCTAAATAAAGTATTGCGAACATGACCTCTTTCAAAATCGTTTTTTATTAGAAAGCTGCTTAGTATGTCATACTAAACTCTTGGAGCCTGTTTCAGACTATACAAAGATTTCTTTTATTTTGAAAAATGGTCTAGAAATTCATTATCTTCAATGCTAGGAGATTGTTTAACATACACCTCTTCATTTATATAATCATTAAGGAGCGCACTATTCACATCCATTCGATATAAAATAATTTTATTAAAAACCCCAAATGAAAGTAAAATCCCAATTGCTTCTAACCTTGCCACAGAGGCAAAAGTTTTAGTATAATCAATACTTTCCTGTTGAAAATAGCCTTAACCTACAAGTCTAGCTTTATTTCATACCACTGCACCTTTCTGATTTAACTTTTTACTAAACCTACATGGTTCCAATTGTATTCTTATCCTTGAATTTGGGTACAAGATCGCGTACATCATTTCTCTTGAATTGATTTAGTTCTTTTTGCATTGATAGATGCAGCCCTTACTAGCAAATGATGGTTTTGTATGTTTCCCTTTTTGACATGCCTCACTTATAACATCTGATTCATATCTTAGATTTGGAAAATCTCTCACAAGGTTAGGTATTTTAAACTTTGAGATTAATCTCAAGTTTCCATGTCCCAACCTTTTGTGACACTTTACTCAAGGTTAAGTCTCTTTATTCACTAACATGAGACACTTTACTTTGTTTTTTATTTTATTTCTAAATTTGATAAATTTATTTTGTAAATGTTGTTTTTTCTATGATAAAAAAATAGTATATACCCTTTTATTTGACTAATTGTCTTACAAGATTTTTGATTGAAGACAACATCATGACAATGGTCACTTAATTGACGTATACTCAATAGGTTATGCATTAGTCTCTTTACAGTTAGAACATGTTTAATAGAAGGACGAATGTAACACTCCAAATTTCTTATTATTATACTTTTATAATATTTAGATTAATTGTTATCATATGTGTTTGTTGTATTTGACAAAAAAAATTGTTTGTTGCCTTGATAATTTATTTAAATTATTAATATTATATATATATATATATATTTAGTTTGTTTTTCAAATAATAATAATAATAATAATATTAATATGTGGAATGTGCCCACGCTTAGTTTTAGAAAACTAATACTCTAATAGTAATATTAGCCTACTAACATCTACTAATACATAAGTTAGGTTACCCCTTGCTCTGTTGATAAAAAACCTTCGTTCCTGCAACCTATAAGGCTATAAACTAAAACTACCGATCTCCCTTAGCATAATAATCAGAACAGTGCCGTTAGCAAAATTAAAAATATCAACCTATAGAACTAATAGGTTTCGTTCATAAAAGTAAGTAACCCATCGAAACTGCTCTTTCGTGCAATAATAAGTTGAGTGTATTCAATACTTTTACAATTTTCCATCGTAGTTTTGAAGCTATATTTTGATCTGATTAGAATTTTATATTGATTAAATCAACGAGTTGCTTATGAAATTATATTTTGATCTCATTAGAATTTTATATATAATAAATCAATGAGTTGCTTATGATATTAACATGAATGGTAAATGATATTTTAGTCATCTCTCATATTAGTCTTTATAATATGATTTTTATTCTCTCATTTTGTTTTATTCTTTTATCTACAAACCCACAACTTTTTATGTGTAAAACTCTTATTAACTTTAATTATTTTTCTACTCTTTTTTTTTTTTTATCAATACCCTAATGTGAACAAATTGAACATAAGTGAGTACTAAGTAAATTAATAGTGACCAATGAGTATCAATTATTCATCTTGGTGATGTTAAATTTTTGAAGGTATGTAAAAATAAATATAAATAAAGCACAATCCATTTTAATAATTGATAGAACACTTCAAATTAAGATGAATGAGGGTCCAAAGAGTGGACCCCACTCACTCAAGTCACACACCTCATACACATTTAGTTTCTAGAATGATGAATGAAGAGAATAAAAGCTAGTTAATAACGGCTCTTATTCTACTAATATTCCATTAAAGGAATAAGGGAAGGAAAAGTGGGAAAAACATTCAGTTTCAAGAAGGATGAATGTAGAGAATAAAAGCAAATTAATAATGCTTCTTATTTTATGTTATAGGAATGAGGGAATGGGAAGAGGAAAAGGTATTCAGAAAATATTTTAAGAAATAAATAGGGGAATTATTTCTCTAGTTAGGAACAATTCTGCTCTGATTTAGGAGTTCTTAGAACTTTGATTTAGTTTTTCTTTCGGCATCCATTCCTGATCTCGTTATTGTAAGAGATACTAGTCTGCATTTTAAGAAATAATATACTTTTTTCATCCATTAAATTTCTGAGTTCTATCATTGGTCTGACGTGATTAAGGTTCCATCCTCTTCATCAGTATGTTGAAAAAGAGTTGCGTTTGGTGATTCTAGGAGATGATGAAGAGTTAGAAAACGTCGATGAAGTCCTAGATATCAAAATGAAGGAAGGGGAGGAAGACATTGCATTAAGATGCAACTCCACGATGCTCTTAGGAATAGAAGAGGAAGGCAGAGCTCGAAAAATAATAACATGGGAAGGGAATAAGGAAACCATCAGCTGGGAACCTGGAAGTCTGATACAAAATCAATGTCTTAATGTCAGCCTTGAGGACAAGGCTCATTTTGCAGCGGGTGACAATGATAGAACACTGCAAATTAAGAGGAATGAGGGCCCAAAGAGTGGACCCCACTCACCCAAGTTACACACCTCACACACATTTAGTTTCTAGAATGATGAATGGAGAGAATAAAAGCAAGTTAATAACATATCTTATTCTACTGATATTCCATTAAAAGAATTAGGGAAGGCAAAGTGGGAAAGACATTCAGTTTCAAGAAGGATGAATAGAGGGAATAAAAGCAAATTAATAATGTCTCTTATTTTATGTTATAAGAATGAGGGAATGGGAAGAAGGGAAGGTATTTAGAAAATATTTTATGAAATATATAGGGGAACTAAGTCTCTAGTTAGGAGCAATTCTGCTCTGATTTAGAAGTTCTTAGAACTCTGATTTAGTTATTCTTTTTGCATCCTCTCCCAATCTCGTCATTGTAAGCGATACAACTATGAATTTTAAGAAATAATATACTTTTTTCATCCATTAAAATTCTAAATTCTATCATTGGTCCGATCTGTTAGATAGAGATAGAAGCTAGCGAAACCAAATGCCACCGAAAATGTCTGACAAAATTTAAGTTTTGGAGATACGAATGGCTGAGATCAAAGGTATGGTGCGCCAAACCTTGGATGAATTTTTTCATGCTATTTTGGAAGAGTTTGCATAACTGTTGAATCGGCCTACACCAGGGGTGTCGCAGACAACCGAGGAGCCAATTACGGAATATAAGATGGCGGTGAAGAAGGTGGAGCTGTCGTCATTTGATGGTGACGATCCACTTTGGTGGATCACACGAGCAGAGACATATTTTGAGGTATAGGGAACATTTGAAGAAGTGATGGTTTGTTTTGCAAAAATTAGCATAGAGGGAGCAACTATTCATTGGTTTAATCTTCTACGAGAAATGGAGGATGACCTCACATGGTTAAAGTTGAAGGAAGCGCTGATTGAGAGACATGGAGGAAGAAAGAGCGATAATCTATTCGAAGAATTGAAAGATTTTCAACAAATAGGAGATATGGAAGAGTACATTTCAAATTTCGAATATTTCTCTTCCCAGGTTATGCGTCTCCCCGAAGAACAATACCTTGGGTATGTTTTGGTGGCCTCGGGTTAGAGGTACGTTTGCAAGTAAAGATCTTCAACCCTAAGACACATGTGGAGGCGATGAAATTAGCTCGTGATGTTGAAACATAGTTACAGGGTGTGCTCAAAAGGAAGTAATGGGTTTACTTATAGAAACAAGTCCGTAGTAGGTCTATTTCCCATCCCAAACAAGGGAAATGAAAGTTCTGGGCCAAGTGGGGGAACCCAATCAATAAATACTCAAATTGGGTCACATCCTAATCCGGAATTGAGCATGCAAGGATCCAACCTTAATCAGGACCAAACACGAACAAATGGCGATGAGGATCAACGGGTGAACCACGAAAATCGCAATAAGGGAACCAAACATCTTCCCTATTTGGAATCAATGGATCGTAATGCACGAGGCCTCTGTTTTCGATGTGGGGAAAGGTTCCATCCTCTTCATCAGTGCATTGAAAAATAGTTGCATTTGGTCATTATGGGATATGATGAAGTGACAAACAACGCCGATGAAGTCCTAGCTATCGACCTGAAGGAAGAGGAGGAAGACATTGCATTAAGATGCAACTCGACGATGCTCTTCGGAATAGAAGAGAAAGGGAGAGCTCGAAATTCGTTCCCTTTTCTCCTACATTTAGAAGGTACCGTGAAGAACATATTGGTCACAATGATGGTGAACATTGGTGCTTGTCATAATTTTGTGACTCCTCAAATGGCTTCAGGTCTGCAGCTTCCAGTAGAACAAATCCCGGTTACGAACTTGAAATTTGGAAACGGTTCCCATGTGGCTATAACAGAGAAGTGTGGGAAGTTTGACATTCAAATTGGAAGGTTCCAAACCAATGCTGAAGTTTACATAATGGAATTACAAGGTTAGGACATGATTTTGGGAGTGGCTTGGATGCTTAAGCTAGGCAAGGTGTTACTTGATTGGGAAGAAATGGCAATTTGCTTGGACCGAAAAGGGAAAGTTGTGAAGCTGCAGTGTCAAATTCTGGAGAATTGGAGAATCAATCAGAAAAAAGAACTTAATTTTGTTACCACGAATATACTAAGGCCAAGAAAAATCATAACATGGGAAGGGAATGAGTAAACCATCAGCAGGAAGTCTGCTACATAATCAATGTCTTAATGTTTGCCTTGAGGACAAGGCACATTTTGCAGCGGCTGACAATAATAGAACGCTATAAATTAAGAGGAATAAGGGCCCAAAGAGTGGACCCACTAACCTCAGTCACACATATTTAGTTTCTAAAATGATGAATGGAGGGAATAAAAGCAAATTAATAATGTCTCTTATTTTATGTTATAAGAATGAGGGAATGGGAATAGGGGAAGGTGTTCAGAAAATATTTAAGAAATAAATAGGGGAATTATTTCTCTAGTTAGGAGCAATTCTGCTTTGATTTATGAGTTCTTAAAACTCTGATTTAGTTTTTCTTTCGGCATCCTTTCCCGATGTTGTCGTTTTAAGAGATAGTACTCTGAATTTTAAGAAATAATATACTTGTTTCATCCATTAAAATTCTAAGTTCTATTATTGGTCTAACCTACTGGATAGAGATAGAAGCTAGCAAAACCGAATTCCACTGAAAATGTCTGACTAAATTGAGGCTTTGGAGATACAAATGGCTGAGATATAAGGTTCGGTGCGCCAAACCTTGGATAAATTTTGTCAGGCTATTTTGGAAGAATTTGCAAAACTGTTTAATCGTCCTACACCTGGGGTGTCGCAGACTCCCGAATAGCCAATTATGAAATATAAGATGGCACTGAAGAAGGTGGAGCTGCCGTCATTTGATGGTGACGATCCACTAGGGTGGATCACAAGAGCAAAGACCTATTTTGAGGTACAGGGAACATCTGAAGAAGTGAAGCTTCGTTTAGAGAAATTAGCATGGAGGGAGCAACCATTCATTGGTTTAATTTTCTACGAGAAACGGAGGATCACCTCACAATGGTTAAAGTTGAAGGAAGTGCTGATTGAGAGATATGGAGGAAGAAAGAGCGATAATCTATTCGAAGAATTGAAAGATCTTTAACAAAATGGAGATGTCGAAGAGTACATTTCTGATTTCAAATATTTCGCTTCCCATGTTATGCAGCTCCCTGAAGAACAATACCTTAGGTATTTTTTGGGTGGCCTCCGGTTAGAGGTACATTTGCGAGTAAGGACCTTCAACCCTAATACTTTTGTGGAGGCAACGAAATTGGCTCGTGATGTTGAAACAGAGTTAGGAGTTGTGTTGAGTTACAGAGGAAGGCGAGATGAAGGTCGTTCGCAAAACTAGAAAGAAGGAAGAGAAGGAAGTAATGGGCTTACTTATAGAAACGGGTCCCTAATGGGTCTTTTACCCGTCCCAAACAAGGGAAATGCGAGTTTTGTGCCACGTGGGGGAACCCAATCAAGAAATACTTAAATTGGGTCAAATCCAACCCGAAATTGAGCATGCAAGGATCCAACCTTAATCGAAACCAAACACAAACAAATGGCGCTCAAGATCGATGGGTGAACCACGAAAATCACTATAGGGAAACCAAACATCTTCTCTATTTGGAAATAATGGATTTTAATGCACGAGGCCTTTGTTTTCGATGTGGGGAAAGGTTTCATTTGGTGAATCTAGGAGATGATGAAGTGATAGACAACGCCGATGAAGTCCTAGCTATCAAACTGAAGGAAGGGGAGGAAAATATTGCATTAAGATGCAACTCCATGATGCTGTTCAGAATAGAAGAGGAAAGTAGAGCTTCAAATTCATTACCTTTTCTCCTACATTTGGAAGATATTGTCAATGGCATAATGGTCACAATCATGGTTGACATTGGCGCTAGTCATAACTTTGTGACTCCACAAATTGCTGCAGTTTTATAGCTTCTAGTAGATCAAATCCCATTTACGAACACGAAATTTGGAAACCCTTCGCGTGTGGCTATAACTGAGAAGTGTGGGAAGTTTGATATTAAAATTGGAAAGTTCCAGACCAATGTTGAAGCTTACATAGTGGATTTTCAAGGTGAGGACATGATTTTGGGAGTGGCATGGCTGTATAAGCTAGGCAATGTGCTATTTGATTGGGAAAAAATGGCAATTTGCATGGACTGGAAAAGGAAAGTTATGAAGTTGCATGTCATATTCCGGATAATTGGAGAACCAATCAAGAAAAAGAACTTAATGTTTTTTCCACGAATATACTAAGGCCAAGAAATATCATAACATGGGAAGGGAATAAGGAAACCATCAGCTAGGAACCTGGAGGTCTGCTATAGAGTCAATGTCTTAATGTTAGCCTTGAGGACAAGGCTCATTTTGCAACGGGTGAGAACACTGTAAATTAAGAGGAATGAGGGCCCAAAGAGTGGACCCCACTCACCCAAGTCACACACCTCACACACATTTAGTTTTTAGAACGATGAATGGAGAGAATAAAAGCTACTTAATAACGTCTCTTATTCTACTAATATTCCATTAAAGGAATGAGGGAAGGGAAGGTGGGCAAGGCTTTCAGTTTCAAGGATGAATGGAGGGAATAAAAGTAAATTAATAATGTCTCTTATTTTATGTTATAAGAATGAGGGAATGGGAAGAAGGGAAGGTATTTAGAAAATATTTTAAGAAATAAATAGGGGAATTATTTCTCTGGCTAGGAGCAATTCTCCTCTGATTTAGGAGTTCTTATAACTCTGATTTAGTTTTTTTTCGGCATCCTTTCCGATTTCGTCATTGTTAGAGATACTACTTTGAATTTTAAGAAATAATATAATTTTTTCATCCATTAAAATTCTGAGTTCTATCATTGGTCCGATCTGCCAGATAGAGATAGAAGCTAGCGAAACCGAATGCCACCGAAAATGTATGACAAAATTGAGGCTTTGGAGATACAAATGGCTGAGATGGAAGGTTCGGTGCGCCAAACCTTGGATGAATTTCGTCATGCTATTTTGGAAGAGTTTGCAAAACTGTTGAATCGGCCTACACCTGGGGTGTCACAAACAACTAAGTAGCCAATTACAGAATATAAGATGGTGATGGAGAGGTTGGAGCTGCCTTTATTTGATGGTGATGATCCACTGGGGTGGATCACACAAGAAAAAACATATATTGAGATACAAGGAACATTTGAAGAAGTGAAGGTTCGTTTGGAGAAAATTAGCAAGGATGGAGCAACCATTCATTGGTTTAATCTTCTATGAGAAACAGAGGATGAGCTCAAAAGTTATGCATCTCCTTGAAGAACAATACCTTGGGTATTTTTTTTGTGGCCTCCGGTTAAAGGTACGTTTGTGAGTAAGGACCTTCAACCCTAAGACACGTGTGGAAGCGATGAAATTGGCTCGTGATATTGAAACAGAGTTACGAGGTATATTGAAGTACAGAGGAAGCGGAGGTGGAGGTCGTTTGCAAAACTGGAAAGGGGGAAGAGAAGGAAGTCATGGGCTTACTAATAGAAACGGGTCCGTAGTGGGTCTTTTTCCTGTTCTAAACAAGGGAAATGCGAGTTCTGGGCCAAGTGGGGGAACCTAATCAAAAAAAATACTCAAATTGGGTCAAATCCTAACCAGAATTGAGCATGCAAAGATCCAACCTTAATCATAACCAAACACAAACAAATGGCTTTGAAGATCGACGAGTGAACCAAAAAAATCGCAATAGAGGAACCAAACATCTTCCCTATTTGGAATTAATGGATCGTAATGCACAAGGCCTCTGTTTTCGATATGGGGAAAAGTTCCATCCTTTCATCAGTGTGCTGAAAAAAAGTTATGTTTGGTGATTCTGGGTGATGATGAAGTGACAGACAACGCCGATGAAGTCCTAGCTATCGAATTGAAGGAAGGGGAGGAAGACATTGCATTAAGATGCAACTCCACGATGCTCTTCTGAATAAAATAGGACGGCAAAGCTCAAATATTGTTCCCTTTTCTCCTTCATTTGGAAGGTACCGTGAAGGGCATACTGGTCATAATGATGGTGGACACCAGTGCTAGTCATAATTTTGTGACTCCTCAAATAGTTGCAGTACTGCAGCTTCGAATAGAACATATCCCGGTTACGAATGCGAAATTTGGAAAAGATTCTCGTGTGGCTATAACAGAGAAGTCTGGGAAGTTTGACATTCAAATTGGAAGGTTCTAGACCAATGCTGAAGCTTACATAGTGGAATTGCAAGGTGAGGACATGATTTTGGGAGTAGCTTGGATGCATAAGCTAGGCAAGGTGTTATTTGATTGGGAAGAAATGGCAATTTGGATGGACCAAAAAGGGAAAGTTGTGAAGCTGCATTGTCAAATTCCAGTGAATTGGAGAATCAATCAAGAAAAAGAACTTAATGTTGTTACCACGAATATACTAAGGCCAAGAAAAATCATAACATGAGAAGGGAATAAGGAAACCATTAGCTGGGAACTTGAAAGTCTGCTGCAGAATCAATGTCTTAATGTTAACGTTGAGGACAAGGCTCTTTTTGTAGCGGGTGACAATGATAGAACACTGTAAATTAAGAGGAATGAGAGTCCCAAGAGTGGACCCCACTCACCCAAGTCACACACCTCACGCACATTTAGTTTCTAGAATGATGAATGGAGAGAATAAAAGCTAGTTAATAACGTCTCTTATTCTACTAATATTCCATTAAAGGAATAAGGAAGGAAAAGTGGGAAAGACATTCAGTTTCAAGAAGGATGAATGCATGAAATAAAAGCAAATTAATAATGTCTCTTATTTTATATTATAAGAATGAGGGAATGGGAAGAGGGGAAGATATTCATAAAATATTTTAAGAAATAAATAGGGGAATTATTTTTATGGTTAGGAGTCATTCTGCTCTGATTTAGGAGTTCTTATAACTCTGATTTAGCTTTTTTTTCGGCATCCCATTCCCGATCTCGTCTTTGTAAGAGATACTACTCTGAATTTTAATAAATAATATACTTTTATTCATCCATTAAAATTTCAAACTCTATCAATAATCATGGCATATCTTTTTCTATTTAAATTCAAGATCATTAGGATGGAGATAAGTAGTGCTAATCATATTATATTTGTATCGGTTACGCTTTGTTTGTTTTGAGATAAAATCATGCATATTTCAATCACTCAATATTTTAAGATTCTATTTAGATTTTAAAACATATCGTTGTGGTGGTTTGATGCAGGCATTTTATTCTTTGATTAATTTTAGAGAATCATATCGCATGTAATGTACAAGTTTCTGGTGGTTGCCTTGTCAGATAGCATTTTTAGATGGTTAAGAAGAAAAAAATCCTTATTGTGGTTGCTAGTCTCACTGAGGGTGTCGTTAGAGGAATATAGTTGCATCGTTTCTTAGCATGTATGTAATCTTGGTTGCGTACGAGTGTGAGGTGTGTCTTTATCGTGTGTGGTGTTGCACCAACTTAGGCGTGTCTTTGTCCGTCAATATCACACTTTTAATGTTTTTATTTTAAAAAAGGACATATGAGCCTGTATTATTAATTATATTAGTAAACATTTTCTTTTTGTTTATTTTACTAATAGTAAATAATTTATTTTTATTTGGTTGTCACGTTATTTTATAACTATCACAGATTATTAGAGGCGACAATTGACAAAGATGCGGCACAATTAATAAGTAGATTGGACTCGTTGGACGAAATCTTCAATCGAAGTAAGGGGTGGAAGAATATTTGATTTTATGAGTATAATATAATGCGGAATGAATGAGAATATCGAAATTCCCATAGATCCATCTCTTGCCTTACCACGTACAGAAGATCTCAATAGAGTAGTAATTGATTAAGAACATATAATTGGTAAAGATGACGACTAAAATATGATTTAGAAACCTATATAATTGTCGTGAATTAATTTTTTTTTCAAGATTGCATAATATTTGACTTGTGAAATTATGTGATAGTTGATATCATATGGATGGTTTGTATTAAAGTGTTCTTGTTTACTTGAATGAAGTTATGATTTTGCACTACTTCCTAGATTTCTTGCTTTATGATTGATAGGAATTGACTGTTCAATATGATTGTGTGCATGAGATGTTGAGACTTGATTGAAATTGACTCAGAGACCTTAGAAGTATCTCTGGTAGGGAATTCGTAAGTGGATTAGTGGGTTATTCCCTAAGGCCGGGAGCTACCGTGCAACACATAAGTATCCCGATTGTCACGTATATGTGTCTCGGGTTGAGTTGAGGGGATCTATGAGGGTATGGCCATTCATGAAAAGTTCGTCCAAGTACTTCAGAGTAGAAAGGTACAAAATGATGAAGAAGTATAAAATATATGAGATGCCTAGCGTAACATCTTTGTGACTGTTTTATTGTGATTGATTTGAACTAACCTTTGATATGGTGTTCTTGAAGATTTTGAATGCTATGTTATGATGTGACATTGTACCAATTTAATTACTTGCATGTTCTACTAACTTATCTTATACTATTACACGATTTCAAAACTCACCCCTTGTTGTTTGTGTTTGGGTTTGTGATGGACGCAGACGAACCGCACGTTGCAGTTATGACTAGTACTCTCATAGTGTCACACACCGTTTATTTTGAAGACTTCTATTATATATTTTATGTTGACGTCTTTGTTGAGCGTCTTTTTATTTTGAGAATTTCAACTTTAATAGTGATATCGGGTTGGGATTATTTTATTTTATTTTTCTAAACTCATTTATGCTTTCTTTCGAAGAAATTTTGTTATCTATATTATGACTTTGAGTCGTTAAACATGAAGGATTTTTTTTAGAGTTATTGTGATGTGCCAGGTGACTTCGTGATGCTCTTTGCCTCGCAAATCTTTTTTCTTTTTTTGAAAACTCGCATTTTTATTTATAGAAATTTCATTACTAGATGATAATTTTCAAAAATATTACATTGGAGTTTAGGCTATCACATTAGTGGTATCAGAGCTGGTATGTCTAATCAAACCATAAATGTGTTATGCCTTCACTATGTTTTCTTGTGTGCTCTATTATGTGTATTGTTGTTATTCTGTTAGTTGTGTAGAACTAAGTTAGTTTCCTTTTTTCTCGAAGTTGCTCACTACATCGATTGGCCTATTTGGTTGTTGTAGGTAGTAATGGCTGGTGAAAGGAATGATGCTTTGATTGTTGGCGCTATATAGTCCATGGCAAATGTTACAATGTAAGCCCTTCATGCTTTGGTTGAATCCCAAGCTAGTGTGCAAGCCTATACTCAAGCTGCTCCTTAGGCTGCACAGGTTGCTGCTCAAGCTACTGCTCTCAAATGTGGTTGAGAAAATGTGCCAAAGAACAAGTTCAAAGTCATGGATCGGTTCCACAAGGCTAACCCTCCACTGTTTGAAGGTCACTATGTGATGTTTTTTGCCTCGTAATTTATTTTTTGAAAAATCACATTTTTATTTATAAGGAATTTCATTACTAGATGATAATTTTCAAAACTATTACTTTGGGTTAAGGGTGTCACATCCACACCCTTTGAGGTTTTTGAAGCATTATCCTTCAAAGTTAGAGTTTCCTTTTTTATGTTTTCAAAATATTTTTTAAGGGAATGAGCTTTTCTAAGACTTTTTAGTTTTGAGGAGACATTGTGGTTCTTTTTCTAAAACTCAGTTAACATAATTATAAGTTCATTGCGAGATAGGTCAGATAGTACCTCAATTTCATCACCAACAAATTCATTGTCATAATCAGAGTTAGAGAAAACATCTACCATCACCATGTTTGCATGCTCTTAATCTTCATAAAAGGAATCTTCATAGTCATTCCATGTAGCCATTAGAGTTATCTTATTTACATTGAAGTTTTTTCTTTGAGAGTTTCTCTTCTCAATCAGATCACCTGATTTGAAATGTCCTAGTTTGTTGCATTCATTGCAAATGATTTGAAATGTCCTGGTATGAAATACTTTTTGGAAAATGATTTATTCTTGTTGTTCCACATGGGCTAGATTTTCTTTGAAATGAATGATACCTCTTCTTCATTTTAATCTTCATTCTGATTTTCTGATTCAATTTCCTATGCGTCCTCTTTAGCTTGTAGAGCCTTAGAATTTTCTTTGTTTCCTTTAGATTTAAGAGCCAAAGACTTCGACTTTATTTTGTTTCATCTTTAACAAGTTCAATCTCATGGGACCTAATTGAAGTTATCAACCCTTCTAGAGGCAATATGTTAAGGTCTTTAGCCTGTTATATTGTTGCTACTTTTAGTCTCCACTTGCTATGTACTTCTAAGGATCTTCTTGAAATGATCAATTGTAGTGTAACTCTTATGGAGAAACTTTAATCCCGAGACTAGCGTTTGGAATCTAGAGAATATTTTATCAATGTCTTCATCCTCTTCCATTTGGCAAGCGTCATACTTCCGAACAAGTAGATTTTCTTTAGATTCTTGCACTTATTTATTTCCTTCATAGTTCAGGACTAGGGCATCGAAGATGGTTTTTGTTGTTCCTTTATTGTAGTATTTTTTGAACTCCTTGAAAGTGATAACATTCGACATAAATATTTTAGCTTTATGATGCATCTTGTATTGTTTCTTTTGATCAACATTGAGATCGTCTCTTGATATTTCAACACCACTAACATCATTTGGAGCTTCATAGCCATCTTCGACTATGTCCCAAAGTTTAGAATCATGTTAGATGTATAAACTGCTCAACATGTCCTTCCAATATTCAAATCTCTCACTATAAAACAAAAGAGGCATGTTAACATTTCAACTTGTAGCTTCATCATTAGAGTTAGTCATAATAAAAAATTAAGATCTTAACTCAAACACGATTAAATGCTCAGCCTTGATACCGAACTCTGATGCCAATTGTAGAGATAAAAACACCAAGAAAAGGGGATTTGAATTGTGTTTTGTTTTCTTGTTGAAATATTGTAAAGAAAGATAACAAACTAGCAATGTTAAAAGAAAGAACATATAAAGAGATAAGTAGAAGAACACAAGCCAATTTATCCTGGTTCACCACCAAGTTGGTTTTATACTTAGAGTTTTGTTGTTAACAAAAGTATTTTATGAGAACAATATATTTGACTTCACAGATAATGAAATAATATTTGTCTTTTTGAAGACAATCTAAATTAAGATTTGATTAAGATTTATAATTGAAGAAAATCTCTAACCAAGTTGAAAAGAAGATATGGTCAAGTTTTGAAGAAGATGTGATCAACATCTTAATTACAAGAATATTTTATCAAGATTTATCTCCAAGAAGATTTGATCAGGATTTATTACAAGAAGATATGATCAAGAATTATTTACAAGAAGAAACACTCACAAGAAGATACATTTATTATTTGCAAAGATATGATACATATTTTGGCAAAGGACAAAATACTAAATTGGACTAAGAAATATTCCTACTTGTGAAAGTTCAAGAACCGGTCTAACACTATGTTCCCACCCAGATCAAAGCAAGCAATAGGAA
This sequence comes from Cicer cuneatum, assembly GCA_037974295.1. NCBI lineage: Eukaryota > Viridiplantae > Streptophyta > Magnoliopsida > Fabales > Fabaceae > Cicer > Cicer cuneatum. The sequence continues at coordinate 62,074,280 of JBBPBO010000005.1, forward strand.
GGAAGTTTCATTTGAAGAATTTGCAAAAGCAATCTTAACAAAATATGAACAATATCAATTTGAAGAATTTAGAAACCCAATCTTAACAAAATATGAACAGTGTCAATTTAAAGAATTTACAAACTCAACTTAACAAAATACAAACATAATCAATCTAAAATAGTCGATCATATTGGATTCAAGAATAAAGAATTGGCTTAAAAACATATTATCAAAAAGCATTTTGCTCAAAATTATTTTTGAATAAGATCATTGTTGACCAAACTAGGAATGAAGATGCAATTCAAAATTAAATAAAGACTAAATTGAAGCCCTAATTTTATCTATAGATAGATACTCAAGACTGAAGAAGAAAATCATCGAAAAATCAAAAAAGAGTAGAAGAACTAAAGCTCAAAATTCTAAATTATCCTTAGAGTTCAAAGAGAGAAATACTAGTTTGAATGAGAAATATTTTCAAAGTGTTTTTCTTAGAGTGTGATAGTTATTGTTATAATCATCTTGTTATAAGCAACTACTAAAGTTCCAAACCTATGTATTCAAACTCAATAGCTGTGTTAGCGTGCATTCAACAATATGGGGTTATAAAATTTTGTGGAGAAGACTTGACTGGTAGAGTCAAGGTGTGCGTGTTCCTCAAAAGTGTGTGGTTGGCAGGCTGTTTGAGAAGACTGACATGGAGGGTCAGGTGCTTTGTAATTCAAGTTTTTGAATTAGTGGATTAAATCCCTCTAAGTGAAGGGACTGGATAAACCAAGATAAATTACTTTTGTCACTTTATTTCTGCACTCTTTAATTTTGTTATGCTTCTACTCCAAGTAAATCATCAAGTTTAAACCAATAATCAATTCTATGATTACATTGATATCTGCCTATCATTGTGGACAAGGCCGAACTTAATATACAATTTTATGACACTCCACACTCCTACAAGCATGAAGCTTGTAAGGGTGAAATACCAAAGAATATAACCTCATTCCTTTCTTATATACTGAGCATAGAAACTGTGAGATTTTATCCTTCCTTTCTGTCACAAATTTAAGAAATATTATATAGTAACTTCAAAAGTTCCCATTACCGATTCTCCTAGAACATCACAAAGGTGATAATTTGTTAAGTAATTGGAAATGGAAAGGAATTTGCAAGACTCATTTCTACTCTTTCTCGATGTTGTAATATTTTTAAGGAATGCATGGCTTAGGCCAAGTGGAACCATAAATCGGTGACATTTAGGGTGTGTGTGGTTTAACGGAGGGGAAAGGAGGATTTAGATTTCAGTGAAGGAAGGGGAAGGGAGAGGAGGGAAGGAGAATAGAGATGTGTTTGGTTCATTTAAAATATTCCTAGCCATCTCTTCCATCTACCTCCAACCAAACACACCTTTAAAGTGAGTAACACATTATGGCCATAGGATTGTATAGAAAACTTTCATGTTGACACAGAATCAATAGTCCAAAAAGACCCTTAATGCAACCTACATGGTCAACAAGTCACCAAAAACGAAAATTGCTAAACCCAATGAAATTAGCTTGAAGATGTGCTAAAATTCTCTATGCAAAATTTAGTGGAAATCACGTGCCAGGCTAAGGAATTGCATGACGATATGTTAAAACTCATAGGAAAATTCAATAATCGAATTTGATAGTATCAACAACAGTAAATATGTGTCTCCCCACCATTTTTTCTCAGTTTCTATCGTTCTTTACTTGTTATCACTTAGCCAAACTCTGACCAAAGACACCTGTCACTCTTTCTCACCATATTCAACCCTATTTCGGTTGTTCAGACTCAGAGTCAACTCTATCGTTTTGTTTTCAAAGTTTCAATACAAGTGACCATTTTAATTTTGACGTTTACATATCATTTAGGTGAGTGTTATCCAAACTAAATCTATTTCACATATGTTTTTCATTTCATTTTGGGGATGGCAACATCCTAACTCCAATCCATTGTTGTTTGTGTGTTCTTTTCGAAATATAGGTCGTTTCAGCATAAATGGAGGTATCATAGACTCATCTAAAAATATTGTTGAGTGTGTGGCTAGTGGTTATAAATTTCTAATATACTCTCAAATTACTCTCTATATATTTAGATTCTTAGTTTGTTGGTACGTTTTTGTCTAAAGCAAAAAGGTGACATTAGGACATGTATGTTGTACCGGTTATATTAGGGTAGGTATTGTTGAACACTCACAAGGGTGTGAAGATATTGTTAGTCACAATTAGAGGGCTATTGAGTTGTTGTTACCTTAAGATTGGCTCAAGATTTCGTGTTCTCTGCGATGGTTAAAGTAAAGTTATAATTTTAATGGTGGTGAAGTTTCCTTTACTTCACTAGAGATGTATAGTTAACAATAAATACTGCTCATTATGTGACTTTTAGAAGCAAAATTGAATGAGATTTAATTTGTGGTTAACCATTAATCACAAAGGACGATTAATGTAACACTTCAGATTTTGATCTAAAGCGTTGCTTAAAAATATTTGTTTTCTTTTAAAAACGACTATATTTTGTTTCTTTCTAAGGAGTGGTTCATTATGTAATAAATAAAAATGTGCTAGAAAATGACTTGATATATTTTTTTTTCTTTCTAAAACAATGCAATGCAATTTACTAAAATATTATTTCTTTATTTGCAAAGTTAATCTTCCAATTGTTAGAAGTATCTTCATTTACGTTCTAAAATAAATGAAATTCTCTTTAGGTGAAAGTCAAGAGAAAAAAAGTTGACAGAAATTAACTACGATTCAATTATTTCCAAGCGAAAGTAAACTCACTTCCGCACTTCTATTTAAAATTAACGATAAAACCGTAAATAACTTTAAAACTAGAATATAACTTGCGCGCTGCACGCGTGTAATTTGTAAAATTTTCTTTAAATGTAAATTTTTAAAACGGTTTGAAGGTGATATTTATGTGTATAAATGTATTAATTTGATAGAAAAAAAGTTTTAATATTTGTAAATTTCTTAGTTTATAAAAATAGTGGTTGTATAACAAAAGAATAAATGAAACAGAAATAATTGAAAAGTTTGTAATAAAATTAGTGATTTTCACTCTAAAAAATATGATTAAAAAATGATGAGAGATTGTTTGTATACATAATTAAAAAGATTGAAATAAAATATGAATGATTTTCATTCTAAAAATATTATTAAAAAAATATGACTGATTGTTTTTATACATTTTGTTTTGTTTTAAACATTAAGTCATTATTGAATATTTTCTTTCTATAAAAAATAGAATATGTATTTTGCAAGCATTGATTTGAGATATATTTGTAAATATTAATTATTATTTTTATTTTTGTATTACTTTCTATCTTAAGTTCTATTCTTTTTTGACTAATTGAATGAACTACTGTTTCTTATATTTTATATTTCATGTCTCATTTCCACTTAAACATTCGATAACTAATTCTTAATTAGAGGTGTTATGCCACATTTTTCTTTCAAAAATATTTTGATTTAATTATTTTTTTGGAGAGTATATATATGAACAAACACAAAATACTATTTTTTACCATTGAAAACACGAAATAATGTTGGGAATGATAAAACATCCCTATTTGATTTTTATTATTTTTTCCGTTAATAGAAACTATGCTCTGATTTATCCTTCTTCAAATCTATAAGTTTAATATTTTTAAATGGTTGTTTTTATTTTCATGAACAATGTTTATTGACAAATACTTTATTTTGTATTAGAAAAATATAATATATATCCGAGCACTAATAAGAGAAAAATGAACAAAAATTGTTGAATACTTTCTTCCTATAAAAAATTAGAATATATATTTTGCAAGCATCGATTTGAGATATATTTGTAAGCATTGGTTTTTATATGATCATTATTTTTAATTTTAATTTTTATCTTGAGTAATATTATTTCTTTATTTATTCGTTACTAATTGAATGAACTATTATTTCTTATATTTTACATTTCATGTCTCATTTCCACTTAAACATTCGATAACTAATTCTTAATTAGAGGTGTTATGCCACATTTTTCTTTCAAAAATATTTTGATTTAATTATTTTTTTTTGAGGAGTACATATAATGAAGAAACTCAAAATTCTATTTTTTACCATTGAAAATACGAAATAATGTTGAGAATGATAAGACATCACTATTTGATTTTGATTATTTTTGTCCTTTAATTAAAACTATGCTCTGATTTATCCTTCCTCAATTCTGTAAGTTTTATATTTTGAAATGAGTGTTTTTATTTTCATGAAAAATTTATATAGACAAATACTTTATTTTGTAATAGAGAAATATTATATGTATTCGAGCACTAATAAGAGAAAAATGAACATAAATTGTTGAATACTTTCTTCCTATAAAAAATAGAATATATATTTTGCAAGCATTTTTTTGAGAAAAATTTGTAAACATTGGTTTTTATATGATCATTATTTTTATTTTTTATTTTTACTTTTTATCTTAAGTACTATTATTTCTTTATTCTTTTTTGACTAATTGAATGAACTACTATTTCTTATATTTTATTTCATGTCTCATTTACACTTAAACATTCGATAACTAATTCTTAATTAGAGGTGTTATGCCATATTTTTCTTTCAAAAATATTCTGATTTGATTATATTTTTTTGGATAGTATATATAATGAACAAAATCAAAATACTATTTTTTACCATTGAAAACATGAAATAATGTTGGGAATGATAAGACATACTATTTGATTTTGATTATTTTTTCCGTTAATTGAAACTATGCTCTGATTTATCCTTCCTCAAATCTATAAGTTTAATATTTTTAAATGGGTGTTTTTATTTTCATGAACAATTTTTATAGACAAATACTTTATTTTGTATTAGAAAAATATAATATGTATTCGAGCACTAATAAGAGAAAAACGAACATAAATTGTATATTACTTTGAAAATATTTAAAGTATAACATAATATTTTTATTTAAAAAAAAGTATCATTTGATGTTTTCTTTTTGCAAAGACTTACTAATTTAAACGATTGTGTTTCAATATTTTTTATTTATTTTAATTTAAACTTATTGATTTTTAATATGTGATTATTATGGTTTTATATATTTTGTGGTAATTTATAGTTGTTATATTTCAATTATTAAAATGTAATTAAAATATTGTGATGTATTTATATGCAATGAATTAAAAAATTAAGTGACAATTAAATCAAGTTTGTAATGGAAGTTACATTTTTTAATTAAAGAGATATAGACAAAAAATTAGTATAATGATGAACAAAAAAATGAAAGAATTCTAGAGGTGTCACATAATACTATTGCATGATATGGTAAAATTAGTGTTACATACATATAAAGATGTGTGTCAACAAAATATTTGGAGTGTTTGTATTAATATATTATAAGATAAGATGTACCACCTCAGTTTTATTAATAGAAAACATTATTTTTAAGTAAAAGTTCGCTTTTCCCACGAGTGCACCAAACAAACATTATTCATGCAATTCTTTGAGATAGCTAGTACCTAGATGTTGGTGTTATGGGTCAATTCATTCTACAACAAAAATTAAAACAAATTGACAGTCATAAAGTATAAATATAAAATCTTTTTGTAATAAAAAAATTAAGCAAATTGATTTTTCTAAATATTTCGCAAAGATGTATCAAGTCATAAAATGTACCAAAATAATTGAAGTAGCACTCACCTAGAACAAATAATTAGATCAATATAAAAATAACAATAAAATGTAAGCATGTTATGCATGCTCCTAAAAGTATAATCAGCCACTAAGGCCTCCACACATAAGATACCCATACTAATGGGAAAAATTAAACTAGCCACTAAGATGTCTACAAAGATGCATATGATATATGATGATAATGATAATGATATCGATGCTCAAAAGATACATGTCACCATCCACTTGGATAACTAAAAAGATAAAATGATAAAAATACAAATAACCGGTCACTTAGGCAATCACATAGATAAAAGGTTGAGAACAAAAATCATCAACCACTTAGGCAACCACAAAGAGAACAATGTTCAAAGCACGAATCACCGGCCACTTAGACAATCACAAAGATAAAATATTCATAATTAAATTTTGAATCACATATGACATCAAATTTTTATTCTCATGGATGCTCATAGTTTGAGCTCAATAACTTCAACACCTCAAATATGGAATACATATGCACCTGAATAAATATCTCAAAATTACAACTTCCAAGAACTCATATCAAATTCGATTTGGCTAATTGATAAAAATAAAAATAAAAACTCATATCACCAAGAACACATAAAAATAAAAATTTTATTTCCTTTCACTTTAAATTTTTTCTCATTACTACTCTTTTAAGCATAAAAGTGAAACTATACACAAATTTATTTCAATACTCAACTTTCTCATATTATCATAATTTAAAAATATAATTTTTTCATCCATTTCCTCAAGACACATATATTGTTCATAAAAGTTAAACTTTTAAAATTAAAATATTTAAAAAGTCAAGACTTTAAATAAAATATATCATAACAAACATATTACTAATAATATCGTAATAAAAATTTTCACATAAGAATTAAGTACACTAAGACACATAAGAATTACAACTTTATGTTGAACATTTTCACAACAAGTATATATATTAGGTTCTGATAATAAAAAATGAACTTTATAATTAAATTCATCAAAACATTCATATTACTCAAAAAAAAAAAATCAAAACATTATAGTTAAATTTCTCACGACAAACATAAAACCAATCTTTTTCTTTTAAGACATCAAGACATCATATCAATATCTTACAAACCACTAATTTAATATCTAGCCTAATAGACTTACGGTAAGTGTTTTATTCTTAACACCTCTTAATTCCCATGAGAAATAGCTCACGGGGCAAGGATGAATTCAACATGGATAGATATTAGGATTTACTTAATAGACTTAGATTATTTTGGGAATGTATGAGTAATGAATAGGCGTGAGAGCAAGAGGGCCTAAGAGAAATGTAAGAATAGAGGGAGGAATTGTGAGATTGTTAAAATAAGGAAGGATTTCAATAGCTATTTACGTTGCAATATTATTTCTTTGTAAAAAATTGAAGTGCACTTAACTCCAAAATTATGCTACCAATCGATTGCTGTTTGTCTTCCTTTTGTTTAAAATTTATTTGTTTGTTACAAAGCCAATTGAAATCGCGTGTATTTATGAGTATGAGTTAATTAGAATTAATTAGTAGAGTTCATCATAAATTGCAGGGTGTCACACCGCCCTTTTAATTACATAAATAAATTAGAGGGTGTCACACCACCCCTTTGAATTTTTTTCTAATAGTTATCAAACCAAAATTTTTCTAGAGTTTTTTTTTAGAGAATTAAAATAAAATCATAATATTGGTTTAAGAGAGAGGAAGACATGAGATATAATGAAGGAGAGTTTTTTTTGTCCTCTCTTAATTGCACAAAAAAGATAAAACCCATAATTAAATTTGTATCATTCGTTTAAAAAATGAGTTAAATGTGGTAAGCTGGAGAGAGAAGTGAGTGCATGATGTCAAGAATGAGGGAATGTACATCATCTCCTTTATTAATTGGTTGAGACAATGACATAAAGTCTACATTATGCCAAAAGAACCCTAGGAATTGTCAAAAAATCTTGTCATGAAGGAATGTAAAAGGAATGAGTCAAGTCACTTCTTTTTATACCAAAGATCGATTGAACAAATATATTTTCAAGTAAAAACACTCATACATGAGGGTCGGGTCTCACCACTCTACTATCTCCAAGGCCAATACTTATTTGGTCAAAAAATAAAACTAACAAATAATATAACTTCTATAAATTCTAATTTAATGAAATAATTCAACTAATATTTTTATCAACTAAAATAAATATCACTACAGGTCACATATACAAAAATAAAACCAATATATCTAATGTAAGACCCTTAATTTTAAATCCTAATTTATGCAATTTTAGGGTATTTTGTGTTAAAACTAATTGGACTTTTAGCCAATTGTAAATTATTTTATGAATTAAGTATCAAAATATATTTTGAGATGTTTGTAATATATATATATATATATATATATATATATTTTGAGCCCCGAATATAATTATTTGTCGAAGAATAATTTAATTATATTACGAAGAATTTATCTGTCAGTAGAGTTGCGACGAGAGTAGATATTTTATCGAAATAGTTGGAGTTGTGAATGAAGTGATGTGTGTAAGGGTATTGAGATCTTTATGGGTTAGTTTAATTATAATATATAAATATATATATATATATATAGTTGGTAGAAGTGTTATATATATATATATGTGTGTGTGTGTGTGTGTGTGTGTGTGTGTGTGTGTGTGAGGCAAAGAATGGGAGGAAGCAAACAGAAAAAGAGAAACATTTTCTCACCTTCCCGCGACTCCATCTTCTTCTCCTTCCTGTTTCCGAAAACTAAGTGTTGGTAGAAAAACCACAAAACACAAACCTTCATTTACTTCCTAGATCTAAGCTTCCATTCGAAAAGTGTCAAGAGGAAAAATTACTCTTCTCCACACTATGGTGCTTGTGAGCTAACTTTTGAGGTGTCGACGCGTGCGAGAGTTTCGCCGTATTTGAGCGCGGTAGCGGAAAACGATTGAGAAAGAGTTAACGAAGGTAAGGGGCTCCTTCCAAATTTTTAGTTTGCATGTAGGAACTCTATATGTGTGTTTGACGGATGATTAATGTGTTATCTTGGTTGAAAACGTTATTGTTGTGTTGTTGATAATAAAGATGTCATTGTTGTGTTGTTGATTATAAAGATATCATTGTTGTGTTGTTGATGATAAAGATGTCATTGTTGTGTTGTTGATGATAAAGATGTCATTGTTGTGTTGTTGATGATAAAGATGTCGTTGTTGTGTTGTTGATGATAAAGATGTTATTGTTGTGTTGTCTTTGTTAAAGATGTTGTTGTTGTTGTTGAAGAGGTTGTTGTTGTGTTGTTGTCATTATCAATGTTGTTGATAATGGTTGGATTTGTGAGATTGATTGTTGTTATGTTGAGGTTGTGTAATGTGTTATTCTCGAGTGTATGAGTTTGAGCTGAAGTTGAAATTTACAAGGAAAAAATCTGCATTGTTTCGAAGATGTATTCGAATACAGCTACATCGTATTCGAATACACTTCTGCAAATGTTCAGTTTTTTTTTTAAATTTTGAACTTCGTATTCAAATATGATACCTTGTATTCAAATATAATTACGTGATTTTTTGCCACTGACTTGTGTGGTATTCGAATACACGAGGATGTAGTCGAATACAAAAGTTCTGCTACGACTCTCTGTATTCGAATATAGAATTGAAGATTTTGCTACTGACTTGTAATCTGTATTCAACTACGACTCTTTGTATTCAAATACAAATCTCCAGATTTTGCTACTGACCTCGCGTCTGTATTTGGCTACGAGAAGCTTTATTCGAATACAACCTTGATTTTTGTCAAAAATTCTATTATTAAATATTTGTTTATGCACTTAATTACTTGGAAAACATATTTAATGCATATGATAAATTATATGAGGTTCTCTTAATATTGTTTCTTTAATGGTTATGAATTATCTGGGTTTCATAGTTGCATTTACGTATTGATTATAGTGAAGAGAGTCAGAGTATGCTCATGCATTTCATAGTTTGTGGTGACCGTTATGGGCCACAGTGTCAACGGTGACCGTGATGGGCTGTAAAGTTAAGTAGTCACTGTGATGGGCTACGGGGTGGTTCCACGTGATTAGATGGTCCATCTTATCCTTACGAGGATTTAACTTATTTGCAAGACCTGTGATTGGCTACACTTTAAGTAAATCGTGCTAGTCTGTGATGCGACTGCACCATGGTAATTAGTACTAAGGCATGTGATAGGCAGTACAATTATGATTTACGTCCGTTGAGGAGGGTTTTGTCGTTAAGTGGTAACCGTGATGGACTATGAAGTTAACTAGTGATGGAGATGGGCTACGGGGTGGTTCCATTTGATTGCTAGTCCATCTTATCCATACGAGGATTTAACTTATGTGTAAAGCCTGTGATAGACTACACTTTAAGTTAATCGTGCTAGTCTGTGATGCGACTGCACCATGGAAATTAGTACTAAGGCTTGTGATAGGTGGTCCAATTATGATTTACGCCTTTCAAGGAAGGTTTGGTTTTGTCCTTGAAATTCTAGAATCATGTGCACGGGCATATAAGCATTGCATTAGGGTGCTTGACATGCGGGTCATGTTTGTTATGATCTGATATGTGAAAATGGTATGTGCAAGTATCTTAATTCCATGTTCCTAATAAGTTGTTGTGATTGATTGATTGTACTTTGGGGCTTGCAACATGACCTGTATTCTCAATCTTTTGTTTCATCGAAAACATAGATGTTATACATATTCAATAAGTGGGTATACTTATTTTTGTCACTGTTGTTATCCTGCTGGAGCTGCCATGTATGTGTTGTTGTCTTTTGACATAATTACTAATTGTTAACTGTTATTTTTGGTTGGTGACCCTTTACATTATTGTGGAAAATTGGGCTTTACCCTCAGATGATACCGAGTTCGTTCCACCGACGATTACCCTGATGACGGAGACGTCGTTAGACTTCCCTGATTGACATACGCCGACTGCTTGGGTATACGACCCCATCTCAAGCAGGGCTACTTATACGGGGAGGGTGGTGAGAACCAGTAGGAGTGATGGGGCAGTGTCGTATGTGGAACACCCTCATGGGTGGATCGACTTTCCTGTACCTTCAGGATTAGTGCTCGAGGCGAATGAAGTATATACAGATGCAGAGAGTCCGGTAGTTCGAGGTGAGACGGAGGCCACCGTAGGTGTGGTGACTCCCACTGTAGTAATAGGGGATAGGGTGCTTGGATCAGGAACGGGTGAGAAAGGTGAGGGGCTGATGCTAGTGGGGGATGACATTCCAGGTCCGTCTAGGTCGGTTGGGGACCAGGGCTTTGTTGATGAACCACCGGTGCCTTGGTTGGTGTCACTACGGAATGAGTCTGAGCTTCCACTTCCGATGAACGATCCCTTACCTACTGACACTAAAGTAGAGAACATCTTTGAGATTCTAGCGTCGCCGATGCCACCTATATCGTGGGTGGATTTGACTTCTGAGGAGACTGATCCTTTTATGGCTGATGAGGAGGAGGATGTCACTTCGAGGAGAGATACTGCGTCAGACGAGACTTGTGCCGAGTGTGGCGTGCACCCTTGTTACTGTAGTTGTTAGTGGATGATCATATTAGTTTTGTTGTATACAGCCCTAGTGTTTTTGGTGGTTGTACTTATTTGGTTTTGGGATGACTATATCTATGACGTTTTTGACAATTGCCATTTGTTGGAGGGTCCATGTTCCATTTTTTGACGTGACCATGGGGGATACCATTCTTGGGGCAGTACTTCTGCGCAGGTGTCTGCCGAGAATACCCCAGGGGTATGAGCGATGTCTATTAGGTCTCATAGCCTCGGTGTATTTTCTATTTGTATATTTTGGATTATTATCCCAAAACTATCTTAACTAGTTTATATATATGATGTAATTATTTAATTTCTCTTGTCGTTTTGTGTTATGACATTATTTTTATTAAGTGGTTTTTGAAAGAAAAAAAATATACACTCGCGCTGTTAAAAATCGGGGTGTTACAATTGTGGTATCAGAGCTTTGGTTAGATTGTAGGTCAACTTGTAGGTTGGGAGTCGTTATCTGGTCATGCGTCGGGGTAAGTAGTTAGAGTGCCAAGTCTCGTGTTGTTGTGGTGTACTGAAGTGATGATGCTGTTAAAGTTATATTTTGGATTTTATTCTAAGTGGTGTGAGATTTCTACTTGATGATGGTTTTGTAGGGAACAATGCCTCCAAGAAGGGACGACACTGTAAGAGCCGATGTCAATCGGAATGATCGGATGGTTGAAGCGATGAATAACATGGCTGCTTCTGTGGCTGCACCGACGGCTGGAAAGACTTTACGGGATCTAGAGAAGAGGGAAAGAGAGATTCGTGCTGCGAAATCAATGGGATTAGAGGATTTTCGTTGTCACAATCCTCCAAAGTTCAAGGGCGATGAGAGTCCAGAAAAAGCCGACCAATTGATTCAGGAGGTGGAAAAGATTTTCGAAATGATTAATTGGCAAGCAATGGTGAAGGTCAACTATGCTACGTATCTGCTACTAGGGAATGTTGAATATTGGTGGAGAAGTACAAGGCTTCTTATGGGATTAGCTCATGAGGAGGTGAACTGGGAGTCGTTCAAAAGGAAGTTTTTAGAGAAATACTTTCCGATGAGTACCATGACTAAGTTGGGCGATGATTTTCTTAAATTGCACCAGGGAAATATGATGGTGGGTGAATATGCTGCTAAGTTTAAGTCCTTGTCAAGGCATTTTAGATTTTTTCGTGAAGAGGCTGATGAACAATTTATACGTCATCGTTTCCAAAATGGACTGAAGTATGAGATTCAAGACTCTATCTTGCCATTGGGAATTCAATGTTTCCAAGCCGTAGTGGAGAAATGTAGAGAGGTTGAGGACATGAAGAACAAGTAGGCCAACCAAGGAGGGAACTTTAGTTCAGGGGGGCCTAGTCGGGTGAACCATCAGAACAACAAAGGAAAACAAGTTGTTAAGTCATATAACCGACAACAGAACAACAACAGGGGTCAGAATCGCCCGGAGAACCAGAACTTTGGAAGACAACTGGGACAAGTGACTCGATGTTTCCGATGTCGGGAAGAGGGACATTATGCTAATGCTTGTACCACTAAGACTCTTCCATGCTACAATTGCCAGAAGTCAAGACACTTTGCAAGGGATTGCAAGGCTTCGGTGGAACCAACAATGAATGCAACTAGGGCTACTCGTCCTACTGGTAGGGGACGCGTTTATTGCATGAGTGCAGAAGTTGGAAATCAGTCTCACAATTTGATCCAATGAGACTACGAGATTGCAGGTAACACACTAACTGCACTTTTTTATTCGGGGGCAACCCATTCCTTCATTGTGATGAACTGTGTGAATCATTTGAAGCTATCTATGTCTCCTCTGCCTTTTGATTTGGTTGTTTCCACACCTGTTAAGACTTTGACCGTAAATATTGCATGTTTACACTGTCATGTAACTATTCAGAATAAGGATTTCTTGATTAATTTGATTTGTTTACCCCTACAATAACTCGAGATCATTCTCGGCATGGATTGGATGTCGTATCATTATGTAATCTAGGATTGTGCTCGCAAATTAGTTCTTTTCCTCGAACCTAGAGTCGTTTGGTATTTAGCTGCTAACAAACTCGGAGTGTCTCTAAGAGAAGGAACTCAAGAGTTTTTATCATTGGCTAACGTGGAGGCAAATATAGATGTGAGCATAGAAGACGTGGTGCTTGTCAAAGAGTACCCAGACGTATTTCCAACAGAAATTCCAGGATTACCCCCAGTAAGAGAGGTGGAGTTTTTCATTGATCTACACCCAGGAACCGGACCTATTTTGATTGCTCCGTATCGGATGTCGCCATTGGAATTGAACGAGCTCAAAGGCCAAATTGAAGATTTGTTAGAGAAAGGATTTATCAGACCAAGTGAGTCACCATGGGGAGCTCCAATGTTGTTGGTTAAGAAGAAGGACGGGAGCTCACGCTTATGTGTGGATTATAGGCAACTTAACAAGGCAACTATTAAGAATCATTATCCTTTACCACATATCGATGATTTGATGGATCAATTAAGAGGAGCTGCAGTGTTTTTGAAAATTGATTTGAAGTCAGGTTACCATCAGATTCGGGTAAGAGAATGAGATATTCAAAAGACTACTTTCAGAACCCGTTACGGACATTATGAATATCTTGTTATGCCATTTGGATTTACAAATGCCCCAACAACTTTTATGGATTACGTGAATAGAATCTTTAGCCCATTTATGTATAAATTCGTTGTGGTGTTCATCGATGATATATTGATTTATTCAAGGAATGAGGAAGAACATGGAGAGCATTTGCGTCAAGTTCTTGAAGTTTTACGCGAAAAGCAATTGTATGCCAATCTGTCGAAGTGCGAGTTTTGGATAGAAAAGTGAACTTCTTAGGACATGTGATAACCAAAGAAGGAATCGTTGTGGATTCGGCAAAGATTGAGACAGTCCTTGCCTCGAAACAGACTCAGACTATCACAGACATACGAAGTTTTGTCGGACTGGCAGGATACTACAGGAGGCTTATTGAAGGATTTGCTAAGATTGTAGCTCCATTGACACAACTCACTAGAAAGAATCAGCCGTTCGCATGGACAAAGAAGTGTGAGGAAAATTTTCAGTTACTTAAGGAAAAGCTAACAACCTCACCAGTATTGTTCTTACCACAACCAGAAGAAGCATACGAAGTTTACTGTGATGTGTCACACCAAGGTTTGGGATGTGTTCTAATGCAACACAAGAAGGTTGTAGCCTACACCTCAAGACAATTGAAAACTCATGAACGAAACTATCCTACTCATGATTTAGAGCTTGCTGCTGTAGTTTTTGCATTAAAGATCTGGAGGCACTACTTATATGGATGCACGTTCACAGTGTTCAATGACCATAAGAGTTTGAAATATTTGTTTGATCACAAAGAATTGAACATGCGCCAGAGGAGATGGATGGAGACTCTCAAGGATTTTGATTCCACATTGCAGTACCACCCTAGGAAAGCCAATGTGGTGGCTGATGCGTTGAGTAGAAGAAGTGTGGCAGTATCTTCAACAATAATGGCTAGACAACAAGAGTTGTGGGAAGCATTTAGAGATCTACACTTGGACGTAGAGTTTGCACTAGGAATTTTAAAATGTGGAATGATAAAATTTTTGAGTGGTCTACTTGAGGACATTGCGAATTTTCAAGATGACGCATTAATCCAAGAAAAGAGGAACCTAATAGTGCAAGGAAAGACGATTGAGTTCAGGATTGGACCAGATAATATTTTGAGATGTAATGGAAGGATTTGTGTACCGGCAGTTGCATATCTGAGGAGAACAATTTTAGAAGAGGCTCATAAGAGCAAATTGAGTATCCATCTCGGAGCGACAAAGATGTATCAGGACTTGAGACAAAAAATTTGGTTTACAGGAATGAAGAGGCATGTAACGGAGTATGTATCAACTTGTTTAACTTGCTAGACAGCGAAAGTGGAACATCACCAACCTGCTGGAATGTTACAACCTTTGGATATACCTGAATGGAAGTGGGACAGCATTTCCATGGACTTTATAACTAGGTTACCGAACACAAAGAGAAAGAATGATTCTATTTGGGTAATAGTGGATCGATTAACTAAATCCGCACATTTCTTACCAGTAAAGACCACCTATAAGGTAGATAAGCTGACAGAGATTTACATTGCGGAAATGGTTAGATTACACGAAGTACTATCGAGCATCGTATCGAACCGTGACCCGAAATTCACGTCTCACATTTGGGGAGCGTTGCATGAAGCGTTGGGAACGAAACTGAGATTGAGTTCAGCATACCTTCTGCAAATAGACGGATAGACTGAGAGAACAAATCAGTGCTTGGAAGATTTATTGATAGCATGTCTATTAGATGATAAAGGGAGTTGGGATGATGTATTGTCTTTGATTGAGTTTACCTACAACAATAGTTTCCACGCAAGTATTGGGATGGCACCATATGAGGCTTTGTATGGACACAAGTGCCAGACGCCTTTATGCTGGTATAAGGACGGAGATAGTATGATTGTAGGACCTGAGATGGTGCAGCAGACTACAGAAAAGGTCAAGAGGATAAAAGAGAAAATGACCATGCGTTTCTAAGGGTCACAGGAGTTATGCGGACAAGTGTCGCAAACCTTTGGAATTAGAACAGGGTGACCTTGTGTTTCTAAGGGTCACACCTACAACTGGAGTATGCAAAGCCATTAAATCAAGAAAATTAACTCCGAAATTTCTTCTCCTATCTGTTTCCTAGATCTAAGTTTCCATTTGAAAAGTGTCAAGAGGGAAAGTTACTCCTCTCCACACTACGGTGCTTGTGAGCTAACTTTTGAGGTGTCGGCGCGAGCGAGAGTTTCGCCGTATTTGACCGTGGTAGCGGAAAACGGTTGAGAAAGCGTTATCGAAGGTAAGGGGATCCTTCCAAATTTTTAGTTTGCATGTAGGAACTATATATGTGTATTTGACGTATGATTAATGTGTTATCTTTGTTGAAATCGTTATTGTTGTGTTGTTGATAATCAAGATGTCATCGTTGTGTTGTTGATGATAAAGATGTCATTGCTGTGTTGTTGATGATAAAGATTTCATTGTTGTGTTGTTGATGATAAGGATGTCATTGTTGTGTTGTTGATGATAAAGATGTAATTGTTGCGTTGTTGATGATAAAGATGTTATTGTTGTGTTATCTTTGTTAAAGATGTTGTTGTTGTTGTTGTTGAAGAGGTTGTTGTTGTGTTGTTGTCATTATCAATGTTGTTGGTAATGGTTGGATTTGAGAGATTGATTGTTGTTGTGTTGAGGTTGTGTAATGAGTTATTCTCGAGTGTATGAGTTTAAGCTGAAGTTGAAATTGACAAGGAAAAAATATGCATTGTTTCGAAGATGTATTCGAATACAGGTACATCGTATTTGAATACACTTCTGCAAACGTTCAGTTCTTATATAAATTTTGAACCTCGTATTTGAATACAATTACGTGATTTTTTTGCCACTAACTTGTGTGGTATTCGAATACACGAGGATATAGTCGAATACAAAAGTTCTGATTTTGCTACTAACTCGTCATCTGTATTCGGCTAAGACTCTCTGTATTCGAATACAAAATTGAAGATTTTGCTACTGACTTGTCATTTGTATTTGGCTACGACTCTTCGTATTCGAATAGAAATCTCCAGATTTTGCTACTGACCTCGCGTATGTATTCGGCTACAAGAAGCTGTAGTCGAATACAACCTTGATTTTTGTAAAAAATCTATTTTAAAATATTTGTTTATATACTTAAATACTTGGAAAACATTTTTAATGCATATGATAAATTATATGAGGTTCTCTTAATATTGTTTCTTTAATGGTTATGAAGTATCCGGGTTTCATAGTTGCATTTACGTACAAATTACAGTGAAGAGAGTAAGAGTACGCTCATGCATTTCGTAGTTTGTGTTGACCGCGATGGGCCACAGTGTCAACGATGACCGTGATTGGCTGTAAAGTTAAGTAGTGACTGTGATGGGCTACGGGGTGGTTCCACGGGGATGGTCCATCTTATCTTTACGAGGATTTAACTAATGTGTTAGGCCTGTGATTGGCTACACTTTAAGTAAATCGTGCTAGTCTGTGATGCGACTGCACCATGGTAGTTAGTACTAAGACCTGTGATAGGCGGTACAATTATGATTTACGCCCCTTGAGGAGGGTTTTGTCGTTAAGTGGTGACCGTGATGGGCCACGAAGGTAAGTAGTGACCGTGATGGGCTACGAGGTGGTTCCATGTGATTGGTGGTCCATCTTAATCTTACAAGGATTTAACTTATGTGTAACGCATGTGATAGGCTACACATTAAATAAATCGTGCTAGTCTTTGATGCGACTGCACCATGGTAATTAGTACTAAGGCCTGTGATAGGCGGGTCAATTATGATTTATGCCTTTCGAGGAGGGTTTGGTTTTGTCCTGGAAATTCCAGAATCATGTGCACGAGCATATAAGCATTGCATTAGGGTGTTTGGCATGCGAGTCATGTTTGTTATGATCTGATATGTGAAAATGATATGTGCAAGTATCTTAAGTTCCAAGTTCCAAATAAGTTGTTGTGATTGATTGATTGTACTTTGGGGCTTGCAACATGATATGTATTCTCAATCTTTTGTTTCATCGAAAACTTAGATGTTATACATATTCAATAAGTGGGTATACTTATTTTTGTCACTGTTGTTATCTTGTTGGAGCTACCATGTATGTATTGTTGTCTTTTGACATAAATGGATTATTGTTAATTGTTATTTTCGGTTGGTGACCCTTTACATTATTGTGGAAAATTGAGCTTTGCCCTCAGATGACACCCGAGTTCGTTCCACCGACGATTACCCTAACAACGGAGACGTCGTTAGACTTCCCTGTTCGACATACGCTGACTGCTTGGGTATATGACCCCATCTCAAGCAAGGCTACTTATACGAGGAGGGTGGTGAGAACCAATAGGAGTGCCAAGGCAGTGTGGTATGTGGAATACACTCATGGGGTGATCGACTTTCCTGTACCTTTAGGATTAGTGCTCGAGGCGAATCGAGTATATACAGATGCAGAGAGTCCAGTAATTCGAGGTGAGACGGGGGCCACCGTAGGTGTGGTGACTCCCACTGTAGTAACAGGGGATGGGGTGCTTGGATCAGGAACGGGTGAGAAAGGTGAGGGGCCGATGCCAGTGGCGGATGACATTACAGGTTCGTCTAGGCCGGTCGGGGACCAGGGCTTTGTTGATGAACCCCCGGTGCCTTTGTTGGTGACACCGCATAATGAGTATGAGCTTCCACTTCCGGTGAATTATCCCTTACCTACTGACACTGAAGTAGAGGACTGCTTTGAGATTCTAGCGCCGCCGAAGCCACCTATATCGTGGGTGGATCTGACTTCTGAGGAGACTGGTCCTTCTATGGCTGATGAGGAGGAGGATGTCACTTCGAGGAGAGATACTGCGTCAGACGAGACTTGTGCCAAGTGTGGCGGGCACCCTTCTTACTGCAGTTGTTAGTGGATGATAAGATTAGTTTTGTTTTATAGGTCCCTAGTGTTTTTGGTGGTTGTACTTATTTGGTTTTGGGATGACTGTATCTATGACGTTCTTTTCATTTGCCTTTTGTTGGTGGGTCCATGTTCCATTTTTTGACGTGACCATGGGGGATAGCATTCTTGGGGCACTACTTCTGCGCAGGTGTCTTCCGAGAATACCCCAGGAGTATGAGCGATGTCTGTTAGGTCTCATAGCTCCGGTGTATTTTCTATTTGTATATTTTGGATTATTGTGCCAAAACTATTTTAACTGGTTTATATATATGATGTAATTATTTAATTTCTCTTGTCGTTTTGTGTTACGACGTATTATTTTTATTAAGTGGTTTTTGAAAAAAAATATATATATACACTCGCGCTGTTAAAAATCAGGGTGTTACATCTAACACATCAATGTCATGATTATTGAAACTAATCAAATAAACAAAATACACATAAGTCCATTTAGGAAATAATTATACCATAAATCGTCTTCATGTAATTGTCATGCCAAAACAATTAAATGAAAATAAAAGTTATAATTATTTAGATAAAATACAGAGTGATAAATTTAATTTAATTTCTTTACATATAAAATAAATTATTAATTAAATAATAAATGATGACAATTACTTAAAAGACACATAGATAATATATATGAAAATGTTGGAGTGTTACAATTAATAATTGAACTCGAGAATATTTGTTAGATTATTTGATACTAAGTAATTGTTTTGTTTGGTATATGATTATTTGTAATATTTTTAGTTTTTAATTATGTTCTATTTGTAAAAATGAAATGATTAGGCTTGAGAGCATGATATGTTGTTAAGGTTTGTTGAAAATATTAAATGACAACGTTGTATTGATAAGGAGTGCAGTTACGATCCTTAAGTGGTGTTACACCTATATGAGATTTTTTTTTTGTTATATCACATCTTTTAATGTATCTTTTCTATATTTGGTGCCCTTGTGAGGCCCACAAGATATCTGTCTTTGTGCCATTATGGTTATTGAAGGTGTAAACACGAGAAGAGGGTTGAATTATGTTTGACTAAGTTGATAATTTTTTTATTATTTGATTAAACTGGTTCAGACTTGATGATTTACTTGGAGTAGAAGCGATAACAAAACTAAGGAGTGCAGGAATAAAGTGACACAAGTAATTTATCATGGTTACACACTAACTTGGCTACATCCAGCCCCTTTACTTAGAAGGATTTAATCCACTAATTCAACAACATGAATTACAAAGCTTCTAACACTCCAAGCTAGTTTTCTCAAATAGCCTAACAACCCCAGATTTTTGAGGAAGACATATACCTTGACTCTACCAGCCAAGTCTTCTCCATACAATCTGACAACCCCATATTGTTGTAGGCACACTAAAACCACTATCGGATTTGAATACAAAGGTTGGAATTTGATTAGTTTCTTCTAACAAGCTGATTATAACAATGCCAATCACACTCTAATTAAAATCCTAAGAAAATATTTCTCATTCGAACAAGTATTTCTCTCTTTGGACTCTAAGATGAATTTGGAATTTTGAGCTTTAGTTCTTCTACTCTTTTATGATTTTTAGATGATCTTCTTCTTTATCCTTGAATATCTATTTATAGATAAAATTAGGGCTTCCATTTAGTCATTGTTTAATTATGAATTGTATCTTCATTCCTAGCTTGATCAACAATGATCTTATTAAAAAATAATTGTGAATAAGATGCTTTTTGATAATATGTTCTTTAGCCAATTCTTTATTTCTAAAACCAATTTGAGAAGTTCTTCTCGATTGATTATGTTCGTATTTTGTTCAGATTGAGTTTGTAAATTCTTCATATTGATTATGTTCACATTTTGTTCGGATTGAGTTTCTAAATTCTTTAGATTGATATTGTTCATATTTTGTTTAGATTGATTTTGTAAATTCTTCAAATGGATACTATTCATATTTTGTTCAAATTGAGTTTATAAATTTTTCATATTGATATTGTTCATATTTTGTTAAGATTGCTTTCGCAAATCCTTTAAATGAAACATCTTTCTTATTGCTTGCTTTGATCTAGGTAGGAACATAATGTTGGACCGGTTCTTGAACTTTCACAAGTAGGAATATGATTAAGTCCAATTCAGTATTTTTTCATTTGTCATAATCTGAATCATTTCTTTGCAAATAATAAATGTATCTTCGTGTGAGAATTTGTTCTTGTAAATAATTCTAGATCATATCTTCTTGCAAATAATTCATATTTTCTTGTATATAATTCATACCTTCTTGTGATAAACCATGATCAAAACTTCTTGTAAATAATTTATATCTTCTTGTAGATAAATTTTGATCAGATCTTCTTGTAAATAATTCATATCTTCTTGTGGTAAATAGTGATAAAATATTCTTGTAAATAATTAATATCTTCTTATGATAAATCTTGACCAAATCTTCTTGTAAATAATTCGTATCTTGTTATTGATAAATCTTGATCAAATCTTCTTATAAATAATTCATATATTCTTGTAGATAAATCTTGATCAAATCTTCTTGTAAATAATTCATATCTTATTGTTGATAAGATGTTGATCATATCTTCTTCAAATCTTGACCATATCTTCTTTTCAAATTGGTCAAAGATTTTCTTCAATTATAAATCTTATTTTAGATTGTCTTCAAAAAGATGAATCTTCTTTCATACTCTGTGAATTCAAATATATTGTTCACATTAGATACTTTTGTTAGCATCAAAACTCTAAGTATAAAAGCAACTTGGTTCCAACAGTTATATGTAAATGTTTTATCATGCTTTTATAAGAATTAGATTGGTTCAAATACAAATACCCACTATTGATTTTTTGATGATATTAAAGCAAGACATTAACTAGAAACTAACTAGTTACTTTAAATGTGTTGATTGGTTAAGACATGTCGACAATCTACGTAATTTCTAATCAGACATAAGTAACATAAGCAGTCATAAGATAAATCAAACATTTGAAGGTTAATCAAGTGATCAATCATCAGATGGGAAGTTAATAAGTAAGACATTCCTGTTTTCAACATTTTACTAAGTCAAACGATCATCAAAGATCAAGGAAGCTCAATTTTTCTCTACTACAACGATCTACAAAGAATAGTTTCAAATGGAAACCAAATTCCTATAAAACAACATAAAGATCAGCCAAGTAGAATCTACTAAGTTTCCTCTAGTGAGGTATTGCAACTTCCTCGATGTACAAATGATGTGATTCTACCATACAGGAATCAAGGAAGATGTCAAATCCTAAGGAAAGATGTACAATATAGTCTGAAAGCATGCATAGTCAAAATGTGTGTATCCAAACAATTACTTATACGATTGCAGCAGGTCATGCTCACCATTGAGGGCTCTTTATCTCAACGGATGTATTTTTAAAAGCTATAAAATGATCTTCAAACTAAAGAAGTTGATGAACATTGCCTAAGACCTTGCTCATAACATTTATATCATATATGGAATGTCTGAAAGATCAATACAGAGAAAGAAAAGAGGCATTGTCATACTTGAAAGCATATTTCAACAACATAAACACCTTGAACGTGAGATATAACTGCAAAATCCTCTATTAAGAGATACATTAGATATCTCTATAAATCAATAACGTAAAACAACAATGGTTCAAAAGGAGCTGTGGTGCTTGAATTGATATAATATTGAAATTTTAATATGCTTTCAATGAGAATTTGAATCCTAAGAGTGGCTACCTTCTTTGTTAAAGGAAAGTTCGGAGAGATGGGTAAACACTTGGTTCCTAAACATCACAAGAGGACTTGCTAGGATTGTTGATAAGATTAAAATGTCTCTAGTTGTTGCATGGAGAAGCAGTTGAAATAATACTTGGATCTTGGAGAGGTTCTGTAAAAAATCAACTCAAAAGGTAATGTCTACCAATATCTTGACAAATTTAGATATGGTACTTCTAGTTTCCTGTTGAGGTATTATAATACATACTTACGAGGAAAGGTCTGGAAATATTCTTGAGTAAACTACTTTTGATTGCCTACTAAGGCATTACAATACAAACTCAAGAGGCAAGGTCTACCAGTATTCTTGAGAAATCCAGATATTGTACTTCTGGTTGTTCGCTGAGGCACTAAAATACATCTTAGAGATGAAAGGAAACTATATTTAGCTTTGAGAAGCTTACAGAATACTCAAATCTTGGAGTGGTTGTGTTAATAATATTTGAGTGGATTAAGTCCCTGACTGTACTAGGGTAAAATTCTCTATATGGGGAGGACTAGATGAAGCAATAGATGTTGCGAACTAATATAAAATTTCTTGTGTGTTATTTTTCTCCCTTACCTCTATACTTTTGTTTTTTTATTTTTTATCGCTTATCTTCCATTGTGTTAAGTATTTGCGATTCACCAAAATATAATTTTTTATAAAGAATCTATTTTATGTTTACTTGTAATTTATCTCAAGTATCTGTTATGTGTTCATTTATAAGCTTCATGTTTTCTATGTTTAAATTTTTAATAAGCCCATATAATTTGTGTGGGGATTTGTTTGGGTTTCATTAAAAGGGGACTTGGGACGTCTCATTATGGTGGTATTAGAGTAAGTCAGTTCAGATCGACCTCTAAGAATCTAGAGTCACAATAACTGAATAAAGTCAGGTCCTCATTGGACAATAAATTTATAGTATGGGTTAGAGCTTAAGTTAATTTGTTTTATGAGTAGTCTTTTTCCCAAGACTACTATCTCCTTATTCTAACTAATATTTGTGAGATATTTGTACTCATATTCTCACAAGATTTCTTTTAGTGTAATCCTTATGATTCTTTTAGAATAGCGATGGCTCCTAACACTCTAGGTAGAGATAGAGGTAGAGGTGGAGGAGTTGGATCAGGAGGAAGAACTCTTAAACCCGTGAGAATAGCATAGACCTCTAAATCTATAGAAGAAGATAGTTTAAGATCTATTAGAGAGTTGACTGAGGCTATGTTGCATCAGAAACATAATAAATATGAGGTGTTACTACTTTCGTCAGATTGACATAATGCATTAATATAGCGAAAACCGCCACAATTCAAAGGTGTGACTATGATCTGGAGGGAGCTGAGCACTAGTTGCAGGAACTGAAAAAGATCTTTGTGTTTACCCACTACCTAAAGGATCAAAACGTGGGCTAAGCTACCTTAATGCTCACAAAGGAAGCAAAAGCTTTATAGAGAGGAAATACTCGTTCGATGAAAGAGGAAGGAAAAATGGTAATTTGAGAAGTATTTAAGGACATATTAATAGTTTTAACGAGTCCAAATTTGATGATTTAATGAATCCTTTTGGAAACATAATCTTTTATTAAATGATGATGTTTAATTTCAATGTATTTTTATATCTGGATGAAAAATTAAATTAAACATACTGTATATCAAATATAGAAAAAGATAAGAATATTAAACTCTTTCATTAAGTAATTTCAAGTTCATAGAAATACTACAATATTTAATAAAAAATCATTATGAATTGAAGCGGTTAAACGTAACTACTCAGTTGGTAATAAAATAGTATAAACTATTGTATTCATTGGTTACTCTCTTGCCTTGGTTACTTATTTAAAAATAAAAATTTAGTACTTTACATGCATAAAGGTTTTTTCATAACTTGTGTCTTAAAAAAAAAATTACATTCTAGATAAATACATGTACTTTATGTACACGTTAGACCTACACTTTCCTGTATTTTTCAACATGTTTATAACGTATTTATAACATTTAAATTAAATTTTAACAATAAAATTTTCTATCATGTCAATATAGTGTAATTGGAATTTTGATTTGATCAACTTTATATGTCTTAAGGTATCGATCCCGACAAAATATTTCATGTTGAGTTGATATGTTAAATGTGATGTACTTTTAAAAATGAGTAATAAGTAATTTTTTATTTAAAAAAAGCATATATAATATTTTGTTTTGTATATAAACATAAAATTAGTCAATTCAATACATTATATACTCATCAAATACGTTATTATATTTAAAGTACATTACATTTAACATATTCAAATATTTTTTTAAATTTTATTTTAAATATATTAACATAATACAATATATGTCTATTTTTAATTTTCTATTTTAAAATGATCTTCTCAAATATCACTTTATTATTATTACCAAAATAATATGGTCTATTTGTAGTTATATTGATACATAAATTAAGAAAATAAATAAAATACCTCTTTCTTTTTTGACTAAAAATTACCACTTTGAAAGTCATTTGATTGACTCGTTTGCTTAGTATGACTTACTAATGACTTTGTCTCTTATAAATTAACTCCTCGCGGAGACTTACATATTATCAATATATCTTTCATATTTCTTCAAAGTTATTTTATCATGCATAGAGACATGGCTAGAGTTTTGGTATTAATCCTCCTTCAAGTGAGTTTCTTTGTAGGGTATTCTTTAGAGTTTGATAATCTTAAACACAAACTCCATCATCACCATCACCATCACCATCATCATCACCAACTCGCCCCAACCGAGGCCCCTGTTCAACCTCCATTTTTAACCCATATTCAATCTCTTGATCTGGGTGACTCCATCTACAAACGACACCATCATTCTTTAAATTCTACTCATCATCATGTTTCGCACCACAACCAACATCACCATCACCATCACAAATCAACCCCATCCCCTGCACCTGCTAACTCCTTATACACTAGTTATGAAGTGAGTATGGATCGTCATCACCACAAACATCATCACCATAAATCATCAGCCCCAACCCCAACCCATGACCATGTCCAACATCACCATCACCATCACAAATCAACCCCATCTCCTGCGCCTACTAATTCCTTATACACTAGTTTTGAAGTAGGTATGGATCGTAATCACCACAAACATCATCACCATAAATATTCAGCCCCAACCCCATCCCCTGCAACTACTGACTCCTTATACACTAGTTATGAAGTGGGTATGGATCATCATCATCACCACAAACACCACAAGCATCATCACCACAAATCATCAGCCCCAACCCCATCCCTTGCGCCTGTTAACTCCTTATACACTAGTTATGAAGTAGGCATGGATCGTAATCACCACAAACATCACAAACATCATCACCATCACCATCACTCCTCAGTCCCAACCCCATCCCCTGCCTAGGTTCACACTTTTTCTCACTGCGCATCCATTGCTTATGTTATAGAGAATTGTTGCAATAATTAAATTTAACTAAAAGTATTTTTATCGATGTAACGATATACATAAAAAAATCTAAATAAATGTATATCGATTTAACAATATTAAAGCCTCTAATTCTCCGATTATATTTTTTATTTCGAATCAATGAAATTTCTAGATTATATTATCAAAGTACCTTTGTTTAGTATCCAATATTCTGTTAGAAGTTTATAAAATTGATCACCTATATTTGTTGTGTTAAATTACTTTGCACCCATCTTTTTAAAGAATTCCTTTGTACCCTCCGTTTGTTATGGCAAAATTAGTGTGCAAAAGCTTGACATGATAGCTAAGACATCCTAACTAGGTTGCCACCCCAAAAGTATCACCTATTGTCTGCTACACCTTAAAAAATGCCTTCACACCCTCAATTAAATGAAGCAAAAATGGTTCATTTTAATAAAAAAATTTGTATGAAAAACTAATCAAGTAAAATTTTTGACTAACTAAAAATATTATAATGATAATAAATAAATTTATTAGGTTATATAAAATTTCCATCTTCCTAATTTCTTAAAAATAGTTTTTATCACCATAATATTTTAAAAAATATTAATTAATATTTTTCAAACTTAATATTGAAGTAATATAAGCATTAATTAAGAATATACTACTATGTTTATGTACTTTATAAGAAAATAAGTGTTTATGTTTTTTTTAAGTGATTTCCATGTATCCAACACTTAAAACTTAGTATATTAGATTTTGTTATATTTTCTTCAAAAACTAATCAAATATTTGATCTGTAGTTGAAACATGATCTTACTATGTTTTCGATAAATCAATCTAGCTTTGGCCAAAACTCCACAAACAATTTTTTCTGTATAAACTGAATATGGAAACTTTCGTGTCAAGCAGGATAAAATGATGGCAAACAGAGGTCTACCTCGAGTTTGACTTGGATTTTTCTAAAAGCTTGATTTGATCTTTTGGACCTCATAATGTAATGAGAAATACTTAGGTGGCTCTTCCTAAAGGCGTTGATTCTTGATAGAAATTGAATTATTGTTTTATAATGGTGAAAAGATAATTTATATTGCGATAAGCTTTTTATGTTTTTATTGAATTATGGAGGAAAAATAATTTGTATGTTCTTTTTGCAAGATATAGATTTGACTATTGATTTTAGGCAACCAATTCGATTATGAATTTTATAAATATTTCAATAATGAGTGATATTTGAATAAGTTTTGGTTATTTATAATTTTAAAGTCCATTACCAAATTTTTATTGTAATTATACTTTTTGAATTTGATATAGATCAGAACAATTGTAATTTCAATGACTATAAAGATAGAAACATAAGAAAAACTACAAGAAAATTGTTATGTTGTTATGATTGGATTTATTAAATTAAGGTTATGATACACCAAATACCAATCACTTTCGCTAGATTCCAAGCTAATGATTTTATGCACTTTAACCTTTCTAAGCTAACAAAAGAAATGATGAATCTTCATCTCTGCAACACATGCATTTGTCACTCAACTTTTTATTGGAAAATCTTTCAATGAAGTGATTTTCTTTAAAGCACTCTTCTCGAAATTCAAACAAGATAGATAGATGAGTAGAACATGTTTGGATTTGGTTCTTAAAGAGTTTTTCAGATAAACCTAGTCGACAATGTACTGTAATCTATACTTGGATGTTTAGTGAGTAAAATGGATAACTTGAGTCTTAATTTATGAGGTTGCACATTTGAAATTTTTTAGAGTGAGATCAGAATTGTTGTGTCCCCCTCTTTCACAAAAACATGGTTCCCCAAACTCACACAACTTGATTTTCTTCTTTAAGTGGGGCATGACAGTTACCTTTATAACACCCTGTTTCACATGAATGTGATAGGACGAACAGGATTGTGTCATTTTCCAACCGTTTGGCCAGGCCAAAGTCGATTCCCTATTAAAAGTAATAAATGAATTAAATGTGTCGTTAGTAAAAAAATAAGTTTAGAAACACTTATAGGTTCTTGTTGTGTTAATGTTCAGATATTGTGATGTGTAAAATATATTAAATTGTTTGCTTTTATAGATTGTGGTGACTGAGATGATTGTACTATGTTTTATTATAAGGGAGATGACTACTATGTGATAAATTATGCGATGACTTGTGTTTATTATGAATTTGGTTTTGTTGATGGGATCGCAACTGATATATACAGATATATATAATGGCGGAGCATAAACAAAAAGATTGAAATCTCACATATTTTAAATTTTAATTGATATATTAAACATAATATTTTATTGTATATTAAAATTAAGATGCAAATTTTTAAGTCAAATTAGACACAAAAATTGCAAACACAACTCATAGTGATGGAGAATTAGAACTAGAAGCTACACAAATTTGGGAGAGAAAGAGCTACCGGTATAATATATTGGTTTAATTTGTTATTTTTGAGAGGTAAAAATCTTAACGCCAATTTATTAGAGCTTTAACAACTTTTCACACAAAATTCCAACCAAACCGATAAATGAACATGTTGATTCTGTTTAGTTTAAACAACATGATATTTTAAAAATTAAGACACTTATTTTTAAAAATATAATTTTTTTTAAACACTAGATTTTTTTTTCTAGATAAAACACTAGATTTTTATTCTATTAAAACAATTGCATATACTTTTTTTTATGACGAATATTAAAACTGTAATGAAAATTAATAATATATAAATGATTAAAAATTACTTAATTATTTCTTTCAAAAAGTACTTAAATACAACATAATCTTTTAAGATAACAATGATATTGTGTGAAATAAAATATTATAGTTTTGTTCAAATATGATTCATCAACTTTATAAATTAGCGTGAAACCATACTCAAATCACTAGAAATTGACTTTATTTGATTAAATTCAGTTTGAACAAAAACACTTAAAAATAAAATCAATTTAATTGTTTTCAATTACATATTTGAGCCTATCAAATTATTGGTTTGATTTTTATATTTTAGACGAAACTCAATACATAATTAGAATTTAAATTAAAAGATATGGTGTTTTTATTAAATTTTAATTTGTAATTTTTTTTATAGATTACAAAAACAATCATTGGGACTTTGGAGTGGCTGTGGTCACCCCTAGTTTCCAAAAAATATTTGCCCCTGATATTATATATATATATATATATATATATAAAATGAAGCATACTTTGATCTTATATATTACATGAGTCTAATTTACTTTATGAATTGTGAATATATATTATACTTGACAATTGTCCATTTTGTATAAAAGGAACTCCTTAGGACCCGGGGAAAAAAAGTAATTGTGAGGGTAGTGTACCTAGTGTTGCATACATTATTTAGTGATGTTATGATATTTGAATCAATGATGAAGAAGTAAAGCTGAATGAATCTGACAGTGGAGGTCACGATCGAGCCTGCAGGGGAGATCAGACTTTGTGGGTATTCTAGGGGGAATTCCTAGGTTACTTTGGGTAATTCTTCAATGTCAAGAGCTATCATGCAACCCTAGTTTAATCCTTACGACCACATAGATGAGTCTCGAGATGAGTCGAGTGAGTCTGCTAGGATGTGGCCATATATGTAAGTGTCCATTCACTTGCGTGATGAGATAGTATCGTGGTTCATCACCAAGTACTTTGAGTAGTCATGGTACCACATGACATTGAAATATTACATCTAGTTAGCATTTCATTGCATTGTCATTGTTCATGAATTTCTTGTGAAATAACTTGTGATACTAGGTGATTATTTGCTATGATTAACTTGGGTGTACATATTATTGAGGTTTGATTTATGAAACCTTGATCCATTTAGTTTGCTCGTGGTTATCTCCACTATTCTTTCTTCTTATCTTCTTAGATTCTTGATTATTATTTTATTTTCTTGAGTGAAATTAATTCTTCAATGATTGATTGTGTTGGTGGTTTCATTAACTCAATTATAGGAAGAGAAAAATAAAAGATACCAGAAGTTGCATTGAAGATATTTGATGTTATGTATAACTTGGTTTAGTTTTGGGTTTTAAGTTTTATCTTGGTTTATTGTTTGCTTAATTAATTTACCTCTTATAAGCATTCGTAGTATTGAAGTTGTGTATTAAGGGGATTTTTTTGCTGTAATTTGAAACGAAGAGTGGAATTAACATATGAACGATCATTTGTCGTTAAGGATTAAGTAAAACTCGATAATCGTCGAACCTCTTCAATTGATTGTTTTTAAATCATTGTTTACAATTCTATTTGTGTTTATTTCATTTTCTAACTAAATACCCCCAGAACATTTCCAGTTTCTTGTTTAATTCAGTTAAATTCTAAGTATTTCAATTGGAAAACGATTTGGGTTGACATTTTTGCTACAAGTATAGTATTAGCTCACTTTTATTAACTTTGGTGGGTTTGGCACCTATCAAGTAACTATGGTGCAAAATTCATTGGGACGTATATGATCAATAGAAGCTTGCAACTTATTCGGGGACATTTATTTATTAGGCCATTTATTTGTGTCACAATCCTAGCTTTTACGCAAATGCTAATTCTAGCCTCACCGAAGTAAATTCCAACTATCTGATCATATAACTTTATCCTTAATTCGGTATATGGGCCTTTTACTTGAATTTTGGGCCTAACTAATCGTTGTGGATATGGACAAACTTAATATATAATTTTATGACGGTTCGTAACCCCACAATTATGAAGCTTGTAAGGTTGAAATGCCAAATAATATAACCCTAAATATCACATTCTGAAAACCTAGATTCTCTCTATAATGCCCTTGTGCTATCTTTGGCTGAGTTTGTATTACACACATCTTAAATCTCTAGATTGAATGTGAATCGTTTGCATCAAGTGTTCACTCTTCTTTCATTTTCTCCCATTCCTTTCTTATATAGAGATGATAGAAACTACAAAATTGTATCATTCTATCACAAACTTAAGAAATATTGTTTTGTAACATCAAAAGTTCCCATTAGCGATTCTCTTAGAATCATCACCAAGTAGATCAATTGCGAAGTAGTTGAAGACGGAATGGAAGTTGCAATACTCCTTTCTACTCCTTCTAAACGTTATGAATTTTTTAGGGAATGCATGACTCAGGCCAAGCAGCCAAATGGAACAATAAATTGGCGACGCTTAGAGAGAGTAATTTGGAAGTTTAATGTCCAAAGAACTATATCTAGTGAAGCTGAAAGTATTAGTGACGTTTCTTCTACTATAAAGTCCTCTAAACTAAATTCTCTTTATTTCCTAGGAAGCTTATAAAGAACGTCATCGAATCACAAGGGTTTCATCTTGATTGGTTCAGCAAAGAGGTGCGGGAGACATATTTAGACTTCAAGGAAGAGGATTCTCTTGAGAAATTTAGGAAAGGGAAATTCCTATCTTCTATTGGAAATGAAGATTGCCTATTTTTAGATCCATGCCAAGATGGAGGTAAAATATTCCCTTTTTCTAGGATAATTTTTCTACTACCATCACACTAAAGGGGTAGAAAAGGGGAACTGAGTTTCAATTAGTAATGAAAACCAAAGGGCGACCTAGGCAAAAATTAGGGTACAAAAAATAATAATAAAATACTCGTTAGGTTGAAAACCTGAAAGGGCGGCTTAGGTAAAAATTAGGGTAAAAAAAAATTAAATTAAATACTTGCTAGGTTGAAAACCTGAAAAAGCAATCTAGGCAAAAATTAGGGTACAAAAAAAATTAAATAAAATACTTGCTAGGTTGAAAACTTGAAAGAGCGATCTAGGCAAAAATTAGGGTACAAAAAAAATAAAATAAAATACTTGCTAGGTTGAAAACCTGAAAGGGCAACCTATGCAAAAATTATGGTACAAAAAAAAATCAATACCAGCTATGTTGACCCAGAAAAAAAATTAAGGTACAAAAAAAAATAATGAATACCCTCTAGGTTGAAAACCTGAAATGACAACCTAGACAAAAATTAGGGTAGAAAAAATATAATAAATACCCACTGGTTGAAAACCTGAAAGGGAAACCTAGGAGAAGAAGAAAAACAACAACAAAAACAAAGAATATATATACTCAAAAGGACAGGATCAACAATATGGATCGGACTATGGCACGAGAAGTTAATACAGTTTACCTTTGAATTACTAGTAACTAAGTCGTATCTTCCACCTATTTCTTTTGTTTTATCTTATGTATATTCTTTTTTACGACGAATATTGAACCTCAATATGTTGATCTATACTTTTATCATCTTTATAATTTAACCTTATTTTCCGAATGCATCTTATGATTATCATGTACTGCAAAGTAAAACATATACCATACCTCGATATAATGAATTGTGATAAAGTCAGATATAGCAGAGGTTGTTTAGGGTACAAGGCAGACGACAACATGAGATCCATGTTAAGATCATAACATTAATTCTTCAAAAAAAAAAGAAAAAAAGGAAAAAAAAGAAGAGGACAAAAGAGAGATCAAAGATATCAAGTTCCAGAAAAATGTATAAGTGCCCTTCTCATCCATGATTTGAATGATTATGTCCAATAAAAATAATAATAAAAACCAAAATATTAATTCATTCATTCATGACATTTCATAAATTTAAAGCTGAGAAAATGACTCACACTTGAAGCCAAGAAAACGACTCGCACCCCAAGTCGAGAGAACGACTCGCACCCGAAGCCGTGAAAACAACCCGCATGTTGAGTCGAGAAAATGACTCACACAAGAAGCCGAGAAAGTAACCCGCATGTAGAAGCAGGGAAAACTACTTGCACCCGAAGCCGAGAAAATGACCTGCATCTTGAAGCCGGGAAAGCGACTTGTATCCAAAGTTGAGAAAACGACCCACATCTTGAATCCAGAGTAAACAACCCGCATCTTGGAGCCGGGAAAACCACTCGCACTCTAAGCTGAGAAAATGACTAGTATCTTGAAGCTGGGAAAAAGACTTGCACTCTTCTACAAAAATTCTTTTTGGACAAAATAAGAGTTGTCATCTTTACTTAACTCTTACTTTGATTCTCAAGTAAATTCTAAGTAAAGAGGAGCAGCTATTGACACATAATTTTGTCTTCTTTGTTTTAGACATTTATAAAATAATGATAATAATAATAAATATATGAAAAATGAGAAAAATATAATAAATAAAAATAAATAATTAGGCTATAAACTTTAGACATTCATGGGTGTTTCTGGTTCTTGTTTGCCTCTGATTCATGTTAAGACGTTTCACTCTTTTCTAAAACATAAAAAATAAGTACATAATGGAATATAAAGAAATCGAAAAGAAATGGATTGATGTTAATAAAAATCAATATAACAGAGATCAATTAGATGAAAAGAAACTGAAAAGAAATCGAAAAGAAATTGATGAATAGTAATAAAAATGGTAATCAATTGACAATTATTCCATTGTCTTTTATAATCTCCACCCAAAAAGTCTATAAATAATCGACACCAATAGTAGTTGGAAAAAGGCACGATTGAGTACAAAAAAAGAGAAAGAATAATAGGCAAAAAAATAGGGAGGAGCAGAGAATTTGAACTTGGTAAAACCAATCCAGCAAAACCTATTCAGCAGTAAGGTATCGATTTTCTTATCCTTATCTAATTTTCTTCTTTTAAGTTTCTTTGTATTGCGTTCTTTAAAAAAATATAACTTAGTTTTGTTTTTGTCGTTTCTGCAAAAATAAACTCATATGTTAAGCTTTTATTTCCTTAAGTTGTTTGTTCGTAAAATTATTTTGCAATACATGCTAAAAACACTATAAATAATTGATGCTTATAAGCCAATCACCAAGTAAAACAAACTTTACCCCATTATAACATAACACAAAACTCATCATGGTATATCAAATAACTCAGAAAACCATAACAACATAGTAGATCAATAAGTGGTTTTTTTCTTATGATTAGAATTAATAGTCGTTCTCGCCAGATTGAAATTCGTCCTTGCTCGCCGCACCGCATCACTCACCCCCAACAAATTCTTTAACATGAGCAAATTCTTTTAATGTGCTGCATATTTTGTTTTGTCGTCACGTCCATTTGTTTCATTCACATACTGTCGCATTACTGTTGTTCTCTAACAAGAACTAATTTTTCTTAACTTTAAAACCAAATACAAAATAAAAAGATACAATTCGTGAACAGAAATCTCACTTTTTTTTTTCGTCATTACGATTATTATTACTTTTTTTATACACCTATAACAATAATTATAATAATAAAATAATAAAAAACAAACAATAATAAAATCGGATAACACATAAATATTTTCTATTCAAGAACTACGTGTGTTTTGATTTCCCTATTGCACTTGGGGATATATAGGAGCAAGGTTTCCTCTTGTCAAACCAAATTAATAAAAATATATTTTTCCTTCTTTTATTAATGTAAATAACTAATTTTCCTTTTTTTTAATCTTTTAGGGGATAAAATAAATAATCTGTATACAATTAATTATATGGTAACCGTTTTAACAGACGATGTAGGGTAATATTACTTCCTCATTCGTAATCGACTTCCGAATCCATTTTTTTTTGTTCAAGAACTTTATTTTAGGTTTTATCTAATTTTCCCTTTTAAAAAAATAAAATTGGTGGTAACTCCTTTTTCGCAGACAAACCAGACGCGACACCAACAAGTGGAGACCAAAGGTTATAAAAATTCAAGAGGCAAAAGATCTAAAAAAATTGCCTCTAGAAAACTTGATGAGTTCACTCAGATCCCATCAGATTGAACTGATTGAAGATGAGCCCAAGAAGAGATCCAAATCCTTGGCTCTCAAGTCCCAAAGAAATAAGGTTAACTCTAAGGCCTGCAAGCTACTAAAGACTCTAAAGAAAGCAAATCAGACGATTAGATTGAAGACTTAGTTGATGAAGGTTATGATGTTGTATTCGATCAAAAGTCATGTAACGCAATAAGTCAAACAGACGGATCCATACTATTTACTAGCCAAAGGAAAAACAATATATACAAAATAAACTTATCCGATTTGGATAAACAAGAAGTAAAGTGTCTTATGTTAGTGAATGAAGAACAAATGAACTGGCACAAAAGATTAGGACATGCCAATTTGAAAGACTTGAATAAGTCAAAGGCTTTCCAAATCATAATACGAACCAAATATTCTTTGTAACGCATGTCAAAAATGGAAACAAACAAAATCATTTTTTTCCACTTCTAGACCACTTGAACTTTTACATCTTGATTTATTTGGCCCTATAATGACTGCCTTTGTCACTGGTTAAAAGTATGGACCCATTATAGTTGATGATTATTCTAGATGGACATGGGTAAAGTTCCTTAAACACAAGGATGAGTCACATAAAGTTTTCACTACTTTTTGAAAATAATTGCAAAATGAAAAAGGCTTTTGTATTGCACAATTTGTAGTGATCATGGGGGTGAATTTGAGAACAAGGTTTTCAAAAACTTTTATGAAAGAAATGGAATTTCAAATAACTTTTCATCTTCTAGAACACATCAAAAAATAGTGTTGTAGAAAGAAAAAATATACCTCTTCAGGAAATGGCACACACCATGATTCACGAAATGAATGTTGTCAAACACTTTTGGACATAAGTAGTGAACACTGCATGTTATATTTAGAATAGAATCAATATCATACCTATTCTTAATAAGACTCCTTATGAATTGTGGAAAGGAATAAAGCCCAAACTTCCATACTTTCATTAATTTTTTTGCATATGCTATATTGAAATCGAACATTCATCAAACCTTTAGGAACAATTTCAAATAAGTAATTGTTCAAATAAGTAAATAAGTAAAGAATAGAAAAGAATGAAGCTCAAACTAATTTTTTCCGAAAAGCTTCAAGAACATGAAATCGAACTTGGAAAACTAGAAAAGAATGAAATTCAAGAAAAGAAGCTAAAGAGCATTTCCTTAAAAGCGGAGTCAAGAGATCAAATCAATTATGAGAATTCAGATGAAGATGAGAACATCACCTTTCTAGTAAAGAAATTTGGTAAGTTGCTTCAAAACAATAAAAATTTCCAGAAAAAGAAAACTTTCAGGATAGAGGATTTTTCCACCCCAAGTCAAAACTTCACATGAAGAAAGAATTCAAAAAGGCCTATATAGAATGGGAGGACCATGAAGTCATTTCATCCTCAGATTCGGAAAGTAACGAAAGTGCAAATGTTGCCTTAATGGCTTCACATCAATCCGACGAAGAAGAAGAGGCTAGTAACAAGATTCTTTTTATAATGATGATGCTCAAAATGCAATAGAAGAATTACTTACGGAATGTAAAATTCTGTGCAAAACAGTGTCAACACAAAAGAAACAAATTTCATCTTTTAATGAGAAAATTGACACTATGGAAAAAGACTTTGAAAAATTAAAACATAATTCTACATGCAATAAGTGTGATTCTCTTTCTTTTAGAATTGTCCAACTAAATAGAGTCATTGAAATATATGAAAAGGGACAAGTTGGATCGGAAAATGTTCTTACAATGCAAAGATATTATAATGACAAGAGTGGTCTTGGTTATTCAAAATTTGACAAACCAAGTATTAATAAAACTATCTTTGTTAAGGCAAGTGACCAATCTAATAAAAAGAAAGTTATCGTTGTACAAAATGATCATCATTTTTCTAAAGAGAAATTTGTTCAAAAGAAATCTCTAATGCCTAAATTTAGAAGTAAATCTATTTCTACATGCTTTTACTATGGTCTAAATGGCCATACACCTAATGCTTGTCACTTTAGGAACTTTGGTGTTCCAAAAGGGCATTATGTGTGGGTCAAGAAAGGTACTAATCCTCAAGGACCCGAAGCACTTTGGGTACCTAAAAAATTATGATCTTGTTTTGTAGGAATGCATAAAAAGTACCTTTAATATATGGTACTTGAATAGTGGATGTTGAAAACATATGACCGGTGACAAAACAAAATTTTCAGCACTTACTCTTGAATCAAAAGACTATGTGATGTATGGAGATAACAACAAAGGAAAAATTTTGGGCATTGGAAAAATTGGTGCTGCTCCATCTCCTTCAGTTGAAGATGTACTATAACTTATTAGAATAAAACACAATCTTATTAGCATTAGCCAGCTTTGTGACAAGGGTAACAACATAACTTTCAACAAGGATGAATGCATTATCCGAAATGAGTTATCAAATGAAATTCAGTTTGTTGGTAAGCGTTTTAAAAATATTTTTATAATTAATCTTTATGATTTGTCTTTAAAAATGAAATGTCTAATGGTAAGTGACAACAATGATGCATGGCTATGGCATAAAAGATTTGCATATATCCATATGGATCATTTAAACAAGTTAGTCAAGCATGAACTTGTTGTAGGCTTACCAAAGATGAAATTTATTAAAGACAAATTATGTGATGCTTGTCAAAAGGGTAAGCAAACTAAGGTTTCCTTCAAACCCAAAAATATTGTATCAACTTCAAGACCACTTCAATTGTTACATATGGACTTGTATGGTCCATCAAGAAATAAAAGTCTTGGTGGAAATTCATATGGACTAGTAATTGTTGATGATTACTCAAGGTTCACTTGGACCTTATTTTTGGAAAATAAAGATAAAGCTTTTAAAGCATTTAAAAATCATGTCAAACTAGTCCAAAATGAACAAACAACCAAATTGTATCAATAAGAAATGATCATGGAGGAGAATTTCAAAATGCTTCTTTTGTAGAATTTTGTGAAGAAAATGGAATCTTCCATAAATTTTCTGCACCAAGAACACCTCAACAAAATGGAGTTGTTGAGAGAAAGAACAAATTATTGGTAGAACTTGCACGAACCATGCTAAGCGACTCAAGTCTACCAAAATACTTTTGGGCATATGCTGTAAGTACAGCTTGTTATGTATCCAACCGGGTAATGATTCAACCAATTCTAAAGAAGACTCCATATGAACTCTATAAAGGTAGAAAGCCAAACATCTCTCACTTTCACATATATGGATGTAAATGTTTCGTGCTAAATAATGGTAAGGAAAATATTAGTAAATTTGATGAGAAAGCCGATGAAGGTATTTTTATTGGTTAATCCTTATCAAGTAAAGCTTTTAGAATTTTCAATAAAAGAACTTTATTAGTCAAAGAATCTATGCATGTATCTTTTGATGAAACTAACCCCTCAAAAGAAGACAAAATTGTTTCTTGTGATGATGATGATGATTTTATAAGTGATGATATAAGCAAGGACAATCAAGTTGATCAATCAATTCAAAGGAATGAAATCAATATAGAACAGCAAGATCAACACAATGATCTCCCTAGAGAATGGAGAACCCATCGTGATCACCCCATTGATAACATTATAGGTGATATCAACAAAGGAGTTACTACAAGGCTAAATCCCAAAGATGCTTGTTTGAATATGGAATTTGTCTCTTAGATAGAACCTTCTAAAGTAGGTGGAGCCCTTAAGGACGATCAATGGATACTTGCCATGCAAGAAGAACTAAACCAGTTTGAAAGAAACAAGGTTTGGGAACTTGTTCCAAATCCTGGTGATAAACACATCATTGGTACTAAATGGGTGTTTAAGAATAAACTAGATGAAAATGGCATAGTTGTTCGAAACAAGGCAAGGTTGATTGCTCAAGGATACATCCAAGAAAAAGGGATCGACTTTGATGAAACATTTGCTCCGGTAGCAAGGTTAGAAGCAATCCATTTATTACTTGCTTATGTTTGCTCTATGAATTTTGAATTGTTTCAGATGGATGTCAAAAGTGTTTTCCTAAATGGTTACATCAATAAGGAAGTCTATGTCAAACAACCACCCGGCTTTGAAGGCTTCAAGAATTCTTCACTTGTATTCAAATTAAAGAAAGCTCTTTATGGTTTGAAACATGCTCCAAGAGCTTGGTATGATAGGCTAAGTAACTTTCTATGTGAAAGAGGATTTGAAAAGGGTAAGGTAGATACAACTTTGTTCATTAAAAGGATTAATGATCAAGCTTTACTTGTTCAAATCTACGTTGACGATATCATATTTGGATCAACCAATAACGAATTATGTGAAGAATTCTCCTTGATGATGCAAGGAGAATTTGAAATGTCCATGTTCGGTAAGTTAAATTATTTCCTTAGACTTCAAATCAAGCAACTCAAGAATGGCATTTTCATCAATCAAGCAAAGTATTGTAAGGATCTGTTAAAAAGATTTGAGATGGAAAATAGTAAAGAAAGTGCAACTCCTATGGGCTCCGAAACCTATGTCGATAAAGATGAATCCAATAAATCAATAGATATATCAAAGTATCGAGGTATGATTGGTTCTCTTTTATATCTAATAGCCAGTAGGCCATATATTATGTTTAGTGTCTGTTTATGTGCAAGGTTTCAGGCAGATCCTAAGGAATCACATCTTGCAGCAGTAAAGCGAATAATGAAATATTTGAAAGGATCAACCAATGTTGGTTTATGGTATCCAAAAGGTAGTATATGCAAACTTGTTGGTTATTCTGATTATGGCTATGCAGGATGTAAAAAAGATCGAAAAAGCACAAGTGGCACTTGTCATATCTTAGGTAATGCATTAGTGTCATGGTCCTGTAAAAAACAAGCATGTGTGGCTCTAAGCACTGCTGAAGTAGAATACATAGCAGCAGGCAGTTGCTGTGCATAGATTCTATGGCTCAAGCAGCAATTATGTGACTATGGACTTGATCTCGGATGCATTTCTCTAAGGTGTGACAATACCAGTGCTATAAATATCAGAAAGAACCCAGTCATGCATTCTCGGACAAAACATATTGATATACGTCATCACTTTCTACGCGATCATGTTCTCAAAGGCAATGTTGAAGTGACATTTGTGGATTCACATAATCAACTAGCAGATATCTTCACAAAGCCTTTGCTTAAAGATTCATTCTATAAGATTCAAAGAGAACTTGGGATTCTAAATGAAAATGATCTTTAAAATACAACGTACTGATGCTTTGTAAGTCATTCCATTTAAATTCTTAAATCTTCATCCTCACTTGATGTTATGATAAACTGAATCTTTCATGTATGTATAAGTGTTTTCTTTACATGATTATGTCCATTAAATATTGCTTTTTAGTAAAAATTTGATTTTAAAAATAAAAATTTTCTTCTCATAGCCGAATACACTTAGCTTGTATTCGAATACATGTTTCCAAAAAATTATGTATTCGATTACAAGCAAAGCGTAGCCGAATACATATTTGAATTTTTCTGCATATAAATACAATTTTGGCAAATTTAGGGTTTTTCACTATTTTCAGTAGCCGAATACAGAAATCTCATCCCCTTCCATTTCTCCAAAATCTCATCGAAACTTACATACAGACATTACCAAATCCTTAACCCATCATCAATTGCATCTAAGTTGCATAAAAATCAAAATCAAAACCCCAAATCTCCAAATTTTTCCCAAAAACTGAAAAACTCCATCTTCTTCAAGCTTTTCCATGGATGCACGAAAAAGACGAACATGAACCAAGCATGCTGCAGTGGGTCCTTCAAAGAGGAGGGCTAAAATGATAATGTGGCAGACCTCTCCAGATTACTTCATACACCTAAAGAAATTGACCGGTTCTGAACCTTCTACTCGGATAAGAAGTTAATCACTCCAAAATATGGTACACTTACATCCTTTTCAACCTTTAAATTTCTTGAGTTACTTAAGGCACAATTTTTGGAACCCTTCATAAGTTATAATGGTCCAATCTATGTTGACTTAGTTAAGGTATTTTACTACAACATTAAGAAAGAAGGCTTAAAATTGATATCACAAGTAAAAGGAAAATACATTGAATTAGATACTCAAACCATTGGAGAGACTCTACAGTTACCATATGAGGGTCAAAAACTTAGGCCTGGAAATCTACGGGAATTGGAAAATGTTACTAAGTATGATGCCTATGTTTCATTGTGATGTTTTGATAAAAATACCATGGAAAGGAAACAGGCACAGGCTGGTTCTGAGTTTTCTAGGTAGCGGTATGGTGTTGGGAATTTGACTGTTGAAAACAGGTTGTTACATTACTTCCTAATTTACATTCTGGTCTCTAAAATAGGCAACTACTCACAAATAATAAAATTTGAGCTTCAGATTATGTTCTTTATGCTAGAAGGGATTGATCTAAATTGGTCCTACTTTGTCTAATCTATTATGTTTGCTGCCAAAGATACCATAGGTTTACCATATGCAAAAGAGATCATAAGGATTTTGGATCACTTTAAGGTGGATTTTTCAGGAGAAGTAATGTATACTCCCTCCAAAGACAATGTGTTGTACTTAAATGTGTTACCAAGTATGAATGTTGTGTGGAGCGAGCCACTTCAAATGTATGTTCATAAAGGCATTCTTGGACAATCGTCGACGGTTGCTCAGGATGAAGTTGAAGCAGAAGAAATAGCGTCGGATGATGATAACGTCTCAAATCGTATGTTTATGGACAAACTCAACTCCATTCAAACCTTCATCACTGAACAATTTCAAACTATGAACACCTCCATTAGCAACCGCTTCCAAAACATTGAGACAACCATTTCCCAGAACAAGGAGTTTATGATAAATGAACTAAATTCCTATCTCTCAAAATTGACCAAATTCACAACTCAACGGATGATCCAATGTTGTCTGGCTGTCGTAGTTTATTTTAATTTGCTGTAGTTTATTTTATATTGTTTTGTTTCAAACTTTATGCATGTGGCTTGTAATATTAGCTTATGTGACTTAGACATCATTTTCTTAATTTATGCTTTATTCTCCTGTTATCTTGTGTGATTTTTGTTCGTTCCTATACTTTGGATACTTGTATATTTGAATTTCTGTCTGTTATATTTTTTCCTTTTTGATCATGTCAAAAAGGGGAGAAAATTGGTGTATATGCTATTGTTGTTAAAATTTTTAGGTTTTCAAAACATTCAACACATGATGGCATGAACTCAAATCCAAAGGGGGAGTAATCATGAATTAAGGGGGAGAAATCAAAATTATTTGAAATTTCAACAACAAGGTTTTGTCATCATCAAAAAAAGGGGGGGAGAATGTAA
Source organism: Cicer cuneatum (assembly GCA_037974295.1). Classification (NCBI taxonomy): domain Eukaryota; kingdom Viridiplantae; phylum Streptophyta; class Magnoliopsida; order Fabales; family Fabaceae; genus Cicer; species Cicer cuneatum. The sequence goes on from JBBPBO010000005.1 coordinate 62,116,251, forward strand.
ATATGCAAAGATACTTATGTTTTTGATGAAGACAAAGACCAAGACAAGTGATCAAGATGAAGTCAACAATAAAAGTCGACTAGTGTCAAAATGCTAAGAAGTCTTAGAGTGTAAAGTATATGATGCATTCTAATAATATGATATTTCAAATGCACATGAGAACCTTATATTTTTAGCATATGCATCAAAAGAGTTTTCAAAATGTCAAAATGCATGAACAATGTTTTAAAATTAAGTCTTTTACAAAAAGCTAAAGCTGTATTTGACTACATATATGTGTAGCCGAATACAGATGAACTCAGTAGCAAAAACTGTACATCTGTATTTGGCTACAACATGTCTTAGTCGAATACAAACTCAAATCAGTAGCTAAAATGGCCTTTTTGTATTCGACTACAGGATGTCGTAGCCAAATACAAATACCAAGTTAGTAGCTTTAGTAGCATTTTTGTATTCAACTACAAGGTGTCGTAGCTGAATACAAATCAAGTCAGTGGGAAAACTCACACATCGTTATTCGACTACAAGGACTCGTATACGAATACATAGTTGAAATTTTTGAAATAAACCTGAACGTTACAGAGGTGTATTCGACTACACATTGGCTGTAGCCGAATAGAACTGCGAATCAATGTGATTTTTTAGTTCATAATGATTCTAGATCATGGCATATATTCATTAAACCTTTAGGAACAATTGTCACTGATCTGAAGTGATGTCTTAGGAGTATAAATACCTCCTAAGCTCGAGTTTAACACTTAACAACTTTCACAAAAATTCAGAACTTTCTTTAAATCCATTAAAAGTCAAAATCTTCATATTTCAAGTGCATATTGTTTTACATTTTCATATCATTGAGAAAAGTTCTCTTGATGTACAATACTATTGGATTATTATCGTTATACAAATAAAGCATATCAACTGTATATTTACTTAAGTTATTGAAAAATCATTCAAGTCATTATTGAAGAAAGTAGTGTACTTTTCTTCAAGTGTTGTAAACTAAGATAGTGGTGTTCTATCTTAGGAAGATTGTTAGGAATTCATTACAGAAGTCTTAAAGTTAGACTTAAACTTATTCTAACATAGTGGAAAATCTCTTGTGGTGTGCAAGAGGACTGGATGTATTCTTGGTTATAAGGGGAACCGGGATAAACTCTTTGTGTTCTTTATTTTTCTACCATTTACACTTTACTGTACTTATCATAAAGCAGAAAAATAATCCACTAACTCTCTAAAAACCATAAAATTTCTAAACACCTAATTCACCCCACCCCCCTCTTAGGTGCGCCCCTAAATTTACAAAAACTATTTTTTTTGGGATACTCTGAAAGGACTAATGCTTATAGAGCATACAACAAAGAAAAACTGATTGTTGAAGAATCAATTCATGTCAAGTTTGATGACAAAAATCTTGACCCTAAGAAGTCAAAGCTAGATGTTGATTTTGCAAATCTACAAATATCAGTGGAACCAACAAAACCATCATTCAATGAATCAGAAGATATGCCTGATAACTCAAAAATAAGCAATAATGAACCTCCCACAAATTAAGTCCATCAAAAATTCAAACCTAGATGGAAATACAAATCTTCTCATCCAGACTCTTTGATCAAAGGAAATGGAAATGATCCTCAAAAAACCAAATCCTCTTTTAAAGAAACATCTATGTTTGGACTGTTGGAACCAAGTTCATTTTACATTTAGAGTTTTGATGTTAACTAAAGTATTTTATGAGAAAAATATATTTGACTTCGAAGAATATGAAAAAAGATATGGTCAAGAGTTGTAGAAGATTTGAAGAAGATTTAATTAAGATTTCAAGAAGATTTGATCAAAATTTGAAGAAGATTTGATCAAGATTTATCGACAACAAATTACGAACAGAATCAATCTAAAGAATTTACAATCTCAATCTAAAAAAATGGAACATAATCAATTTGAAGAATTCACAAACGCAATTTGAACAAAATACAATTCAGAATTAAACTAGGACCAAACTGAAGCCTAAATTTTAACTATAAATAGATACTCAAGGTTGAAGAAGAAAAGCATCAAAAAGCAGAAAAGAGTAGCCTTAGAGTTCAAAGAGAGAAATACTCATTTCATGTTAGAAATATTTTTTAAGTGTTCTTTTCTTAGAGTGTGAGAGTTATTATTATTATCAGCTTTCCAAAAGCAATTACTCAAGTTCGAATCTCTTGTATCCAACACGATAGTGGTTTAGTTCCTTCTTCAATCTGGGGTTGTCAGGTTGTTAGGAGAAGACTTGGCTTGTGGGGTCAAGGTGGTGTTGTTTTCCTCAAAAGTCTGGGGTTGTCAGGCTGTTTGGGAATACTAGCTTGGAGGGTCAGGTGCTTTGTTATTCAAGTATTTCAATTAGTGGATTAAAGCTTTTTGAATGAGGGGACTGAATGTATCCAAGTTAGTGGTCAACCAGCATAAATCTATGTGTGAAATTAATTATGCTTTCATTGCTTGCTGCCTTTGAATCTATTTGCTTCTACTCCAAGTAAGTAACCAAAACCCAAACTAGTTTTTAATTTATTTATAAATTATCAAAAAGTTATCAACTTTGGCAAACACAATTCAACTCCTTTCTCGTATTTGCACCTTCAATTGGCTTCAGAGCTCGGTCTCAAGACTGAGAACTTTATAGTGTTTGAGAAAAGTTCCAAGGATTCAATATGTCTGGATTCAGTGAAGAAGCTGCCAGAGGAAACATCAACAGACTACCTCTGTTTGATGGAGAACATTTTGAGTATTGGAAAGACAGGTTGAGAAGTTTCTAGATTTCACAAGATCCTGAACTTTGGGACTTTGTGGAAGATGGTTATATTGCTCAGAAGAATACTGATGGTATTGAAATTGCAAGAAAGGAGATGAATGTTGATCAGAAGAAGATGTACAAGATGCATCATAAGTCCAGGACATTCATGATAAATGCAATCACTTTCAAGGAATTTGACAAGTGCACCAACAAGGAGATATCAAAGAGTATTTTTGATAGTCTGATTCTGAACTATGAAGGAAGGAAGCAAGTTCAAGAAGCAAAGGCCAAATTCCTAGTCAAAAAGTATGAGTTGTTCAAGATGGAAGAAGATGAAGACATTGAAACAATGTTTTCTAGATTCCAAACCCTGTTCTCAAGATTAAAGGTACTTGAGAAGAGTTATACTACTGCTGATCGAGCAAAGGATCTGAATACTCTAAAGCTGGAAGAATTAATCAGCTCTCTCATATCACATAAAATTGAGCGTGAAGAAATGAGCCCAAGAAGAAGAACAAAACTCTAGCCTTGAAATCCAAGCAGAAGAAGGTTCTAAAAGCAACATTAGAATTAGAAGATAGTGATTCAGATGATCAGAATCTGAACTCAAAGGAAGAGGATATTGCTTTCATATCCAGAAAGGTTCGAAAGATGTGGCATAATAGAAAGAAGAAATTTCCCCAAAGATATTCCAAGCAATCTAACAGAGGAAATGATGATATATATGACAAGAAAAGCATCATCTGCTATGGATGCAATGAACCTGGACATATCAAGTCAGAATGTACAAATATGGAGGAAGGGAAACACCAAAAGATAGATTCCAGACCCAAGAAGAAGAGCCTGATGGCTACATGGGATGCTTCTAATGAATCCTCTAACGATGAACAAACAAATTTGGCTATATTGGCTCATACCAACTCTGCCTCTGGATCTAACACAGATTCTGACTCTGGAAGTGAATCAACAAATGAAGAAATTGAGGTATTTTCTGAATTTACTCGATCTCACTTAATTACGGCTAGAAATGATTTTTTAAATAATAATCACAAATTCTCTTTAAAACTGAAAACACTTAAGAAAGAAAATACAAATCTAATTGAAAAAGTTAACATTTTAAAGAATCAAAGTGCAGAATTTAAAACAAAAAATGCAACTCTTAAAACTAATATTACTGAACTTAAGACAAATAATGCAACTCTGAAAACTGATATTACTGAACTTAAAACAGAGAATGCAAATTTGAAAACTTATATTGCAGAACTTAAGGCAGAAAATCTAACTCTAAAAAGTAATTATAGTTCAACGTCAATTGAAAATGCCATATGTAACTCTGATATGCATGAACAAGTATTTGAAAACAAGTTATTTGAAAGTTTTTGTGATGAGAATGGAATCTCTCACAACTTCTCCTCTCCTAGAACACCCCAAAAAATGGAGTTGTAGAAAGAAAGAATAGATCACTCAAAGAAATGGCCAGAACCATGTTAAATGATATGAATGTTGCAAAACACTTTTGGGCTGAAGCAATTAATACTGCATGTTATATTCAATATAGAGTCTATATTAGATCTATATTGAATAAAACACCATATGAATTGTGGAAAGGTAAAAAGCCTAACATCTCTTATTTTAAACAATTTGGTTGTGAAGGTGCAAACACAGAATGGGGGGTTGAATTGTGTTTGACTTAACTTGAATACTTTTCCTGTTTTAATACTTTCAAAACAAAACTTGATGTATAATTAAAACAGAGTTAGCAGCGGATAAAAATAAAAATAAAAACTCACAGATTTTATACTGGTTCACCGTTAACGAGGCTACGTCCAGTCCCTTCGCCTTGAAGGATTTCACTAATTCAACCTTGAATTACAACCTTGCTACTGACCCTCCAAGTCAGTCTTCTCAAATAGTCTAACAATCCTAGACTTCTTTGAGGAAAAACAACTCCTGTTCTTCATCCAATCTGACACCCCAGATTGTAGAATAATTCACAACACTATGAATCTAATTGTTAAGTACCTTGCTACCCTTTCTGAATCCCTCAGTTTGTAGACTCTACTTCAACAACTTAGATACAACCCTATCTAATTGCCAAGTAACCTGCTACCTCTACTGACTCCCTAAGATTGTAGACTCTACTTCAACAAATTAGATTTGCCACAGTGGAAAGAAAATAACCGAGTACTTGCTTCTTGAAAGCTGAAACTCACAATTGACTTATATGAAAATTTGAGAGGGGTTGCTTTGGAAGTGTATGACTCTTTTGTGATTTTTGATGCTTGAGTATTCTGCCTTGAGCCTCCTTTTATAGATGCAGATTTGGGCCTCTTCCAAGCTTAATTTCGAGCTGAATCTTGCTGGATTCTCTTGCAAAAATAACTTGACCAATTGGGCTTTATTTAAATAAAAAACATATCTTTTTAAGCCTTAGATTTCTTTCATAAATTAACTGGCCAATCAAATCCTTTTATTGCTTCCCGCCATAGCTTCTGACTTCCATGCTACTCCACTTTAATTTATAACAAATCTTTTATAATACTTTGATAAAAATAACATAAGATCTTCACCTTTAATCCCCATGATCAAATCTGCACCATTGGATCTTCACGCGATAGTCCACATCTGGACCAGCCTATTTGATATGCTGTGATCCTCTGATTTCGGCCATTCCTGGACCACACATCCTAACCCTCTGATCTTCTGATTTCGGCCTTCCCTGGATGCGCACCTGATATGCTTAAATCCTCTGAATTCGGCCTTTGCTGGACTGCATAGTCTGTCCCTCTGATGCGGTTGATTGCTCCCAAGAATTGCATTCGACCTAGTGGTGATGCCAGAAGGATATCTAGTCAAACTAGTGGATCTCAAGCCATTCCCTTTGTGGTTGAAGACTCTTATGCTCCCATCTTTGAAGAAGATAATAAAGAAGTAGTTTTGGAGTATCTGGACATGTATCAATCTAACCAAGAGATGGCTCCAATTTGCCTCCCTCTGCCTAAAGCTGCTCAACTTTTTCAAGAAGAAGAGGAAAAGTTTGCCAAGACGCTGAATATAGAAGGGGATCAGGAAGAAGAAACATGTGCCAATGAAGATGTAGAAAACCTCATTTTGAGGAAGAAACATAAGGTAACACCAAACTCTAAGCAAACTACTTCTTTTGCTATTTTTGATAATATGAGTAGTAACGAACAACCTAAACCAGAACCTCTCATACCCTCTACCCAACATAAGAACTTAGTTGGCCCTTCCTCTCGTTTGTTACCAACTAGATAAGGGACAACATAAATCATGGAATGCAGTTGGCCTCCCATAAATCTACAGTTTTTAGACAAACAGCTGAGATCTTCTATCTATGGATCTTGCAACTTCAGAAAGCCTAGACCAATCGGTCTAGAAAGCTACTATCAGCAAAGTTAGAAGGTTCATCAAGGGATGATCTATCTCCCTCTAGAGGACATACGAACATAGTTGGCCCTTCCTTTCATTTGTCACCAACTAGATAAGGGCCAACATGAATCATGGAATGCAATTGGCCGCCCATAAATATGCAGCTTTCAGACAGATAGCTGAGATATTCTATCTATGGATCTTGCAACTTCAGAAAGTCTAGAGCAATTGGTCTAGAAAGCTACTAAAAGCAAAGTCAGAAGGTTCGTCAAGGGACGACCTATCTGAAAGGGGGGTTGAATTGTGTTTGCCAAACTTTGAATCTTTTTGTTGTTTTATTGAATGTTGATGTGATTTACTTGATGAATAACTAATCAGACTTAGCAGCGGAAAATAATAGCATAAGAACACACCAATTTATCCTGGTTCACCATTAACTTGGCTACATCCAGTCCCTTCATCCTGAAGGCTTCAATCCACTAATTCAAATCTTTGAATTACAGCACCTGACCCTCCAAGTCAGTGTTCTCAAACAGCCTGACAACCCCAGACTTTTGAGGAATGAAAACATCACCTTGACTCTACAAGTCAAGTCTTCTCCTACCAATTTGACAACCCGAGATTCAAGAAGGAATCTACACCCCTATCGGGTTTGATTACAAAGGTTGGAACTCTGCAAAGTTGCTTCTGGAAAGCTGATTGCTGCACTGAATTTCTGTCTCGAAAACACTTAGAAAATATTGCTTTTGCATCATGATTAAACTCTAGACCATATGATCTTCTGATCTCGGCCAACTCTGGACCATGTAATCTGATATGTACCAATTATGTGATCCTCTGATCTCGACCAACACTGGACCATGTGATCTAATTTGTACCATTCTGTGATCCTCTGATCTGAACCATTGATCTTTTAATCTGGACATTTATCCTCTGATCTGGACCAAGTCTAGACTAAGTTTGGATTAAATCTGGATTGAGTCTAAATTAAATCTTGACTAAGATTGTTCTTGCCATTTCTTGAAGTGTTCTATTTTTTCGTTCAACAACTCCATTCTGTTGTGGAGTTCTTGCACGAGATAGATTGTGAGAAATGCCAAGTTCATCAAAGAAGTTTTTGAAAGAGGCATTTATGAAATCTCCTCCATGATCACTTCTTACAGAAATGATGCTGGATTCTTTTTCATTATGTACCTTTTTGCAAAATGTTTTAAATTCATCAAATGCATCATCCTTATTTTTTAAAAACAATACCCAAGTGTATCTAAAGAAATCATCAACAATAACAAAACCATATTTCACTCCTCCTAGAGTTGTTGTTTTGATTGGCCCAAAAAGATCTATGTGAAGTAATTCAAGAGTTCTGTTTGTAGTTATAAAATCTTTTGAATGAAAATTACTCTTGACTTGCTTTCCCTTTGCACAAGCTTCACAAATTCTATTTTTGTCAAAATTCAGTTTGGGCAATCCTCTAACAAGATCCAGTTTAGAGATTTTTGAAATTGTTTTCATACTTATATGTCCAGCTCTTTTATGCCATATCCATTTATCTTTATCGATTGACATAAAACAGGATTCATCTGGTAATTCATCAAGATATAGGACATATAGATTTTTCTTTCTATTTCCAGAAAATAACACTTCTCAAGAATCTGTTTTTCTTACTTCACATACTCTTGGTTTGAAAATAACTTCAAAACCATTGTCACATAACTGACTTATACTTAGAAGATTATGTTTCAAACCTTCAACGTATTGAACATCAGTTATTTGAGCAGAGTTTGCCTTACCAATAGTTCCTTTACCTTTGATCTGAGCTTGATTGTTGTTGCCAAAAGTAACTGATCCTCCATCCTTTTTAATGAAGGACATCACACAGTTTTTATCACCTGTCATGTGTCTTGAACAGCCACTGTCCAAGAACCAAGGCTTTCTCTTGGCACTTTGAAATCCAGCCTGCATAAGAGTTTACATTCACTTTAGGTACCCACTTTGTCTTGGGTCCTTGAGAGTTAGTCTTAATAATTTCTTTCTTTTTAAAATAACATGTTGATTCTTGATGACCAAATTTGAGACAATATGAGCATTTAACTATTGGTCTTGGTATTGATTTTGAATTCTGAGTTTTGGAAGGTTTGAATCTTGATTTTGTAAAGGTTCTAGATCGTTCTCCTTTTTTCAAACTTTCTAGAGAAAGTTCAGTTTTTATTTTGGAACTTTCTCCGTTTTGAGAACAGTCTGGAGAACGTTCTCCCTTTTGCAGTTTTTTCAAAATTTGTTCTCTATTTGCATACCTTTCTTTTCTTTTAAACATCCTTTTGCTCTTAATCTTTTCATCCCGTTTTTGAAGTAGCAAGCAAATTCCAAATGTCCAATTTTTTTACAGTATGAACATTTGGTTTTACATTTTTCAATCTTGCTTTCCAGAATAAAAAAGTTTTCATACATTTTGGAGCTTTATCAAATATTCCTATTTGTGATCCCATGATTTTTTGAAAGGTTTCAGTAGCTTTAATAAAATTTAGCAAATCAGTTTTCAAATTTTCATTTTCAGATTTAAGGTGAACGTTCTCCATTTTAGCTGCAGAACATTCTTGACCTTTCTGAGTTTCACAACTTTGCTGTTTTGATCCTCTCAGTTCTTGAATGGTATTCTTGAGAATATCAATCATAGCATCAGCCTTTTCTTTTTCTTCTTTTTCTTTTAAAGAACTACATTTTTGTATAAGAATGTTTGAATCATTTAGCAAGTTGTCAAATTCTTTTCCCATTAATTCACACAAAGAACAGGATTCAGAATTAGTTACCTCGTTTTCTTCTGTATCTGCCATCAAGCATATGTTGGCTTCTTCTCCTTCTTCTGTGTCTGATTCTTCTGAGTCATCCCATGTGGCCAACATTGATTTCTTTTTAAATGGAAATCGTTTTGGTGTTTTCTTATTCAAGGGACATTCAGCTTTGTAATGTCCTAATTTATTACAACTAAAACATGTAATCTGGCTTTTATCTGTTTCTGTTTTGGGATTTTTATTTGGAAATCCCTTCTTGATTAGATCTCTCCTTCTCATCATTCTTTGTATTTTTCTGGTGAGAAGAACAATTTCTTCATCAGCATCTTCTTGTCCAGTTTCTTCTGGTTCTTCATCAGTTTGTAATATGATGCTCTCCTGAGATGCCTTCAGAGCCACTGTTTTGTCTTTCTTGGCAGGTTTATCTTCTTGTAGCAGTATTTCATGTGCTCTTAAGGTTCCTATCAGTTCTTCCAGGGGAAGTGTTTCAAGATTCTTGGCTTGGCTTATAGTTGTTACCATTAGTCTCCATACAACTGGAAGACACCTTATGATCTTTCTTACCCTGTCTTGTATTGAATAGGCTTTGCTAAGGGAACGCATTTCATTCACTATTTTTGTGAATCTTGCATAAATCTCATCAATGGTTTCTCCTTCTTGCATCTCAAATAATTCAAATTTTCTTACACCAATGTCTATTCTTGTTTCTTTGACATGGCTTGTGCCTTCATGGTGAGTTTGCAATGTGTCCCATACTTCTTTAGCAGTTTCACATTCATCTACTCTTTCACTTTCTTCCCTGCTCAAAGCACACGATAAGAATAAATGAGCTTTAGAATTTAGGAGTACCTTAGCTTTATCATCATGAGTCCAGTCAGCTTCTTTCTTTTCTACTGAAGTTGAATCTTCTTGATTTATTCTTGGAATATGATTTCCATTTATTATGATGTTCCACATGCCTGTGTCCTGTGATTTGAGAAACAATTGCATTTTGCTTTTCCAAAAGTAGTAATCAGTACTATCAAAGAATGGTGGTCTGTTTGAGGATCCTCCTTCAACAATGTATTTTGCTTTTGACATTTTTCTGGATCTTTTTCTCTAACACATGTTAGGTGTTCTTTTTAGAGACCTTGCTCTGATGCCAATTGAAGTAGAAAAATTGATTTACAAGGAAGGGGGGTTTGAATTGTAAATCTCCCTTTTTAAAATTTCCTGAAAAACTTCATATTTGAACTCAAGAAAGTTCTTGGTTAAGAAAGCAGAAAAACGGAGAACGTTCTTGGTTTATCAGAAAAACGAAGAACGTTCAGATTAGTTTGTAAAACAGAAAACAGTTTTGTATTTTTAATCTTGAAAAGCAATCAAACTGAATAAAGAGATAAAGGATAAGAAATACCACACACAGATGTATCCTGGTTCACCCAACTTGGGCTACGTCCAATCCTCACAATTGTGATATTTTCCACTAAGTGTTTAAAACAAGAACCTTCTTGGTTTTACAGCACCTAGCCTAGATCAACCTTGATCTTTGTTTACAGAACTTAATCTAATTCCACCCAGAAAGAGATTAATCAAATCACCTACCAACCTTGATAGGATTTCTTACAATCTACCCCAAACTATACTTAACTCTTATAGTTTGAGTTCTACAATAATGAAGAGATTGTTTTGTTAGAATCTGAGATGTCTCAACTCTTGTTTACATAGAACTCAGTATAAATGTATCAGAGTAAAACAAATTTAACCAAACTGATTCTTGTAAGTGATTTGGAGAATTTCAAGTATGTAAATGTGAATGATTTTGAGAGAATTGTTAGCACTTGAACTTATGCGTTTTCCTTGAGATGTGGCCTTCCTTTTATAGGCTTGAGAGCATTAAATGGAGGTCAATAGAGCTGTTGGTAGTGCCCTGGTCAGGCTTGACCAGAGGCATTATTTCTGAATAAAAATAATCCAACTTTTGACTATTTTTTTTTTCTGTTCAGACTGGGCTGTGTGTTGTGTTTTGGATCAAATTTTCTTGAGTAATTAATGATCCTTTAATGCTTCTGATAAGTGATAATATTGCTGGCTTGAACTGGAGCTTTGGATCAATTAAAACAGATTGAAAATGATTACAGAATGTTGTTGCAGAAAACTGTAGTGTAGTTGCTGGAGATTGATGATCAATCTGGAGCTTTAGCTTTTAGGTTTCCTGGAGATTGATAATCAATCTGGACTGATTTCTGAACATACTGGAAGCTGTCTTGATGCATTGTACATTTTCAAGATTGTTTATCAGTCTTGACAGCAGAACCGGAGAATGTTCATTTTCTGCTTGAGCAGCTTGATTCATGGCCTTTTTTCTTTGTGATTCGAATGGTTTCTTTTGATTGTAATTGATAACATATGTTCCTTGTCATGTACTCTTAATACTGATGTAAATTCCTGAGGCAATAACTTCAATTAAGTGATGGAGAAAGATTGGTCTTTATGCTGTCACGGCCTAGCAAACATTCTCCATTTTCCAGAATATGTCAAGAATGTTCTCTGCCTTTGTTTATGTTGTTTTCTTTGATTCTTTTGAAACCTATCTTTGAATTAACACACCCAAAAGCACAGGTTAAATTAACAATACATTTAGAATCACAATTAACAATATTTTAATTAACCTTTGTTTATTTTCATCAAAACTTTAAAAATGAGAGTTTGTCTTAACAACCTGGACCAGACCAGAAGGAAGCCTGCCAGAGGGAGACTTGATCCATACCAAAAGGAATCATTAGTCAGACTTAGTCGAGAAGTTATTCTGACCAGAAGATGGTCTGACAGTGAAATGATAAACAGTCCAGACTTGATCCAGACATAATCAGAGGATAAATTAATGGGTCCAGAATAAGAGATTCAATCCAGATTTGACCCAGACCAAAAGATAGCATGGTTCAGGGTATGAAAGTAAGTCCAAACCAGAAGAAATGATGTCCAGATTTGATCTAGACCTGATCCAAATCAGAAGGTAAAATGTCCAGACTGATATATCATTTGTCCAGATTTAATTTTAGTTCAATTCAGACCCAGTTCAGAATTGGTCCAGATCAAAGGGAAAAGGTTCAGATAAATGGTCCAGATTTAAGAATATGGCCCAATATTGGCCGAGATCAGAAGATCAGACCATGGCCCAGTGTTGGCCAAAATCAGAAGGTCAGAATGTATTGTCCATCATTGGCCGAGATTAGAGGATCACAGCAGATTAGTTTGCTAGTCCAGGTTGGCCGAGATCAAAAGATCAGAAAGTGTGGTCCAGGGTTGGCCGAAATCAGAGGATCACAGCATATCACTTAGTATGGTCCAGATGTGGACGAGAGCAGAAGATCAAAGGGTTCAGATTTAATCATGATGATAATCGGTGGAGATTTGATTAAAATTTGATCAAAGTATTAAAAAGGATTTGATACAAAAATAAATTGAAGACTTGTGGAATTCAGAAGCTATTGGCGGGAAGAAAGATTTGTTCTAGAATTAATTAAAGTCAGAATTGGTCAAAGTTATTTTTGAAAGGCAATCTGGAGCATAAAAAGATATGATTTTTATTTAAGTGAAGTCCAATTGGTCAAAGTAGTTTTGCAAGAGTATCTAGCAAGATACAGCTCGAATTTAAACTTGGAAGATACCCTAATCTGCATCTATAAAAGGAGGCTCAAGGCAGAATACTTAGCATCGAAAATCACAAAAGAGTCATACACTTCCAAAAGCGAACACTCAAGTTTTCAGTGAGGTTAATTATGAGTTCCAGCTTTCCAGAAGCAAGCATTCGTGTTATTTTCTTTCCCTCGTGTTAGATCTAAGTTGTTGAAGTAGAGTCTACAATCTGAGGGAGTCAGAAGGGGTAGCAGATTACTTGGCAATTAGATTCAAGGCGTTGTAATTCCTTCTACAATCTGGGGTTGTCAGATTGGTAGGAGAAGACTTGACTTAGGAAGTCAAGGTGTTGTATTCCTCAAGAGTCTAGGATTGTTAGACTGTTTGAGAAGACTGACTTGGAGGGTCAGTCGAACTGTTGTAATTCAAGGTTTGAATTAGTGAAATCCTTTAAGGTGAAGGGACTGGACGTAGCCTCATTAACGTTGAACCAGTATAAAATTATGTGTTTTTATTTTTACTTTATATCCGCTGCTAACTCTGTTTTATTCATACATCAAGTTTTGTTTTAAAACTGCAAAAACAGAAAAAGTATTCAAGTTAGTGAAACACAATTCAACCCCGCTTCTCGTGTTTGCGCCTTCAGTTTCCTCTGGCCGAACCTTCTGGTTACATTTTTATCCTCTAGTTGCTTCCTCTAGATGTATCCTCTGGTGGTGTTATCCTCTGATTTTGCACAACCTCTGATTGTTCTTCTAAGTCAAAATACGATTTACATAAAATACTTTTGTTAACATCAAAACTTTGATTAAAAGAACCAACTTGGTTCCAACACTATCTCCCTCTAATGGTGTTCATATGGAATTCCTAGTGGATGCTCCATTAGCACTATTGCATTTCCTTGTTTTCATTCCACAAATTGAGATACCCTCATTGAATGCTCATACTGCTGCTGATTCAAGATTTGCATAATGCCTCTGGAAGTCACTTGACCACTCCCTCTGACTCTGTGTTTGATCCTTCCTAGTATGTCAAAAAGGAATATTTTGATCGCCTAGAAGCTAAAATTGAGGCATTCATGGAACCAACAGCTAAACATCATGAGAACATTTAGACTACCCTAAGAGGGACCATTGTTGTGATATTCTATGTTAATTATGTTTTCTCTTTAAAATTATAAAACTGTTCACAAAAATAGATATTTGTGATCATTAAAAAAAGGGAGATTGTTAGAACCAAGTTGGTTTGAAGAACTATAAAACTTACTTGTTTTGATGATAACAAAATTATTGTGGTAACAATTTAAAGCACTAATGTTCTAATTTAAGTGTGCAGTTCCCAAAACAAGTTTATTTTTAAATGAATTTACGTTGCATCCTCTTATGATTAGACTAAGTTAAATGAACACCAAGACTCCACTTTGATTTTTATATTCTAAATTTGGTGAACTCGATCTAAAATGCGCTTATGGTGATTCTTGTAATACAAGCAATGCTCTAATTAGTCTGCTCTGATAACTAGAACAAGCATATGATCTCTCTACCGGTGATAAAGCAAGTGATCGTCTATCTCTGATAATCACGTCAAGCATATGATCGTTTGACTCTGTTTAAAAGTCAATGCTCTAATGAAAATCATCGTTCTAAAAAGTAATCATTTTGTAATGACAAGTTTCGAAATAGTCAATGCTATAAAGAAGACAAATTTTTTGTGCATCCCATGCTCAACACTCTGAATTCGTTATTTGTCTGAAAGTCTATGTAACATACTATGATCATGATATCCTCTACTCTTTCTGTTTCCATGTCAAGATACACAGAATCAATTACAAGGACTATTTGTGAACAGCTTTAATGGTGAATCAATCTCTAAATGATTTGATACAAAAGATCATGATTCATACTGATTTCTTGCAATTAGGACAACGGCCAGAAACACTAATTCTCTCTATTAAAGGACGTGCAACCCTCATTGTAAAAGAACAACAAAAAACGCATTGCAATAAGCATAATAAAATCGTCTATGCACTTTTTCTCTCTATCCTTTGTTTTTATCTAAGTGCTAGGAAACAGTTTCTGAGAATACAACTTGTAAACATCCTCTTGTGAAAGCATATATAAAACCTTTAAACCTATTATATTTGTAGCCTAGCCCATAGTGGTTGCATTCATCAATAGCTTGACTGTACTAAGCTATAAGGTTGAGAAGACTTGAACACAATCAGTTTGATTAGCAGATTTTCAGTGGAAGTATATAAAATTCTTCAGTTTGAAAGGGCTAGACGTAACTACCATGTTAGTGATGAACCAAGATAAATTAGTTGTGTTGTTTTGTGTTTGTGTTTTATCTACTCTATTTCCATCACTTGGTTTTAATATTGCTAAAACATTTTTTATATAAATAAAATACAATTCAAACTCCCATTTTTTTGTGTTTCTCATTCTAAACTACTAACCTAAGAAAAGTAAACATAACCAAAGCTCAGATCGCATAATTGAATAACATATAAAGTCGCTCAAATCAACACATAAATCATCAATGTAAGCTATCATAAACAACACATAAATCATCAATGTAAGCAATCATCGCTCAAATCAATCGAATCGATTTATATTGTTGATACACGACATAACAATGACCCAGTCTCAATTAGTATAAAACATGTTCCAAACGTTGGAAAATGATTTAGCTACTGCCAACATTACAACAAAGGTTGTGCAAATTAGACGATAAAACTAATCGTGTCAAAATAACATAGATTGTATCAAGAGTTTAAAAAAGACGATGGATTGAAGAAAATTTAAACATAAGGTACTTATATGATGAAAAAGAGTAGAGAATGAAAATGGTATAAGGATTTTCCACGTATCCTAAAGAAAAAGCCCTAATGCAGCCTGCGAGTCATTAAAACCCCTAAATGTCGAATAAAATCCTCTAAACTAACACCAGATGAATGAGAAATCAAATAAATAGTTTGGAAATAATTGAAAGAAAATTAGGATAGTATGCTCAAGCAAATGAGAGTGCTAAAAACTTATGGTAAAAGCTTAGAAATCAAAACCCTAACTTGTATAAAAACGTTTATAATACAACTAGTAATTGATTTGGATGAGTTAGATAATGAATGGCTGGGTTGTTTGTAGATCAAAATCCCATGGATGAGTGTTGGGCGAATTGGATAGAGGTTTGGCAAGGGAAGAAGTGAAAAACCCCAAAAACTAACACACATATACAAGAAAGTCTTAGTCAAGCAATAAAATAAACAAAGCAAGAAAAAACTCCCGTCAAAGATTTCGCCACCATCCTTTGTTGCGATTAATTTGGCTTTCATTAATTACTTGACTCAAACTCTTTAAATAATGAAAAATATTCTAATTAATTTTGGGTTCATTTCAATCATATCTAACAAACAAAAAAATAAAAATAAAATACTAAAAATCAAAGTGATGCCCTTGCATAGGTTGTTCGCTTGATAAGTTTATGTTGTTTCGAGTTTTGAAAAAACAATTTAAAACCAATTTATGCCACCGAAAATATTACTAGGTTGAGTCGCAGACTAGGTCGCTCTCTTTAAGACATTTCGCAGCACTGCCCAAATTGTGCAAGGCAGACTATCAACCAAAAAGTCCCCAAGATAAAAGAGCTCAGTTACTCTGTATTGGAGTTACACTGCACCATGAAAAATGTAACACCCCGAGTTTAAAACACAGCGCGGGTGTATTTTTTTTTTCTTCAAATAAATATTTAAAATGAGTTTTCCAAAATTAATTCGAAAGGAATTAAAATAATTACTTAATTCTGGAAATTTAATGATAAACAATAAAACATTTTTGGAAGATAATAATGTCATAACATTCCCAAAAGTCAATATCAGAGTGCGGAATAAATAGTACAACAATTGATTTTCAAAATAAAAACAAAATACATTTCCAGCTCAAATCCTAATACATCAAGTCTAACTGATCATGCGCTAAAGCTACAGTAGCACGGATTTCCTCCGCATCCCAAACAAGTCTTCTCCGAATCTGCCGCTCGCCTCGACGTGACCTCCTCCTCCTCCTCATCATACAGAGAGGGGTTGGTCTCCTCAGAAGTCAGATCAATACATAGTCTCGGCCGCTTCGGCAGAGCCAGAATCTCATAACAATCGTCGGAGATCCTAGACGGACCCGGAATCTCAGCTGCTACTAGCTTCGGCTCATCAGTCTTCCCTTCTGCCTCGGACTCATGTACAACTCCTCCAATCACCGGGTTAAGAGTCACCACTCCTACGGTGGCCTCTGTCTCAACCCCTCTAACGGACTCCTCAGCATCGTCGAAAATTCCGTGTGCCTCCAATACCAGACGGGAAGGCACAGGAAAGTCTATACTCGCATGAGTGCGCTCTACGAAATCCTCCACGCCGTCAGTCCTGCTCGTCCGCTCCAACCACCCCGTGTAAGTCGCCCTGCTTGAGATGGGGTCAAATACCCAAGCAGTGCGCGAATAACGATCAAGGAAGTTCAACGACGTTTCCGTCATTCGGGTACCCACGGGTGGCATGGGTTTGGGGGGCATCTGAGGGCAAAGCCCAAAGTCCACAATATAATAGCAAGGGTCACCGACCGAAATTAACAATTAATCACATAGCATATATTTCACAACAATTATGTCCATGGTATAACATATGATGATGAGGAAAATAATCATGCTCATTTGAATTTTAATGACATATATGCCTTTTCAAAAGCAGCAACCAATTATTATGCAATATGTGGTAAGTACAAACAACACCTCAGCAAATCACAATCATTAATTCAGAAATTTAGATTCTGGAACAGTACTCACACACATTCAATTTCCACTCATTCATCATATAATCAAACGTGACCCACCGGTCAATCCCTCAATGCAATATGTATATGCTTATGTGTACAATTTTCTTGGAATCACCAAGGTGCAGTCGCTCAACAGACCAGCACAATATGTTTGACTTTAACGGCCCTCAAGACCAAGGTGCAATCGCTCAACAGATCAGCACCAGTGCAGACGCTCAACAGTCCAGCACTCATGCAGTCGCTCAACAGATCAGTACCTAGTGCAGACGCTCAACAGTCCAGCACTCGTGCAATCGCTCAATAGATCAGCACGTGGCTGCGCATTTCAGGGTACAAACGCTCAACAGTCCAGTACCAGTGCAGTCGCTCAACAGACCAGCACTTATATTCCAAGGTACAATCGCTCAACAGATCAGTACCTAGTGCAGATGCTCAACAGTCGAGCACTCGTGCAATCGCTCAACAGATCAGCACGTGGTTGCGCATTACTATTTGGCCTATCGCGGGTACCACTTGACTATGCAATGCATGAATATGCAGTGTTTCACTTCTCTAGAAACAGTATGCAAAATCAGAAAATTCATGCTTTTCATCATGTTTAAATATCTCAACACAGTCAGAATTTTCATCATCACAATAATGGTTAAACAGCCAAATATTCATTAACATTTTGAAATGTTTTCCCAAACTCTTAAAATTCAAATATAGTGCTTAAAACTGGGATTTTCTGGAATTTTACGAATCTGTATTCGAATACAGCTCCTCTGTATTCGAATAGAGAGGCCAAAAACAGTGCAGAATCAAACTCTGTATTCGAATACAGCCCTCTGGTATTCGAATACAGAGGCAGTCTCAGTGCACAAAACACATCTTTCATTACATCAGTAAAGTCTTAAAAACTTTATCACCACCACTTCAACATATCACCAAAAGTTCCATTTTAATTCACCACAACATTCCCAACATTCCCCAAACACTCAGGGTTTACAAAACACTCTTAAAAACTTGGAAATTCTGGAAACTCGAATCTGTATTCGAATACAGAATCTGTATTCGAATACAGACCCCTTGTATTCGAATACAGAAGCATGAAACTGCAATTTTAACATCCTATATTCGAATACAGCATGCCTGTAGTCGAATACAGAAGACAAAACCTTGAAAAATTCAACATTTTCTCCCAGATCATTAAAGGTTTTCAATACTTCATCCTCTTCTCTTCAAAATATTTCAAGAACTCCATTTAAAATCACTTTAACCCTTCTCAAGGTTTCTCAATACTTTAAAATTCACAAGGTA
The DNA here is from genome assembly GCA_037974295.1 of Cicer cuneatum. Lineage (NCBI taxonomy): Eukaryota > Viridiplantae > Streptophyta > Magnoliopsida > Fabales > Fabaceae > Cicer > Cicer cuneatum. The sequence goes on from JBBPBO010000005.1 coordinate 62,134,934, forward strand.
GAGTTTAAAACTTGATTTTCTGGAAAACACGAATCTGTATTCGAATACATCTTCCTTGTATTCGAATACAGAAGCTAAAAGCAGTGCTTCTGGAAAAACACGAATCTGTATTCGAATACAGCTTCCTTGTATTCGAATACAGAAGCTAAAAACAGTGCTTCTGGAAAAACACGAATCTGTATTCGAATACAGACCTATTGTATTCGAATACAGAAGCTGAAACTAGTGAAAATCTACATTTTGTATTCGAATACAGCATGCCTGTAGTCGAATACAGATGCGAATACAATGTTAAAATCCCACTTCTGTATTTGAATACGACATGGTCGTAGTCGAATACAGATGCTAAGTCAGAAGCAAAAATCCTTCCTCTGTATTCGAATATGGGGCTCGTATTTAAATACAAGTTTGAAAACTCAAGTAAAACAGAAGCTTGACAGGTTTTATTTGAATACACACATGTTGTATTCGAATACACCTTCGAAAACCAGTGAAATTTTTCCTGAGACTTCAACACATTTCAAACTGTTTCTTTAAAAAAACAACCAAACATCAAAACAGATCCAGCACTTTTCCAGAAAACACTTTCATCATTTAAAATCCCTTTTCTTTCGAATACATCAACAACACCAGATTTTCATCAACAGACCAGAAACAGAATCCTCAACACGAAAAGCAACATCACAGTTTTGCTTAAATCCCCCAGCAGAATATCCAACTCAAAACAGAACATATATTTCCAATTGTTTACATTTAGAGCATTCTCAAAGCAACATGCAACGTATTTCTAGCATTCTCACACAACCAATCACAACATGCAAAGCATTTTTAGCTTCCTCACACATGCAGAACAACAATGTTGTATTTCACAGATCATCAAACATCACAGAATGAAATTTTCAGGTTTTAAAACAACATGCACACAGTTTTCTCAACATGCATTTTGATCAACTTCAAAATAACATGCAAGACATTTTTCAGCTTTTCCACACAACCAAAACAGACATGTTGTATCAGCAAAACAGCAACATCACAGATTATTTAAAACCTCAAAGAATGCATTTTCTTTCATCTTAAAAATGTCATGCAAAACAGTTTCTTTTTCAAAATAGAAACTCAAATATAACCACACCTCAAACATACATTTACAGTTCTAGAATGCAACTAGAAAGTGGAAGGTGCCCTTACCCTTGTTGCGTTTTCTGCTTCTGCTCGCGTTTCTGCTTTCGTTCCCGTTTACGCGTCAAAATCGGTGAAACTGCCGCTTGCGTTTGCTGCTACGAAACTGGGTTCTCTAGCTCCGTAATGATGTGGGGAACAACTTTTGTACTGGGGGTTTTCTAGTTTGGTGCCTAGGTTTCCAATTAATGGCACTTTTGAGGAACTCCCTCTCTTTTCTTTTAGAATCGTGAACTGGAAGCAGAACAGAATGGGAGGGAAGGATACTGTTATATGCAGTATGGGCAGTGAAGGAGGAGGAATGGTGTTCTGATTTCACCATCCTTCTCACTCCTATTTATAGGCTTGTGTGGGTGCCACCTCACCCGACACTTGTCTGATCCTCAGCACTTAACCAGTCTCGTCGCAATTAGCCGCTAATCCCTTAATTAACTGTCTGTTAATTTAATTACTCGTAATTAAATTAATTTATTCTTAATCCAATAATCTTAATTTATCCTCCAAAATAAATATTTATATATATATATATATATATATTTACTCAAAACATACATATATCAAATATTTTACAATATCCCCAAAATACACTTAATATTAATTCCATAATTTTAATTTAAAAATCAAGGGTCTTACATTGTACCACCTCATTGTTAGTCTAAAGCACCTTATAACATAATTTGGGATGGCTTATGCCAATGATTTTATGAGAACCTTTTTCCTAACACTTGATAAACACCCCTTTTTTCCCCTCTTCAGTTTCTTCCACACTCTAGCTTTAACAACAAAAAAGATAACCTTTTTTGATCTCTTATAGACTATAGGCAAACCCATGTATGTATTGTGAGATTGCACAATCTTTGTTCTTGTCATATTAATGTTTATTAAAAGAGACCTCAGATTTGTCAATGTTTACTATTTTCCCTAAGGCTTTTTGATAGGTGTCTAAGATTACGAGTACAACATTTTCTTTTTTGTTGACTTTCTTAGGCAAAGAGAAGGCTATCAACTGCAAAATGGAGGTTGGTTACTTAATGACCCCTCCTTGTTATCTTGATTCCACATATATTATTGCTTTAGACTTCTTTATGTATTAAACGAGACAAAACATTAGCACATAAGATAAATAGATAAGGTGAAACAGGGTCACCTTGAAGAAGTCTTATCTCTCGCTGGAATGTCTTGCTCGAATGACCTTAAATGAGGATCTAATATAACATTGTTGTGAAGCAATTCATTATAACTCTCACAATGTCCTTTGGGAAACCTTTTCAATACAATCACATACTTCTCTAGCTTAGTTAGAATTTTCCCAATAAGTTTTGACCTTGTGTTAACACCTAGTACCATTGATCTAGATTCCTCAAATCCAAAGAAAAAAAAAGGGCTTCCTTTTTCTGTTATTAGGCCTCAAATATGCCTCTAGATGGACCAAAATTGTTGCATGATCTGACCCAAAGCAAGGGAGGTGAGTGACTCTGATTGGCGAAAATATGTTTGCAAAGTCCTTTGTACCCATATCTCTATCTAATCTACATAGGATATTCTAATGTTCTCTCCCATTTGAGCAAGTGAAATTGTATCCTATGAAACATTACGGAGAAAGGTGACTATTTGATCACATTTCTTCCTATGGTGAATTAAGATGTTATCCTTGAATTTCCCCTTCCTATCTTCAGATGAAACCAATTTATTGGAATCTCTAAAATATAACAGTTTTTTACTTGCTTGGGAAGATATCACTTGGTTGAGTCATCACGCTTTCCACTTGTTTATCTCTTTTGTGGCCATAGATTCTTGCTATAACACATCTTTACTCTCCACATCGGCAACAAAGCCAAAAATGTGATTCAGAGAGAAAGATGAAATGATTATGTTGACAAAGTCATTCCAAAAGAGGGTCAATCCTCCATCTCGTTCCCTACCCACACTAGCTCAATCTACCACAACACACGGGTTAAAGCGACATTTTACTTTGATCATCTCCATTTCACCGTTCTTTAATCTTGTTTCCATTTGGAACACTAATTGGGGATTTTCAATATGGATTAGCTTTGACTAGGCTTGAACTGCATGAAGGTTCCCTAACCCCCTATAGTTCCAGCTCAAGGTTTTTATTGGGTTAGGAAGTGTTCGTCATCCAACACTTTGATTCTTGAACAATTGTCTCTTTAGATTGAAATCTCCTCTTTTGTTATCCACCTCAAAGGTTTGTAAGCTCCCTTTCAAAAATGGCCATTTCAATTAATTGTCACTTTCCTAATTCTTCAATATTCAATGGCTATTGAATCTTTCCTTTGCTAATACCCTTTTTCCTGGACAACTCTTTTGGTGTATTTACCATTACCATTAATGAAAAGTGAAAAATATTGAATTGACAGTGATGCATGTGTAGTATTAATTGGAGTTTACAATTGAAAAAAAGTAACTAATGTTATGTTGTAATTTACAAATGATCATTCATTTTGCAAATGAGTCAAATATTGGGGTCGAATGGTGTATTTTATATGTGTAAACCTATTTGTTGATATTTGAATTTTTAAAATATCTAATAAGAATTTTAGCAATATATATTAAAGGAGAGATCAAATTACATCAATGTTGCACAATTCAATAACGTTTTAACCAATATAAATTTTACAAAATTCACTGTTGAATTGAAAGTTTATATCATATTGACCATTAATATAAATTTTTTCACAAATCTAGAATCATTTGATTGATGATTAAGACTCATAAGGAATAATCAAGTTTAATAAAAACACATAAAACATTAACATTGATGTATCTCAATAATATATCAAATGATCTTAAATTTTACATCAATGATCTATATAATATAAACTTTCAATCCAACAACGGATTTAGTAAAAATTTATATCAAGTAAAATATATTGTGTGGTGTAACATTATTATAATATTACATTAATGTAATTTGATCAATCACCTCTCACTCTAGAGAGAGACAGTGTCAAATGAGAGAATGTCTTATAATAAGAGATAAGAGGAATGCCTCTTAAGCCATTGATCAAACTATGAAATGTTAAGATTAAAACAACAAGTCATATAATTTTTTATGTGATCATATGACACTTTAACTACTTTCAATCATTACCGTTGATGTATTGCTGTATAATCTTCTCATCTTTATTTTATTTTATTTTATTTTTGAATATAATTCTCTTATATTTCATTATAACACATCTTCTTTGATGTATCTTTTATCTATATACTATACAGTCCTAAAATAAAAAAAGTGATATATTTTGTACAAATTTTGAATCACATACAACAATTTTCTTTGACTAATTTTTATTTATATTTTTGAGACGGAAGAAATATATATATATATATATATATATATATATATATATATTTTATAGACATAATATATATTGGTTTCTAAATTAGATTTTGGTTTCTATATATACTTTTTTTTACCGGATATATTTATATAATTGCAAATACATAAAAAAATCAAACAAGCGAATAAAATATGATTATAAGATTTAACGCGTACAAGTTGAAACAAGTGGACCCCAAAATTCTGATATAAAAGCAAACGAAGATTGTTATATTGACGTGCTCAATTGTCTTTCGATTTTCAACCACCGAAAACTCTTTTGAGGATTCTCTCCCTCCTCTTCCCAAATCATCATGTCTCTCCCTCTTGCCGCCACCAAATGTCAACCACGCAAGAAAACAAGCTTTACAAAACGGTGTATTACGGTGGCGAAACAGCACAAGGCGCGCTTCCACATCTTTGGACGCTGTGTAGCTATGCTTCTTTGCTGGCACAACCATACTATTTCTGATTAAATTATGTTTTGGGCATCTTAAATTATACAAGGAGTCAATTGAGAGAACAAGCAAAATAGGGTTGTGTTTTTGGGGTTGAATTAAAGATTTATAGGAGCTTATTTTTGAAGGAGGGAGACGTACGACAACGGCGGCTTTGAGTATATTCTACATGTTTGACTGAATAGGAAGCCCAATTTTTGAAAGGCATAGAAAAATTTTGTTTACTTTTATGCTATATGAATATATGATTAGGAATATGTTTAATATGAATATATGATTAGGAATATGTTTAATATGAATATATGATTAGGAATATGTTTTTATTTTACAGTTAGATGTGCACCTCATATATATATATATATTATGATTTTAAAATGTTGTTTTAATTTGTTTTGAAAATAATTGTTTAAAAACCTAAATTAAGAACCTACTATTAATTATTTTGCAACAATAAATATTTTGAACGAGTAATGGTCATTGTTTTCTTAGTTTGAATAGGCACAAAATCTCAGCAGCAGCCTTTAACACAGACAAGAAAGTTACAAATTACTTTGATTTTTCTTTTTCCGGTAAATATTAGAAATTAGTGATTTTGTTAGTTTTTCGAATTTGAATTTGGATACTCCTTCTTAATACTTTTTCCGTATTCTTTAAATGTTGGAAATGAAGAACGGATTACACATTCTAGTAGTGTTTATAAGGTGGAGGTATGGTACTTATGGTGTGCCCCAAGGGGTACCCTAATTTTGTGAAGGGGCGACCAAAATAAATCACCACACGTGCCGCCGCCGTCCGTACGGCCGGTGCAACTAGATTGGGCCGAGCTCGGCTGATTCACGTGTAAGTTAGATAAATCTCTGTATGGTCTTAAACAAGCTCATAAGCAATGACATATGTAGATGACTTACACAACACAGTTAGAGAATTACTTACTAAAGGAGCTGTAATAGTGGGTGGATCACGTACGCACTGATGATAATTTTGCACTACCTAGCTACAGGAGTACTCTTGATAGACTTATCTATGTGAATGTGGGGGATTGTTGGAAATGAAGAACAAATAGAGCTAGTATGTGAATTGAAAAATAGAAGTCCCACATAGGAGGGATTACACATTCTAGTAGTGGTTATAAGGTGGAGGTATGATACTTGGGGTGTGCCCCAAGGGGTACCCAATTTTGTGAAAGGGCGAAAATGCATGCAAAATAAATCACCACACGCACGCCGCCTCCCGTCGGGTTGGGCCTGGGCTTGGGCTTGGGCTTGGGTGGTGAATTATTTTTTTAGTACAAAGAAAATTAAAAAATTATTTATTTATTTTCTAAGAAGGAATGCTTGTGTTTTTTTACTTAATTGACACGATTGGACACGTGTAAGCCCTACACTGAGTCAACACATTATTTATGATCCAGTCAAGTCCTTCCCCTTATTTCGCGCGCTTTTATGGTCAAAACCCTACCTATTTTTCCGTTTGTTTTGTGGACGCGCACTTGGTCAAAATCTTAGAAAATTTGGAGTCAACTTAACCTAGAATAATATGGCACGTTTTTAGTGTGAGTATGGTCTGATGGATCGTGAAATCCCTCAGATCCAGTAATTGATCTTCTCTATAAATAGAGGGTTCTGCTCAGTTGGAAATCACACCAAAAGCTCTCCATTCTTCTGAGGCTTTTCTCTCCTTCTCCCTCTCTATTCTTACTACTCATTTTTTCTTTCTTTTGAGTGGTCTTAGTACCATATTAAGAGTGGCAACCATTCGACTGCCATATTGAGGGTGTAATTCTAGAATGGTTTTTTGTAAGACCCTTAATTTTTAATTAAAATTATGGAATTAATTTTAATTGTATTTTTGGGGATATTTGTAAAATATTTAATATATGTATGTTTGAGTGAATATATATATATAAATATTTATTTTGGAGGATGAAATAAAAATATTGGATGAAGATTAAATTAATTTAATTACGAGTAATTAAATTAATTGGGTAGTTAATTGAGGATTAGTGGCTAATTACAAGCAATTAAGTGCTGAAGGAGCCAGCATTATTTTAACATTATTTTTGGGTGAGGTGGCACCACAAAAGCCTATAAATAGGAGTGAGAAGGATGGTGAAATCAGAACACCATCCCTCCTTCCTCACTGCCCATACTGCATGTAACAGTACCCCATTTTCCTCCCATTCTGTTTGCTGTTTCTGCCTTCCCCATTTCCAGTCACGACTACAAAGAGAAAAAGAGGGAGTTCCTCAAAAACACCATTACTTGAAAATCCAAGCATTAAACCAGAAAACCCCCAGTAGTAAAGTTAATCCCCACCTCATTACGGAGCTAGAGAACTCAGTTTGGTAGCAGCAAACGCAGACGGGAGTTTTCGCCGTTTTTGACGCATACACTTTAGCAGAAGCAGAACACGCTACAAGGGTAAGGGCACCTTCCACTTTCTAGTTGCATTAGGGCTGTAAGTGCATAACTTTCATGGCATTACTAGTGTTTTCATTACTGTTTTGAAACTGGTTTGCCTGATGCTTGAAAGAAATGAAAAATGCATTTTTGATGTTTTAAAAGCTCTGTGATGATTGCTGTTTGGGCTGAATGCACTAAAGTTGTGTTGTTTATGTGGGAAAGTGGAAAATGTCTTGAATGTGATTTCAAACATCATTTAAAAATGCATGTTCATAAAACTGTTTTGAAAATGATTTTGAAATGCAAAAATGCATTCTGTTTTGTGTTTTGCTGCTCTGTGATGCTGCATGTTATTCTGATGTGTGGTGAAAGCTGAAATGCTTGCATGTTATTTTGATGTGTTGTGAAAGCTGAAATGCTTGCATATTAATCTGGTGTGCTGTGAAAGCTGAAATGCTTGCATGTTATTTTGATGTGTTGTGAAAGCTGAAATGCTTGCATGTTATTCTGATGTGTTGTGGAAGCTGAAATGCTTGCATGTTATTTGATGTGTTGTGAAAGCTGAAATGCTTGCATGTTATTCTGATGTGTTGTGAAAGCTGAAATGCTGTATGATGTTCTGATGGTTTGAAAGTTTGGATGATTTGTTGTTGATGACTCTGATTCTGTTTCTGTTTGAGTGATTCTAATGATGTTGGTGATTTAAAAAGAAAAGGGATTTTTAATGAGGAAAGTATTGTCTGGAAAAAGTGCTGAATCTGTTTTAATGTTGGTTGTTTGTTTTTAAAAGAAAACAGTTTGAAAAGGGTTGAAATCTCAGGAAAATTTCACTGGTTTTCGAAGGTGTATTCGAATACAACATGTGTGTATTCGACTACAACCTGTCAAGTTTCTGTTTTACTTAAGTTTTCAAACTTGTATTCGAATACGAGCCCCTGTATTCGAATACAGAGGAAGGATTTTTGCTTCTGACTTAGCATCTGTATTCGACTACGTCCATGTCGTATTCGAATACATAAGTGGGATTTTAACACTGTATTCGCATCTGTATTCGACTACAGGCATGCTGTATTCGAATACAAAATGTAGATTTTCACTAGTTTCAGCTTCTGTATTCGAATACAATAGGTCTGTATTCGAATACAGATTCGTGTTTTTCCAGAAGCACTGTTTTTAGCTTCTGTATTCGAATACAAGGAAGCTGTATTCGAATACAGATTCGTGTTTTTCCAGAAGCACTGCTTTTAGCTTCTGTATTCGAATACAAGGAAGATGTATTCGAATACAGATTCGTGTTTTCCAGAAAATCAAGTTTTAAACTCTACCTTGTGAATTTTAAAGTATTGAGAAACCTTGAGAAGGGTTAAAGTGATTTTAAATGGAGTTCTTGAAATATTTTGAAGAGAAGAGGATGAAGTATTGAAAACCTTTAATGATCTGGGAGAAAATGTTGAATTTTTCAAGGTTTTGTCTTCTGTATTCGACTACAGGCATGCTGTATTCGAATATAGGATGTTAAAATTGCAGTTTCATGCTTCTGTATTCGAATACAAGGGGTCTGTATTCGAATACAGATTCTGTATTCGAATACAGATTCGAGTTTCCAGAATTTCCAAGTTTTTAAGAGTGTTTTGTAAACCCTGAGTGTTTGGGGAATGTTGGGAATGTTGTGGTGAATTAAAATGGAACTTTTGGTGATATGTTGAAGTGGTGGTGATAAAGTTTTTAAGACTTTACTGATGTAATGAAAGATGTGTTTTGTGCACTGAGACTGCCTCTGTATTCGAATACCAGAGGGCTGTATTCGAATACAGAGTTTGATTCTGCACTATTTTTGGCCTCTCTATTCGAATACAGAGGAGCTGTATTCGAATACAGATTCGTAAAATTCCAGAAAATCCCAGTTTTAACCACTGTATTTGAATTTTAAGAGTTTGGGAAAACATTTCAAAATGTTAATGAATATTTGGCTGTTTAACCATGATTGTGATGATGAAAATTCTGACTGTGTTGAGATATTTAAACATGATGAAAAGCATGAATTTTCTGATTTTGCATACTGTTTCTAGAGAAGTGAAACACTGCATATTCATGCATTGCATAGTCAAGTGGTACCCGCGATAGGCCAAATAGTAATGCGCAACCACGTGCTGATCTGTTGAGCGATTGCACGAGTGCTCGACTGTTGAGCGTCTGCACTAGGTACTGATCTGTTGAGCGATTGTACCTTGGAATATAAGTGCTGGTCTGTTGAGCGACTGCACTGGTACTGGACTGTTGAGCGTTTGTACCCTGAAATGCGCAGCCACGTGCTGATCTATTGAGCGATTGCACGAGTGCTGGACTGTTGAGCGTCTGCACTAGGTACTGATCTGTTGAGCGACTGCACGAGTGCTGGACTGTTGAGCGTCTGCACTGGTGCTGATCTGTTGAGCGATTGCACCTTGGTCTTGAGGTCCGTTAAAGTCAAACATATTGTGCTGGTCTGTTGAGCGACTGCACCTTGGTGATTCCAAGAAAATTGTACACATAAGCATATACATATTGCATTGAGGGATTGACCGGTGGGTCACGTTTGATTATATGATGAATGAGTGGAAATTGAATGTGTGTGAGTACTGTTCCAGAATCTAAATTTCTGAATTAATGATTGTGATTTGCTGAGGTGTTGTTTGTACTTACCACATATTGCATAATAATTGGTTGCTGCTTTTGAAAAGGCATATATGTCATTAATTCGTTTATGATATATTATCTTTGATTATACTAGATGTATTAACTCTCAAAATTATAATTACTTAATTATGATTATGCTGTAATTATTTAATTACGTCTGTCATTTGAATTACGACGTATTATTTGACAAAACTATTAAAATCTTAAATTTTATTTCAATTCTTTTGAAGTAATGATTTGGAAAATCATTTTAATTATTTATTATAAAAAAAAATACGCTCGCGCTGTGTTTTAAACTCGGGGTGTTACAATTGTGGTATCAGAGTATTTGGTTAAAGTTTTGGGTTAAAGCTCTGATTTAAGTAGTGGTTTTGAGTTATTACCTGATCATGCATAGGAGCAAGTAGTTAAAGTGTTAAGTCTTGTGTAAGTTGTGGTGTGACTGAAGTGATGATGGTTTTGTAGGAAACAATCCCTCCAAGAAGGGACGACACTGCAAGAGCCAATGTCAGCCGGGAGGATAGGATGGCTGAAGCGATGAATAACATGGCTGCGTCTGTTGCTGCACAGACGGCTGCGAAGACTCAAAGAGATCTGGAGAAAAGAGAAAGAGAGATTCGTGCTGCTGAATCAAGGGGACTAGAGGATTTTCTTCGTCATAATCCTCCAAAGTTCAAGGGTGATGAGGGTCTAGAAAGAGCGGACCAGTGGATTCAAGAGATGGAGAAAATCTTCGAGATGATTAATTGTCGAGCAGCGGTGAAGGTCAATTATGCCACGTATCTGCTGATAGGGGATGCAGAGTATTGGTGGAGAAGTACAAGGCTACTGATGGGGTCAGCTCAAGAGGAGGTGAACTGGGAGTCGTTCAAAAAGAAGTTTTTGGACAAATACTTCCCGATGAGCACTAGGACCAAGTTAGGTGACGATTTTCTGAAATTGCACCAAGGAAACATGACAGTGGGAGAATATGCAGCTAAGTTTGAATCTCTATCAACACATTTTAGATTTTTCCAGGAAGAAGTTGATGAACAGTTTATGTGCCATCGCTTCCAAAATGGACTGAATTATGAGATTCAAGACTCGGTCTTACCATTGGGAATTCAACGTTTCCAAGTCTTAGTGGAGAAGTGTAGAGAGGTTGAAGAGATGAAGAACAGGAGGGCCAACAGAGGAGGGAACTTTAATTCAGGAGGGCCTAGTCGGATGCACTATCAGAACAATAGAGGAAAGCAGGTTGCTAAGCCGTATAACCGGCCACAAAACAACAATAGAGGCCAGAATCGGCCGAGAAATCAAAATTTTGGACGACAATTGGGACAAGGAGTCCGATGTTACCGATGTGGGAAAGAGGGACATATTGCTACTACTTGTACCACAAGGGATCTTGTGTGTTTCAATTTCCAGAAGCCAGGACACGTGGCGAGGGATTGTCGGGCTCCGAAGGTGGAACCAATAGTGAACGCAACTAGGGCTACTCGTCCTATTGCTAGGGGACGCGTCTATCACATGGGTGCTGAAGCTGGGAATCAAGCCCCAAATTTAATCCAACAAGATTGTGAGATTGCAGGTAACACACTAACTGCATTTTTTTATTCGGGGGCAACCCATTCTTTCATTGCTATGGAATGTGTGAATCGTTTGAAGTTATCTGTGTCTGTTTTACCTTTTCATTTGGTCGTTTCCACACCTGCTAAGACTTTGACCGTAAACTCTGCATGTTTACACTATACTATAACGATTCAGAATAGAGATTTCTTGGTTAATTTAATCTGTCTACCCCTACAATCACTCGAGATCATTCTCGGCATGGATTGGATGACGTATAATTACGTAGTCTAGGATTGCGCTCGAAAATTAGTTCTTTTCCCCGAACCTGGAGTCGTTCGGTATTTGGCTGCTAACAAACTCGAAGTATCTCTGAGAGAAGGAACTCAGGAATTTTTATCATTGGCTAATATGGAGACCAAGATGGATGTGAACCTAGAAGATATGGTGTTAGTCAAAGAATATCCGGACGTATTTCCAACAGAAATTCCAGGATTACCCTCGGTGAGAGACGTGGAGTTCTTCATTGATTTGCACCCAGGAACTGGACCTATTTCAATTGCGCCGTATCGGATGTCGCCATTGGAATTAAGCGAGCTTAAGGGTCAAATTGAAGGTTTATTGGAGAAAGGATTTATCAGACCAAGTGTGTTGCCATGGGGAGCTCCGGTGTTGTTGGTTAAGATGAAGGATGGAAGTTCACGCTTATGTGTGGATTATCGGCAACCTAACAAGGTAACTATCAAGAATCGTTATCCTTTACCACGCATCGATGATTTGATGGACCAATTGAGGGGAGCAGCGGTGTTTTCAAAGATTGATTTGAAATCAGGATACCATCAGATTCGAGTAAGAGAAGGAGAAATTCAAAAGACTGCTTTCAGGACTCGTTACGGACACTATGAATATCTCGTTATGAGGGAACAATATCCTCAGTTGTTTATTAACATGTCGTTACGATGACGAAACTAATTTAAGGGGGTAGTAATGTAAGACCCTTAAATTTAAAATTTAATTATGGAATTAATATTAAGTGTATTTTGGGGATATTTGTAAAATATTTAATATATGTATGTTTTGAGTGAATATATATATATATAAATATTTATTTTGGAAGATGAATTAAGATTATTGGATGAAGAGTAAATTAATTTAATTACGAGTAAATAAATTATCGGGCAGTTAATTAAGGGATTATCTGCTAATTGCGACGAGACTGGTTAAGTGCTGAGGATCAGACAAATGCCTATAAATATGAATGAGGAGGAAGAGCTAAGTCAGAAACCCATCCTCCTCCCTTACTGCATGTAACAATACTCACCTTCTTCCTTCTCCAATTCTGTTTCACGTTAAAAAAAAAAAGGGAGTTCCTCAAAAGTGATATTACATGGAAATCCAAGCACCAAACTAGAAAACTTCCAGTACAAAATTTGTTCCCCACATCATTACGGAGCTAGAGAACGCACTTTCGTTGCGGCGAACGCGAGCGGGAATTTCGCTGACTTTTGTCGCAAAAACGTGTACGAAAGCAGAAATTTAACAGAGGTAAGGGGCACCTTCCACTTTCTAGTTTGCATTAGGGCTGTAAATGCATACTGTCATGACATTAATAATGTTTCATCATTGTTTGAAGAAAAACTGTTTTGCATGATATTTTGAAAAAAATGGGAAAAATGCATTCTGTTGATGTTTGATGATTCTGTGATGATTGTTGTTTTGCTGAATGCATTAACGTTGTTTTGTTTGTGCGGGAAAGCTGAAAAATGTCTTGAATGTTATTTTGAAGATGATCAAAATGCATATTTACAAAACTGTTGTGCTTGTTGTTATAAAATACGAAAATGCATTCTGTTGGTGTTTTGTTGCTATGTTATGCTTGCTGTTTTGGCTGAATACATCAGTGTTGTTCTATTGTGTAAGAAAGTTGGAAAATGCTTTGCATGTTGTGATTGGTTGTGTAAGAATGCTGGAAATACCTTGCATGTTGTTTTGAGAAATGATCAACAATGTAAACGTTGAAAAATGTCTGTTCTATTGTGGTTGACATTCTGTTTTGGGTGGTTCTGGTGTTGCTGATGTTTTCAAAAGAAAAGGGATTTTAAATGATGAAAGTTTTTTTGTCTGGACAAGTTGTTATTGATGAAAAATGTCTGAGTTTTGTGGTTCAAAAGAATGGAGAAATTGTTTTGGGGTTGTGCTGGTTTTCAAAGGAAAAAGTTTGAAAAAATGTGTTGTAGTTTCAGGAAAATTTCACTGAATTCGAAGGTGTATTCAAATACAGTTTGAGTGTATTCGAATACAACCTGCCAAGCTTCTGTTTTACTCAATTTTTCGAACTTGTATTCGAAGACGGGCCTCATGTATTCGAATACAAGAGAGCTGTATTCGAATAAAGAGTCATGTTTTTCCAGAAAATCAAGTTTCAGACATTGTTTTATAAACTCTAAGTGTAGGGAAACATTTGGAAGGTTTGAAATAATTAAAATGGAGTTTTGGAAATAGTTTTGAAGAGGAGATGATGAGGTTCGGGAAACCTTTAATGATGTTAGAGAAAATGTTGAGTTTACACTATTTTTGTCTTCTGTATTCGAATACAAGTATGTTGTATTCGAATACATAGTGTTGAATTTGCATATTTAGCTTCTGTATTCGAATACAAGGGATCTGTATTCGAATACAGATTCGTGTTTTTCAGAAAATCAAAGTTTTAAACATTGTTTTATAAACCCTAAGTGTTGGGGAATATTGGGAAGGTTTGTGATGAATTAAAATGGAATTTTTGTGATAGTTTGAAGTGGTGGTGATGAAGTTTTTGAGACTTTACTGATGTAGTGAAAAATGCTGATTTGTGCACTAGGATTGCCTCTGTATTCGAATACCATGGAGTTGTATTCGAATACAGAGTGTTAATTCTGCACTGTTTTGGCTTCTGTAATCGAATACAGAGAAGCTGTATTCGAATACAGATTCGTGTTTTCCAGAAATCTCAGTTTTAAACATTGTATTAGGATTTTTAAGAGTTGGGGAAAACAGAGGGAAGATTTTTGATGAATAAGAATGGAGTTTTAAGATGATGTGAAGTGGAAATGATGAGATGTTTGAATGTTTGATTTATGATGTGATGATAATGAAATTGGTTGTGTTGAGATGATTTGAGAAATGATGGAAAGGCATGAATTTTACTGATGTTGCTTACTGTTTTCAGTGAAGAGAAAACACTGCATATTCATGCATTGCATAGTCAGGTGGTACCCGCGATGGGCCACAGAGTAATGCGTAAACGTGCTGATCTGTTGAGCGATTGCACGAGTGCTGGTCTGTTGAGCGACTGCACTGGTACTGGTTTGTTGAGCGACTGTACGCTGAAATGCGCAAAAACGTGCTGATCTGTTGAGCGATTACACGAGTGCTGGTCTGTTGAGCAACTGCACTGGTACTGGTCTGTTGAGCGACTGTACCTTGGTATATGTATAACGTGCTGGTCTGTTGAGCGACTGCACGAGTGCTGGTTTGTTGAGCGACTGCACTGGTGCTGATCTGTTGAGCGATTGCACCCTGGTCTTGAGGGCCGTTAAAGTCAAACATATTTAAATCGCGTTGGTCTGTTGAGCGACTACACCTTGGTAATTCCAAGAAGTTGAGTACATGAGCATATATATATAATGCATCGGGGAGGTTGACCGGTGGGTCACGATTTGGTTATTTGATGATGATTGGAAAGTGATGTGTGTAAGTACGTTACAAAATCTGAATTTCTTATGAATGTTTGTGATTGCTGAGGTGGTAGTTGTACTTACAATATGTTTTCTATATTAATTGGTTGCTGTTTGAAAAAGCATATATGTCATGAAATTTCAAATAAGCATCCTTAATTTTCATCATTGTTATATGTTATGCCATGGATGTATTTGTTCTGTGATATAAATGCTATGTGTTTATTTGTTAATTTCGGTCGGTGACCCTTTACTATTATTGTGGAAATTGGGCTTTGCCCTCAGATGCCCCCAAACCCACACCCCCGGTGGGTACCCGGACGACGGAAACGTCGCTAGATTTCCTTGATTGACATTCGCGTACTGCTTGGGTATTTGACCCCATCTCAAGCAAGGCGACTTATACGGGGAGGTTGGCAAGGACGTGCAGGACCGACAGAGTAGAGGATTTCGTGGAGCACACTTACACGAGTATTGATTTTCTTGTGCCTTCCAAATTAGTATTGGAGGCGCATGGAATTTTTGATGACGCGGAGGAGCCCGTTGGAGGGGTGTTACGTGACCCCGAGGCGGAAGAGAAGAACAAAGGGCCGAAGCCAGTAGCAGCTGATATTTCGGGTCCATCTAGGATATCTGATGACTGTTATGAGATTTTGGCACCGCCGAAGCGACCGAGACTGTGCATTGATCTGACTTCGGAGGAGACTGATCCCTCTCTGTATGATGATGAGGAGGATGTTACATCGACGCGAGCGGCGGAGTCATATGAGACTTGTATGAGATGCGAAGGAAATCCGTGCTACTGTAGCTTTAGTGCATGATCAGTTAGATTTGATGTATAGGATTTTGAGCTGGAAAATGTAATTTGCTTTGATTTTGGAAATTATTGTACCACGTTTTCCGCTAACACATTCCGCACTCTGATATTTTTTTTGAAATGTTATGACACCGTCGTTTATGATATATTATCTTTGATTATACTAGATGTATTAACTCTCAAAATTATAATTACTTAATTATGATTATGCTGTAATTATTTAATTACGTCTGTCATTTGAATTACGACGTATTATTTGACGAAACTATTAAAATCTTAAATTTTATTTCAATTCTTTTGAAGTAATGATTTGGAAAATCATTTTAATAATTTATTATAAAAAAAAACACTCGAGCTGTGTTTTAAACTCGGGGTGTTACAGAATTCATACAATATTTTGATAAGTAAATTGTTTGATTATCATGTATTGGTTTTTCTTGGATGTTTATTAATATTTATGTTACAATATTTTGATAAGACCGTGGCCTAAACATGTTACAATATTTCTGTTACAATAGTTTGATAAGACTGTTGGCAAAACCAACTCATAAAATATTCATAAAACCGTGGCCTAAACAAATAGCCAAAATCTAAAACAATTGTGGCCGAATGTGTTACCAACGTTTCGATAACTGTGATCTAAAGTTATATGCAACACATATAAATCTATTGCCTTAAACCAAAAAATGGTTGCCTATGCTTTTGACAACTTTATAAATGTGTTGCACCACACTTTTTTATTGTTGCCACAACTTATAAAACCATGGCCTAAACAATTAGGCAACATCTAAAACAATTGTGGCTGAAATGTGTTACCAACGTTTCGATAACCATGATCTAAAGTTATATGCAACACATCCAAATCAATTGCCTTAGACCAAAAACTGTTGCTTATGCTTTTGACACGTTATAAATGTGTTGCCTGAAACAAATATAATATACACAAAACCTGGCCTAACTGTATATGCAACATTTATGAAATGTTGGCAAAACCAACTCATTAAACCGTGGCCTAAAACGTTCAAAAAAACCATTGTCTTTTCGAGTGTTTTCGGCAACGGTTTTGTAGAATTCGTGGTCAAAAGTAAAAAACCGTTGTGTTTGCTAATAGGCCACAGCCACCTACACCGCACTTTGTAAACCGTTGCCTAACCTTTAGGCCACGGTTTATTTGGTTGAAACCATACTTTTTATTGTTGCCACAACTCAAAAATGTTGTAGTGGTTACATCAAATCACAAGACATTCTCGTCACTTGGGTAGTAGTGATGTGTTGCTAGATATCACTCACTATTTATAATATTAAATAGATGATTTAACATTATTGTCAATGTTACAAAAACCTACATGGTCTCACATGCGAGAATAAATAAATGAAAGATTAAAAATAAATAAGACTTATTTTATTTAAGTGGTATGGTCTTATGAAGCATCAGCGCAAATTAAAGAAACATGGAACACGGTAAGCTACCGTGCTCTAGGTTAGCATAAGTGGTTCTATAAATAGAACCCTTATGCATAAAAGACAAACTTTTCTGAAAAACCTAGATCCACTAGAGTGTTTGTGAGTGTTTATTTTTACCAGTTTCATTCGTCAGCTAATAGTGTAAACTGAGGTTGCTCTCATTCGAAGTTTGTTCATGTGGACTACATAGAGACGTTATCGTTTGAGCAACGTTCATGATTTTCTCCAACACTCATCTACAAAGGTTCTATACTACAAGAGATAATTGTATAATTCATGATTCATAACTATTCGTAAGGATCCATTAAAAAAAATTAATTCCATTGCATTTTTATGTAAAAAAACCACGTAGATACTTAATTAGGTTAGAACCCATAAAGATAAATTCAAAAGTAAAAAATCACATAGATGCTTAATTAGTGTCAATAATGTTATTAAGATATGTGAATGTTGCGTATTCTTTAATTTTCTTTAACTAATGTGATGTATTGATTTTGCTAAACTAAAACATTGCTCAACTTCTTAAGACAAATCAAGACTGTTTGAACCAAGTTGGTTCTTGCAATTAAAGTTTTGATGTTAACAAATGTATTTTATGAAAATCGTATTTTGACTTAGAAGGAAAAATCAGATAACGACACCACCAGAGGATGACGTCACCAGAAGATAAAAAATGCCACCAGAAAGTTCGGCAAGAGGATACCAGAGGAAACATCCAGAGGATGTCATCAGAGGGTATCAGAAGATACCTCCAGAGGATACCAGAGGATGTCATCAAAGGCAAACATCAGAGGATAGCATCAATTAGAGGATATCATCAAAGGGAAGGGAAAATAACATCATCAGAGGATATCTTTCTTGGCCTAGATCAGAAGGAAGCAGAGTCCAAAAGGAGACCTGGTCCAGACCAGAAGGAAGCTTGTCAAAGGGAGACTTGGTCTAGACCAGAAGGAAACATAAGTCAGACTTGGTCCAAACTTAATCTTGACCAGAAGATAGCTTGGTTGTGAATATAAGAATCAGTCCAGACTTAATCCAGACTTGGTCCAGAGCAGAAGATAATTGGTCCAAAACAAATGACTTGGTCCAGACCAGAAGATAGCATGGTTCAGAACATAAAACTTAGTCCAGATCAGAAGATATAATTGTCCAGAACATAAGACTTAGTCCAGATTTAATCCAGACTTGGTCCAGATTTAATCCAGACTTAGTCCAGACTTGGTCCAGATCGGAGGATAAATGTCCAAATTAAAATATCAATGGTCCAGATTAAAATATCAAATGTCCAGATTAAAATATCAAATGTCCAGATTAAAAGATCAATGGTCCAAATTAAAAGATCAATGGTCCAGATTAGAAGATCAATGGTTCAGATCAGAGGATCACAGAATTGGTACAAATCAGATTACTTGGTCCACAATTGGCTGAGATAAGAGGATCACATAATTGGTACAGATCAGATTACATGGTCCAAAGGTGGTCGAGATCAGAAGATAATACGGTCCAAAATTTAGATCATGATGCAAATCAGTGAGGACTTGATTAAAATTCGAAGAAGACTTGATTAAATTTTAATAGAAATTTGATCAAAGTATTAAGGGGATTTGATTCAAAAATTCACTGAAGACTTGAAGAAATTCGAATGCAATCTGAAGCTTAAAAAGATATGGTTTGAAATTAAAAGAAACAAGATTGGTCAACAGAATTTTCAAATGCAATCTGAAGCTAAAAAGATACGATTTTTATTTAAGTGAAACAGGATTGGCCAACAGTATTTTCAAAGGAAATATGAGTAAGATCTATTTCAAATTTAAGCTTGGACAAAGCCCTATCTACAGCTATAAAAGGAGGCTTAAGGCAGCAGCATCAAGCATCGAAAAACACAAGAACTCAAGCTTCATATTCAACACAATCCGAGAGTTCAAAAGAGAGAATCACCTAAGTGCAAAAGCAATATTTTCTAAGTGTTTTCGAGAGAGAAATTCAGTGCAACAATCAGTTTTCCAGAAGCAACAAAAGTGTGCAAGAATCAATGCAGCAATCACCTTTTCAGAAGCAAATTTGTAGAGTTCCAACCTTTGTAATCTAACCCGATAGTGGTGCAAATTCCTTCTTCAATCTGGGGTTGTCAGATTGTTAGGAGAAGACTTGACTTATAGAGTCAAGGTGTTGTTTTCGTTCCTCAAAAGTCTGGAGGGTCAGGTGCTGTAATTCAAAGGTTTTAAATTAGTGGATTAAAGCCTTCAAGATGAAGGGACTGGATGTAGTCAAGTTAATGGTGAACCAGGATAAATTGCTGTGTTCTTATACTGTTATTTTCCGCTGCTAAGTCTGATTATTTATTCATCAAGTAAATCACATCAACATTCAACAAAACAGCAAAAAGATTCAAAGTTTGGCAAACATAATTCAACCCCCCTTCTCGTGTTTGCACCTTCAAAAACATATACCAATATGTATCTGAATGGTAAAATTAGCATGAATATAATATCATATGACATTTCAAATTATTCAAAAAAATTAGATTTCAAATACACTTGAAACAATAGAATACAATGGTTCTATACATACGTGTATCTTTTTTTTAAACATGTCTTTCTCCTTGCAAGTATAACTTTTTTATTTATTTTGGTCTTCGTAAGTTTTTTTTGTTTGGTTTACATCCCTGCAAATATAGTTTCATTTTAAAATAGTCATTTCATCCAACTTCCGTTATAAAAACTGTAACACCGTTAAACCTAAATATAATTAAAACATAAATTTTTTTTAACATAAACTCCAATATAATAAAATTATAACATTTTTTAACCTAAAATTAACCCCAAATATTTCATTCTTCTTCCTTAAAAAAACTTAAAATTAACAACTTCAAATGATTTCTTTTGAAATTGTTGGTACAAATATTTCATTCTTTTATAATAATCGCTTCATGGTTAATACTGCTTTGGGATTTATTGGTTGACTAGATTTTTCAAATTCAATTGGTTGATAACGCAAGCAATCGGTTCATTGTTTTGAACCAATTCTAAAACGCTAGCTTCAATTTCACCTTTTCCATCCATCTACACAAAGAAAATTGAAGCGAATCAATCGAAAGAAGAAACAAACATTTGCAATTTTGTACTAATATTGTATTTTGAACCTTAACCCTAATTTACGTAGAAGTGTAGTTTTTTAGGGAAGAAGAATGAAACATTTCAAGTTAATTTTAGGTTTTCTTAAAGAAGAATGAAATATTTTGGGTTTATTTTAGGTTAAAAAATGTTATAATTTAATTATATTGGGGGTTTATGTTTAGGTTAAAAAAAATTATGTTTTAATTTAGGTTTAACGCGTTACAATTATTGTAATGGAATTTGAATGGAATAACTATTTTAAAATGAAACTATATTTGCAAGATGTAAACCAAATAAAAAAACTTATGAGGACCAAATCAAAAAAAGTTATAATTGCAATGACAAAAAACATATTTAAAATTTTTTTTTAAAAAAAAACCATCCATATTGTAGTATTATAACTTTAAAAATGTTAAAAAAAGATAATAATTTATCACCAAAATTTAATAAATTAACAAATTGAAAAACAAAATAAAATTAAGAAAAAATAAGTGTATAGTTTCTATTAATAAAAAGATTAGTTTAGGTTAAACACTAATTCATGACAAATATCATACTTGTCATAATATAAATTTTTTTTATACAAAATATAAACCTTGCTATATTATATTATAATGCCTAGATCACTATCATATAATAAAAAAAAAGGAAAACAAAAGAAGTATAAGCAAATTTTGCTGCTAGTTTTTAATTACTGCTTACGTCCCTTTTGATAAACAATCATTGTTTTTTTCCTCTTATTAGAAAAAATTGGCGGTCTAATTTATGTATTCAGTTTATATTCTTATATTTCTAAAATAACTTTGTATTTTAATATAGTCTTAATTTTTTATATTTTAAACTAAATTAATAGTATTAATAAGAGGTATTTTTGAGTAAACAAATATAATAAACATATTTAATAAATTTAAAAGTATTTATATTTAAAGTCAAATATTTTTTCTAAAAAAATCTTATAATTAATTAAAGACATAAGTAATATTTGTCTATTGAATTCATCTTCATCTAGAAGGAATATATTGTAGCTAGGCGAATAAGGACAAAGATAATAATTCTTTTATTCTAAGAGATGAAAAGTTCAATGCAATGATGGATGTTTCTATTTCCACAACCAATAAATTAGGAACACAGAAAACAAAATGGCAAGTACAACCCACCCACGTGGTAATCTTGTCCTTATCCTATAACGTTTTTCTTATGTGAACATACTAAACAAGTATAATATTCAGACAAATTTTTGACATAAATTTAATGTCCCCTTCTCGTTTTTTATAAGCGCATCTACCTTTGAAAATTGGACATTTATAATCGAGGATCATTGAATCCAGTCTCTAAGTTTAATTGCAGTGTTATATTTCTTAAGGCTGACAGGTGTATGGACGTGTCACCGTGTCGATCTTTCCTCAGTTGAACTATTTGAACTGGACTGGAGGTTGTCACACTAGTCTTTGTGATGAATAGCATTTAAATAGAAGTCACTTGACCCAATCCGACAACCCTTATTTTGAAGCTTTGTTGGTCATTTCTACAATAGACATCATCTCTAGTTCACATACCACAAAGCGCCAAGCTTGTCAAGGTGTAGACATTTTATTCTAGTACTTGAAAATCCTTGAATATCCACTTTTTGGATCTTCACGTCTAAGAACCTAGTTGGCAGAGCAAGTCCACAAGACCCCAACTCTTCTGATCTTGAGTGATCAATAATGAGAGTTTGGTTTGATGAGCAAGTCCACAAGTCTTCAACTCTTCCAACCTTGCGTGTTCAAGTATGAGTGTTTGGTTGGATGAACAAGTTCACAAGTCTTGAACTATTCCATCCTTGGGTCTCAAATTTGAGTGTCTGGCTGGATGAGCAAGCCCACCAGTCTTCAATTCTTCCAAACATAGGTCTTCAAGTATGAGTATCTGGATAGATGAACAATGAAGGTGCAAACACGAGAAGGGGGTTGAATTGTGTTTATCAAACTTTAATTCTTTTTGCTGTTTTGATGAATGTTGATGTGAATTACTTGATGAATAATTAATCAGACTTAGCAGCGGATAATAACAGCATAAGAACACAAAGATTTATCATGGTTCACCATTAACTTGGCTACATCCATTCTCTTCATTCTGAAGGCTTTAATCCACTAATTCAAAACACTTTGAATTACAGCACCTGACCCTCCAAGCCAGTCTTCCCAAACAATCTAACAACCCCAAACTTTTGAGGAATAATCAACACCTTGACCCTACAAGTCAAGTCTTCTTCAACCAATCTGACAACCCCAGATTAAAGAAGGAACTTCCACACCTTGACCCTAAAGGTGCAAACACGAGAAGAGGGGTTCAATTGAGTTTGTCAAACTTGAATTCTTTTGCTATTTTGTTGAATGTTGATGGGAATTATTTGATGAATAAATAATCAGACTTAGCAGCAGATAATAACAACATAAGAACACAGCGATTTATCCTGGTTCACCATTAACTTGGCTACATCCAGTCCCTTCACTCCGAAGGCTTTAATCCACTAATTCAAAACACTTTGAATTACAACACATGACCCTCCAAGTCAGTGTTCCCAAAAAGTCTGACAACCCCAGACTTTTGAGGAACGATAACACCACATTGACTCTACAAGTCAAGTCTTCTCCTACCAATCTAACAACCCCAGATTGAAGAAGGAATCTACATCATTATGGGGTTAGATTACAAGGATTTGGAACTCTACAAAGTTGCTTCTGGAAAGCTGATTGTTGCATTGATTCTTGCACTCTTTTGTTGCTTCTGGAAAGCTGATTGTTCCATTGAATTTCCTTCTCAAAAACACTTAGAAAATATTGCTTTTGCACTCAAGTATTTCTCTCTATTGAACTCTCGGATAACTTTGAATTTGAAGCTTGAGTTATGTGTTTTTCGATGCTTATTACTGCTGCCTAAAGCCTTCTTTAATAGCTGAAATTTGGGCTTTGTCCAAGCTTACTTTTGAGATGAATCTTGCTCAGATTTCCTTTGAAAATTCTTTTGGCCAATCCTGTTTCTCTTAATTTCAAAACGTATCTTTTTAGCTTCAGATTGCATTTGAAAATTCTGTTGACCAATCCTGTTTCTTTAATTTCAGATTGTATCTTTTAGCTTCAGATTTCATTCAAATTTCCTTCAAGTATTCAGTGATTTTTTAATCAAATCCCCTTAATACTTTGATCAAATTTCTATCAAAATTCAATCAAGTCTTCTTCGAATTTTAATCAAGTCTTCATTGATCTGCTTCATGATTTAAATTCTAAACCATATGATCTGCTGATTTCGACCAATTCTGGACCATGTGATCTGAACCATTCTGTCTCATGATCTGGACCAAGTCTTTATCTTCTGGACCATGCTATCTTCTGGTCTGAACCAAGTCTGGACCAAGTCTTATGTTCTGGACCATGCTATCTTCTGGTCTAGACCAAGTCTGGACCAAGTTTTCTGTTGTGGACCATGCTATCTTCTAGTTTGGAACAAGTCTGGACCAAGTCTGACTTATGTTTCCTTCTGGTCTGAACCAAGTCTGGACAATGTTTCCTTCTAGTTTGGACCAAGTCTCCTTCTGGACATGCTTCCTTCTGGTCTGGACCAAGTCTCCTTCTGGACATGCTTCCTTCTGGTATGGACCACGTCTCCTTCTAGACTCTACTTCCTTCTGATCTGGGCCAAGAATAATATCCTCTTATGTTGTCATTGTTTCTTCCCTTTGATGATATCCTCTGATTGATGATATGCTCTGATGTTTGCCTTTGATTCTTGCTTTTGATGGGATCCTCTGGTGATATCCTCTGGTGATATCTTCTGGCCGAATCTTCTGGTGACATCTTCTGCTTCTGCTTTGTATCTTCTGGAGGTATCTTCAGGTTGTATCTTCTAGAGGTATCTTCTGCTGACGTCATCCTCTGATTTTTCATTCTTCTAAGTCAAAATCTGATGTTCATAAAATACTTTTGTTAACATCAAAACTTTAATTGAAAGAACCAACTTGGTTCCAACAATCTCCCCCTTTTTGACGATGACAAAACTTTGTATTTTTTATAACTATTTTTCTTTCTTTCCCTAAGACTAAGCTTTACTTTGAATTTTTCTCCCCCTAAGTTTAATGCCCTAGATACTTTATCAAATACATCTTCTCCTTCTTTGTCATCAGACAAAAAGGATTGAAGGAAGAAATAAGATCCTCTGAAAATTTTTTTCTTCATCTTCTGATCTTTTTTTCTTTAATAAAAGTACACGAAAATAATACATATAACAATAAAGTAAAATAAGAAAAAACTTACTAAGCTACTGGTCAGGGATGAAGGTAAGGTTTAGGTTTTTCATGAATATGTCAGCCCATTGATGGTCAGTGTCTACAAATTGAATGTTAAGTACCCTTTTTTGAACATAATCTCTGATGAAGTGGTGTTTGATCTCTATGTGTTTGGCTCTAGAATGTAGGATATGATTTTTGGTTAGGTTGATTGCTGAAGTGTTGTCACAGTATAAAGGGATGTTGGTTTCCATGATGTTGTAGTCTTCCAACTGATGTTTCATCCAAATGAGTTGAGAACTGCATCCGGCTGCTAAAATGTATTCAGCTTCTGTTGTTGACATGGCAATGGTGCTTTTCTCTTTCTTTACCAGGATATTAAATTATCTTCCAAGAATGTGCAGTTTCCACTTGTGGTCTTTCTCTCAAGTTTGTCTCCGACATAATCAGAGTCATAGTATCCACTCAGTTTGTATGTAGGAGTTTTCTTGTAGAACAAGATGAGGCTGGTAGTGCCTTTTAGGTATCTAAGGATTCTCTTAACGGTAGTTAAATGGGATTCCCTAGGGTCAGGCTGAAATTGTGCACATGCACATGCACTAAACATAATGTCAGGTCTAGAAGTAGTGAGATAAAGGAGAGATCCTATCATACCTCTGTAGGATTTTTGATCAATTTTTTGGCATGAGTCACCTTTTCAAGTGAGCAGGTAGGGTGTATTGGGGTAGCCATAGGTTTGCAGTCACTCATCTTAAACTTCTTGAGAAGCTCTTTTATATATTTTGATTGATAAATGTATATACCTTTTTGACTTTGCTGAATTTGTATTCCTAGGAAGAACTTAAGTTCTCCCATCATGCTCATTTGAAATTCCTGTTGCATCAATTTAGAAAATTCTTGGCAGAGAGTGCCATTAGTAGATCCAAAGATGA
Organism: Cicer cuneatum; assembly: GCA_037974295.1. Taxonomy (NCBI): domain Eukaryota; kingdom Viridiplantae; phylum Streptophyta; class Magnoliopsida; order Fabales; family Fabaceae; genus Cicer; species Cicer cuneatum. The sequence continues at coordinate 62,160,843 of JBBPBO010000005.1, forward strand.
TATCATCAACAAATACTTGAATAATTAGAATATCATCTTTTATTGATTTTCTAAAAAGTGTATTGTCTACTTGTCATCTTCCAAAGTCATTTTTAAGTAACAAGTTACTAAGTCTATCATACCATGCCCTAGGTGCTTGTTTTAAACCATACAATGATTTTTTAAGTTTAAAAACATGGTTTGGAAATTTAAAACTTTCAAAATATGGGGGTTGTTTAACATAGACTTCTTCACTTATATAACCATTTAAAAATGCACTTTTAATATCCATTTGAAATAACGAAATATTATTATTAGCAGCAAAGGAAAGTAGGATACGAATAACTTCTATCCTAGCCATTGGAGCAAAAGTCTCAGTGTAGTCAATACCTTTTTGCTGATTGTAGCCTTGTGCAACATGTCGTGCCTTATTTCTGACAACTTCTCCTTTTTCATTTAGATTATTTCTGAAAACCCACTTGGTTCCAATAATGTTCTTTTCTAGTATTGGAACTAGATCCTAAACATCATTCCTTTCAAATTCATAAGGGATCACTTGCACTCCCAATGATTAGAGTTTCGGGATGTGATGACTTGTACTTCCATCGACATCTTTCCTCTGACTTATCTTCAGATTCATCCTTTGAAGATTTGTCAAGTTCTTCTGTTTTGCTTTCATCCTCCACCTTTTCAAGTTCTCTTGGTTTGTCTGCATCAGCTTCCTTTGGTTCTGGTAAACCTGCACTATCATCATCTTGCTTTCACTTTTCAAGCTCAAGCTGTTTGTAATCAAATTTAACATGTATGGATTCCTCCACAATATTAGTTTCCCTATAAACACTCTATAGGCCTTGGATCTTTCAGAGTAACCAATGAAGGTACACTTTTGAGATCGTGAATCAAATTTTCCAAGATTATCTTTAGTGTTCAACATATAACAAGTGCAGCCAAATTGTTTAAAATAAGAGATGTTAGGCTTTTTACCTTTCCACGGTTCATATGGTGTTTTATTCAATATGGATCTTGTATAGACTCTATTTTGAATATAACATGCAGTATTATTGCTTCTGCCCAAAAGTGTTTTGCAACATTCATATCATTTAGCATTGTTCTGGCCATTTCTTGGAGTGTTCTATTCTTTCTTTCTACAACTCCATTTTGTTGGGGTGTTCTAGGAGAAGAAAAGTTGTGAGAGATTCCATTCTCATCACAAAAACTTTCAAAGAATTTGTTCTCAAATTCTCCTCCATGATCACTTCTAATTGTTATAATTTTAAGACCTTTTTGATTCATGATTTGTTTGCAAATGTGATAAACACTTTGTGGGATTCATCCTTACTTCTTAAAAATTTTACCCATGTCCACCTAGTGTAATCATCTACAATAACAAACCCATATTTCTTTCCACTTAGAGATGTTGTTTTTACATGCCCAAATAGATCTATGTGCAATATCTCAAGGGGCTTTGAGGTAGAGATTGAGTTTTTAAGATTGAAAAAGTTTTTAGTTTGTTTTCCCTTTTGACAAGCATCACACATAATTTCAATTTTGTAGCTAAGCTTGGTTAGATTTCTCACTAGTTGAAGTTTATTCAGTTTTGAAACTAATCAAAGGTTTGCATGACCTAATCCTTTATGCCAAATTAGTTTCTCATCATTTACTGACACTAGACACTTAACTTTTTGTTTATCTAGACTAAACATATTTATCTTATAAATATTGTTTTGACTCTGACCTGTAAAGAGTATTGATCCATCCTTCTGACTAATAGCTTTGCATGTTTGTTTGATTAAATATAATATCATAATTACTATCACTTAATTGGCTAATACTTAATAAATTATGCCTAAGACCTTTAACTAATAATACATCTTTAATAGAGGAAGAAGTACCATGACCAACCGTGCCTTGACTAATGATTTGACCTTTTTGCTTTCCTCCAAAAGTCATTGTCCCTCTTTTTCTCAATATTAGTTCATGGAACATAGACTTTTCTCCTGTCATATGCCGCGAGCATCCACTGTCCAGGTACCATGACTGGTGTTACAACTTGATTGCTCAGGACATCTGCAACAAAGATAATTTTGTTTTTAGGTACCCAAATCTGGTTGGGTCCTAATTTGTTAGTCTTGAAAGGTTTCTTGTCTTTCCTTGATTTTATCATGGGACAAGACAATTTTGAGTGACCATTCTTAGCACAAACAGCACACAAAATATCATAGGAAATAGGTTTAGTTGCAATTACAGATTCATCAAATCCTAAGCCTTTTTAACCATTGTTACTAACTTTGTAGATCATAGAAGCATATTTGCTTCTTTCCATACCATCAACAATAAAATCTTGTAATATTTGTTCATGCATATCAGAATTACATACAATATTTTCAGTTGATGTTGAACAAAGATTACTTTTTGGAGTTAGATTCTCAGCTTCAAGTTTAGCAATTTCAGTTTTAAAAGCTGCATTTTCTGTTTTACATTCTGCATTTTGATTCTTTAAAACATTTATTTCTTTGGTCAGAATTTTATTTTCTTCCCTAAGTATTTTCAGTTTTAAAGACAGTTTGTTGTTGCCATTTAAAATATCATTCATTGCAGTAGTTAAATCAGATCGAGTGACTTTAGAAAATACCTATTTTTCTTTTTCTGATGATTCACTTCCAGAATCAGAGTCTGTATCGGATCCAGAGGCAGTATTGGTGTGAGCCATCAAAGTCAATTCTGTTTCTGATTCACTTACAGAATCAGAGTCTGTGTTGGATGCAGAGGCAGTGCTGGTGTGAGCCAGTTCTGCTTCTTCTTCTTCTGATTCTCTTCCAGATTTATATTCTATTTTCGATCTAGAGGCAGAATGAGTGTGAGCCGTTAGAGCCAATTCTACTTCTTCTGATTCACTTCCAGAGTCAGACTCTATGTTGGATCTAGAGGCAGAATTGATGTGAACTATCATGGCTAATTCTGCTTCTTCATCATCAGAAGATTCATCAGAATCATCCCATGTTGCCATCAGATTTTTCTTCTTGGGTCTGAAGTCTTTCTTCTGGTGTTTTCCTTTCTCCAGGTTTGTGCATTCCGACTTGATGTGCACAGGTTCATTGCATCCATAACAGATGATGCTCTTCTTGTCATGTTCATCCTTTCCTGTGTTGGAATGCTTGGAATACCTTTGGGGAAACTTCTTCAGGACTTTTCTGGTTATGAAGGCAATTTCTTCTTCTTCTTCTGGTTTCTGAATTTGGTCATCAGAATCACTATCTTCTGATTCTACTTCTGCTTTTAGAACTTTCTTCTACTTGGATTTCAAAGCTAGGGTCTTGTTCTTCTTCTTTGGCTGATCTTCTTCAAGCTCAATTTCATGTGATTTGATGGAGCTGATTAATTCTTCTAGCTTCAGAGTGTTCAAATCCTTTGCTTCCTGAATAACAGTGATCTTTGGTCTCCACTTGGTTGGCAAGCTTCTAAGAATTTTCTTCACGTGGTCAGCAGTAATGTAGCTTTTCTTGAGTACCTTTAATCTTGAAACTAGAGTCTAGAATCTGGAAAACATTACTTCAATGTCTTCCTCTTCTTCCATCTTGAACAGCTCGTACTTCTTGACTAGGATGTTTGCCTTTGTTTCTTGAGCTTGCTTGTTGCCTTCATAAGTCAGAGTCAAACTATCATAGATACTCTTTGCTGTCTCTTTGTTGGTGCACTTGTCGAATTCCTTGAATGTGATTGCATTGATCATGAATGTTCTGGATTTGTGATGCATCTTGTACATCTTCTTCTGGTCAGCATCCATCTCTTTTCAAGGAATTTCAACACCATCAGCATCTTCTGGAGCAGTATAGCCATCTTCCACCAAGTCCCAAAGTTCGAGATCTTGTGAAATAAAGAAACTCCTCAACCTGTCCTTCCAGTACTCGAACCGTTCCCCATCAAAAAGAGGTGGTCAGTTGATGTTTCCTCCAGCAACTTCTTCATTGAATCAAGACATGTTGAACCCTTAGATCTTTTCTCAAACACTGTAAAGTGCTCAGCCTTGAGACCGAGTTCAGATGTCAATTGAAGGTGCAAACACGAGAAGGGGGGTTGAATTGTGTTTGCCAAACTTGAATTCTTTTTGCTGTTTTGATGAATGTTGATTTGAATTACTTGATGAATAATTAATCAGATTTAGCAGCGGATAATAACAGCATAAGAACACAAATATTTATATTGGTTCACCATTAACTTGGCTACATCTAGTCCCTTCATTCCGAAGGCTTTAATCTACAGCACCTAACTCTCCAAGCCAGTCTTCCCAAACAGTCTGACAACCCCTGACTTTTGAGGAATAATCAACACCTTGACCCTACAAGTCAAGTCTTCTCCTACCAATCTGACAACCTCAGATTGAAGAAGGAACTTCCACACCTTGACCCTACAAGTCAAGTCTTCTCCTACCAATCTGACAACCTCAGATTGAAGAAGGAACTTCCACACCTTGACCCTACAAGTCAAGTCTTCTCCTACCAATCTAACAACCCTACATTGAAGAAGGAATCTACACCACTATCGGGTTTGATTACAAGGGTTTGGAACTTTGCAATGTTGCTTATGGAAAGCTGATTGCTGCATTGTTTCTCTCTCGAAAACACTTAACAAAATTTGATTTTGCACTCAAGTGTTTCTCTCTTTTGAACTCTCTGATAACTTTTGAATTGAAGCTTGAGTTCTTGTTTTTTTCGATCGATTTGAACTCTAAGATGAATCTGGATTTTACGCTTCAGTTCTTCTACTTTTTAATGCTTTCTGCTGCAGCCTGAAGCCTCCTTTTATAGCTGAAATATGGGCTTTGTCCAAGCTTAATTTCGAGATGAATCTTGCTCAGATTTCTTTTGAAAATTCTTTTGATCAATTCTGTTTCTTTTTAATTTCAAACTGAATCTTCTTTGCTTAGATCTCCTTCAAATTTCCATCAGGTCTTCTTTGATTTTTGAATCAAATCTTCTTAAAATTTGACCAGTTCTTTTTTAAAATTCAATCAAGTATTCTTCGAATTTTAATCAAGTCTTCTATGAATCTGAATCACGTTTTAAATGTGGACCATGCATACTTCTGATCTAGAACCAAGTCTGGACTATGTCTCCTTCTGATCTTGACCATGTTATCTTCTGGACCATGTTTGCTTCTGATCTGGACCATGTCTTCTGATCTGGACCAAGTTATCTTCTGATATGAACCATGTATACTTCTGATCTAAACCATGTCTTCTTTGGACCATGTTTCCTTCTGATCTGGTTGGAGGTATCCTCTGGTTACGTCATACTCTGGTGACATCCTCTGGTAACGTCATCATCTGGTGACATTCTCTGGTGACGTCATCTTCTGGTGGTATCCTCTAGTGACGTCATCCTCTGGTGGTATCCTCTGGTGACGTCATCTTCTGGTTTATGCTTCTGGTGACGTCATCTTCTGGTGTCATCTTTTGATTTTTGCATTCTTCTTCGAAATCAAATATGTTATTTTCATAAAATACTTTTGTTAACATCAAAACTTTAATTGAAATAACCAACTTGGTTCCAACAAACAAGTCCACAAGTCTTCAAGTTATCCAACCTTGGGTCTTCAAATATGAGTATATGGTTGGTTGATCATGTCCACAAGTCTTCAACCATTCCATCCTTGGGTCTTCAAATCTGAGCGTATGGCTAGATGAGCTAGTTCACAAGTCTTCAACTCTTCCAACCTTGGGTCTTCAAATTTGAGAATCTAACTAGATGAGCAAGTCCACAAGATCTTATAAGAGTTTCTGATCCATATTTTGACCGTACGAAGCTCCAATTTGTCATATTAATTCAATTATTACTAAATAAGGCTACCACCGTACGTAACGCCTCAAATGAATTTTTGGGAAATACGGTTTTCTCGTTCATCTCACATTATAATATATTCGTGAATATAAATGCTTTCTTGCTCCTTACCTTATTTCGACACATTGACACACTAATTTAAAATCCACAAGCAAAAAGTCTCTATCCATTGATTTCTCTTCCTCCGATTGGTCAAACTTGACGATTCATGGTTAAAGGTAAAAAATGAAATACGAGAAAATACTGTAAAAATGTCAATTTCGAAATTGGGTCAAAGAAACTTAATCGAAGTCAGAAACTAATTGTTGGATAATTTAGTCAATGTTCGCACGGTCTTTTTTGCGTTGGTTTCAGTCACATCAGACATATGATGAAGAAAAATGGTGTAAAATAGTCGATTTCATAAATAAAAAAGTGAATATTTTAAAGAGAAAATGTAACGGATAAAATTATAAAGAAAAAGTGTTAAAATAACTCATGCAATAAGAAAAATAGGATCCTAAAATTTGAGCAAACATGGAGAAACTTTTCTAGAATGTCATTAGACATCAGAACCCTTTTTTTTCTCCTTCTCTTCGGCTGCTATGTTTCTTCCTCATCTCAAGTTACTATTCTATCACAATTAGGGATTAAAAATCCCTTTTATTCAATTCAAAGCCATTATTTTATTTTATTTTATTCTTTTGCTATTATTGCTACTTTAATTTACTAAAAGAACTAAATATTACTCAAACTAATTTTTAACACTTTATTTAATTTTAATTTTATTTTCAAAACAATATTAATTAGTCAAAACTAATATTTTACAAAATAGAATAATTAAAGAAATCAAATATTAAAAAATATAAATTAGCAATATTTAAAATTCTCATAATCATAATTATTACCATAATTATTGAAGATGAAAGCATGAATGACATTTATTATACTATAAAGTCCTCCAAACTAAATCTTCTTTATGATTGTGTTATTAGGAAGCTTATGAAGATCATCATGCAATCACAAGGTTTCATCTTGATTGGTTCAGCAAAGAGGTGCGGGAGACATATTTAAACTTCAAGGAAGAGGTGCCGAATTAGAGGAGCTTGTGTGTGTTGGTCGCACGCACTGTTGGTGCCGAATTAGAAATCACTTACATGTATTCGTTTGTTTTTGAGGATTTAAAAGTTCAGATGCCATTTACCTAGTTCAAATGTGATGTTTTGAAAGCGGTGAATTTCGCTCCATCACAACTCCCCCTAACCAGTTGGGCTTTTATGCAAGGTTTTTAAATATTGTGCCATGAGTTAAATATTCACCTTTTCTAGGACAATATTTCTACTTCCATCACACCGAAGAGGTAGAAAAGGGAAGCTGAGTTTCTATTTAGTAGTATTCCAAAATGAGGACCCTTGCCCTTAAGCAAATAAAATATCTTTTAAAAAACTTTCATAAGGAGGTGAAATTGACATTTGAGAAATAGATGTTATTCTAAAGTTTTTTATCTATTTTTCATATAACAATTACAGTCTTTGCGAATTTGCCTTTGTCAATCCAATTTTTGAAAGAAATTAAAAAACATTAATGAAAAAAAAATTGGATTGATCCAAAAAACATACACTTATTCAGATCATTTCACTAGTATTTCAAGTAGTAAAGGGTCTTTACTTTTACACAGTAAAGTGCTCATTCACTAGTATTTCCAGTAGTAAGGGTCTTTATTTTACACAGTAAAGTGCTCAATCAAGAGACTGAGTTCTACTATCAATTGAAGGTGCTGGAAAACACAAGAAATGGGACTTGAATTGTATTTTTCTATTTATGAAAGATACTTGGATTGTTTTACATAAAATTGTTCTTTATTAAAATATTCAACTTACTATTATAAACGAGGTTTAGTCATAATAAGGTTGAATCATGAACAACTAAGATGAGATAAATAGAAAGAGATAAAGGAAACACATATATTTTTATACGAGTTCACAACAGATAGTTGCTACATCTAGTCTTCTTGTTATAGAGAGATTTTGCATCAGTACAATCAATGACTTAATCCACTATTTTAATTAACATTATACACGTATTCTATACTCTACCTCTTCATGCATGAGTATTTTTCTCTAGACTCTCCAGTCATGGTCAGAACCTTTCTTCAACTTTCTAGCAACCACTACAAGAAAACTGACTTCTAGTGACAGACAAAGTTTGTCACTAAAAGTCAAAAACTGTAGGTAAAGAGCAATAATACTTTGAGTGACACTCAAATCCACCGTCAACTTTAAGGGGGCGTCTTGCTACACTTTGAGGACTATCACTACATGTTTTGAGGATTGTCACTACAGGTTTTTGATTTCTACCTACAACAATGACTGTCACTAAAACCTAGATAAATATAAATGAAGAATTGATCTATTTCTACGGTTTGTCTGTCACTAAAAACTACATAAATATAAATAAAAAATGGATCTATTCGTACAGTATTGTCTATCACTAAAAACTAGATATATATAAATAAAGAATTGATCTATTCATACGGTATTGTCTGTCACTAAAACTTATTTATTATTATTTATTAAATTAAATTGATTTTATCTCCCTACTAATTGTAATTCTAAATTGTTAATACCAATAAGTTAAAATTAAATTTCTAACTTCAATTTTAAAAAGATTAATTTTGCATATAAACCCGCACAACGGGTATACATCTAGTTCTAAACTTATTTTTAAAATGCCATTACCACACTAATTTATATTTATGGGATTATAATTAGTGGCTAGAAAGCATAAAACCAATAATAATAGATAATAGCAAACAACTAAGATAATTTAAGCAACTTTAAGACATCCAAGATGCACCTTAACAGAACTTGAGCATTCTCGAGAAAAATGTCCTTCTTCACCGCACCTATAGCATGAACTAGGTGTGGCTGATTCGACGGTCTCAGGTTGCCACCTTGAATTTGCCTGCACCAATAGATCCTCGTAAATTAGACTTTCATTTGCTTTGTCAATTCAAAGTTTTTGAATAGTTTTTAAAGAAAAAGCAAACCAAATTACCCTTGGAAAGAAAGAGCCAACCAGAAAGGATGGTCTAGATTATGGAGTGAAATAACCAATGACAGAAAAGATGAATAGATAGAATAACATTAGAATATTAAAATCTAATAGACATATCTTGAAAATTACTTTAACAGAACTTGAGCACTCTCGGGCAAAATGTCCTTTTTCACCACACTTGTAGCATGAACTAGGAGTGGCAGCATTGGTGGTGTTCTCAATTTGCATCCTTGAACATGCATGCACCACTTGATCCCCATACTTATGCATACTCAAAATTTAATTTAAATAAGGTAGTTATGTTTCCAGTCTAAGTTTTGAAAACAGTTTGTGGTCCTTATTCCCAGTAGACAAAAAGATTAAACTGATAGAAACGTAAACCTAACTACATTGGAAACAAAAAGTTGCACATAATGTGTAGTCATGATTTAAGAAAAGAAGAAAAAAATCGTATAAGGTCAATAGACCATTAAAAGACTTACCAAACCAATATGACCCATTTGACCACATTTGTAGCACGAAAATTCATTTGGTGCAGCATCTGTTGTATTGACACAAAATAAGTGGCCAAAATCCTTGCATACATAGCTTTGAACTTCCTAGTTCAATAAGTGGGAAAAGTAAACAATCGTCAACTAAACACTCCATAATCCATATCTGATGTACCCATTAATATCCAAGTAATTCAACCAAAAATCTTTTTCTAAGTTTCCCATAAAAGAAAAAGAAGAAAATGAAGCAGAAAGAGATGGATGACAACAACCTTTAGATCATCCTGCGAATAATAATTTTTGCACAAAAACATATCATGGCCAAAATTCCCACATCTCAAGCATATTGTAAAGCTTTTAGAATTAGAACCCCATGTGTGCTTCTCTTGATCACAATCTTTAGTCCGGTGACCAACTATCTTGCACTTAGAGCACTATCGTGCCTACGGAAAATAAAAGGAAATCTATAATTCTAGATATACCATAAACCATGATGAAACACTTTTAAGCACTGACAAACCAATATGACAGTATATTAAACAGTTGTAATTTATTCCACAAAAATTGGTAAGTTTCAATTTATTGACGGTTGGTTTCATCCAAAAAAGCTACAATGTCGAACATGGAAATATAAGTTTGTTTAAATTCTGCTACGCTGCAACATTACCATGCCACTACATATATAGCATTATAGCGTAGCAAAATTTCAACAAACCGTTACTTTCCGCAATTTACATAACTTATTTGAGAACACTGTGCATTAAATCGCATATCGGAATAATAACGATTTATTCAAAATCCTCTATTCTATAAAACTATAGTGCCTCTATTTGACAATACTAGATCAAACTCGAGTCAATTGAGCCTAATAAATATAATAGACCTTGCGCCACAGACTCAGACATTAAATAAAAATAAGCATACACATGAGACATAGATCGATCGAGCCTACGACATATAGTCAGTAATTGTAGTATATATTGCTCCTTCAAATAGAAAAAAGAGTACGAGAAGCAAACTAGACATACCATGGTGCACTTTTTGACATTATGAATCAGACTGCCACATACAAAGCAAGGTTTCTTGCGTTTAGCAATAGTACAGTTGAAAGAAGCATGGCCTTCTTCACCGCAATTAAAGCATGTACCCTAAACACTATCTGATGGGATCAAAATACCTCGAACCACGCAGATAGAACAGCAAAAATACTCAAAGTATGCTTGGAGACAGTACAGTAGCATTTTCGACATCACATTTAAGAATAAATATTTCAACTCACAAGCAGCGTACACAGAACAACATTGTCATTAGTATCAACCACCCCTATTTCTACTTCAATGGACCCCACTTTCTCCGGGACTTCAATTGTCTCTATATGTTTCATTTCTTCTTCATTATTAACTATTACAGCCTACATAAGACAACTAATTGTTTCAAAAATAACACAACACGCAACCCAAAATCTTAAACTATTTTTGGATAAAAAATCACTATTTCAAGTTAAACAAGCCTAACAGAGACTAACATTTACTGTTTGAATCTCAGATTAATGATTTTCTTTTTCTTCTTCTTTTTATGAGTCTTAATCTCCTTACTATTCGATTCAGAAGCAGTGACTCCTATCAGTACATCCAATGCAATGTTAGTATAGCATTCTCAACATCACAGTATAGAACAAATATTACAACTCATAAGCAGCTTACGCAGAACAACATTGTCGCTCGTATCAACCATGCCTGTTTATGCTTCTCTGTGTTCCTTTTTTCTTGAGCTTTGATTTTCTCTACATCTTCCTTTTCTTCCTCTTCAATTTCAGCAACCTATATAACACACAACCCCAAATGTTCTAAAACTAACGTCAGCTAAATAATATATTATTGTAACTCTAATAATTGTCTTAAAACAAATTAACTTTAATCAGAATAAGCAATTAAAGTGTATTTCAATCATATACCCTTCTGTTGAGGACGACTCTTATTGGATAAACAGATTAATGTGTTTATAGCATAAACTATTTCATCATATAAGCAATTGTGTATAAGCTATTATTAATAAAAAAGATCAACAAAAAAAAATCTAACTATTTTCATATAAGCTATAAACTATTTTCCTAAACTAGCATGGAGAGTTTACGAAAGTAAGTTGAAAACATATCATAAACCATTTTTCATAAATTTCAAATAAGCTCGAATAAGTAAATCCAAACAAAATCTAATAAAACCCAATTTCTAATTGAAAATTAAGGGAACACAAATCAAATTTTTAAAAACTAAACCTTCAATTGAACAACTAAAAAGGGACTTACATTTACAGTTTCAATTTCTGATTCAAGCTTCTTCTTCTTCTTCTTCTCCTTCAATTGAACTATGGATGCGGCAAGAAATCCAAATTTCAAACAAACAGAGCCAAAATCCAAATAACCATAAATTTCAAACAACGATATCCAATAACCATAAAAACACTAGAAGCAAGAAATCCAAATTTCAAACAAACTGAGCCAAAATCTAAAAAGATGCGACAAATAGATATCACAAAACAAACAGAATAAATTTCAACTTAATAAAAAAACCTTTCAATAAAGAGTAGAAACTAGAAACAAAGCAACCACAGATCAAATCAAAGCTGAAAAATCACGGAAATTTGAAGCAATCGCCAGAGAGAATGAAACATAGAAGAGTTACTGAATGATATGCAAAGACGGAAGCAAAACCAACATCTCGGCGGCGGAAAGAGCGGAGCAAGGCGGTGGCAGAAGCCATGGCCAGAAGAGAATGTATTGATCAAAAATGAAATTAAATGATAGAGTGAAGAGAAATCGTTTTATTTTTTATATGTAAAAGAGTTTAGTTTAGGGTTATGGTGGTTGTTTCAAAACATTTAAATGAAATTGAACTTTTTTTATATGAATATTTGGATGAATAACTTAGAATTTTTTTTATGTTAAATTCATGAGTTGATATTAAATGAGAATAGGTGACACTCTCTATTCTCTGTAGCTAAAAGTAATTATAGTGATAAATAAAGAGGTGTCACTAAATATTAAGTGTCACAGTAAATCTCTTTTTTTGTAGTGAACCTACCGTTGAGATTCATGAGTGTTGTTGTGCCTTTTTCGGTACCTCTTAGAGGTGAGATAGTTGTTGCCACTATCGTGATAAGTTACATCAATCCGTTTGTGTCTAAATTGACATAAAGTTTGTTTATGTGATTCTAACTCTCATTAAGAGAATGTAACATGTCAAGTCCTGTATCAGTACAAGTATGTGAAAACACATTGACTGATTTACATCAATTATAAAAACTCTCTTGTTAGAGGATTTTCTATTCATACTTTTCTTTTGATGTGTTCCCGACTTTTTCAAAATTTCTTCTAAACATATTTCATTTTTGAATTCTCTCTCAATTAAGGTGTACATGGGTGCAAGTCGACCCGTCAACTCGATCACCCAATCCAACCCAACCCGATTTGTACAGGTCGCTTTCGGATCCGACCCAACAATTTGAACCCGTCGACCCGGTAACTAGTTATATTTTTTTTAAAATTTTGTTTGGCAGCCTAGCAGTCCAATAGGGTTTCATTACTCTTCTACTTCAAATTTTCAACGGCCTCCATCCATTCATAAAATTTGTATATGATATTATTTTAGATAATAAATAGATAGAAGGATGAATAAAAATAATCTGTTAATTTATTTACAATCCACTAAAATTTCTTAAAAAAAAATTCAATTCAAATCATCCATTAAAAATAAAAATAATTAAATTTGTCCATTATAAGATTTTAATAGATGGATAATCATCTCATCCGCTTAATAATTTTTTAATACTATAATAAATTATATATCTATAATAATAATAATAATAATAATTTTTATTTATTGTATAAAAAAATAAATAGTGGTTTTTATTATTCCTAAAATTTAATTATTTATTATTTTAAATAATTATTTTTTTAAAATATTAATAAAATAGTTTTTTATACTATTTTTAAATATAGAACTGTTTCTAAAATATTAAAAAATACTGAATTTTTAAATATTTAAATTTTTAATTTAAAACACTGTTTTTTATGTTATTTTTAAATAATAGGGGTGGTGGATGGAGGCAGTGATCCAACCGCCACCACGCGGTCACCCACCACGACGCGGTCACCCACCACCAACCACTACCATATTTAAATTAATAATTAATAAATTTTAATTCTTTTTAAAATAATAAAAACTGTTTAAGTTCTATTTTTTATTTAAAAAAATATGTTTTTTTCTTAAGAAAATATCTTATTTTTTTTGTAAAATTATGTGTTATGATAAAAATAAATTTTTATTTTTTTTATATATGATAAAAATATTAGTAATAAAAATAATAATTAAAAATTCTTCTAAAACAGTTTTTAAAATAATAAATTTTGAAATCAGTTTTAAAAAAATAGTAAATAAAACTATTTTTAGAATTAATTAGTTATAAAATAATTAAAAACTTTTTTCTAAATAGTTATTTATAATAAAAAATAATTTTTCAAATAAATATATAATATTTTCTTAATATTATATTTTTTTAAATGTAATCCATTAAATTATATTAAATAAAATATGTGATTCATTAAATTTTAAAGAAAATATGGATTAATTGAATTCAATCAATTAAAATTTATATTATATAGTACTTATAGTTCGATAAATTGGATGGATGATGAATAATTACGTTAAATTGTCACCCCTACCTACAAGATAGTTAGAAGAAGTTCAGAAGGGGTTGAAATCAAGTGTCTATAGATGCTTGTAACAATCTAAAAGAAGGTATGGCAGTACATGGATCATTTCAATGATAAAAATTCGAAGTCTATTGCAGACGGAAACCATTATAAGTTGTTATTGAAGAAAATTAGAATCTGGTAGTTTCTTCCAGAATTTTACATTGTAATTGGTGAATTTTAAAAGAAAGAATCACCGATGGAACACCTCTTCCTTCGATAGTATCAATTATTTCATAGTTTTTGTGTGGGACTAGCAAAGTGGTAACATTTAGATTTATAATTTAAAATGGCTAAGTTCAAATTTCCATCAAGAAATATATATTCAAATACTCAAAAAATTCAAATTATAATTTTTATAAAATCCCGTTGGTTCATGTAATTCTGACGACTCCATCTTATTTTCAAGTTAAGCCAAATCGATATCTTATACTTATAGTGAATAGTTTATCGTGTATAAATTCTTAGGATTTAAATAGATTAATTTAATAATAATTTTCTATCATGATATTATATAGTTTTGGGATTTTTCTTAAGTAATGTTTGAAGTTATAATTTATATAGTATATACATTTTTTATCAAGACAAAAAGTTCATTGATCAAAAAGCAAAAGAATATTAAGCAACTCATCCTTCAAATTTATGTTTAGGTAAAGTATTTAATATTAAATCAAAATACATTTCAAATACAATATTATGAGAACTTTCTTGATAGCATATGCATTAAAATGTTTTATAAAACTATTTAAAAACATAAACATATGTTTGAAAATATAATTTTTACAAAAACTGAAAATCTGTATTCGAATACGAAGTGTCATAGCCGAATACGGATTACAAGTTAGAAGTTAAAACTGAAGATCTGTATTCGAATACAAAGTGTTGTAGCCGAATACAGATTGCAAGTCAGTAGCCAAAACTGAAGATCTGTATTCGAATACGAAGTGTCGTAGCCGAATACAGATTACAAGTCAGTAGCTAAATTTAAACTTTTGTATTCGACTACAGCTTTGTGTATTCGAATACAACTCAAGTCAGTGGCAAAAATCTCATACTTGTATTCGACTACGAGGTATCGTATCGAATACGAAGTTCAAATTTTAAATTTAAACTGAACGTTATAGAAGTGTATTCGAATACACTAAGGCTGTATTCGAATACAACTTCGAAACAATGCAACTTTTCAGTTTTGAAACATTGCATAAGTTCATCAAAACTTTTGGGAACCATTGCCATTGATCTGAAGTGTTACCTTGGAATATAAATACTTCAAAACTTCTGTTTTTACTTAGAACTTTCGACTTACTTTTTAGAATCAATTTTCTGAAATTTCAAACACTTCAAAACTTAATTTTCATATTTTCAAGTACATGCTTTTCATTTTCATATCATTAAGAAAGGTTCTCAGTTGTACTTGGAAGTGTGATTGATTAAGTATCAAATACTTAGTGTTATAACCTTGTTCTTAGTTAAGAACATCATTACAAAATCAAATAAAGTCATTGTATCACTTGAAGAACTTAGTGTAGATTCTTCAAGAATTGTTAACTGAGATAGTGATGTACTATCTTCTGTTAAGTGTTAAAGAATCTGTAACTTAAGTCTTAGGGTTAGACTTGTAACATATTCGAACAAAGTGGAAAATCTCTTGTGGTGTGCAAGAGGACTGGATGTACCCTTGGTTGTAAGGGGAACCAGGATAAATTTCTGTGTGTTTTTACCTTCTTTCATTTACAGCTTT
Organism: Cicer cuneatum; assembly: GCA_037974295.1. Lineage (NCBI taxonomy): Eukaryota > Viridiplantae > Streptophyta > Magnoliopsida > Fabales > Fabaceae > Cicer > Cicer cuneatum. The sequence continues at coordinate 62,176,677 of JBBPBO010000005.1, forward strand.
CATTCACTAACACAACAAAATTAAACAAACTCAAAACAGTCATTTAAACAAATCTCACAAAACTCTAAAAACAGAAAAATTGTCTAACACCTAATTCACCCCCCCCTCTTAGGTGCAACTCTGTTCTTACAATTGACATCAGAGCAAGTTTTTGTAATTTGCTCCTCGATTCATGGCTTCCGCACAACCTGTTTTTAGAGATGGTGGTAGCAGTAACAAACCACCTTGCTTTGTCGGTGAACATTATGATTTTTGGAAAATACGTATGCAAGCTTACCTTGAGGCTCAAGGAGATGACATATGGGAGGCTGTAGAAAACGGTCCATATATTCCAACAACAGTCATCAACAATAAAGAAGAAATAAAAATAAAAGCCTCATGGACAGACGATGAAAAGAGAAAAGTATTGTTTGACAAGAAAGCAAAAAATATGTTACAATCAGCATTAGGTATGGACGAATTCTTTCGTATATCCCACTGCAAAACAACAAAAGAGATATGGGATACTCTTGAAGTAACCCATGAAGGAACAATTGAGGTAAAACATTCAAAACTGAATACTTTATCTCAAGAATACGAAATGTTTCGAATGCAACCAGGAGAAACTGAACACTTTACTAATGATGAATTGAACCTAAAGGTTCTGAGATCATTAACCAGAGCATGGCAGCCTAAAGTGACAGCAATTTCTGAAAAGAAAAGTTTGTAAAAAATGTCACTCTCAGCACTTTTTGGAAGTTACAAGAGCATGAAATAGAATTAGAAAGACTGGAAAAGAATGAGAGTTTAGAAAAGAAAACAAAGAATATAGCATTAAGAATAGAATCAAAAGAATTGATAAATGAAGAAGATTCATATGAAGAGAAAAACATCACCCTCCTTGTCAAAAAGTTCAGTAAATTTATTTAAACGATAAAACGTTTACAAGAAAGAAAAACTTCAGGAAGAAAGATGCTTCTACTGCAAATCAGAATTTTACTTGCTTTGAGTGTGGGAAACCAGGACATATGAAAGCAGAATGTCCTAGCATTATCAAGAAGAATGCTACTAAAAGAAAAGAGTTCAAAAAGGCGTACATAGCATGGGAAGTTAATGAAGTAAGATCTTCATCAAATTCAGATAATGACAAATGCGCTAATGTTGCTTTGATGACATCTCATCATTCTGATAATGAAGAAGAGGTTAGTAGTAATACTATTTGTTATGATAATAATGATTCTTGTGTTGAAGATAATGATGCACAACAAGCCATTAAAGAACCGCTTAATGAATTTAAAAATCTGTACAAAGTAGTGTCAAATCAAAAGAAACATACTTTATCTCTAAATAAAAAGATTGACACTATAGAACAAAATTCTGAAAAACAAAAACAGATTTCTACATGCATTAAATGTGATTCACTTTCTTTTAAAATTGTCCAAATGAATAGAGTTATAGAAAGGTACGAAAAGGGACAATTTGGATTGGATAATATACTTAGCATGCAAAGATATTCAAATGACAAAAGTGGACTTGGTTACTCAAAATTTGATAAACCAAGTACTGGTAAAATTATCTTTTAAAAGCAAGTAACCAATCCAAAAATGAGAAAGTAATAGCTATTCAAAAGAATTATCTTTGTTCTAAGAAAAGTATTATTCAAAAGAAAACATGCTTTCCTAAAAGGAGTCCAAAATGTTTCTATTGTGGTCTTAATGGTCACACACCTAATGCTTGTCATGTTAGGAACGTTGGTGTTCCACAAGGGCATTATGTGTGGATCAAGAAAGGTACTAATCTTCAAGGACCCAAAACACTTTGGGTACCTAATAAATTATAAATCTTGTTTTGTAGGAATACACACAAAGTACATCAAATATGTGGTACTTGGATAGTGGATGTTCAAAGCACATGGCCGGTGACAAAACAAAATTTTCAGCACTAACTCTTGAGTCAAAAGGTTATGTGATCTATGGAGATAACAACAAAGGAAAAATTTTGGGCATTGGAAAGGTTGGCATGGCTCCATCTCCTTCAATTGAAGATGTCCTCTATGTTGAAGGGTTAAAACACAATCTCATAAGCATAGGCTAGCTTTGTGACAAAGGTTACAAAATCACTTTCAACAAAGATGATTGCATTATCCAAAATGAGGTAACAAATGAAACTCAGTTTATTGGTAAGCGCTTCAAAAATATTTTTACAATTAATCTTGATGATTTATCCTTAAAAATGACATGTCTTATGGTAAGTGACAACAATGATGCTTGGCTATGGCACAAAAGATTTGCACATATCCATATGGATCACTTAAACAAGTTAGTCAACCATGAACTTGTTGTAGGCTTACCAAAAATGAAATTCATTAAGGATAAATTATGTGACGCTTGTCAAAAAGGTAAACAAACTAAAGTTTCCTTTAAACCCAAAAATATTATATCAACTTCAAGACCGCTTCAATTAATACATATGGACTTGTTTGGACCATCAAGAACTAAAATCCTTGGTGGAAATTCAGATGGACTAGTAATAGTTGATGATTTTTCAAGGTTCACATGGACCTTATTTTTGGAAAATAAAAATGAAGCCTTTAAAGCTTTTCAGAAATATGCCAAACTAGTCCAAAATGAACAAGCAACCAAAATTGTATCAATTAGAAGTGATCATGGAGGAGAATTTCAAAATGCATCTTTTGTAGAATACTGTGAAGAAAATGGAATATTCCATAATTTTTCTGCACCAAGAACACCTCAACAAAATGGAGTTGTTGAGAGAAAGAATAGATCATTGGTAGAACTTGCAAGAACAATGCTAAGTGATTCAAGTCTACCAAAATACTTTTGGGCAGATGCTGTAAGTACAGCTTGTTATGTATCCAACCGAGTCATAATCCGACCAATGCTGAAGAAAACTCCATATGAACTTTATAAAGGAAGAAAGCCAAATATCTCTCACTTTCACATATTTGGATGCAAATGCTTTGTGTTAAATAATGGTATGGACAATCTCGGAAAATTCGATGAGAAGGCCGATGAAGGTATTTTTATTGGTTATTCCTTAACTAGTAAAGCATTTAGAATTTTTAATAAAAAAACTTTGATAGTTGAAGAATCTATACATGTATCTTTTGATGAAACTAACCCCTCGAAAGAGGATAGAATTATTTATGATAATGATGATGAGACAAGTACAGAAAATCAAGTTGATCAAACAACTCAAAAGGACGAAATCAACATAGAACAACTAGATCAACACACTGATCTTCCTCGAGAATGGAAAACCCATCATGATCACCCGATTGACAACATAATAGGTGATATCAACAAAGGAGTCACTACAAGGCTGAATCTCAAAGATGCCTGTTTAAATATGGCATTTGTTTCTCAAATAGAACCCTCCAAAATAGGTGAAGCTCTCAAAGATGATCAATGGATACTTGCCATGCATGAAGAACTAAATCAGTTTGAAAGAAACAAAGTGTGGGAACTTGTTCGAAATCCAGGAAATAAACACATCATTGGTACCAAATGGGTGTTTAAAAACAAATTAGATGAAAATGGAATAGTTATCCTAAACAAGTCAAGATTGGTCGCACAAGGATACATTCAAGAAGAAGGGATTGATTTTGATGAAACATTTGCTCCAGTAGCAAGATTAGAAGCAATCCGAATACTACTTGCTTATGCTTGCTCTATGGATTTTGAACTATTTCAAATGGATGTCAAGAGTGCGTTCCTAAATGGCTATATCAATGAGGAAGTCTACCTCAAACAGCCACCTGGCTTTGAAGACTTCAAAAATCCTTCACATGTCTTCAAATTAAAGAAGGCACTTTATGGTTTAAAACAAGCTCCAAGAGCCTGGTATGATAGATTGAGTAAATTCTTATGTGAACATGGATTTGAAAAAGGTAAAGTTGATAAAACCCTATTTATTAAAAGAACAAATGATCATACCTTACTTGTTCAAGTCTACGTAGATGATATCATATTTGGATCAACCAAAAGTGAAATATGTGAAGAGTTCTCATTAATGATGCAAGGAGAATTTGAAATGTCCATGATGGAAAAATTAAATTATTTCCTAGGACTTCAAATCAAGCAACTTAAGAATGGCATCTTTATTCATCAGACAAAATATTGTAAAGAATTATTAAAAATATTTGAGATGGACAGCAGCAAAGCAAGTGCATAAGAGTGATCTTGGACAAAGTTCAACAACTGCCCAAGATGAAAATGCAGAAGAAGCAGAACCAACAACAGGCCCAGCAGTAGCATCAGAAGATGCATCAGAAGCAGCAACAGCAGTAGCACCAGAACCAGACAACAAAGCACATGCTGAAGACATCATCTCAAACAGAATGATCATGGACAAACTTAACTTCATTCAATCCTTTGTCACAGATCAATTCCAACACTTGAATGAGTCTTTCAGTAATCAAATGCAAAACATGACTGCTTCCTTCAACAACAAATTCCAAGATCTTGACTCAACCATCACTACACATCATACATTCTTTCATCAAGAACTCAGCAACCTATCAGACAAAATTGACCATCTGCATCTCCCACCAGACTCAGATGATTAAATTGGCTATTTGCAAGTTTTTGTTATTTGTTTCTGCTACCGTTTGACTTTCCCTTTTAAAAACTCTTAGTTTCTTTTAATATGTATTACTAGACATGGTTTTTGTTAAAATTTCATTTAAATTCCTTCTATATATAAAATGCGATGCTTCTGTTTCTATTTGTGTATGCTTTGTTTTTAGTATCCTCTTCCTTTTTGATAATGTCAAAAGGGGAAGAAAATGTGTATATATATTGTTGTTGCTAGTTATTTGTACAGATCCTCCAACACTTAAGAAGGAGAAAAACATATATCAAAGGGGAGTAAGCACACATCTAGCGGGAGAAATCAAGACATTGAAAAATTCAAGCAACAAGATTTTTGTCATCATCAAAAAGGGGGAGAATGAAAATTAAAGATCTACATATTTGATGAAGACAAAAAGTTCATTGATCAAAAAGCAAAAGGATATTAAACAACTCATCCTTCATGTTTATGTTTAGGTAAAGTATTTAATATTAAATCAAAATACATTTCAAATAAAATATTATGAGAACCTTCTTGATAGCATACGCATTAAAATGTTTTATAAAATTATTTAAAAACATAAACATATGTTTGAAAATATAATTTTTACAAAAACTGAAAATCTGTATTCGAATACGAAGTGTCGTAGCCGAATATAGATTACAAGTTAGAAGCTAAAACTGAAGATCTGTATTCGAATACGAAGTGTCGTAGCCGAATACAGATTGCAAGTCAGTAGCCAAAACTGAAGATCTGTATTCGAATACGAAGTGTCGTAGCCGAATACAGATTACAAGTCAGTAGCTAAATTTAAACTTTTGTATTCGACTACAGCTTTTTGTATTTGAATACAACTCAAGTCAGTGGCAAAAATCTCATACTTGTATTCGACTACGAGGTATCGTATTCGAATACGAAGTTCAAATTTTAAATTTAAACTGAACGCTATAGAAGTGTATTCGAATACACTAAGGCTGTATTCGAATACAACTTCGAAACAATGCAACTTTTCAGTTTTGAAACATTGCATAAGTTCATCAAAACTTTTGGGAACCATTGCCATTGATCTGAAGTGTTACCTTGGAATATAAATACTTCAAAACTTCATTTTTTACTTAGAACTTTCGACTTACTCTTTAGAATCAATTTTCTGAAATTTCAAACACTTCAAAAACTTAATTTTCATATTTTCAAGTACATGCTTTTCATTTTCATATCATTAAGAAAGGTTCTCAGTTGTTCTTGAAAGTGTGATTGATTAAGTATCAAATACTTAGTGTTATAACCTTGTTCTTAGTTAAGAACATCATTACAAAATCAAATAAAGTCATTGTATCACTTGAAGAACTTAGTGTAGATTCTTCAAGAATTGTTAACTGAGATAGTGATGTACTATCTTCTGTTAAGTGTTAAAGAATCTGTAACTTAAGTCTTAGGGTTAGACTTGTAACATATTCGAACAAAGTGGAAAATCTCTTGTGGTGTGCAAGAGGACTGGATGTACTCTTGGTTGTAAGGGGAACCAGGATAAATTTTTGTGTTTTTACCTTCTGTCATTTACAGCTTTCATTCACTAACACAGCAAAATTAAACAAACTCAAAACAATCATTTAAACAAATCTCACAAAACTCTAAAAACAGAAAAATTGTCTAACACCTAATTCACTCAAAAAATATATTTATTCAAATACTCAAAAAATTCAAATTATAATTTTTGTAAAATCCCGTTGGTTCATGTAATTCTGACGACTCCATCTTATTTTCAAGTTAAGCCAAATCGATATCTTAAACTTATAGTGAATTGTTTATAGTGTATATATTCTTAGGAATTAAATAGAGTAATTTAATAATAATTTGTTATCATGATATTATATAGTTTTGGGATTTTTCTTAAGTAATGTTTGAAGTTATAATTTATATAGTATATCATATTTTCTCTCGTTTTTACTTTGATTATTTTAATTAAAAAATATAAATATTAAATTTAAAAAATAAGATTTATGTAATTTTATAATTGTCCCTTAATTCAACATTTAATTTAATCAAAATATTATATATTCAATTTTTTGCAAACTTATTTGCCATCAGCTAGGTTTAATTGCTATTTATTATAACTAAGCTTAACTAGCTTAATTGCAATTTATTATAATTAAGCTTAACTAGCTTAATTGCTATTAATTAGTTTATCTGATATAATATCTGTTGTTTTTCCCTCTCATATTGTTTAAAAAGAAAAAAATCATTTTAGAAATTTTCGCAAGTCTAATTTTTTTATGCTTCTTCTGTCACACGCATGCTTTCATGTGTGCATTCATTATCCTTCCGGATTAGCTTTACAATGCAGGCAATGTCTCATGTTAAGTCTCAAGTTATCGCACATGCTTAAAATAAAAAAATATTCATAGTACTAGCATTAAATGTTCACGTTATACACAGCACATCACATGGAGATACTACCTGTTTTCCATTTGATGTGTTTAGATCAGAGTTGCTTTGTAATTTGTATTATAAAATCAAGAAATCAAAATCAATTAGCATCTAAGGGGGATACCAGAGATAATTATCAAAAATGAAATAGATAGTTTGGCCTTAATGCCTTGCGTACCAATAGCGTATCCAAGACCTTAAATCAATTGATGGCTGAAATGAACACAAATCATAGCTGAAATAATACAAATTGGTGGCTGAGTTAGAGAAATTAGAGAGTAAATTAATAAGAAAATGGTGGGTTTGATCTCTATATATTCAATAGAATACTAACAATAATAGTTACCTTTCAAAAAGTGGGATTTGGATGCCCTTCTTTTTACGGAAAATAATTTCTATCATCTTATGAATGTGAATTCTCCAACATAAGCTATTTAACATAAAATGAAACATTTATTTAAAAACAAGTAGTTATATCAGTTCTTTTTTCTCATTTTTAATTGTTGACATTTCAACTGATTTTCCAAACTCATTCTAGCATTTTTTTTGAGTAAGAATTGAATTTCGTACTACAGAGTTAACAAAATTCACAAATATTCCATATCAACCATTTGCACTAGACCTCAATTATATTCATCCATGCATCTTAAAATAATGAACAATTAAACATTAATGAGTTTATAAAATTCATACACTACGCACAGATCTATAGTACTCAAACATGCATTTATCAGCTTTAATAAATGAATAAATAAACATTAAACACTTAATCAAGAGGTTTTTTTATTTAAATATCCCTTATTTTTTTTAAAATCACCAAAATACCCCATTTTAAAAAATATATACCAAAATGCTCTACTTCTTTTCACATTCAAGGTAGCATCTCCGCCCTACGACCACATAAATTATTTTTTTAAGTACACATAAATTGTTTTTTTTACGTAGCAGGAGGTCGCATCGTGACCACGTAGAAGGGTTTAATTTTTTTTCTTTTCATTTTAACACTTGAATAATTATTAATTTAATAAATAAAAAATAATAAAAATATTTTAAAAAAATTATATTCATAAAATTAAATAAAATACATTAAATTGAAGAAAAAAATGTGAGTGAGTAGATGAAACAAATAATCTGTTATATTATTTTAATAATCCCTCCTATTTTATAGATAAATTTATATTATTTTAACAACTCCCTCTTATTTTGCACATAAATTAACAACTTAATTTATATTGTTAACAACTTCCTCCTATTTTTTTTTAATTATAATTATTTTTATTTATTAGATCTAGAGAAAAAGTAAGAAGAAATTGTTAACAAAATAGAATTAAGTTGTTAATTTATCTATAGGAGGGGTTGTTAAAATAATTTAACATGTTATTTGTTTTGCCACATCTACTCAACCACATTTTTCTTCAATTTAATGTATTTTATTTTATTTCATAAATATAATTTTATTTTTTAAATATTTTTATTATTTTTTATTTATTAAATTAACAATTATTCAATTGTTAAAATGAAGAAAAAAAAATAAACCCTTGTACATGGTTGCATCTCCGGGATACGAAGCGTAAAAAAAATATTATCCTTTAGGTGTTAGCAGGGCGGGGATGCGACCTCCTGAAGGTGAAAAAAAGTAGGGCATTTTGGTATATATTTTTCAAGGGGTATTTTGATGACTTAAAAAAAAAAAGATATTTAAATAAAAAAATCTAATCCAGACTTGTGAGTAATTAAAAGTAGCAATTGTTAACAATGATAAACATAGAAGGGAGGAAGATGAAGAGAGGAGGAAGACAAACAATCCACTAGGGTTTGATAAACAAAATGAACAAAAAGCTTAGTGTGATAGAGTTACAATAAGTATATATACAAAAGAAATAGAAAAATCTAAAATACCCTTACTACTAATATATAATAATATTATCTAATATCTCCTCTCAATCTCGTTATGCATTAACGCGGAACATCGAGAGTTTGTCAACCAAAAAACGAAAAATGTTTAATGAAATGCATCTTTGTGAACAAATCAGCAATCTGTAAGGAAGATGAGACAAACAGTAGAGTAATGGTTCCATGCTGAAGATGATGACGAGTAAGATGACAATCAATCTCAATGTGCTTGGTGCATTCATGAAAGACCAAGTTATGAGCAATTTGAATAGTACTCTTGTTATCGCAGTGCATCGCAATTGGCTCAGAAAGATAGATACCCATATCAGATAAAAGCCAACACAACCAAATTATTTCAGCAGTAGTGGATGCCATAGCACGATCCTTAGCTTCTATGGAAGAGCGATGAACAATGTATTGCTTCTTACTCTTCCAAGAAATAAAAGAGTCTCCAAGAAAGATACACAATCCGGTGGTGGACTTACAATTTGTGGTGTCACCAGGCCAATCAACATCAGAACAAGCACGTAACTCCGATGAGGATGACAATGGGAAAAAAAGCCTCTGAAATTGAGTTCTTCGAAGATAACGAAGAATACGAAGAACAATTGTTCAATGCACTATAGTGGGAGAGACAACAAACTAACTGACAACATGAACAATATAAGCAATATCAGGTCTGGTAATCGTAAGATACACCAAGCTGCCAACCAAAGTACGGTACAAAGTGGGATCTGGTAAAGGAACACCATCCGAGGGAGCATATTTCACATTCAACTCAAAAGGAGTATCTGTTGCTCTATTATCAGAAAGATGAGCCTACTCAAGAATGTTGGTAATGTACTTGGATTGAGAAAGAAGGCAGCCTTTAGCAGAATAGGAAACTTCAATCCCCAAGAAATAGAAAAGAGTTCTCAAGTCCTTTATCTCAAACTGCTTGGCTAACTGCAATTTCAACTCATTGATTCCACAAACATCATCACCTGTAATAATCATGTCATCAACATACAAAGAAAGTATAATGCAACCTTAAGTGGTAGACCTTACAAACAATGCATGATCATGTTCACTAGAGCCAAAACCAAGAGAAGTTATCACAGCAGAGAATTTCTCAAACCAAGCTCGAGAAGCCTATTTAAGACCGTATATACCCTTTTTTTAACTTACACACTACCCTCTGATCATGAGAAACTCCTTGTGTAGGGACCATATAGACTTCTTCATGAAGCTCACTAGTTAAAAAGGCATTTTTTACATCCATTTGGAAAATATGCCATTGATGAATATATGCAACTGCAATAAGAGTACAAATAGTGGTCATCTTGGCTATAGGAGCAAAAGTTTCTTCATAATGTATACCATATTGTTGAGAGAATCCCTTAGCAACAAGACATGCTTTATAGCGCTCAACCAACCCATCATACTTAGTTTTGATCTTGTATCCCAACGAGACCCAATAGCACGCTTTCTAGGAGGAAGAGGTACTAGTTCCTAAGTACCTGTTTTGTGCAATGCAGAGAGTTCTTCTGCTATAGCTTGTTGCCAAAGAGATTCAAGAATAGCCTCTTTATAGGAAGAGGTCTCAGACAAATTGTGAATAGAGGTTAAGAAAGAAGCAAATGAAGCTAAGTAAGTGTAATAGACAAAATCAAGTAATTGAGTAGACTTACGGTGACGAGAGGGCTAACGAAGAGACGAATGACCAACAATTGAAGGAGGTGGTTCGACAGCCGGGGGGACAAAGGGATGTCATCATGTGGAGTAATAGTATTTGTCCTGCAATTCTCAACATTACAATCATTAGAAGCATTATCATTAAGACAAAACGGATCAATATGGGTTAGTTCTGAACACTTAATCATCTGAGAATTAGAGGTAACAAAGTAAAAAGCGATGTGCTCAAGAAAAACAACATTACGAGAAACATATAGTTTTCTTGCACGAGGATCATAACAAAGACAACCCTTTTGACCATCCCCATAACCAAGAAAAACACACATGGCAGAACGAGAAGACAACTTACTACATTCTATTTGTGGACGAAGAATAAAACAAGTAGAACCAAAGACTTTAAAAGAATGGTAATCAGGGATAGAAACATACAATTATTCAAAGGGAGACAAACCTGATATGATAGACGATGGAGTTCTATTACTAGCATGAACAACAAGAAGAACTGCTTCCCCAAAACTCACTGGGAACCGAAGCAGACAACAAAAAGGAATGAGTAGTCTCAGTAATATAACAGTGTTTCCTTTCAACAACTCTATTTTGTTGAGGAGTATCAGTACAAGATGTCTGGTGGAGGGTGCCATCATAAGAAAGTAATTCAAAGAATTTATTAGAGGTATATTCACCACCTAAATCACGGCGAAAACACTTTATAACATCATTAAGTTGAGTCATGACCATAGCACGAAACATATGATAAATGTCAAAAATTCAGACCAATTTTTCATAAGATAAACCCAACAATAACGACTGTAATCATCAATAAACAAAACATAATATCTAGATCCACCTTTCGTGAGAACCGGTGATAGACCCCAAACATCATAGTGGACTAAATCAAAAGGTGCATATGAAACATAAACACTTTTACTAAATGGTAAAACTAGAAATTTAGCAAGTTTACAACCACAACAATCTGAAATATCACTGGTTTGTAACTTTCCTAAAGCTCCAATAGAAGCCAAATATTTTAATCTAGAAACAGAAATATGTCCAAAGTGAGAATGCCATATGTTAAGACAAACTCTCATTTTTAAAGTTTTGATGAAAATAAACAAAGGTTAATTAAAGATTGTTAATTATGATTCTAAATGTATTGTTAATTTAACCTGTTCTTTTGAGTGTGTTAATTCAAAGATAGGTTTCAAAAGAATCAAAGAAAACATCATAAACAAAGGCAGAGAACATTCTTGACATATTTTAGGAAACGGAGAATGTTCGCCAGGCCGTGATAGCATAAAGACCAATCTTTCTCCATCACTTAATTGAAGTTATTGATGTTGAGGAAAAACCTTTTTGATATATGTTTTAATGACAACAAACCTTTTAAATTAAATGATTAAGTTTTATGAATGGTGGTCTACTAATGATTTCACTTAAGTTTTGTTTAAGGAACATGAATTCATAAGTGAACAAAGCAAGAAACCATTCATGCACAAATGTGATCAATTACAAGAAGCCATTCGAATCACTAAGAAAAAGGCCATGAATCAAGCTGCCAAAACAAGACTGAACAGTCTCCAGAATGTCCAGAATTAACAGCATGTTAATGATTCAAGGAAAGCCAAGAAATCAGCATAAAGAACACTCTTGACACAATCTGGAAAAACATAAGATGTTACCCGATAACATCACCAGAAGATACCTCACCAAGCTGCCATCAGAGGATACCTCACCAAGCTGCCATCAGTGGATACCTCAACTAGAGGATATCAGAGGATATCTCAACCAGAGGATATCAGAGGTTACCTCAACCAGAGGATATCAAAAGATACCTCAACCAGAGGATATCAGAGGATATCTCAACCAGAGGATATCAGAGGATACCTCAACCAGAGGATATCAGAAGATACCTCAACCAGAGGATACCTCAACCAGAGAATACCTCAACCAAAGAATACTAGAGGATACCAGAGGATATCTCTAGAAAATGATATAAGAGGATATCTCCAGAAAATACATTAAGAGGAAGAACCAAGTTTGTTCTTGAACATCAGAATGTCCAGAATGATCAGAACAGTCTCTAGAATGATCTTCTATCAAGAATGATCATCAGTCTCTAGGAATGATCATTAGTCTCCAGAAATAATGATCAATATCCAGCATGTTAACAATCCATCTCCAGCATGTTAACATTAATCTCCAGTATGTTTAACATCATATCATCAGTCTCCATATTGATAAACAATCTCCAGGATTCTGTTCACTTTATCAAGACTGTTTGAACCTGATTTTTATGCAAGGAAAAATCATGTTTATCTTAAACAGATTTCCAGTACATCATCATGAGATATGAAGCTTTAAAGATGGTTAATTATGACTCTAAATGTATTGTTAAAGTAACCTGTGCTTTTGAGTGTGTTAATTCAAAGACATGTTTCAAAAGAATCAAAGCAAATAACATAAACAAAGGCAGAGAACATTCTTGACATATTCTAGAAAACGGAGAAAGTTCGTCAGGCTGTGACAGCATAAAGACCAATCTTTCTCCATCACTTAATTGAAGTTATTGACTCTGGAAGTTACATGGATATGATCAATACATGGCAGAGAACACATAGGATCTATTCAAATCAAAGAGGACATTCAAATTGAAAAAGAAAAAGACTCTCAAACAAGTCTGTCCAGACAGTTCTAGAAATGATTGTCAAGACTGTTGAAACAATCTTGAAGTCATGTCAGTTTCCAGTATGTTCACAAATCAGTCCAGATTGATTATCAATCTCCAGGAAACTCAAAAGCTAAAGCTCCAGATTGATCATCAATCTCTAGCAACTACAGTTTTTCTGCAACAAGCTTTGTGATCGTTTTTAATCTTTTTTAAGTGATTCAAAAGCTCCAGTTAAAGCCTACAATATTATCACTTATCAGAAGTGTTAAAGGATCAGTAATCACTCAAGAAAATTTGATCCAAAACGCAACACACAGCCCAGTCTGAACAGAAAATAAAAATAGTCAAAAGTTTGATTATTTTTATTCAGAAATAATGTCTTGGGTCAAGCCTGACAAGAGCACTACCAACGGCTCTATTTTTAAATGCTCTCACGCCTATAAAAGGAAGGCAAAAGCTCAGGAAGAAATACAGCTTCAAGTACAGAGAAAAACATCACTCACATACATCTACATACTTGAAAATTTTCAATCACTTACAAGAATCAGTTTGATTAAATTCGTTTTACTCTGATACATTTATACTGAATTCTTTGTAAAGAAATGAATCTCAAACAAGAGTTGAGACATCTCAGATTCTAACATAACAATCTCTTCATTATTGTAAAACTCAAACTATAAGAGTTAAGTATAGTTTGGGGTAGATTGTAAGAAATCCTATCAAGGTTGATAGGTGATTTGATTAATCTCTTTCTGGGTGGAATTAGATTAAGTTATGTAAACAAAGATGAAGGTTGATATAAGCTAGGTGCTGTAAAACCAAGAAGGTTCTTGTTATAAACACTTAGTGGAAAATCTCACAGTGGTGAGGACTGGACGTAGCCCAGGTTGGGTGAACCAAGATATATATGTGTGTGATATCTCTTCCCTTATCCCTGTATACTTTCAGTCTGTTAATTATCAAGTTAGATAGATAAACTGAACTGTTGATTTCAACTAACCAAGAACGTTCTCTGTTTTCTGGTGAAAACCAAGAACGTTCTCTGTTTTCTGGTGAAAACCAAGAACGTTCTCTGTTTTCTGTTTTCACAACCAAGATCAATCTTGAGTTATTTTTTAAGTTTTTAACAGAAATTTTAAAAGGGCGGATTTACAATTCAAACCCCCCTTCCTTGTAAATCGATATTGCTACTTCAATTGACTCTAGAAGTTACATGGATATGATCACTACATGGCAGAGAACACATAGGATCTATTTAAATCAAAGAGAACATTCGAATTGCAAAAGAAAAAGACTGTTAAACAAGCCTGTCCAGACAGTTCTTGAAATGACTGTCAATACTGTTAAAACAATCTTGAAGTCAAGTCAGTTTCCAGTATGTTCAGAAACCAGTCCAGATTGATTATCAATTTCCAGGAAACCCAAAAGCTAAAGCTCCAGATTGATCAGCAAATCTCCAGCAACTACACTACAGTTTTCTGCAACAACGTTCTGTGATCGTTTTTAATCTGTTTTAAATGATCCAAAGCTCCAGTTCAAGCCAACAATATTATAACTTATCATAATCATTAGAGGATCATTAATTAGTCAAGAAAAACTGATCTAAAACACAACACACAACCAGTCAAAACAAAAAATAAAAATAGTCAAAAGATGGATTATTTTTATTCAGAAATAATGCCTCTGGTCAAGCCTAACAAGGGCACTACCAACAGCTCTATTGACCTCCATTTAATGCTCTCAAGCCTATTAAAGGAAGGCCAAAACTCAAGGAAAATGCAGAAGTTCAAGTGCTAACAAGTCTCTCAAAATCATTCACATTTACATACTTGAAATTCTCCAATCACTTACAAGAATTAGTTTGATTAAATTCTTGTTACTCTGATACATTTATACTGAATTCTTTGTAAAGAATCGAATCTCAAACAAGAGTTGAGACATTTCTGATTCTAACAAAACAATCTCATCATCATTGTAAAATTCAAACTATAAGAGTTAAGTAGAGTTTAGGGTAGATTGTAAGAAATCCAATCAAGGTTGGTAGGTGATTTGATTAATCTCTTTCTGGGTCGAATTAGATTAAGTTTTGTAACGAAGATCAAGGTTGATCTAGGCTAGGTACTTTAAAACCAAGAAGGTTCTTGTTTTAAACACTTAGTGGAAAATCTCACAATTGTGAGGACTGGACGTAGCCCAAGTTGGGTGAACCAGGATACATCTGTGTGTGGTATTTCTTTACCTTTATCTCTTTATTCAGTTTGATTGCTTTTCAAGATTAAAAATACAAAACTGTTTTCTGTTTTACAAACTAATCTGTACGTTCTCCGTTTTTCTGAAAAACCATGAACGTTTTCTTTTTTCCTGCTCTCTTAAACCAAGAACTTTCTTGAGTTCAAATCTTAAGTTTTTTAGGAAATTTTAAAAAGGGAGATTTACAATTCAAACCCCTTTCCTTGTAAATCAATTTTGCTACTTCAATTGGCATCAGAGCAAGGTCTCTAAAAAGAACACCTAACAAGTGTTAGAGAAAAAGATCCAGAAAAATGTCCAAAGCAAAATACATTGTTGATGGAGGATCCTCAAACAGACCACCATTCTTTGATGGTACAGATTACTACTTTTGGAAAAGCAAAATGCAACTGTTTCTCAAATCACAAGACACAAGCATGTGGAACATCATAATCAATGGAAATCATATTCCAAGAATGAATCAAGAAGATTCAACATCAGCAGAGAAGAAAGAAGCAGACTGGACTGCTGATGATAAAGCTAAGGTACTCCTAAATTCTAAAGCTCATTTATTCTTATCGTGTACTTTGAGCAGGGAAGAAAGTGAAAGAGTAGACGAATGTAAAACTGCTAAAGAAGTATGGGACACATTACAAACTCACCATGAAGGAACAAGCTATGTCAAAGAAACAAGAATAGACATTGGTATAAGAAAATTTGAATTATTTGAGATGCAAGAAGGAGAAACTATTGATGAGATGTACACAAGATTCACAACAATAGTGACTGAGATGCGTTCCCTTGGCAAAGCTTATTCAATACAAGACAGGGTGAGAAAGATCATGAGATGTCTTCCAGTTAAATGGAGACCAATGGTAAAAGCTATAAGCCAAGCCAAGAATCTTGAAACACTTCCCCTGGAAGAACTGATAGGAACCTTAAGAGCACATGAAATACTGCTACAAGAAGATAAACCTGCCAAGAAAAGAAAAGCAGTGGCTCTTAAGGCATCTCAAGAAAGCATCATACTACAAACTGATGAAGAATCAGAAGAAACTGGACAAGAAGATGTTGATGAAGAAATTGCTCTTCTCATTGGAAGAATACAAAGAATGATGAGAAGCAGAGATCGAATCAAGAAGGGATTTCCAAATAAAAATCCCAAAACAGAAACAGATAAAAGCCATATTACATGTTTTGGTTGTAATAAGTTAGGACATTACAAAGCTGAATATCCCTTGAATAAGAAAACACCAAAACAATTTCCATTTAAAAAGAAATCAATGTTGGCCACATGGGATGACTCAGAAGAATCAGACACAGAAGAAGGAGAAGAAGCCAACATATGCTTGATGGCAGATACAAAAAAAAATGAGGTAACTAATTCTGACTCTTGCTCTTTGCTAAATGATTCAAACATTCTCATTCAAAAATGTAGTTCTTTAAAAGCACAAGTTTTTAAAGAAAAAGAAGAAAAAGAAAAGGCTTAGGCTATGATTGATATTCTCAAGAATACCATTCAAGAACTGAGAGAGTCAAAACACCAAAGTTGTGAAAATCAGAAAGGTCAAGAACGTTCTGCAGCTAAAACGGAGAACGTTCACCTTAAATCTGAAAATGAAATTTTGAAAACTGATTTGCTAAATTTTATTAAAGCTACTGAAGCTTTTCAAAAAATCATGGTATCACAAATAGGAATATTTGATAAAGCTGGTCTTAGGTTCAATCAAACTCAAAAAACCAAAACGTATGAAAAATTTTTTATTCCGGAAAGCAAGATTGAAAAATGTAAAATCAAATGTTCATACTGTAAAAAACTTGGACATTTGGAATTTGCTTGCTACTTCAAAAAACAGGATGAAAAGATTAAGAGCAGAAGGATGTTTAAAAGAAAAGAAAGTTCTAGAATAAAAACTGAACTTTCTCCAGAAAGTTTGAAAAAAGGAGAACGATCTAGAACCTTTACAAAATCAAGATTCAAACCTTCTAAAACTCAGATTTCAAAATCAATACCAAGACCAACAGTTAAATGCTCCTATTGTCTCAAATTTGGTAATCAAGAGTCAACATGTTATTTAAAAAGAAAAAAATTATTAAGACTAACTCTCAAGGACCCAAGACAAAGTGGGTACCTAAAGTGAATGTAAACTCTTATGCAGGCTGGATTTCAATGTGTCAAGAGAAAGCCTTGGTTCTTGGACAGTGGCTGTTCAAGACACATGACAGGTGATAAAAACTGTTTCATGTCTTTCATTAAAAAGGATGGAGGATCAGTTACTTTTGGCAACAACAATCAAGCTCATATCAAAGGTAAAGGAACTATTGGTAAGGCAAACTCTGCTCAAATAACTGATGTTCAATACGTTGAAGGTTTGAAACATAATCTTCTAAGTATAAGTCAGTTATGTGACAATGGTTTTGAAGTTATTTTCAAACCAAGAGTATGTGAAGTTAGAAAAACAGATTCTGGAGAGGTGTTATTTTCTGGAAATAGAAAGAAAAATCTATATGTCCTATATCTTGATGAATTACCTAATGAATCTTGTTTAATGTCAATCGATAAAGATAAATGGAGCAGGCATAAAAGGACTGGACATATAAGTATGAAAAAAATTTCAAAAATCTCTAAACTGGATCTTGTTAGAGGATTGCCTAAACTGAATTATGATAAAAATAGAATTTGTGAAGCTTGTGCAAAGGGAAAGCAAGTCAAGAGTAGTTTTCATTCAAAAGATTTTATAACTACAAACAGAACTCTTGAATTACTTCACATAGATCTTTTTGGGCCAATCAAAACAACAAGTCTAGGAGGAATGAAATATGGTTTTGGTATTGTTGATGATGCATTTGATGAATTTAAAACATTTTGCAAAAAGGTACAGAATGAAAAAGAATCCAGAATCATTTCTGTAAGAAGTGATCATGAAGGAGAGTTCATAAATGCCTCTTTTAAAAACTTCTTTGATGAACTTGGCATTTCTCACAATCTATCTTGTGCAAGAACTCCACAACAGAATGGAGTTGTTGAACGAAAAAAAAAAGAACACTTCAAGAAATGGCAAGAACAATCTTAGAAGAATCAAATGTTGAAAGATACTTTTGAACAGAAGCCATTAACACTTCTTGCTACATTTTAAATCGTGTATCTATTAGAAAAATCATTAACAAAACTCCTTATGAAATCTGGAGGAATAGAAAACCAAACATTTCATATTTTCACATTTTTGGATGTTATTGTTATATCTTAAACAACAAAGATGTCCTTGGAATGTTTGATGCAAAATCAGACAAAGCAATATTTTTGGGGTATGCAACTGACTCCAAAGGATATCGAGTGTTTAATATGAGAACCAAGGTTGTTGAAATCAGTATGCACGTATTATTTGATGAGTTTGATGATTTAGATCTAAGTAAAAGGGATGAGGAAGAGGAGATTCAAACTGGTGTGCAACAACAGAATGTTGTGTAGGAAACTGAGATTGATAAACAATCTCCGTTTCATTCTCCACCAAAAAGCTGGAGAACAATTGAAGGACATCCTCAAACTCAAATAATTGGAGAAACTGCTCATGGAATTCGAACAAGAAGATCATTCAAGAATGACGAATGCAGCATGGCAATGATATCCCAGATTGAACCCAAATCCATTAAAGAAGCAATAATAGATCAATCTTGGATAGAAGCCATGAAAGAAGAATTGCTTTAGTTTGAGAAAAATGAAGTCTGGACTTTGGTCCCTGACCCACAAGACCAAACCATCATTGGTACGAGATGGGTTTTCAGAAACAAACTCAATGAAGAAGGCAAGGTTATTCGCAACAAAGCAAGGCTGGTCGCGCAAGGCTATAATCAACAGGAAGGTATTGATTATGATGAAACATTCGCCCTTGTAGCAAGGTTAGAAGCTACTCGTATACTTCTTGCATATGCATCTCATAAGTGTGTTTAATTATTTCAAATGGATGTTAAAAGTGCATTTTTAAATGGCTTTTTAAATGAACAAGTTTATGTGAAACAACCTCCTGGCTTTGAGAATCAATTGAAACCAAACCATGTTTTTAAACTTACCAAAGCTCTTTATGTTCTGAAACAAGCACCAAGAGCTTGGTATGAAAGATTAAGTTCATTCTGAATCAAAAACGGATTTTCCAGAGGAAACATTGACATTACACTTTTCAAGAAAAATGATAAAAATGATTTACTCATAGTTCAAGTGTATGTTGATGATATAATCTTTGGTTCAACCAATGAAAAAATGTGTGATGCCTTTTCAAAACTTATGCAAAGTGAATTTGAAATGAGCATGATGGGGGAGTTGAGATACTTTCTTGGTTTACAAATCAAGCAGCATGATGATGGCATTTTTATTTGTCAAGAAAAATATACAAAAGACCTTTTAACAAAATATAAAATGAATGAAGCCAAAATCATGACTACTCCCATGCATCCATCTTCTTCATTGGACAAAGATGAAAATGGAAAATCTGTCTCTGAAAAAGAGTATAGAGAATGATAGGTTCTTTGTTATATCTAACTGCGACTAGGCCTGATGTTGTATTCGCAGTAGGATTATGTGCTATATTTCAATCTGCACCCAAAGAATCACATATAACAGCAGTAAAACGCATCTTTAGATATCTTGTTGGTACTACTGATCTTGGCCTTTGGTATAGAAAAGGTTCACATTTTGATCTTGTAGCCTATTGCGATGCTGATTACGCTGGAGATAAAATTGAACGTAAAAGAACAAGTGGAGCATGTCAGTTCCTGGGTGAAGCATTGATAAGCTAGTCTTACAGGAAACAAAACACAATAGCCTTATCAACCACCGAAGCTGAATATGTTTCAGCATCAAACTGCTGCTCACAAGTAATTTGGATTAAAAATGAACTTGAAGACTTCTCTTTAAGTTACTCAAGTATTCCAATTTATTGTGATAATACTAGTGCTATCAATTTATCTAAAAATCCCATTCAGCACTCACGATCAAAACACATTGAAATAAAACATCATTTTATTCGTGATCATGTAAGCAAGAAAAACATTGAATTAATCTTTGTTGATACACAAAATCAGCTTGCTGATATATTTACAAAGCCTTTATTTGAGGATAGTTTTAATTCAATTAAGGAAAGCCTGAAAATCATGAGAAATCCAGAGAAATCTCATTAAAATTCTACTTCTGCAAAAAATGGAGAACGTTTATCAATCTCCATTTTTCAGTCAACTATCTCCGTTTGAGAAACAACTTTCTCCTTTGCGTGTCACTTCTTCTCTGCGCAGGCAAAAGGAAAAAGGGGAGTCTTGGTATTTAATGCTTTGGTAATTGAGGCGTTGCATCTTCTCAATCATCCTTCCCTAGGTTTCACTCATCATTACTTATTTCTTTCTAAATAAGCAACATTGCCTCTGAAGTTTCTCACGAACCCCTCAAATCCTTCTCTTCATCTTCCTCTCTGAAAAATTTCAATGGTAAGAACGAAATCTTGTGCTCGTAAAAGTGCGTATACTGAATCACCATCACCACCACCTTCTTCTCCATTTCACAATCGTTCACCTTCTCCACCACCCAGACCTTCTCCCATTAAAATGCCCTTCTCATCATCAGAATCTTCATCTTCATCATCAAGGGAATCAAGTCCTATCCCTCTCCCTCTTAGACCACTCACAACTGTTTTCCCTTCTTCTCACTCTCAATCTGTACCAAACACTGCTCAAGTTCCACCACACATAAGAAATACAACAAGAGCCACAAAAACTCAACGAAGGTCTATAAGAATTCTTGCTGGAATAGGGACATCAAAACCTAAAAGGATTGATTCTCCCATGTTCATAATCTCTGACTCTGATGAGGAAGAAACTGATGTTCCTCCGTCCAATGTCCTTCTAGAAACCTCTTAGCAAACAACTCAAACACCCCCAACACAAAGGCAAACTATGTCTTCTGAACCTTCATTTACAACTCCTCCTAACCAGAAGAGGAAGAATATAGATGAAATCCTCTCTCCCTCAAAACCATCTCAACCCCCTTCAAAAACCATGAAGAAAAAATCCACCATAACCCTCTCTCAATTTCTTGCTAAAAAGAAATTAAAGAACCCTGAGAGAAGCAAATCAAGGGCTCCAAAATAGACCAAACAAAAGTGTTCTCCTTCTGTTGAAAAAACTCCAGAACATTCTCCAGAACGTTCATCAATACCTGAACGTTCTCCGTTATGGGAACCTTCTCCTTCTGCCCCATAAAACTCTCCTCTCCACAACACCAATAACATTCCTCTGATTCCCTCCTCTGCATCTAAGCTATTCAATGAGAAATGGGCTCAATGCCTTATTGGAGTGGGAAGAGTTGTCAAGTTTGACAATCTGATTGTTGATGGAAATGCTGTAAAACATCACACTGATGTTTTAGGCTGGACCTCCTTTCTTCAGATATCATAATGTTACTACCCAGATGTCATCAGGGCTTTCTACTGTCAAGCAAGGACTTTCTCTGATAAGTCCCTGATCATCTCCAAAGTCAAGGGGATAGAAATAAGCCTAACTCCAGAATCCCTGGCCTCTATTCTGAACCTTCCTACTAAAGGCCCTGCTGTTTATGGAGATAAATGGTATGGAGCTTTAAATCTGAACAAGACAGAGGTGCTATATGATCTTTTCTAAGAAGGGTCTAAGCGTCAGCTCTCAACTTTCCTCAAACCCCTTCCAAAAATCTTTAACAGCATCAACCACCATACCATACTTCCCCACTGTGGAAGTCATGAGTATGTATCAGACAATGAGGACCTCATAATCCATCATCTCCTAAACTGCAAGCGTACCTTCCCCACATCATCAACCATCACATGATAGCTGCAGCAAATAAGGATTACAGGAAAAACATTGTACCTTATGGGATGATTCTGACCAGAATCTTCAAGCACATTCAAATCCCTCTCAGCAATGAGAAAAGTATGATCAAAATCTCCAAGTTTTCTTCAAAGAATATTTCTCATATGAAGAAAACTTCCTCTAAGACAAGTGCTCCTTCATCTTTCTTTCCACCTTCACTGAAAAGGAAGCGCTCCTCAAGGAGAAGAGCTGCTGCTCCAGCTCCAAACCCAACCTTACCACAACCCTCACAAGAACTTTATGAAGCAGCAGCAGAAACTGCTCAAGAATGTTCAGCTGAAAACCGAGAAAGTTCACTTGACCAACCAAACAGTCTCTACACTTTCTCCGTTTTTCCCCAACCTTCAACCTTATCCTCCACAGACTTTCTCCATTACTTCCAGTCACCCATTGACGACATGTGCATCCTCCTTCCCAACCAGCACATTTCCTCCATGTCACCATTATTCATCTCACCCTAGAAAACCAGTCCCTTACTCTTTGGGATAAGTCAATTTTTGACTTTTTCTAATACACTTGGACCCTCCATTAACTAGAAATCCATCTCCAATCCCTCACATTCTGCCTCCACTCCTCCAACTTCCACTCATCCTGCTTCTGCTATGCCTCCTCCTCCTCCACCAAAAGAACCTACAAATTCTGAGATCATGGCTGCCCGTCAAACCATTATGGCACGTCAGACTCAGCAAGATTTAGAGTCCACCCTCCTGCGCACATGGATGACAGAACAATTTGCTCCAAAGCTTGGACTTGTTCCTCCTCCTGTTCATCCTTCTCCTTCTCCTCAACCTGTTGCTGATCCTGCCAAGTCCTCTTCTTCATAAGGATCTTCACCATCGTTGGCATCATAGGATCTTTTTCTCCTTCCTTTTTGTTGTGACAAAGGGGGAGAATTAATTTGAACATTTTAGATTAAGTAGTTTAAGCTTTTTTTTAATTAGATAGAAGTCCTTTTGTATATGGTACTTCTGTATATCTTCTGACTTAATCTCATTGTGTAATTATCAATTGATATCATCTAATGAAAAGTCTTTATTATGAATCTATTTTCTATGAAATGAATTATCTCTTGAAATTACATGTTTTATCTTCTGTCAAAATGAAATCACTACACTGATTGAGGGGGAGCTTTCAAGCTCTTTCGAATTTAGAATCAAAAGTAAAATCTAAATTAACATGTCATCATCAAAAAGGGGGAGATTGTTAAGACAAACTCTCATTTTTAAAGTTTTGATGAAAATAAACAAAGGTTAATTAAAGATTGTTAATTATGATTCTAAATGTATTGTTAATTTAACCTGTGCTTTTGAGTGTGTTAATTCAAAGATAGGTTTCAAAAGAATCAAAGAAAACAACATAAACAAAGGCAGAGAACATTCTTGACATATTCTGGAAAACGGAGAATGTTCGCTAGGCCATGACAGCATAAAGACCAATCTTTCTCCATCACTTAATTGAAGTTATTGACTCTGGAAGTTACATGGATATGATCACTACATGGCAGAGAACACATAGGATCTATTCAAATCAAAGAGGACATTCGAATTGCAAAAGAAAAAGACTCTCAAACAAGCCTGTCCAAACAGTTTTGGAAATGACTGTCAAGACTGTTAAAACAATCTTGAAGACAAGTCAGTTTCCAGTATGTTCAGAAATCAGTTCAGATTGATTATCAATCTCCAGGAAACCCAAAAGCTAAAGCTCCAGATTGATCATCAATCTCCAGCAACTACACTACAGTTTTCTGCAACAATGTTCTGTGATCGTTTTCAATCTGCTTTAAATGATCCAAGCTCCAGTTATAGCCAGCAATATTATCACTTATCAGAAGCATTAGAGGATCATTAATTCATCAAGAAAAACTGATCTAAAATGCAACACACAGCCCATTCAAAACAGAAAATAAAAATAGTCAAAAGTTGGATTATTTTTATTCAGAAATAATGCCTCTGGCCAAGCCTGACAAGGGGACTACCAATTGCTCTATTGACCTCCATTTAATGCTCTCAAGCCTATAAAAGGAAGGCCACAGCTCAAGGAAAACGCAGAAGTTCAAGTGCTAACAAGTCTCTCAAAATCATTCACATTTACATACTTGAAATTCTCCAATCACTTACACGAATCAGTCTGATTAAATTCTCTTTTTTCCTGCTCTCTTAAACGAAGAACATTCTTGAGTTCAAATCTAATGTTTTTCAGGAAATTTTAAGAAGGGAGATTTACAATTCAAACCCCTTTTCTTGTAAATCAATTTTGCTACTTCAATTGGCATCAGAGCGCGGTCTCTAAAAAGAACACCTAACAAGTGTTAGAGAAAAAGATCTAGAAAAATGTCCAAAGCAAAATACATTGTTGAGGGAGGATCCTCAAACAAACCACCATTCTTTGATGGTACTGATTACTACTTTTGGAAAAGCAAAATGCAACTGTTTCTCAAATCACAAGACACAGGCATGTGGAACATCATAATCAATGGAAATCATATTCCAAGAATGAATCAAGAAGATTCAACATCAGCAGAGAAGAAAGAAGCAGACTCGACTGCTGATGATAAAGTTAAGGTACTCCTAAATTCTAAAGCTCATTTATTCTTATCGTGTGCTTTGAGCAGGGAAGAAAGTGAAAGGGTAGACGAATGTGAAACTGCTAAAGAAGTATGTGACACATTACAAACTCACCATGAAGGAACAACCAAGTCAAAGAAACAAGAATAGACATTGGTATAAGAAAATTTGAATTATTTGAGGCAAGAAGGAGAAACTATTGATGAGGAAATTTTAAGAAGGGAGATTTACAATTGAAACCCCGCTTCCTTGTAAATCAATTTTGTTACTTCACCATAAATAAAACCTAAAAGACAAAGAATTCAAGGGAAAACTAGATAATAAGTCAACAGTAGTTGTTGAGGCTGCAGTATCAAGGACTTGCAGGTCATCCAAAACATAAAGTCCCCCTGTCTATGGCCTCTCCCAATCAGCCTCCTAGAATATGGATCCTGCATACAACAAGAAGTGGAAGAAAATATATGTGAATAACCGAAATTACATATTTGACTAACAGAAGCAAGACTCAAAGTGAGGTTAGGAATTTAAAAACATCATAAAAAGACAAGTTAGGTGTGGAGAAAGAACCAATGCCTGCTAATGGAATAAGAATACCATCTGAAGGTGCAAACACGAGAATGGGGGGTTGAATTGTGTTTGACTAACTTGAATACTTTTTAGTTTTAAAACAAAATCTGTTATGTATGAATTAAAACAGAGTTAGCAACGGACATAAAGTAAATAAAAACTCAGAATTTTATATTGGTTGACCGTTAACTAGGCTACGTCCAGTCCCTTCACTTTGAAGGATTTCACTCATTCAAAAACCTTGAATTACAAAGTACCACTGACCATCCAAGTCAGTCTTCTCAAAAAGTCTAACAACCCTAGACTTTTGAGGAAAAGAACCTTGAATCTAATTGCTAAGTAATCTGCTACTCCTTCTGACTCCCTCAGATTGTAGACTCTACTTCAACAACTTAGACCTAACACAAGGGAAAGAAAAACTTAGAGTACTTGCTTCAGGAAAGCGGATACTCACAATTGACCTCACTGAAAACTCAAGTATTTTGCTTTTGGAAGTGTATGACTCTCAAGTATTTTCGATGCTGAGTCTTATGCTTTGAGCCTCCTTTTATAGATGAAGATTAGGGTCTCTCCCATGATTAAATTCGAGCTGTATCTTGTCTAGATTCTCTTGCGAAAATAACTTGGCGAATCGGGTTTCACTTAAATAAAAAACATATCTTTTTAGCTTCAGATTTGCATTCGAAAATAACTTTGGCCAATCCAGTTCTTGATTAATTCTGGACCAAATCTTTCTTCCCGCCAACAACTTCTAAATTCCCACAAGACTTCAAT
The DNA here is from genome assembly GCA_037974295.1 of Cicer cuneatum. Lineage (NCBI taxonomy): Eukaryota > Viridiplantae > Streptophyta > Magnoliopsida > Fabales > Fabaceae > Cicer > Cicer cuneatum. The sequence continues at coordinate 62,202,933 of JBBPBO010000005.1, forward strand.
TTATTTTTGTATCAAATCCTCTTAATACTTTGATCAAATTTCTATTAAAATATAATCAAGTCTTATTCGAATTTAATCAAGTCTCCGCTGATTATCATCATGATTAAATCTGGACCAATTGATCTTCTGAACTCGACCACATCTGGACTTGTGTAATCTGACCTACGCCACTTCTGTGATCCTCTGATCTCGGCCAACACTAGATCATATGAACTAATCTGGACTATTTTATGATCTTCTGATCTCGGCCAACGCTGGGCCATAGTACTTATGTCTGGACCATTTTACATTTATCCTCTGAAATTTATCATTTAATCTAGACATGAATTTTACCTTTTGATCTGGACACTTATCCTCTGATCTGGACATAGTTTTGTACTCTGAACTATGCTATCTATTTGTCTGGACCAAGTCACTTGTTCTGGACCAGTTATCTTCTGCTCTGATTATGTCTAGACTGATTCTTGTAATTACTACCAAGCTATCTTCTGGTCAGAATTAATTCTTGACCAAGTTTGACTTATGATTCCTTCTGATCTGGAATAAGTCTCCCTCTGGCAAGCTTCCTTCTAGTCTGGTCCAGGTCTCCTTCTGGACTATGCTTCCTTCTGATCTGGGCCAGGAAAGATATCCTCTGATGATGTTTTGACATACTCTGATATTCTCTAGAGGTGTATTCTCTGGTGCCTTCTGGATGCATCCTCTGGTATCTTCTGGAGGTGTATCCTCTGGTCTGATTTTATCCTCTATTAACTCATCTTCTGTCTCTGGTAACTTCATCTTCTAGTGGCATTTAATATAATAATTCTAAGTACAAAATAAGATTACATGGAGTGCTTTTGTAAACATCAAAATCCTAAGTACTTAGAACCAACTTGGTTCCAACAATCTCCCCATTTTTGATGATGACAAAACCTTAACTTATTTTGTTAGCTTATAACTCGAAGTACTTGAAATACTCCCCCTCAGACCAATCTCTCCCCCTAAGTCTAATAATGACTTTTTCTTCTCCTTTTCAACTCCTTCTTAAATCACTCTTTATTTTCTTCTCTTCTCTTCTCCTTTTCAACTCCTTCATTATTCTCTCTTTCTTTTCTCTCTTCACATTGCCTCTCCTTTTTAACTCCTTCTCTTTTCACTCTTTCTTTTTCTCTCTTTATTTTTCTCTCTCCCTATTTCCTCTCCTTTTCAACTCCTTCTCTTTTCATCTCTTTCTTTTTCACTCCTCCTTTCTTTTTATCTCTCCTTTTCTACTTATTTCTCCTTTTTCTTTCTCTCCCCCTTTTTGTCATCAACCAAAAAAAGGTCCTACTATTTTTGTATTTTTGTTTTTCTCTTTACAAAGTACAGAAAGTAAAAACAAGAAAGTAAAAACAAGAAAGTAAAAGACATAAAGTAAAATTACAAGATAATTAAAAACTCCTAAGATGACTACTTGAGCTAGTCAAATATGGAGATAATGTTGAGATGCTTCTTGATGTACTCGAACCTATCTTCAGGTAATGCTTTGGTGAAGATATCAGCCCATTGATGATCAGTGTCCGAAAACAAAGGGATATTGGTTTCAAAGATGTTGTAATCTTCAAGTTGATGTTTCATCCAGATTTACTGTGAGCTGCATTCTGCTGCTGATATATACTCAGCTTCAGCTGTTGACATGGCAATGGTGCTTTGTCTTTTTCTTGACCAAGAGATCAAATTATCACCTAAGAATGTGCAGTTGCCACTTGTACTTTTCCTTTCCAACTTGTCTCCAGCATAGTTAGAATCACATAAACTCTTAGTTTGTAGGTGGGGGTTTTCTTGTATAACAAGGTAAGGTTGGTGGTTCCTTTAAGGTATCTGAGGATTCTTTTGATAGCAGTTAAATGGGATTTTCTAGGGTTAGCTTGAAAACGGGCAATACACAAACACTAAACAAATGTCAGGTCTAGAAGCAGTTAGGTAAAGAAGGGATCCAATCATACCTTTGTATGTTTTCTGGTCTACCTTTTGGCTGGTTTCATCTGATTTACCTTGGTGAATTTGAATTCCCAGGAAGAACTTAAGTTCTCCCATCATGCTCATTTGGAAATCTTTCTGCATTAGGTCAGAAAACTCCTTGCACAAAGTGCCTTTAGTGGATCCAAAGATGATAAACATATACTTGAATAATCAAAATATCATTTTTAATGGATTTCCTAAATAAAGTATTATCAATCTGGCCTCTATCAAATTCATTCTTAAGCAGAAAGTTACTAAGTCTGTCATACCATGCCCTTGGTGCTTGTTTAAAACCATATAAAGATTTCTTAAGTTTAAAAACATGATCTGGAAAATCAGAATTTTCAAATCTATGGGGCTGTTTGACATAGACTTCCTCACTTATATAGCCATTTAAGAATGCACTTTTAACATCCATTTGATACAAAATTATATCATGATTAGCAGCAAATGATAAAAGAATTCTAATTGCTTCTATCCTGGCCACTGGAGCAAAAGTCTTAGTGTAATCAATACCTTTCTGTTGATTTTATCCTTGAGCTACAAGTCTGGCTTTGTTCCTTACCACTTCACCTTTTTCATTGAGTTTATTCCTGAACACCCACTTGGTTCCAATAATGTTTTTGTTTGGTCTGGATACCACATCCCAAACATCATTCCTTTGAAATTCATTCAGCTCTTCTTGCATTGCAAGTATCCAACCTTCCTCTGCCAAAACTTCATCAACATTGCTTGGTTCAATTGTTGAGAGTAAACTAAATAGACTAGTTTCTCTACTTGATGATCTGGTCTTCAATGGTTCGGCTGCACTGCCAATAATGAGAGTTTCTGGATATGAAGACTTGTACTTCCATCCACTCTTTCCCTCTGACGTGTCTTCAGAGTCAGCATGTTCTTCTTCCTTGCTTTCATCTTTATCTTTCTCAGGTTCTGCTGCTGGTCCAACTTCTAGTTCCTATGCCTCTGGTTCACCTGCAATTTCCTCATCTTGCTTTGACTTTTCAGAGTCAAGTTGTTTATCATCAAACTTAATGAGGATTGATTATTCCACAGTGTTAGTTTCCTTGTTAAACACTCTATAAGCTTTTGATCTCTCAGAGTAACCAATAAAGGTACACTTTAGAGATCTATAGTCAAACTTAGCTAGATTATCTTTAGTGTTCAACATAAAACAAGTACATCCAAATTGCTTGAAATAGGAAATGTTAGGTTTCTTACCTTTCCACAGTTCATATGGAGTTTTATTTAAGATTGACCTAATGTACACTCTATTCTAAATGTAGCAAGTTGTGTTGACAGCTTCTGCCCAAAGGTAGGTGGCAAGCTTCATATCATTCAGCATGGTTCTGGCCATCCCTTGTAGTGATCTATTCTTTCTTTCCACCACTCCATTATGTTGTGATGTTCTGGGGGATGAGAAGTTGTGAGAGATGCCATTCTCATAATAGAATTCTTCAAAGTATTTGTTCTCAAATTCACCTCCATGATCACTTCTGATGGTTATGATCTTTACACCCTATTCATTCATTACTTGCTTACAAAAAGATATAAACACTTTGTGAGATTCATCTTTGTTCTTTAAAAATTTTACCCAAGTCTACCTTGAGTAATCATCAACAATCACAAATACATATTTCTTACCACTGAGTGAAGCTGTTTGAATAGGACCAAACAGATCTAAGTGAAGCAGTTCAAGTGGTTGAGAGGTAGAAACACATTTTTTAGTTTTAAAAGAGCTTTTAGTTTGTTTACCTCTTTGACATGCTTCACACAGAATCTCAGTTTTGGAACTTACCTTGGGAAGCCCTCTTACCAACTGGAGTTTGCTCAACTCATATATAAGTCTAGGGTTTGCATGCCCTAGCCTCTTGTGCCAAATCAGATTCTGCTCACTTATAGATAATAAGCATTTAACATGTTGCTTAGCAAGACTAAACAAATCAATCTTATAAACATTATCTTTCCTAATGCCAGTAAACAAAACAGATTTATCAAGTTGACTAACAGCTTTGCATGTTTTCTGGTTAAAGATGACATCATATTTGCAATCACTATCGATATCGGAAACAAAGGGAGTAAATCGATATCGGCCGCAAAATAGGTCGTACAAAATCAAAGTTGTAGACCACTTTACGATAGATCCCAAAATCAACCAAAGCTCTTTGATACCATGTTAACAATGATAAACACATAATGAACGAAGATGAAGAGAGGCGGAAGCCAAACAACCCACTAGGGTTTCATAAACCAAATGAACAAAAAGATTAGTGTAATAAAGTTACAATAAATATATATATATATAAGAGAATAGAAAAGTCTAAAATACCCTTACTACTAATATATAATAATATTATCTAATAGAAGTAATATAAATTTAATTAATTATAAACAAGGTTATGTAATGTATTACCTCCGTCCTTACATACATGACTCTTTTTTTTTTTTTTTTATGTGAATGGGGGATTATACATTCAATTGAGTAGGACTACAATAGCCGATAAAGATCTCCCTCAAGGGTGAATTTAAACTCATAACCTTTAGTTAAGTTGAAAGAGACCTTTACCATCTTATTCAAGTGCTATTGGATTTAAATATAAGGTTTTCTTGTGATTTTCACTTTTTAATTTTGTAAGTGTATTAATTATTTCTTTACAAATTTACCCTTAATTATATTACTTCTTTTTCTACAATCAATAATAAATACTATAATAAAACCATAAACTTATTCTCTATCTCCAAGAGTAAACTAATAAAACAATCTAAATTAAAAATAAATTTAATACTACAATCAACTTTATTAATTTTTGTGATTTAATCAGCGAAGTCTTATATATAAAAAGAGAGGTAACTAGTCATGTGCAAGCACACTCTTTGAGCAAGTCCAAACTCCAAAATATCATTATATCAAAGTTTGAGCTTTTTTTACAAGAGTTTGAGATGAACATAAAAACTAGATCTCAAGCATAAAGGAAATAAATAAAACGTTAAATTTAGTCAAAAGACTAAAAACATGAAAAGAATCTTATTCATCTTCACATAAATTATATAAAGCAAAAAATCAAAATTGCTAGGTGACAGGGGATACAACAACTTGATCAAGGACAGGTCCACAAAGAGATCCAAAATCATCAATCTTTGTATGATAGAAAGAACTATAGAAAGTGATTCTAGTTCTATTTGCAATTGCTTTGAAGTTAAAACTTGCAGTTTTAAATGTTCCTTTTCCTATAGATTTGAAAGGAACTTTGAGACTATCTTCCGCAGCAAATGCTATAACCATCATTGATCCATGACAACCATTTCTTGCATCTCCAATTGTGAATTTCATGTTGTAGACTTTGTTTTCAACAGTTCTTAGAATTTGTGCAATGGCACTTTCCCTGCCTGCAACAAGCTCAACTGCTCCATGTCCAAATGGGACATGAAAATGGTTTGAGTCAATGAACTTAATGGCTTTGAGGGATTCAATAATCCAACCAGGGAGTGGAGATACAAAATCTTCTTGTTTTGGAGGGAGAAGAACACCATTTGTTGAATTGAAAATTGGGAATGGACCCTCTTCAAACCCATGGTTTCTTACCAAATTACCTGCAACATAAAAATTAAATACATGTTTTACAAAGTAATCAATTTACTTTTTTTTATTTAAATAATAGACAAAATTCAAATCTCACATGAGACAGATCTAAAATGGTTATTAGTATCACAAATATCCTCTTCTCCAATTTTTTTTAAATAATCAATTTACATGATAATAAATTACATTACTCTTCCCTACATAATATACACTATTTGTAAAATTTCCCAAATAAAACAAGTAGTGTTCATCCAACTTCAAATATTTTTTTATTTTGCTAAGGTCAACAAGCAAAATCTAACTTAGATATGTGACTTAGATTCTCTGCATGGTTGCATTTCAGTGTAGTCTGATCCCGGCAAATCCAACATAAATAGTTGGATTTATTGAGATTGAATTGGCTGGTTGCAGGACTATAAAGAATATTCTAGGGTTATGTAAAAGAAGAAGAAGGAAGACAAATTATAAAGAGTGTATTTTTAGAAATAATAAAATCAATATTTTAACATTTTCAAAATTTCTAAAAATTCTAGATCTATTTTCAAAAATTGTAAAAGAAGAATGTGAGAAGAAAATATCAAATCTATATTCCTTTGTGTTTATTAGTTGAAGTAAAAATGAAAACAGGAAATATGAAAAATAAACTAGCCTTGTATTTGTGTATATGATTTGATTACCTCTTGTTGGCATTGGAGTATAGAACTCTCTAATAGCAACAGCATCCAAAAGTGGACCACAAGTAGGGTCTTCTTGAACTCCAGGATTATGAAATGTAACTTTCACAATAGAAGAAGCAGCTTTGAATCCCCAAGCAATAACATCACCATTGAGACTATAAAGTGTTTGCAAAGGAACATCTCCAAATTGTGAAGGCACTGAGATTCTCAAAACTTCATCTTGAGCACAAGTTCTTGTGGCTCCTAATATTAGAGCATACCATTGAAATGGTTTGACTTTAATTGTTTGAGAGATGGAGGCATCATTTCCAAGCCTAACTGCATGCACTCCATGTGCTACTGGAAAGTTCATTCCTCCAGGTTGTGGCCCTCCAGAGATGTACTCAACAAGACCACTGATTTCCCATTTGGGTAGTGCATGTTTCCCAATTAGTATTGTTTTCTTTAGATATTTGGGGTTTGGCTTCTCCTCAAAGTTCCCATTTTGGAAATAAACTTTAAAGAAAAAGACCAAAAAAGAAGAAAAAAAAACATAGAACAACACATTGGATCAGAAATTCATAATATAAGGTTTTCCACAATTTAATGCAGAGAATGAACACACTTTATTTTTAATTGGAAGCGGGCTTCTCTTCTTAATATTTGTCTTTTTGCAATAAGAATTTGATTATGTAAGCTCCAACTATATGAAATCATGTTTTGATTATATCAGTCATATAAACGGTTAACAAATATATGTATTTATAATTTATTTTAATATTTATAATTTATTTTAATATTTGTGCAAAACACTTGAAAAAAAAATATTTGTATAATTATCTAATTAGAGAGATTTGTTACTAGATATTTTATCCGTCTTATAATAAGTGACATAAGTGATTTATTTATAAAAAAATTACCCCAAAATAAATTACTCTTTCTATTTTCAATACATTTTTTTTATGTATATTACTTAATTAATATTACTTGCATAACTTCCGATATAATATTTTAGTGTACGTTTATGCCATTGATGCAAGAATAATTTACTAAAAAAAGTATTATCTCTTTTTTATGTATATATTTTTCTTAATATAAATAAAATAATTAAATAACTTAATTTTATAGAACAAGGTTAATTAAATTAACACTAGAAGTCATTTTAGAATTGTCCGCAAAAAAAAAAATTAAACTATATTTCTTAAGATTATAAAATCAAACTCTTAATACTAAATAGACACTTCGTGGACAAAGAAGGAACACAGAAACATTAAAACATGAATGAGAACCTATTGATTTGAACAGATCTGAATTACGAAGGTTAAACTAAAACATTCAAACATTAGAAGTGAGCATTACCTTTTGGTGACCTGGGAAGAGCATCAGCAAAATTTGAAGCTGCAAATAGCAAAGTCATGAAAAGTGTATATATGAATGTCACTTCCATTTTCACCATGAAAAGGAACAAAATTGAAGCAGTATAAGAAGAGAAGTGAATTTGGGTTTGTTAAGGAAGAAAAGGTTTTTAGTGTGCAATAGAAATGGACAGAGCTTTGCTCTCTTTTATTGTGCACTTAGAGATATTATTTAATGTTTTCACGTTGCCAACTGATTTTTTCTCCTTAATTCATGCCATGAGCATTGTGAGGGAATCTAGGCCTGTTGTTATTTTTATACTTAGAACTTAGGATAAGTACGGTCTAATAAGTAGTAATGGGAGTTACATTGTGAACTACATTTAACTTGTGAAATATTCATACTTTGTTTTTGTTGTCTAATCCGTTTCCCACATTAAGATTTATTGATCATTTTTAAATGATTTAGATTCCTGCAATTAGTGTCTGTTTAGTTTTTATAAGTTTTTTTTTTATTTGAAATTAGGCTTTAGAATTTTAAAAATTGTTACTTTTAGTCTTTGATGAAAGTTTTTTGAATCAAGTGGGGTGATTTTATTGGATCACATATGACACAACGGACTACAAGCAAGAGTGTTACACTCATATCGATGACTCTTTAGCTTGTGGACAAACCCTTCACGACCATCATGACAAGTTTATTAGTTGTTTATACTGCAAAGTGACATCCAATAACTCTCTATTTTCTGAAACGTGAGCTTTTTGCGACGATTGCTTTATTGGTTTGTAATAAGGATATTCGTATTGTTATTTTTAAAGCTGACTCCTGGACTTTCTCTCCAAGATCACGAAATGTTGTACTTAATTTACTCCCTTATTTATCATCTTCAAAAAGATTATTTCTATATTGCACGAGACGAATTTGACTTATTCACTCGGTTATTCTCTAAGACAAGCAAATAGAAATGATGTACTCATATTTTCTTTTGTAATTAAATTCATTTTTTTATATAAGATGCTGAAAATTATCTCACTCAATTTTCATTTTAATTAATATATAATTCATTTTTAATAAATAAAAAAAACAACAACCATTTTTAAATTTTCAAAAACTAAATTCAAATAAAAACTTACAAGGATTATAATTGTTAACGCTAAAATTATATTTAAACCTTTATTTATTTTACGTGGTTAAAGGTAAACGCTAGGCCTGCACAATACTTCTTTAAAAAATGCACAATGCCAAACATGTTTAGACAAAAGCTCATCGAATAGGCAAATACATTTGTCCAAATTTTTGAAAAATAGTTATCCCCTCAATTTGAATATGACATTAAAGTTGTTTATATTGGTGTGACTGCAACTAAGATTCTATTTGGTGGAGATTATCCGCAATATTAAGATCAATTTAAAATTTAAATTTAACTCAAAAAATTAAACATAAAAAAACATGATATTAAATAATTCGACTTTTTTTTACAAATTAAATCATTGGATGTTAAATATCATACTTAACAAAAATTTTAAGAATTGGTGTGTTCACTAATTATGAATTTCGACGTCCACGATTGTGATTGTGATTTAAAATGTTGCACTTGTCATTCTTTCATTTGTATTTTAGTTTATTTTATATTTTTACCAACATTACTTTTTTTTTTCTTCCCCAAAACATGTCTTGATTTGTTATTAACACCTGGGATTGACCATAATTTTTATGCACACAGAATACTAGCGATCATAATTTAATGCACTATTAAAACAAATGTAATTGACTTTCATTTGAACGGTTTTCTTTGATAGTTTATTGTAAAAGAGGTAAATGTTACATGAAGTAATATGCTATTCTAAAATCAATATCAATATAATATATTAAAATAAATTCCAAATTATTAGGTTGATATGTCCTTTTTTATGTTAATTTTTTCGAATAATGACGTGTCACTTACAATTCATTTATTTTTTATTTCTCTTTATACTTCAATAATTAAAAAATCAATAATAAAATATATAACTCTCGTTACAAACTTGATTCAATTGTCATTTACTTTTTTAGTTTATTGCATATAAATACATCACAATATTTTAATTACACTTTCATAATTAAAATGTAGCAACTAAATTACCACAAAATATATAAGAATATAATCATCACATATTAAAAATCAACAATCAAACTTATGCACAAACAAACCAATGAAGTATAAAATAAATAAAAAAATTAAAGCACAATCGTTTAAATTAGCAAGCCTTTGAGAAAAACTATCACTCGATATTTTTTTAAATATTTTCAAAGTAATATATAATTTGTGTTCATTTTTCTCTTATCAGTATTCGGATACATATTATATTTGATGAAGGATACAAAAGAAAGTATTTGTCTGTAGAAATTGTTCATGAAAACAAAAACACTCATTTCAAAATATTAAACTTATAGATTTGGTGAAGAATAAATCAGAGCATAGTTTCAATTAACGAAAAAAATAATCAAAATCAAGTAGTGACTTTTTATCATTCCTAACATTATTTCGTGTTTTTGTTGTAAAAATAGTACTTCGAATTTGTTTACTAAAGACACTCTCCCAACAGGATACTTAAATCAAAATATCTTTGAAAGAAACACACATCTCTAATTAACAATTTGTTACCAGAAGTTTAAGTGGAAATGAAACATGAAACGTAAAACATAAGAAATAGTAGTTCATTCAATTAGTCAATAAAGAATAACGAAATAATAGTACTCAAGATAAAAAGTAAAAAAAAAATAAAAATAATGATCATATAAAAATCAATGTTTACAAATATATCTCAAATCAATGCTTGCAAAGTATATATTCTATTTTTTATAGGAAGAAAATATTCTATAATAATTGAATGTTTAAAACAAAACAAAATGTATACAAACAATCACTCATCTTTTATTAATCATATTTTTAGAGAGAAAATCACTCATCTTTTTTTTAATCATACTTTTTAGAATAAAAATCACTCACTTTATTACAAACTTTTTAATTGTTCCATGTCATTTATTCATTTTTTATACAACTCAACTATTCTTATAAACTAAAAAACTTACAAATATTGAAACTTTTTTTCGGATCAGATTAATTTATTTATAATAAATATTACCTTCAAATTTTTTTAAAATAAACATTGAGTTTTTAATATAGTGAGTTAAGTTGTTTACGCCACCTGACTTAACAAATAAGGCGGAGGTTTAACCTTAGTTGCATGTGTAAACGAGCTAACAAAATGAGAGGGTGACAATTTTGTAAATATGTGAAACACATTTAATACAATTATATTGGCAACAAACTTAAGAGAAACAAGAAAAATAAAAAATTAACATATCCCATCTTCCTCGATGTTTGAGTCGGTTACTTGAATAAATGAGTTAATAAAATGAGGCAGTGACAATTTTGTAAATACTCGAAACTTGTTTAATACAGTTATATTAGTAACCAACTTAAGGCAGACTTCAAAAATATTATCTTCCCTAACCTCTGTGCTTTAAACCTCTACATTGTGTTCCCTAACCTCCATATCGTGTACACTTAAAACCTGGGTTCCCGGCTTCTTGGCTTTCTTCTAACGACGACTTCGCAACCTTAAACTCTTGCCGCCGCCGCTGTTTTATCGTCACCACTTCATTGATTTGTTAAGACATGTTTAATTCTCAAGTTCTTGCTTTTCTTTCATATGAAAATAATTAATTGGACGTATGTAATGTGTGCTTTTTAATTGTTCTTGACGTTTGTTCCTTTATTTTGTACATAAATCCTACCATTCATGTTGGTTTAGAGGAACAAAAATCCTACACTTCATGCTATTGTTTTTATTGTTTAGCTGTTATTAGTAATTAATAACACTTACATGAGATTTTTTTTTAAAAGAACAGTTAGATGAGGATTTGAGAAGTTTTGATTCGTTTTTCATTAGTGGTTGCATTACCATAATATAATTGTTAAGTTAGCATTTATACTTTCTAGTTATACTTGTTAAGGCACACTCGAGCATCACATATTCCATGTTGATTAAAAAACTATATAATAATCATTTTTTTAGGACTGGAATGAAAACAACATGAAGTAGATCACAACGCCCTTTTATCTTTTCTTATAAAATAAATCAAGTGCTAGTTACTAACTTTAACACATTTTCAAATAAAATGACAAAAAAATCATTTATTATTTTAAAATATTATTATTTAAGTAATTATAAATATTTAATAGTATACTATTAGATTATTCTTAGCTAATATGAATACAACACATTAGGACAATAAATAAAAAAGTAAACTATACACTTCCTAGATAATAAAATTGTTTCTGTTTTAATCTTTCACCTTAATCTTTATGGTTATTTATTTTTAACAAAAGTAGTTATGGAGCATAGTTGGATGAATATTAATCGTTTGAGTGAAGTGTATCAGAAAGGTGTGGAGCAATTTTTACAATTTGCTTTAAAAAAACTTTCTAAAAATGAAGGAAAGTTTTATTGTCCTTGTGTTAAATGCTTAAATGTAAATCAGTTACATTTGAAGAAATAAGAAATCATCTTATTCGTTTTGGGATTTGCCAGAGTTATACAAAATGGATATGGCATGCTGATTCGTTAAACATGGCAAGTGTATCAGAAAGAGAAGAAGTTCGTGAAGATATGGACAATCGGCTTGAGGACATGGTTCTTGATATTGGACAAGAGTCTTTTTAACGTGCGCATGTTTTTGATAGTTTGTGCAATGACAAAGAAGAGGTTTTGTATCCGGGATGCACTAACTTCACACAGTTGTCTACGGTGCTGAGATTGTACAACTTGAAAGCGATAAATGGATGGACAGGCAAAAGCTTCGCGGAATTGCTTGAGTTGTTAAAAGAAATGCTTCCCGAAGGTAACACATTGCCAAACCGTTATTATGAGGCAAAGAAGATATTGTGTCTGATGGTATGAAATATAAGAAAGTACATGCAAGCCCTAATGATTGCATACTATACCAAAATGAGTTTGAAAAGTTGAACCAATGTCCTAGGTGTGGGTTATCACACTATAAAGTGAAGGATGGTGATTACAATTGTGATGAAAGTACAACAAGTCCTCCTGCGAAGGTGTTATGGTATCTTCCAATAATTCTGAGGTTCAAAAATGTCACTTATGCAAAGAATACTAGATGGCATGGAGATGAGAGACAACGTGATTGACAACTTCGTCATCTGGCTTATTCATTGCAATGGAAGAAAGTTGATGAATTATATCCTGAATTCAGGAATGAGCTAAGATGCCTTAGACTTGGACTTGCCACAGATGGAATGAACCCATTCGGTAACTTAAGTAGTAACCATAGTTCATGGCCCGTTCTCTTAATTATCTACAACCTACCTCATTCGATTTGCATGAAGTGCAAATATATTATGTTATCTATGATGATTTCGGGTCCAAGGAAACTTGGAAATGACATAGATGTTTATCTAAGTCCATTGATTGAAGAAATGAGAATTCTTTGGGAGGAAGGTGTTGAAGTGTTTGATGGTTATTCTTGTGATTATCTTAAAATGCATGCAATGTTATTTTGCACCATCAATGATTTTCCTGCGTATGGAAACTTGAGAGATTATAATGTTAATAGACATAAAGCGTGTCCTATATATGAAGAAGACACATGCTACATCCAATTAAAATATGGAAGGAAGATTGTTTATGTTGGACATTAGAGACTTCTTAAACCTAATCACCCATATTGTAGGTTGAGAAAAGTGTTTAATGGTGATCAGGAGAATCGAATTGCTCCGAAAGCCTTAATTGGAGAAAATTTTTATCAAATATTAAAGGATGTTAGTGTTATATTTTCCTCCTTCTTTTTTTGACATTATGGTTCACTTAATTGTTCATATAGTGAGAGAAATTAGATTGTGTAGTCCTGTTTATTTAAGGTGGATGTATCGAATTGAGCGATCTATGAAGATCGTAAAAGGGTATGTGAAGAACCCAAACCGTCCTGAAGCATCTATTGTTCAAAGGTACATTGCAGAAGAAGCTATTGAGTTTTGTTTAGACTATATGTCAAAAGTGGGAAGTATAGGAATTCATAAGTCTCGTCATGAGGAGAGATGCACAGGTAGAGGTATACGGGGTTTAAAACATAAGAGCACGAGGCATGGGGAATTACTTCAAGAACATTTGTATATATTGAATAATACTGAGGAGGTTCAACCTTACCTTTCTTCTCACAAAAACATTGTCAAGGAAAAAAAATGCTCGATTGAATGAAAAATGGTTGTTGAATTAGCATAACAACACATTCTTAATGTGGTTTAAAGAAACCATTTTAACCGATAATACATTTTTTGTTACATTAAAATGGCTAGAAGATGGGCCTAATTTTGACGTCATAACTTGGAACAGCTACAATATCAATAATTTTACCTTCTATACAAAGACTCAAGATGACAAAATTACAGTGCAAAATAGTGGAGTTATGGTCATCGCTGAGTCAATGCACTTTTCAAGTTCAAAAGATAAAAATCCTATTGTGGCATCAATATCTTACTTTGGGATCATTGAATAGATTTGGGATGTCGATTTTATTAAATTTAAAGTTCCTGTTTTTAAATGTAAATGGATTGACATAAACAATAGTGTTAAAATTGATGAATTTGGTTTTACATTGGTGGACCTTGAAAAAGTAGCTTATAAGTATGAGCCTTTTATTATGGCTACTCAAGCAAGATAAGTGTTTTATGTTAGTGATTGTTCTAACAAAAGGAGGTCAATGGTTCTCCAAAGTAAAAGCATGTATGGACTTAAAGAAAGTTTAGATTCATTACCAGATACTTTTTAGACTTTTTCTTTCTCACAACAAATACCTAGTTTCATTGAGGAAAATATAGAGGATGATGTGTATGCCACTCGTGATGATCATCACGAAGGGATATGAGAGATTATTCAAACGTGATAGTTTTAGGAAATAAAACGGTACAATATCATAGTTTTAGATAAATAAATTTTGCTTTGTTTATAATTTTTTACTTACAATAGTATCATTCTTAAATGATAGTTTATCTATAGTGTCATGTTATTTATTCATTATTTTGAATTGTTAGTGACCATAATTATATATTTTTTAAAAGAGTAGATGCGACACATGAATGACAAAGTTGTTACGTAAATGTAAGAACGGTGATAAGTTATCAATTGATTTTTATCAAGCAACTGGACTACCTATAGGTAATAACAGGAAAGCTTTCATTGGTCATGTGGCTTCTCTTACTCGAGACAAAGTTAGTATTTTGGCCAATGAATGGGATGAAGTACATGAAGACATGAAGAAAAAAATTTGGACAACAATTGATGTAATCTTAAGTATCTTTGTTACTATTGTACTTAACTATATTGTTATACACGGAAATATGGAATGTTCCTAATAATGAATTTATTAAGAAAAATGTTTTCAATATATAGGTGAGTGTTGGAGGGCATTTAAAGCTACATTAACAAGGAGATGTTTAAATAATGGGGACCTAAGTCACAAATCTCCGATGTATATCCTTTTATTAACGAGGAAATATGGCAGACATTCATTAAGACCATATATGATCCTTTCTTTCCGGTTAGTTGTGTATATGATTCGAGTGCTCTATCTAATATTTGTGTATTATCTTTAATTGGTTTGTTATTTACAATAGGAAAAAAGAAAGAAGACACAGATGATTCAATCTTTTAATAAGTACTCCACAGATTGTCTTGTGGGGATATGCATTGCTAGAGAAGACGATGATTCAAGAGAAATTAAAAGAAAAGCAAAAATCACCTGGAGATTTAGAAGTTCCACCTCCATCTCCACCATCACGCCATGAGAGGTGGAAGAGAGCCTTACAAACACCATCGGGAGAGTACACATAAGAAGAAACACGTCTTACTGTTGACAAAATTGTAAGTAAATATGTAATTCTAATTTCTTAGTTACATTTTTATGCATGAGAAGTCTAAAATATTTTTGTTTAAATTGTATGTTGTAGGATTCTCTTGTGGAACAAACATCTCAAGGAATCTTCCATCCAAAAGGACGTCAAAATATCTTGACGAAAGCCATTGGGCGACCTAAACACCTTGGTCGTGTTCGGGCAGTTGGCAAAGGTGTGGGGATTCGACAATACTTTGGATTGCATTCTCGTTCATCCTTTACTCCTCCTATTATGAGTAGCGACCAAATAGAGACCATAAAACAATAATTTCCTAATTTGCTCTTCTAATACCACTTTACATGCAAGAACAAAAGGTAGTTGTTTAGGTGTTCCACCTATACTAGATGAAGAAGGCGATATCCCATAACATTGTGAATTATATATTGATAGGCATACTCATATTGTGGCATATGCTGATGTGTACAAGTTGTGACTCATTATACATAATCAACTTCTAAATAATGATATGGTGAGGGTTGTGGTTACCAATGTGCTAGATGCAAATGCTTAAGTACCTATGCCCACTAATGAGGTGTCAATAGTTGGTCAAGCACCCAACAACTTTTTTCAATGGCCAAAAAGCATCAAATTGTCTATAAAGCACCAAAGTGTCTAAGGTTTGCAGGGCAGGTGAAATATTTGTTGTTGGAGTGTCAATTTCTATATATGCACTGTTAATGAAAATAGTTTTACACTATTAAAAAAATACGAACAATCATATGTCTGACTTTAAGAGTAGTTCGAATCTTGACTCGAACAATTCTTAACCAAATTTTACTTACCTCTTGTTTGAATTTTAGATTATTAAGGACACATTTCATTAAAAATAAGAGGGTCAAATCCAAAGGCAAATATTTTTTTAAAAATTTGACAATAATTGCTCGTTAAAAATTATAAAAAAATAATCAAATTAGTGCTTATGAATTTTCAAATTTTGTAAATTGGTCCCTCAACTTATTCAAAATTTCAATTTTGGCTCAAAATTTTAAATTCCATTTTGAGCCACTTTTCTTTAAATATTTATATTTTCATCTCAAAATTTTGAAATTTATAAGCATGACTCAACCTTAAATAAACATTTACTCTATCCGCAACAACAAAATTTTATAAATGAAGAAAATTCATATGAAACATTTGAATTGTTTAGATTTTTGATTTTATAATAGAAAAATGTTGTAAACTATAGTTATATTAGTTTTTTGTCCTTCCCCATGGTTTGTACAATACTTATTTTTTAATTGATATATAGTTAATTTATTTAGTGTTTGTTGAGACAATATTCATTTTAGATAAAATTTTATTAGTTTTAGTTCAAAAATATTAGAATGAAGCCTTTTTATTAAGTAAAAAAAATAATTATAGAGGTTTTTTATTAAATAAAAAAATTTAAGCAATAGCATTGGTAGACTTATCTTTAGGTCGACCCTAAGTTAGATTAGTTTTTTCTCCTTCTCCGGGACTTGAACTCTAGTTTTTTCACTCTTTCAGCTTTTAGCTCAAACCAAATGAGTTATCCAACCCTTTTAAAATTTTTAATTATTTCATTCAAACATATTCCAAGGGATGAAAGATCTAATTTAGCAAAACCACAAATAGTATAGAGAAACTAAGTTTGCAGTTGTTTCTAAATCAATATAGACTGGTTCGTTGATTAATTTGATCATATTCGTGAACACCACAAGCTTAATACTTTTATTCCTATATATAGGACTCATTTGATCAAATCACGGAAATTAATAAATTTGTTAATAATTGTTATTGTTTTTACATGTTTACCCTTCAAGAAAGAAAGGTAGTTAATTATTTTTTACCTAAAGGTGCTTATAATATTTTATTAACAATAATATGGTGAATGCAATTAAAGACCTCAGTAAAAATATCGGCTAGTTCAGATTCATCTACCTTATTAGCATGAAGCTTGTCCACAATCACTTTTAATCAAGTTCTAAATCTACATTTTCAAGAGATATATCTTGCACCCGCCGAAGTGCTATAATAGACCACTAGATTCACCTTCAGTTACTAAACAAAGAGTGGAGAGCCATTCAGTTTTGACTAGAACATACCTACTTTCATTATCCCGAATACACATTCTAATGCCAACTCGGTTGAGAGTAGTTGAAAAAGATGCATCAACATTACATTAAGACGTCTTACCGATGGTTTTGTCCACACCAAATCATTGTTGCCATTTACATGGCCTACTACAGCAACCGACCAGCTTGCAATTGGCATCCTGATTCTGTTTTGCTGCTTGTTCTGAATCTGTTTCGAATCCTCCAAGAGCTTAATTGTTCCTACAACAACCGGCCAGCTTGCAATGAGTTTTTTTTTACTATTATTCCAAATTCCATATTCCATTGTTCCTTTGTTGTCATATGCTCCACATTATCATGCTAAAAATCATTGCATCAGTTGCGAATAGAATACTCAATGTTGTTTTTGAGTTTCGAAAAACTGTTTCAAAATTAATTTCAGTCATTGAAGATATTACTGGGTTGAGTCGCAAACAATCGTTCTCTTTAAGACGTTTTGCGGCACTACCCAAATTGTGCAAGACAGACTATCAACCATGAAGTCCCTAAGATAAAGACAACTCAGACAAACTGTATTGGAATTCTACTGCATAATAGAAAATCGTTCAAAATTACACCCTCAATATGGCGGTTAAAGTCACTTGTAATATGATACT
Source organism: Cicer cuneatum (assembly GCA_037974295.1). Taxonomy (NCBI): domain Eukaryota; kingdom Viridiplantae; phylum Streptophyta; class Magnoliopsida; order Fabales; family Fabaceae; genus Cicer; species Cicer cuneatum. Next base: position 62,221,151 of record JBBPBO010000005.1, read on the forward strand.
ATGACCACTCGAAAGAAAGAAATAAAAGATTTAGTAGAAAGGGGAGAAAGAGAGAAAATACTCAATGTTTTTGGTGTGATTTTTCAACTAAGCTGAATCCTCGATTTATTGGATTAGTTGTCGACTGTTGACTCAGTGGAGGGCAGAAACATGTGTAATACATAACAATATTAGAGAGAAAAAACAGACGCAGTTAAAATGTTTATATTTTATTTTTCGGATAGTAAAATATAATACACTACTTTGCCTAAGCCTAACCAGCCAACTTAGTCAAGCCGACGGGACAGACAGTGGCGACGCGCGCATGTGTAGTGGTTAATTTGTGTGCGTTCTCATCCCTTTCACAAAATTGGGTACACCATGGGACCCCATTACCATACCTCCACTTTATAGGTTTTCAACATCATTTCCAACAATCCCCCACTTGAATTTAAATAAGTGTTTCTAAAATAGCGTCAAACGCTTCAACAAGGGTGACTCGTAGTCTTGAACTCTATCTTTGTATGAAACCTACACACAACCTTTTCATAAGGTATATTCTCAAAAGCACGTGCATTAATGGTCCTGCATGTCAGTCCCAATATAGTGAACGCTCTAGTAACTCTGCTTCAAAATTCCATACGATGTGCCCCTACTTCCACATTCACATAGAAGAATCAATCAAGTATACTTTTGTAGCTAGGTACTCCACTCCACATAGAGTATAAATCTCGTTAACATTTTCTATTATCTCATCCTATCATTGATTTAGGAATCATGCGTCTCTGATTTATAATAGCATGTTCATCTCATATCACTACACAACTTGTTGTTACCCATTGGACGTAACTCTTGGGATCTCCAATATTTTAGGCCAAATTACCATCATGAGTGACTCATTGATCTATAGGTAATAGTCCCATCCTTTTGGTTGTATTAAGGACTTTCTCTCTAGCTAATCCTTTTATCAAAGGACTTGCTAAATTTTCATTAGTGCATACATTATCTACTATAACAGCTTCTTTAGAAAGTAACTCTCTAACTGTGTTGTGCTTATGAAGTATTTGTTGTCTATTACTATTGTAATAACGATTCTCAATCTTTGCAATAGTCATTGTACTATGTATCAACACAATTGGCATTGGTTTTTCCCATAAAGGGATCTCAGCTAACAAACATCTCGCTTCTTCACCAGCGGTAACTAATGCTATCATTTCAGACTCCATAGTGGACTGAGTCAATATCATATGTTTCTATAATTTCCAATATACAACACCACCAGCTATACTAAAAATATAGCCTTTGGATGCTTTGGAGTCATATGATAAAGTGTTCTAATCAGCATCACTTTATTCTTCAAGGACAACATGAAATCTTTGATAATGTAATTCGAGACTCATGGTCCTTTTAAGGTATCTCATGACTCTTTCGATAGCATGTCAATGCTCCATACTAGGTCTACTGGTAAGCCTGCACAATAGTCCCTAGGCAATGTCGGGTCTAGTACAGTTAGTGGCATATATGAGGCTGCCAATGATGCTCACATATTAAGTTTGTCTAACAGCTTCACCTGTTCTTTTGAAAAGTTTCACACTTGGATCATATGGTGTGCAAGCATGTTTACATTCAAAGTATTTGTATTTCTTTAAGATTTTTTCAACATAGTGAGATTGATCCAAAGAAATTCCATTTTTTGACCTAGTAAACTTGATTCCAAGGATTACACTCGCTTCTCCGAGGTACTTCATATCAAAGTTGTTACATAGTAATGATTTCACAATATTTATAGCATAAATATTTGAACCAAATATGAGTAGGTCGTCTACATAGAGACATATGATAGTGCAAATACCATTTTCATATTTGTAACAAATACATTTGTCACTTTCACTCACTTTAAACTCATTTGATATAATCAAGTTATCAAACTTTTCATGTCATTACTTAGGAGCTTGTTTACGACCATACAAATATATATCTAACTTACAGACCTTATTTTCTTATTTATGAATCACAAAACCTTCAAGTTGGTCCATATAGATTTCTTCTTCCAAGTCACCATTTAAAAAAGCTGTTTTGACATCTATTTGGTGCACCACCAAGATATGAATAGCATCAAGTGTTGTCACAATAGATGGGAATGTTGGTTTCTAGGATTTTGTAGTCTTCCAACTGATGTTTCATCCTAATGAGTTGAGAACTGCATCCAGCTGCTGAAATGTATTCAGCTTCTGCTGTTGACATGACAATTGTGTTTTGTCTCTTACTTGACCAGGATATTAAGTTGTCTCCTAAAAAGGTGCAGTTTCCACTTGTGCTTTTTCTCTCAAGTTTATCTCCAACATAGTCAAAGTCATAGTATCCGCTAAGTTTGTATTGAGGAGTTTTCTTGTAGAAAAAGGTAAGGTTGGTAGTGTCGTTTATCTATCTAAGGATTCTCTTCACAGCAATTAAATGGGATTCCATAGGGTCAGATTGAAATCTTGCACATATACATACACTAAACATGATGTGAGGTCTAGAAGCAGTAAGGTAAAGTAGGGATCCTATCATTCCTCTATAGGTTTTTTTGATCAAATTTTTTGCATGAATCATCATTTTCAAGTGAGCAAGTAGGGTGCATTGGTGTAGCCATAGGTTTGCAATCACTCATCTTAAACTTCTTGAGAAGCTCTTTTGTATATTTCGTTTTATGAAAGTATATATACTTTTTTGTAACAACAGAGGCGCACCTAAGAGGGGGGTGAATTAGGTGTTTAAAAACATTTCTGGTTTTTAGAGTTTTGTGAGTTGTTTTACTGTTTGTATTAAGTGTATGAAAGCTTTATAAAAGACTGAAAGTAAAGCACACAAAAATTTATCCTGGTTCCTCTTACAACCAAAGGTACATCCAGTCCTCTTGCACACCACAAGAGATTTTCCACTATTTGTTTGAATAAGTTACAAGTCTAACACTAAGACTTCAGTTACAAATTCTTAACACTTAGCCTAAGATAACACACCACTATCTTAGTTAACAACACTTGAAGAATCTTCACTAAGTTCTTCAAATGATACAATAAATTCAAATGATATTGTAATTATGTTCTTAACTAAAAACAAGAATATAGCACTAAGTATAATGATACTAATCAAGCACACTTCCAAGTACAACTGAGAACCTTTCTTAATGATATGAAATTGAAAAGCATGTACTTGAAAATATGAAAATGAAGCTTTTGAAAGTGTTTTGATATTTCAGAAAATAGTTCTAAGATTTGGAGGTAGATGTTGTAAGTAAGAATTGAAGCTATGAGGTATTTATACTTCATAGATAACACTTCAGATCAGTGGCAATTGTTCCCATAAGTTTTGATGAACTTATGCAACGATCCAGAAATGAAAAATTGCATTGTTTCGAAGTTGTATTTGAATACAACCTTAGTGTATTCGAATACACTTCTGTAACGTTCAGTTTTTATTCAAAATCTGAACTTCGTATTCGAATACGATATATCGTAGTCGAATACAAATATGTGATTTTTGCCACTGACTTGAGTTGTATTCGAATACGTGAATATGTAGTCGAATACAAATGTTCAAATTTAGCTACTGACTTGACATCTGTATTCGGCTGTGAAACTTCGTATTCGAATACAGTTCTTCAGTTTTAGCTACTAACTTGCTATCTGTATTCGGCTACGACACTTCGTATTCGAGTACAGATCTTTAGTTTTTGCTACTGACTTACTGTTGGTATTCGGCTACGAGAAGCTGTAGTGGAATACATCTTTGATTTTTGTCAAAAACTTTATTTTAAATATTTGTTTATGCATTTAAATACTTAGAAAATACTTTTAATGCATATGCTAAATATATAAGGTTGTCATAATATTGTATTTGAAATGTAATTTGAATTATTATCAAGTACCTTAAGGCCTAAGTTACCTAATAAGACTTGAAGGATGATTTTCCTTTGAGTTTGCTTTTTGATCATTACACATAGTCTTTTTGTTTTTCATCAAAATGTAGATCTTATTCTTTTTCATTCTCCCCCTTTTTGATGATGACAAAACCTTGTTTGCTTGAATTTTCAAAGACTTGATTTCTCCCCCTTGATATATGCTTACTCCCCCTTGATATATGGTTTCTCCCCATTTGTTTTTGAATTTATGTGTTGGAAGATCTGTAAAAATTCAATACTAACAATCAACAACTTACACTTTTTCTCCCCCTTTTGACATGATCAAAAAGGAAGAGGATATCATACAAAAACGAAGCATACACAATATATGGAAAATAAACGCAAGCATCACATGATATTGAGGAAGATGGCAATCAAGAAGTAATTTAAATAACCAAGTGTAGTAATACATTTAGCAAAAGTAAATAAGATTTTTAAAAGGAAATGTTTAACAAAGCGGAAACAAATAACAAACACTTGCAGTAGCCAATCTACTCATCAAAATCTGGTGGGAGATGAAGATGGTCAATTTTGTCGGATAAATTACTTAGTTCTTGATGAAAAGAGGCATGATGTTGAGTGATTGTTGTTTCAATGTGTTGAAATCTGTTGTTGAAGGATGTGGTCATGGTTTGAAATTGGTTAGTGAAAGAAGTATTCATGTGTTGAAATTGATCTGTGACGAAGGATTGAATTGCATTGAGTTTGTCCAAGATCATTTGATTTGAAATGGTGTCTACATCAGCTGCTATGTTTTCTGCTTCTGGTGCTGCTTCTGGTTCTGCTGTTGGTTCTGCTGCAGCTTATGCTTCTTCTGTAGCTTCATCTTGGGCATTTGTTGATGAAGTTTGTCCAAGATCACCCTTATGGACATAGGTTTGAAGTGGTTCACTCCATACTATTTTCATGCTGGGCAGAACACTTAAATCTAACAGATTGTCTTTGGTTGTTTGGTACAAAACTTCTCCTGAGAAATCTACCTTAAAATGTTCCAAAATTCTTGTAACTTCTCTTACGTAAGGCAACCCTATAGAATCTTTGGAAGCAAACTCAGATATTTGTGAATCGTTCCCGGCTTTCGGTACTAAAATATAGTTTAAGATGTAATGTAGTAATCTGTTGTCAATTGTTAGATTACCAACACCGTATCTCTGTCGAGCAAACTCTGAGCCAGCCTGTGTTTTTTTTCTTTTCATAGTATCTTTATCAAATCGACATAGTGAGATATAAGCATCGTATTTGGTAGTGTTTACCCATTCACATAAATGTCCTGGACACATTTTCTGACCTTTATATGGTATGTGCAGAATTTCTCCGATGATTTTAGTGTCTAAATTAATAAGTATTCCTTTAACCTTAGACACTAGCCTAGAACCATCTTTTTCAAGATTGCAGAAAAATACCCTAACAAGGTCAGGATAGATAGGACCATTCTATCCAATGAACTCTTCTAACTTTTGAGCTTTAAGTAACTCAAGAAATTTAAACGCAGAAAAAGAATAAATAGTACCAATTTTTGGAGTAATCAAATTTTTGTCGGAGAAGTGGGTTCTGAATCTGTCGATTTCTTTCGGTGAGTGAAGTAACCGGGATAGGTCGGCCATATTATCATTTCTTCTTTTCTTTGAAGGACCCATTGCAGCAACCTTCATTCTTGGACCTCTTTTTCGTGCATCCATGTTTGAAGAAATGGAGAAGATGGAGTTTCACTATTTTGGGGAAATTTGGGGTTTGAGTTTGATTTTGAAACAATCTTAGATGTAATGGATGATGAGATGAAGGTTTGGTGATGATTGCATGTAAGTTTAGATAAATTTTTTGAAGAAATGAAACCTGAGGTTTTGATTGTATTTGGCTACTCAAGGTTTTGTATTCGTAAAAAAAAAAACTAAAATCTGTTAAAAATGTTTTTATATACTGAAAAAATCGAATCTGTATTCGATTACAAGCTTGATGTATTCGAATACAGGTTTTTCTGGGAACGTGTATTTGAATACAGACAGTGTGTATTCGAATACGACAAAAAAAAAATTCGTTTTTAGATTTAAATTTTTAACTGAAAATATTTTTAAGACATGTATTAATATTTTAAGAACACATATTCATCAAAGAATCATATATCAACAATTTAGACAGTGAAGATGCAAAAAAATTTAAAATTATAAGTGACATGTGTTGGAACCAAGTTGGTTCTAAATACTTAGGATTTTGATGTTTACAAAAGCACTCCATGTAATCTTATTTTGTACCTTGAATTACTACATTAAATACTTCCATAAATTGTAGATTGCAGAGGCAGAAAATGCATCCAGAATGCATCCTAGAATTACCAGAGGATACACCAGGATGTCAAAACACTACTAGAGGATATCTTTGCTGGCCCAGATCAGAAGGAAGAAAAGTCAGAAGGAGACCTGGACCAGACCAGAAGGAAGCCTGCCATAGGGAGAGTTGTTCCAGACCAGAAGATGTCAAATGTCAGATTTATTCCAGAAGATGGCCTGGCAGTGAAATAATAAACAGCCCAGACTTGATCTAGACTTAATCACAGGGTAAATTAATGGGTCCAGAACAAAGAAATTAATCCATATTTGACCCTGACCAGAGGATAGCATGGTTCAGGGTATGAAACTAAGTCTAGACCAGAAGAAATGATCTCCAGAATTGATCCAAAACTGATCCAAAACAGAAGGTAAAATGTCTAGACTGAAATATTATTTGTCCATATTTAATTTCAGTTTAATCCAAACCAAGTCCAGAATTGGTCCAGATCAGAGGGAAGATTTTCAGATCAATGGTTCAGATTTAAGTATTTGACCCAGTGTTGGCCGAGATCAGAAGATCAGACCATGGCCCAGTGTTGCCGAAATCAGAAGGTCAGAATGTGTGGTCCAGCAGTGGCCAAAATCAGAGGATCACAACAGATCAGTTTGTTGGACCAGAATGGCCGAGATCAGAAGATCAGAAGGTTAGGAAGTGTGGTCCAGGGATGGTCGAAATTAGAGGATCACAGCATATCAATTAGTATGGTCCAGATGTGGACTTGCGCAGAAGATCAAATGGTCCGATTTAATCATGAGGATTAACGGTGGAGATTTTAATTTATTTTGATCAAAGTATTAAAAAGATTTGTTACAAAAATAAAGTGAAGTATTGTGGAACTCAGGAGCTGTTGGCGGGAAGAAACTAAAGACTTGATTGGCTAGTTATTTTGAAAGAAAATCTGAAGCTTAAAAAAAAGATATGTTTTTTATTTAAATAAAGCCCAATTGGTCAAGTTATTTTTGCAAGAGAATCCAGCAAGATTCAGCTCGAAATTAAGCTTGGAAGAGGCCCTAATCTGCATCTATAAAAGGAGGCTCAAGGAAGAATACTTAGTATCGAAAATTAAAAAGAGTCATACACTTCCAAAGCAAACACTCAAGTTTTCAGTGAGGTCAATTGTGAATTCTAGCTTTCAAGAAACAAGCACTCTTGTTATTTTCTTTCTTGTGTGATCTAAGTTGTTGAAGTAGAGACTACAATCTGAGGGAGTCAGAAGGGGTAGCAGATTACTTGGAAATTAGATTCAAAGTGTTGTAATTCCTTCTACAATCTGGGGTTGTCAGATTGGCAGGAGAAGAAAGGAGCTGTATTCCTCAAGAGTCTAGGATTGTTAGATTGTTTGAGAAGACTGACTTGGAGGGTCAGTAGAACTGCTGTAATTCAAGGTTTGAATTAGTGAAATACTTCAAGGTGAAGGGACTGGACATAGCCTCGTTAACGGTGAACCAGTATAAAAATTCTGTGTTTTATTTTTACTTTATATTCGCTGCTAACTCTGTTTTTATTCATACATCAAGTTTTGTTTTAAAAGTGTAAAAACAGGAAAAGTATTCAAGTTAGTCAAACACAATTCAACCCCTCCTTCTCGTGTTTGCACCTTCAACATGACTTACAAAGCCTTCAAACCTTTAGAGATCACTTTCATTTAGGATACCCAGTTCTCTTCAGATTTTGTAGAAAGAATCTTTAGGAAGTGGTTTTGTAAAAATATATGCTAGTTGATTATGAGTGTCGAAAAAAGTAACTTGAACATTGCCTTTGAGCACATGATCTCTTAGCAAATGATGACGTATGTCGATATGTTTGGTCCGAGAGTGCATGACTGGATTCTTTGTGATGTTGATAGCACTAGTATTGTCACATTTCAGAGGGATACACCCAAGATCAAGTCCATAATCACATAGTTGTTGTTTAAGCCATAGGATCTGAGCACAGCAACTGCTTGCTGCTATGTATTCTACCTCAGCAGTACTTAGAGCCACGCATGCTTGCTTTTTACACGACCATGATACTAGTGCATTTCCTAAAATGTGACAGGTGCCGCTTGTGCTTTTTCTGTCTGTCTTACATCCTGCATTGTTAGAGTTAGAATAACCAGTAAGATTGCATATGCTACCTTTAGGATACCATAGGCCAGCATTGGTCGTTCCTTTTAGATATTTCATTATTCTTTTTACTGCTACAAGATGTGATTCCTTCGGATCTACTTGAAACCTTGCACACAAACAAACACTAAACATAATATCTGGCCAACTGGCCGTTAGATATAAGAGAGACCCAATCATACCTCTATACCTTGATATATCAATTGATTTACCAGTTTCGTGTTTATCAACATACATTCCGGATCCCATAGGAGTCGCACTGTCTTTGCTGTTGTCCATCTCAAATCTTTTTAATAATTCTTTACAATACTTTGCTTGATCAATAAAAATGCCATTCTTAAGTTGTTTGATTTGAAGTCCTAGGAAATAGTTTAATTTTCCCATCATGGACATTTCAAATTCTCCTTGCACCATTAATGAGAATTCTTCACATATTTCATTTTTGGTTGATCCATATATGATATCATCCACGTAAATTTGAACAAGTAAAGTATGATCATTTGTTCTTTTAATGAATAAGGTTTTATCAACTTTACCTTTTTCAAATCCATGTTCACATAGAAATTTACTCAGCCTATCATACCAAGCTCTTGGAGCTTGTTTTAAACCATAAAGCGCCTTCTTTAATTTGAAGACATGTGAAGGATTTTTGAAGTCTTCAAAGCCAGGTGGCTGTTTGACATAGACTACCTCATTGATATAGCCATTTAGAAGCACTCTTGACATCCATCTGAAACAGTTCAAAGTCCGTAGAGCAAGCATAAGCAAGTAGTGATCGAATTGCTTCTAATCTTGCTACCGGAGCAAATGTTTCATCAAAATCAATTCCTTCTTTTTGGTTGTATGCTTGAGCGACCAACCTTGCCTTGTTTCGAATAACTTCCATTTTCATCTAATTTGTTCTTAAACACCCATTTGGTACCAATGATGTGTTTATTTCCCGGATTTGGAACAAGTTTCCAAACTTTGTTTCTTTCAAACAGATTTAGTAATTCGTGCATAACAAGTATCCATCGATCATCTTTAATGGCTTCACCTATTTTGGAAGGTTCTATTTGAGAGACAAATGCCATATTTAAGCAAACATTTTTTAGATTTAACCTTGTAGTGACTACTTTGTTGATATCACCTATAATGTTGTCAATCGGGTGATCACTATGGGTTCTCCATTCTTGAGGAAGATCAATGTGTTGAACTTGTTGTTCTATATTGATTTAATCCTTTTGAATTGTTTGAACAACTTGATTGTCTTTGCTTATCTCATTACTTATAAAGTCATCATCATCACAAATAATTTTATCCTCTTTCGAGGGGTTAGTTTCATCAAAAGATACACGTATAGATTCTTCAACTATCAAAGTTCTTTTATTAAAAATTCTAAATGCTTTACTAGTTAGGGAATAACCAATAAAAATACCTTCATTGGCCTTTTCATCGAGTTTTCTGAGATTATCCGTACAAGTATTTAGCACAAAGCATTTGCATCCAAATATGTGAAAGTGAGAGATATTTGGCTTTCTTCCTTTATATAGTTCGTTTGGAGTCTTCTTCATCATTGGTCGGATTATTACTCTCTTGGATACGTAACATGTTGTGCTTATAGCATCTGCCCAAAAGTATTTTGGTAGGCTTGAATCGCTTAGCATAGTTCTTGCAAGTTCTACCAATGATTTATTCTTTCTCTCAACAACTCCATTTTGTGGAAGAGTTATTGGTGCAAAAAAATTATGGAAGATTCCATTTTCTTCACAGTATTCTACAAATGAGGCATTTTTAAATTCTCCTCCATGATCACTTTTAATTGATACAATTTTGGTTGCTTGTTCATTTTGGACTATTTTGGCATATTTCTTAAATGCTTTAAAAGCTTCACTTTTATTTGCCAAAAATAAGGTCCATGTGAACCTTGAAAAATCATCAACGATTACTAGTCCATATGAATTTCCACCAAGACTTTTAGTTCTTCATGGACCAAATAAATCCATATGTATTAATTGAAGTGGTCTTGAAGTTAATATAATATTTTTGGGTTTGAAGGAAATTTTAGTTTGCTTACCCTTTTGACAAGAGTCACATAATTTATCCTTAATGAATTTCATCCTTGGTAAGCCTACAACAAGTTCATGCTTGACTAACTTGTTTAAATGATCTATATGGATATGTGCAAATCTTTTTTGCCATAGCCATGCATCATTATTGACACTTATCATAAGACATTTCATTCTTAAGGATAAATCATCAAGATTTATTGTAAAAATATTTTTAGAACGCTTACCAATAAATTGAATTTCACTTGTTACCTCATTTTGGATAATACATTCATCTTTGTTGAAAGTGATTTTGTAACCTTTGTCACAAAGCTAGCTTATGCTTATGAGATTGTGCTTTAAACCTTCAACATAGAGGACATCTTTAATTGAAGGAGATGGAGCAGAACCAATCTTTCCAATGCCCAAAATGTTTCCTTTGTTATCATTTCCATAGATCACATAACCTTTTGACTCAAGAGTTACTGCTGAAAATTTAGTTTTGTCACCAGTCATGTGCTTTGAACAACCGCTATCTAAATACCACATATTTGATGCACTTTGTGTGTATTCCTACAAAACAAGATTTATAGATTATTAGGTACCCAAAGTGCTTTGGGTCCTTGAACATTAGTATCTTTCTTGACCCACACATAATGCCCTTGTGGAACACCAATGTTCCTAAAATGACAGGTATTAGGTGTGTGACCATTAAGACCACAGTAGAAACATGTTGGACTCTTTTTAAGAAAACATGGTTTCTTTCGAATAGTATTTTTCTTAGAATAATGATGATTCTTTTGAACAGCTATTACTTTCTTAATTTTGGATTGGTCACTTGCTTTGACAAAGATAGTTTTACTAGTACTCTGTGTATCAAACTTTGAGTAACCAAGTCCACTTTTATCGTTTGAATATCTTTGCATGTTAAGTATATTTTCCAATCCAATTTGTCGTTTTTCGTATCTTTCGATAACTCTATTCATTTGGACAATTCTAAAGGAAATTGAATCACACTTATTGCATGTAGAATTCTGTTTTTGTTTTTCAAAATCTTGTTGCATAGTGTCAATTTTTTCATTAAGAGATAAAACTTGTTTCTTTTGTCCTTGTTGATAATGTTATGACATTCTGCTTTCATGTGTCCTTGTTTCCCACATTCAAAGTAAGTAAAATTTTGATTTGTAGTGGAAACATCTTTCTTCCTAAAGGTTTTCTTTCTCTTGAATGTTTTATCATTTTGAAAAAATTTACCGAACTTTTTAACAAGAAGGGTGATGTTTTCATCTTCATCTGAATTTTCTTCATTCATCAATTCTTTTGATTCTATTTTTAATGCAATACTCTTTGTCTTATTTTCTAAACTCTCAATCTTTTCCAATCTTTCAAGTTCTATTTCATGCTCTTGCAATTTTCCGAAAAGTGCAGAGAGTGACATTTTAGATAAACTTTTCTTTTCAGAGATTGTTGTCACTTTAGGCAGCCATCCTCTAGTTAATGATCTCAGAACATTTAAATTCATCATTAGTGAAACTATTGCCAAGTGCTGTCAGGTGATTTGTTAAGTGAGAGAATCTTTTCTGCATGTCTAGAATTGGTTCTCCTGGTTGCATTCGAAACATTTCGTATTCTTGAGACAAAGTGTTTAATTTTGAACGTTTTACCTCAATTGTTCCTTCGTGGATTACTTCAAGAGTATCCCATATTTCTTTTGTTGTTTTGTAGTGGGATATACGAAAGAATTCGTCCATTCCTAATGCTGGTTGTAACATATTTTAGCCTTTCTTGTCAAACAACACTTTTCTCTTTTCATCGTCTGTCCATGAGGCTTTTATTTTTAGTTCTTCTTTATTGTTGATGACTGTTTTTGGAATATATAGACCGTTTTCTATAGCCTCCTATATGTCATCTCCTTGTGCCTCAAGGTATGCCTGCATACGTATTTTCCAAAAATCGTAATGCTCACCGACAAAGCAAGGTGGTTTGTTGCTGCTACCACCATCTCTAAAAACAAGTTGTGCAGAAGCCATGAATCGAGGAGCAAATTAGCAGAACCTGCTCTGATACCAATTATAAGAACAGAGGCGCACCTAAGAGGGGGGGGGTGAATTAGGTCTTTAAAAACTTTTTTGGTTTTTAGAGTTTTGTGAGTTGTTTTATTGTTTGTGTTAAGTGTATGAAAGCTATATAAAAGACTGAAAGTAAAGCACACAAAAATTTATCATGGTTCCCCTTACAACCAAGCGTACATCCAGTCCTCTTGCACACCACAAGAGATTTTGCACTATTTGTTTGAATAAGTTACAAGTCTAACACTAAGACTTCACTTACAAATTCTTAACACTTAGCGTAAGATAGCACACCACTATCTTAGTTAACAACACTTGAAGAATCTTCACTAAGTTCTTTAAATGATACAATAACTTCAAATGATTTTGTAATTATGTTCTTAACTAAGAACAAGAATATAGCACTAAGTATAATGATGCTAATCAAGCACACTTCCAAGTACAACTGAGAACCTTTCTTAATGATATGAAATTGAAAAGCATGTACTTGAAAATATGAAAATGAAGCTTTAAAAGTGTTTTGATATTTCAGAAAATAGTTCTAAGATTTGTAGGTAGATGTTGCAAGTAAGAACTGAAGCTATGAGGTATTTATACTTCATAGATAACACTTCAGATCAGTGGCAATTGTTCCCATCAGTTTTGATGAACTTATGCAATGATCCAGAACTGAAAAACTGCATTGTTTCGAGGTTGTATTTGAATACAGCCTTAGTGTATTCGTATACATTTCTGTAACGTTCAGTTTTTATTCAAAATTTGAACATCGTATTCGAATACGATATATCGTAGTCGAATACAAATATGTGATTTTTGCCACTAACTTGAGTTGTATTCGAATACGTGAATATGTAGTCGAATACAAATGTTCAATTTTAGCTACTGACTTGACATCTGTATTCGGCTACGACACTTCATATTTGAATACAGATCTTCAGTTTTATCTACTGACTTGCTATCTGTATTCGGCTACGACACTTCGTATTCGAATACATATCTTCAGTTTTTTCTACTGACTTACTATTTGTATTCGGCTACGAGAAGCTGTAGTCAAATACATCTTTGATTTTTGTCAAAAATTTTATTTTAAATATTTGTTTATGCATTTAAATAATTAGAAAATACTTTTAAGGCATATGTTAAATATATAAGATTCTCATAATATTGTATTTGAAATGTAATTTGAATTATTATCAAGTACCTTAAGGCCTAAGTTACCTAATAAGACTTGAAGGATGATTTTCCTTTGAGTTTGCTTTTTGATCATTACACATAGTCTTTTTGTCTTTCATAAAAAATGTAGATCTTATTCTTTTTCACTTTTTGACTTTGTTGAATTTGCATCCCTAAGAAGAACTTAAGTTCTCCCATCACACTCATTTGAAATTCTTGCTGCATTAATTGAGAAAATTCTTGGCAAAGAGTGCCATTAGTAGATCCAAAAATAATATCATCAACATTAACTTGAATAATAAGAATATCATCTTCTATTGATATTCTAAAAAGTGTATTGTTTACTTGTCCTGTTTCAAAGTTATTATTAAGCAAGAAGTTACTAAGTCTATCGTACCATGCCCTAGGTGCTTGTTTTAAACCATACAAAGATTTTTTAAGTTTAAAAACATGATTTCAAAATTCAGAACTTTCAAAACCTGGGGGTTCTTTAACATAGACTTCTTCACTTATATAACCATTTAGAAAAGCGTTTTTAACATCCATTTGAAATAATGTAATGTTATTATTTGCAGCAAAGGAAAGTAGGATACGAATAGCTTCTAACTTGGCCACTAGATAAAATGTCTCAGTGTAGTCAATGCCTTCTTCCTGATTGTAGCCTTGTGCAACAAGTCTTGCCTTGTTTTTGACCACTTCACTTTTTTCATTTAGCTTGTTTTTGAAAACCCACTTGGTTCCAATAATGTTCTTTTCTGGTCTTGGTAATAGATCCCAAACATCATTCCTCTCAAATTCATTTAACTCTTCTTGCATTGCAAGATTCCATCTATCATCTACATCTACTACCTTCGGTTTCGGTAAACCTGCACTATCCTTAACTTGCTTTGACTTTTTAAGGTCAAGCTATTTAACATAATAAAAATCATATAATTTAATAATGAAATCAATACAGCCAAAACATCAATTTTGTTTCTAATGGTTTCTGCTAGTTTTTGAAACTACTGGTTTGCTATTTCTGCTGAAGTATTCAAATTATGTAGATCACCTGGTTCCTCTAAATTTTTGAGAACCTGCAAAATACTTGTCGAGCTTTGATTTTTCAGATCAAGCTTCTTGTTATCTAAGTAAACATAATATCAAAATAATAATAATATTTAAAGAAAGATATAACCTATATGTCACAGTTTCAGTTTCACTATGAAAACCCTCTTATTTCTTCTTTTCTGCTTTTCAGATTCTGAGTTTGCATATTCTATGATTAGAGGGTTTGGATGAAGGGATTTGAATTCCCATCTAGGTTTGTAGTCTTGATGAATTTGATTGGAGTGTTCAAAGAAGTCTCCTGATTATAATTGTTAATTTGACACTTCGTTTTCTGCTGATATATCAGGTTCCTCGGATAGTTTTGGAACTGATGGTAATTCTGATTCTTCTAGTAGTTCCAATTTTGTTGATATGTGTGATTTCTATGTTTGTTTTGATTTTGTTGATATGTGTGATTTCTTTGATATCTCTGGTTCATCATATGGTTCTGGTTCTGATAGGTTATGTGTTGACCAATTCTTCTTCCACTAGAGTCAATTGGCTTCTGTTCGGTAGGTGTTGAAACATAGACATTTTTCCCTTCATATATTACAAGCATCCATCGACCAGACACCATGACTGGTGTTTCAATTTGGTTGCTTAGAACATCTGCAACATAAACAATTTTATCTTTTGGTACCCAAATCTGGTTGGGTCCTGGTTTGTTAGTCTTGAAAGGTTTCTTGTCTTTCCTTGTATTTATCAATGGAAAAGACAATTTGGACTGACCTTTCATAGTACAAACAGTACACAAAACATCAGAGGAAATAGGTTTAGTTTCAGTTACAGATTCTTCAAATCCTATACCTCTTTTACCATTATTACTAACTCCATAAATCATATAAGCATATTTGGTTCTTTCCATACCATTGGCAATAAAGTCTTGAAATACTTGTTCATGCATATCAGAATTACATGTAGTATTTTCACTTGATGTTGAACAAGGATTACTTTTTAGAGTTAGATTTTCAGCCTTAAGTTCAACAATATTAGTTTTAAGAGCTGCATTTTATGTTTTACATTCTGCACTTTGATTCTTTAAGACATTAACTTCTTTGGTTAGAATTTTATTTTCTTTCCTAAGTGTTTTCAGGTTTAAAGACAATTTATTATTAACATTTAAAATATCATTCACTGTAGTAATTAAATCAGATCGGGTGAATTCAGAAAATACCTCTTTTTCTTCATCTTCTGATTCACTTCCAAAGTCAGAATTTGTGTTGGATCCAGAGGAAAAGTTGGTGTGACCCATCATAGCTAAATATGTTTCTTCATCATCAGAAGATTCATCAGAATCATCCCAGGTAACCATCACATTCTTCTTCTTGGGTTTGGAGTCTTTCTTCTGGTGTTTCCCTTTCTCTATGTTTGTACATTCTAACTTGATATGTCCAGGTTCATTGCATCCATAGCAGATGATACTCTTCTTGTTATATTCATCCTTTCCCCTGTTGGAATGCTTGGAATACCTTTGGGGAAATTTCTTCTTTCTGTTGTGCCACATCTTTAGAACCTTTTTGGTTATGAAAGCAATCTCGTCTTCCACTAGATTAATATTCTGATCATCTAAATCACTATCTTCTGATTTTGATGTTGCTTTTAGAACCTTCTTCTGCTTGGATTTCAAGGCTAGGGTTTTGTTCTTCTTCTTGGGCTTATCTTCTTCAAGCTCAATTTCATGTGATATGAGGGAGCTGATAAACTCTTCCAACTTTAGAGTATTCAGATTGTTTGCTTCCTGAATGGCAGTGATCTTTCGTCTCCACTTGGTTGGCAGGCTCCTAAGGATTTTCTTCACATGATCAGCAGTAGTATAACTATTTTCAAGTACCTTTAATCTTGAGACTAGAGTTTGGAATCTAGAAAACATTGTTTCGATGTCTTCATCTTCTTCCATCTTGAACAACTCATACTTTTTGAATATGATGTAGGCTTTTGCTTCTTGAACTTGCTTGCTCCCTTCATAGGTCAGAGTCAGACTATCATAAATACTCTTTGTTGTCTCTTTGTTGGTGCACTTGCCAAATTCCTTAAAGGTGATTGCATTTATCATGAACGTTCTGGATTTATGATTCATCTTGTACATCTTCTTCTGATCAGCATTCATATCTTTTCTTGGAATTTCAACACCATCAGTATCCTCTAGAGCAGTATAGCCATCTTCCACCAAGTCCCAAAGTTCAGGATCTTGTGAAATAAAGAAACTTCTCAGTCTATCTTTCCAGTACTTAAAACGTTCTCCATCAAACACAGGTGGTCTGTTGCGGTTTCCTCCGGCAGCTTCTTCACTAAAACCAGACATATTAAACGGTTGGATCTTTTCTCAAACAATGTAAAGTGCTCAGCCTTGAGACCGAGCTCAGATGCCAATTGAAGGTGCAAACACGAGAAGAGGGGTTGAATTATATTTGCCAAAGTTGAATTCTTTTTGCTAATTTAATGAAAGTTGAAATAAATTAATTGGAGATAGAACAATCAGATACATCACCAGCGGATAATAACAGCATAAGTGTTTGGACACAAAGATTTATCCTGGTTCACCATTAACTTGGCGACATCCAGTCCCTTCATTGAAAAGGCTTTACTCCACTAATTCAAACACTTTAAATTACACAGCACTTGACTCTCAAGCTAGTATTCCAAACAACCTGACATCCCCAGACTTTTGAGGAACAACAGCACCTTGACCCTACAAGCCAAGTCTTCTCCTAACAATCTGACAACCCTAGATTGAAGAAGGAACTTACACCACCTTGACCCTACAAGTTAAGTCTTCTCCTAACAATCAGACAACCCCAAATTGAAGAAGGTATTTACACCACTATCGGGTTTAATACAAGGGTTTGGAACTTTGAGTAGTTGCTCCTAGAAAGCTGATTATTACAGTGACTCTCACACTCGAAAAAAAACAATTAGACAATAATTCTCTTTCACACAAGTGTTTCTCTCATTTGAACTCTCAGATGACTTTGAACTTTAAGCTTGAGTTCTTGTGTTTTTCGATGATTTCTTCTACTGCATGAAGCCTCTATTTATAGTTGAGATATGGGCTTCTACTTGGTCCACGTTTAATTTCGAATTGAATCTTGCTCAGATTTCTTTTGAAAATTCTACAACCCGATTATGTTTCTTTTTAATTTTGAACCAAATCTTCTTCAAATTGAAATTAAAACTTCTTCAGACTTTGATCAGATCTCCTTCACATTTCCATCAAGTCTTCTTCGAATTTTGAATCAATTCTTGTACGAATCTGAATCAAGTCTTATATGAATTTGGATCAATGTCTTCTTCGAATCTGGACTGTGTCTTCTTTTGATCTGGACCATGTTTCCTTCTGATCTGGACCATGTCTTCTTCTGGTCTGGACCATGTTTCCTTCTGATCTGGACCATGTCTTTTTCTGATCTGGACCATCTCTTGACCATGTCTTCTTCTGATCTGGACTATGTCTTCTTCTGATCTTTGCCTCGGATGGTATCCTTTGATGATGTTATCTGATTCTTGCCTCTAATGATATCCTCTGATTTTTGCCTTTGATGATATCCTCTTATTTTTGCCTTTGATGATATCCTTTAATTTTTGCCTCTGATAATATCCTCTGATTTTTGCCTCTGATGATATCGTCTAATTTTTTCGCTGATGACATCCTCTAATACTTGCTTCTGATTATATCCTCTTATTTTTGCTTCTGATGAATCCTCTGGTGACATCTTCTGGTTGTATCTTCTAGAGGTATCCTCTGGTGGTATCTTCTGGCTATATCATCTACAGGTATCCTCTGGTGGCATCATCTGGTGATATCCTCTAGTGGCGTCATCCTCTAGTGGTATCCTCTGGTGACGTCATTCTCTGGTGGTATCCTCTGGTAACGTCATCCTCTAATTTTTGCATTCTTCTTTGAGGTCAAATATATTTTTCTCATAAAATACTTTTGTTAACATCAAAACTTTGAGTGTTAAGAACCAACTTGGTTCGAAAATTATGTTCTTGTGAGTTCTCTTATTTTCTTCTTCAGCCTTGAGTATCTATCTATAAAATAGGTTAGGGTTTTTCCTTTGTCCTTGCAAAATCTGAATCATCTATTTGCAAATAATAAATGTATCTTCTTGTAATTAATTCATATCTTCATGTAGATAAATCTTGATCAAATCTTCTTGTAAATAATTCAAATCTTCTTGTGATAAATTTTGATCAAATCTTCTTTTAAATAATTCGTATCTTCTTGTTGTAAATCTTGATCAAATATTTTTGTAAATAATTCATATCTTCTTGTAGATAAATCTTGATCAAAAAGCTTGTTGTAAATAATTCATATCTTCTTGTTGATAAGATCTTGATCATAGCTTCTTCAAATCTTGACCATATCTTCTTTTTCAGCTTGGTCAAAGATTTTCATCGATTATAAATCAGAATCTAATCTTATTTTAGATTCGGCTAAGTCTTCTTTTCATAACTTAATTCTTTCAATTTCATTTGTTGACTTTCCATTAGAGGAATTGACTTTCTTGTTGGTGTTAGATGTTCTGTTTCTTGAATAATGATAGTCAAAGGCGAAATTGGATGACTTAGAATTAGTGAAATTGGGAAAAATCACCTTGTTGAAACTTTAGAGTCAATGCAACATTAGAGGTTGCATATCAAAGGCAACATTTGGAGTGTGTTACACTATTTTGATCAGCGGATTGTGAGCTTTGAATTTATGATTTGAACAATCTTTTCAGAGTTAATTTTACCTTGATATAAATTCTTCAAAGGCATGTTGAGTTTGTGCACATCAGAGACATGCAAGAGCTTCAGAGGCATGCTTCAAATTCAGTCTTCAAACTTTGTTTTAGATCCATTCTTCAGAGGCAATCTTCAAACCCAATCTTTAGACCCAAACATCAGACGCAAACATCAGAGGCAATCTTCATAACCTTCAGAGGCACGTTACTTTCAAATGCATATGTTTAGAGGCAGACATCTATACTTTATGTTCCTTTGATCTCATCCTTTGGTCACTTCCTCTTATGACTTTCCTATGGTCACTTCCTCTGGTAACTTCCTCTGATTTTCGTCTTTCAACTTTTGCATACTTACTGAAGCCATTAATCCAAATTTATTGTTCTCATAAATTACTTTTGTTAACATCAGAACTATAAGTGGAAAACCAACTTGGTTCTCACGGAGGTAAGTCTACTAAATACCAGGTTTAAACTGTAGAGAATCCATCTCATCATTTATAGGTTCTTACTATAAATCTGCATCCAAAGATGAAAAAGTTTTTGTTACTTCTTTGAGGTTCTATTTCGCCTTGTTTATTCCTTTCAGTGCTTCTCATCATAGGAACGTGACTTGGTTCACTGCCCCCACTATTTCTCTATTTGAAAGAGAATCTATTTTCATAGAAGTCAACATCATTTGACTCTATGACCACTTTCCTATATAGGTCATAAAATCCATAAGCTTTGTTGTTTACTTTATACCCAATGAATACACATTCATAGGCTATACTGGCGAGTTTAACTCGCTTGGGATCGGGGATTCTGACATAAGCCAGACAACCCAAAGTTTAAAAATAAGACAAGTTCAGTTGTCTTTTCTTCAAAATCAATAAGGAGAAATTTTGTTTTTGGATTTAGTAACTCTATTCAAAACATAGAAACAGTCAATATAATTTCCCCCCAAAAATGAGTGCAACACTAGAGTTAAGCATAATAGCAACAACTAGTTTAGTAAGAGTTTCATTCTTTCTTTCGGCTTTTGCATTCATTTCAGGCGAATATGGTGTAGCCCTTTTATGTATAATTCCTTGGAATTTATAAAACTAATTAAATAAACTAGATCATACTCGATTCCTCTATCACTACGAAACCTCTTAATTTTTCTACTAAATTTATTTTCAATTTCAGTTACAAAGATCGTAAACATGTCAAGCGCTTCACTTTTATTTTTCATTACATATACAAAATTAAATTCAATACAATTTTCAATAAAAGTGATAAAATAACGTTTTCCATTTCTTGTGAAAGTCCCGTCAAGTATATATATCGGAGTGTATTAAATCTAAAGGTTCAAATTCTCTAACTACTGATTTATGTGAAATCCTTGTTATTTTAGCTTCACTACAAAAATCACATTTTTCAAAATCATTTTAAAATAACTTTGGAATTAAACCTAAATAACTTTGAAATCGCACGTTTGTTGACGTGACAGAGTCTAGCATGTCAAATATTAAAATCACACAACATGTAAGTAGAAGGAGACACTTTATTGATTTCAACGTCCAATTTAAACATGACATCAATGACGTACTATTTCCCAACAAAAATACCATTTTTAGAAATGGTGTACAAATATGCCCCTATAGACTAAGTAAATCTTGCTTTATTAAGAAGAAAACCAAAACAACTAGATTTTTTCTTATTTATGGAGTGTGCATCATATTCTTCAGGATTAAGGTATTTCCAGAAGTGAATATGAATTCCACATCTCCAATACCAACAATATTAGTGGTGTAGGAATCTCCAACAACACTTTCTTATCTTTAACAGCAATGTATGTTTTAAACATAGCACAATCATAATATACATGGTGTGAGGCGCCAGTGTCTATTCATCATCCATCTGATTCTTAAGTTGTTTGCTGATTGGCTTCAGAACTACTCTAATGAATTTCTTCTTGTTGTTTGAAACAACAAGTACTTCATCTTTTTTGTCTTACTTACAGGATTTGTTGACTACCATTCCAAATTTCATTGTTCCTTTTTGGCCATATGCTCCACATGATCATGCTAAACTATGTTGCATCAATCACAAATAGAATATGCATTTTTGTTTTTGAGTTTCGAGAAACTGTTTCAAAATAAGATTTAGCTACTGAAGATAAAACAACCCAATAAAATTGTATTGGAGTTCTACTGCATGTGTACCTTAGAAAATCGTTCACTCGAAATATGAGGAGATATAGAGAAATGACTCGGATTTTTGGAGTGGTTTTGGTGTGATTTTTCAACAGAGCGTAGTCCTATATTTATAGACCACTTAGCCCAAGATCAAGTTCAATCCAGCCGAGTTAGTCGTACAATGGCGGTCTGTGGTGGTCAATTTATGTGTGTTCTCACCCCTTCACAAAATTGGATACCTCTTGGGGCACACCCTAATTGACATACATCCACCTTATAAACACTACTAGTGCGTGTTATCCCTTATAAGTGGGACTTCCTAATTTTTTCAATTCATACCAACTAGCTCTATGGTTTTCAACATCATTTCCAACATGAAGCCACACAAATATAGTGTCAGCAACATAGTTTATCGCAACTGTTGTCCTCTATGTTGTCGTTGCATAGTTCACAATGGGTTGGACACACAACACTGCGCAATTGTAGTCTTTGTCTTGTAGGAAAACAGTTCCTACACACCCTCCACACTAAATTCTTAACTTTTGGGGTACCTTTAAATTCCAAATTAGACGCCAATCACCATCAACACAAAATTGCGATGTGTCAATAAACTCTGACATGCAACCATGTTTACGGAGTATAGCCAAATTAAAAGTGTGCAATTGTTTGAAACACATGCCACCAAAATGCTTAGGCATGGACAATTTATCTCTATTAAGCCAATCGATACCTTTTGTGCAATCAACCTTTCGTCCACACCAAACGAGTTCATCATTTTTTCAATTTCATCAAAAAATGAAGGAGGCACCAGATACGTGCTCATAACGTAGAAGAGCATCACTTGAAGTACATACTTTATAAGATCCTCTTTACTTGCACGAAAAAGGTTACAATATTTTCCTCCAAACACGATTTTTAAGAAAGAAAAATGTAGCTTTTTTACTTCTTCCAACCATGTTAGGTAGACCAAGGTACTTACCGATGCCTAATAAAGATTGGACACCCAATAGATTCACAATCTGAGCTCTTAGATCAAAATTCATATTACGACTACAAAGAACTTCATAATTCTATAGATTTATTAACAATCTCGACATAACTTCGTATATCAACCTGATGTTTTTCATAGTTTTAGCTTCTCTAATAGAGGTAGGAAAGAAAAGAAACTGTTGGGTGGGTTCAACTTTAAGTGGGACCCACCAATTTTACTAGTATTATTATTATTAAAGAAAAAGAAGGAATAGGTGATTTAACTAGGCTAGGCCCGTGTGGAAAATACAAAGGGATTTGAAATCCCAAAGTCACGTGTAGCTAAATCAATGCCGCGCGAGAAGAAAAAAAGAAAGAAAGGGATGCAACAATAGAGAGGACAAGAACAAAACTAGGTTCAGGTGGTAGTAGGTGTGTAGCAAACTTACTTCGTTTGATCTCTAATTTTAGTATGTTATTTCTACCACTGAGTTTGTTCTTTTAATATACATTATTAGTAGTTTTACCTTCTTTGAGAGTTAGTTTGGAATACTCACTTTAGTGGAAGTTTAAATGTTATTTGTTTGGTTTCAACGTTTTTGTGATGGCTATTGTTAATTGATGTTCCCTAGTGTAACTAAGAAGACTTTTGTATACCCATTAATTATTATAGTGGAAGGTTTTACTAGACTAGGTCCCATGGTTTTTATTCTCTCATTTTAAGGGAAGTTTTCCACATTAAAAATTATGATGTGTCTGATATTTAATTTTCTGCCTACTTTTGTTTCGATGTGGAATTGTATTTTCTGTTTGGCTATTTATCTACAAAGGTAGGGGAAAATTATTCTACATTATTGAGATAGTTATCTCTGTTTATCCCAACAAAGTGGTAGCTAGAGCTCAATTGGTTTGAATTGTGCATTTAAATGGAGGAGGAAAATAAAGGTCTGAATATGATGAAGCTCAACTCTTTTAATTACACACTTTGATAGAATCTCATGGATGATATTTTATACAGTAAATTATTCCACGTCATTGAGATATTTATCCCAGGTTTTCCCAAAAAAGTGTTATCCACAGCTCGGTAGGTTTGGTTTGTGCATTTTAATGGAGCAGGAAAATAAAGGTCCAAATATGATTAAGCTGAACTCTTATAATTACATACTTTGGAAGACTCTCATGGAAAACATGTTATACAGTAAATATTTGTATGATCCAATTGAGAGGACACTGGTAAACTCAAAGATAAATCTGACGCTAACTAGAAAAAGATGGATAGAAAGGAAGTGGCCTTTATCAAACAATGGTTGAATCTGAGTGTATATCCACGTGTTGAAACTAAAACAGATGCTAAGAAGATGTGAGAGAAATTAAAAGAATTGTATGAGAGAAAGAATGTACAAAATAAAGCATTCTTGATTCAAAATTTGGTGAATATGAAATACAAATATGGGGATTCAGTCGCAAACCATATGAGTACTTTTCATAATATAGTGAATTAGTTGACAACAACATATATTAAATTAGATGATGTGTTGTAAGTGTTGTTATTATTGAGTTCCTTGCTTGATAATTGTGAAGTCTTTGTTGTGACATTGGCCAATTCAGCTCCAAGTGGAAAGTTGAAAATGTCAAAAATTAAAGACAACATGTTGAATAGTGAAGCTCGAAGTTTGATTGGTTCTTCCTCAAATTCAAAAGCACAAGTTACAGAGTCATGCGGGAGAAGTCAATCTAGACACTTGTGGCAAAGCATATCACATAAAAATAAATTTTAGGTTCCTTAAGAGAGAACAATCAAGGGAAAGAGATAAAGACTAATAGAAGAAAAATGATAAAGATACAACCACATTTGTTCTATTAGTGATGTCTACATTATTTCTGATGATAATTCCATAAACCTTGCATGTTAGAATTCAACTGTTAGGTGTGATTTCTTTTTATCTTACAATTTGGTGATTTTGGCACAATAAAAATGGGAGATGAAGGAGTATGTAAAATTATCGGTATGAGAGATGTTTGGGTTGAAACTAGGATTGGTTGTAAGCTTCAATTGAAGAGTGTTAGACATATTCCTGATATTCATCTTAGTTTGATTTTGGTAAAAGCCTTGGATATTAAAGGTTATCACACTTACTTTGGTGGTGGTGGTATGTGTAAAAACACCAAAGGATCTGTAGTAATTGCAAATGAGCAAAGTTCTACTTCTCTTTATAGGATGCCTAAGAAGCTATGCAAGGAAGAACTTAATGCTATTGAATATTGCTCTTCTGATTTTTGGCACAAGCGCCTTGGTCATTTGAGTGAGAAAGGACTCAACATACTTGTGAAGAAAATTTTTCTTCCTGTGAAAGCTATGTCTCTTAAAAACTGAACTCATTGTTTTGCTGGAAAACAACATAGAGTTCTTTTCATAATACTAGTCCTCATATAAGGCAAAATATTATTGATTTAGTTCATATTGATGTATGCATAATAGATAGTAAATCTCTTGGGGGTGCATCATATTTTGTTACTTTAATTGACGATCACTCTAGAAAAGTGTGTGTTTTTCCTTTGAAATCTAAAAACCAAGTACTTGGAGTCTTCAAGCATTTTCATGAAAGTGTTCAAAGAAAAAAGGGAAGGGAATTGAAATATGTTCGATCAGATACCAGTTCTGAATATAGAGGTTTGTTTGAAGAGTATTGTAGAGAACATGAAATGAAGCTTGAGAAAACAGTTCAAAAGACACCTCAGCATAATGGTGTTGTAGAGAGAATTAATCGTATAATTAATGACAGAATCATATGTATGCTCTCTCATGCAAAATAATTGAAATCCTTTTAGGGTGAAGCAATGAAAACTGCAGTGGATTTGATCCATCATTTTCCTTCTATTCCACTTGATGGTGATGTTCCAAATGGAGTGTGGATAGGGAAATATGTCTCTTATCGTCACTAAAGAGACTTTGGCTGCAAATGTTGTGTTCATGTTCCAAGAGATGAGTGGTCCAAGCTTGATAGCAAATCCAAAAAATGTGTGTTCGTTAGTTATGGAGGTAAAGAATTTGGTTATGGATTTGTTGACAGGGAAATTATTTGAAGTCGAGACGTGATATTTCTTGAAGACCAAACTATTGAAGATTTCAATCGAGATGAGAAACGGAAATCAAATTTCAGTAGTTACATTGATGTTGCGCCTAAGCCCCCTGCAGAAACTTTTGTTGATAGGGGAGATATACAGGTATATGATGAGAATGCAACCGATGATCATGTATCTCACCAAGATGAGTAAGTTCCAATTGAGCCACCAGTAAAGTTTGAGTTGATAAGATCTACTAGAAAACATCAACCATCATAGAGATATCCACCACATGAGTATGTGATGATCACTGATAGTGAAGAGTCTGAGTACTGCCAAAAGGCTATTACAAATGTTAATAAAGAAAAGTGGTTTAAGGCCATGCAAGAAGAGACGAATTCCTTGCATGAGAATCCCACATTTGAGTTGGTAAAGTTGCCTAAGGGCAGAAAATCACTCAACAAAAAATGGGTATACAAGATAAATGCAGAAAAGAATAGTTCTTAACCAAGATATGAAGAAAGACTGATTGTGAAAGGTTTTAATCAGAGAAAAGGTGTTGACTTTGAAGAAATTTTTTCACTTGTGGTCAAGATGTCGTCTATCAAATTTGTGCTTGGGTTAGTAGCCAGTTTGAACTTTGAAGTTAAACAACTTGATGTATAGATTGCATTCCTTCATGGAGATTTGGAGGAAGAGATCTATATGGAGCAACAAGAGGGTTTCGAAGTTAAAGGTAAAGAGAAGCTTGTGTGTAAATTGAAGAAAAGCTTTTATGGGCTTAAGCAAGCACCGTGACAATAGTATAGGAAATTTGATTCTTTCATGGAGAAACATGAGTATGGTAAAACTACTTCTGACCATTGTGTGTTTGTCAAGAAAAGAAATTATCTGTTGGTGATTACATTATTCTCTTGTTATATGTGGATGACATGTTGATTGTTGGTTGTGAAACTAAGAAGCTTCAATATCTTTGAACAAGTCTTTTGCAATTAAAGACTTGGGTCATGCAAAGCAAATTATGGGCAAGAGAATTACTCATGACATGAAGAATGGTAAATTGTGGTTGTCTCAACATAATTACATTGAGAAGGTGTTATAGAAGTTTAACATGAGCAGTTGCAAACCTGCTAGTACTCCACTTGCTACATATTTTAAATTGAATTCTGATCAATGTCCTACAAGTGACAAAGACAAAGAAGAGAAAAAGAAGAAGAACGTTCCTTACACATCCATAGTTGGTAGTTCGATGTATGCTATGGTATGCACAAGGCCAGATATTGCTCATGCAGTTGGAGTTGTCAGTCGGTTTCTCTCTAATTTTGGTAAAGATCATTGGCAAGCAGTGAAGTGGATTCTCATATACCTCATAGCACTTTCAAAGTGTGTTGATGCTATAGAGATGGTGAACCTACGATGGTTGGTTACACAAATGCAGATATGGCAAGTGATATTGATTCTAGAAAATCTACTTCTGGTTAAATGATGATGTTTGCAAGGGAGTTGTGTAATGGCAATCAAGGTTATAAAAGTGTGTTGCTTTATACACTACAGAAGCTGAGTACATTGCATTAACTAAAACTTCCAAAGAACTTTTGTGGATGAAGAAATTCTTACAAGAGTTATGCCTCAAGCAAGACAAGTTTATATTAATCTATGATATTTAGAGTGCAATCCATCTCAGCAAGAATCCGACTTTTCATGCGAAGTCGAAGCATATTGAGGTGTGGTATCATTAGATACAAGATGCACTACAAATGAAGTCATTTTCAATTGAAAAGATTCATACCTATGAGAATGGTTCAAATATGATGAAGGTCTTACTTGTGTTGAAGATAATATATTAGAGAGAAAAGGTTGGTATGGTTGAGCAGTACCTTCCCACTTCAGCCGTGAGGATGAGATTTGTTGGGTGGACTCACCCCTAAGTGAGACCCACCAATTTTACTAGTATTATTATTGTTATTGAAGAAAAAAAAGGAATAAGGTGATTTAATTGGGCTAGGCCCATGTGGAGAATATAAAGGGATTTGAAATCCCTAAGTCACCTGTAGCTGAAATAGTGCTACACGATAAGAAAAAAAGAAAGAAAAGGGTGCAGCAACAGAGAGGGGAATAAGGAAATTGGGTTATGGTGATAATAAGTGTTTAGCAAACTTGCTCTGTTTAGTCTACAATTTTAGTATGTTATCTATATCACTGAGTTTATTCTTTTAATATACATTGTTAGTAGTTTTACATTCTTTAAGAGTTAGTTTGGAATACCCACTTTAGTGGAAGGTTGTTTGCTATTTGTTTGGTTTCCACCTTTTGGAGATGGCTATTGGTTATTGATGTTCCTTAGTGGTATTAGAAAGACTTTGGTGTATCCATTAATTATTATAGTGGAAGGTTTTACTAAACTAGGTCCCCTTGGTTTTTACTTTCTCATTTTGAGGGAAGTTTTCCACATTAAAAATTATGATGTGTCTGATATTTAATTTTCTACCAATTGTTCTTGCTCTGTGGAATTGTATTTTCTGTTTGGCCATTAATCTGCATAGGTAGGGGAAAATTATTCTACATTATTGAGATAGTTATCTCTGTTTATCCAAATAAAGTGGTATCTAGAGCTCAATTGGTTTGAATTGTGCATTTAATTGGAGGAGGAAATTAAAGGTTCAAATATGATGAAGTTTGACTCTTCTAATTTGCACTTCGAAAGAATCTCATGGTTGATATTTTATACTGTAAATATTTGTATGATCTTATTGAGGGGAACATTGCTAAATGCAAAGATAAATCTAACGATGACTAGAAGAAGATGAATAGAAAGGAAGTGGCCTTGATCAGATAGTGGTTGGATTTGAGTGTATATCCACATGTTGAAACTAAAACATATGCTAAGAAGATGTAGGAGAAATTAAAAGAGTTGTATGAGTGAAAGAATGTGCAATATAAAGCATTCTTGATTCGAAAGTTGGTAAGTATGAAATACAAATATGGGGATTCAAAGGCATAGCATATGAGTATTTTTTTGAATACAGTGAATCAATTGACAACAACATATATTAAATTAGATGATGAGTTGCAAGCATTGTTATTGTTGAGTTCCTTGCCTAATAATTGGGAAGTCTTTGTCGTGACATTGACCAATTCAACTCAAAGTGGAAAGTTGAAAATGTCAACAGTTAAAGAGAGTGTGTTGAATGAAGAAACTCGAATAAAGGAACATGGTTTGATTGCTTCTTCCTCAAAGTCAGAAGCAGTAGTTACAGAGTCACAGGAAAGAAGTCAATCTAGACATTTCCATAGACGCAACAATTCTGAAAGTCGTAATAAGTCAAGAAGTAAGTCAAAACTAGAAAAGAAGTAATATCCTACAATTGTTGCAAAGCAGGTCACAAAAAAAGAAATTGCAAGTTCCTTCAGAGAGATCAATCAAGGGAAAGAGATTAAAACAAGAAGCAAAAAAATGATAAAGATAAAGCAGCAGTTGCATTTGTTAGTGATGTCTACATTGTTTGTGATGATGATTTCGCAAACCATGCATGTCATGATTCAAGTTGGATTATTGATTTGGGTTATATCATGTTACTCCTATGTGTGATTTCTTCTCATCTTACAATGTTGGTTATTTTGACACGATAAAAATGGGAGATGAAAGAGTATATAAACTTATCGATATGAGAGATATTTTGGTTGAAAATAGGAGATTAAGGAGTACATAGTGCTATTTACCTCAAATATTTCATTGTTTTTGTACATTTCCTTTTTGAGTTAAAGTGATGTTGGTATGATTGAGGGTAGTCGAAAACGAACCGGTGGACAGCCATAGGCAGTAGTCCTAAAAATAGAATACGGTTAACCTTTCATCTGGAGGTGACAGATGCATGGAAAAAGTGTGTATTCAAATCGCCATTCTAAAGCCAGAATGCTTTGGCTCGTTGATGCCAAATGGTTTCCTATTTTACCAACAATTCAGTCATCCGCGTGTTCAAAGCAGTAAATTGCATACCATCTGAAGTATAAGAGTGTTGTCTCACTCTCTTTCCAAAGTTTATTGATATTTTGCAATGTCGTAGCGAAGGTTATTACAGTTATTTTTACTCCAATGAGCTATGTCGATATCACAGTTTTCAAGTTTGGAAATAACATTTGTGCTTGAATTAGTTCTACAATGCATCCCAACAAATTTATCAAATCCGGGGTCAATGAACCATGCATTTTCAAACTTGAACTAAGTTTTAACTTGGCGGGGCTGAATTGTACTGCAACATCTAAGCAAAATGGGGTAATGGTCTCACACCAAAGCTACCAAGTTGTCTACTCTTTCTTGTGGGAACACCTCATGCTAGGAATCGGTTGCTATTGCTCGGTCTAACTTTTCTTCAACTACTCGATTTGTACATGACTTTTGATCCAAGTGTAAAGGTAGCCTTCCATGTGGATATCTGTTAAACCAACATCTATCATTGCATCGCAGAATCCATTAATAAACTAAGGAGCTCAGTTCACTCACTTTCTCCTTCTTTTATCCAATTATCCTTATTAGGTGTATTATTAATATTATAAATCATAATAAAAAAATATTTACTACAACATTTTTGTCCTACCACAACGCATAAAAACCGTTGCTTAACGTTAAAAAACCGTTGTCGTAATCTACGAAAACAGTTTTCTATCTGTGAGGAACCAAAGCGTTGCCTTTACCTTACGCAACAGTTTCTTTTGAGACAACAACGCTTTGTGAAAACTGTACTTGTAGCTACGTCCTATATAGAACGGTTTTTCAAATTTACAACGACAATGGTATTAAGCTGTTGCCAAGTTAAAACCGTTCGTATAGGCATTTTTTTTTAATTAAGGTACGGCAACGCTTTATAATCGTTGCAAAAAATAACATTTTTTTATAAAAAAAAAACAGTATTGTAAATTATTGTATTTTAGAAAAACAATTTTAGTAAAACATTATTATTGTAATAATATAATTAATTTAAAAATATAACAGTTGTGATGATACAAAATTGTTGTAATGTACTATAATAAATTTAAAATATAACAATTGCGATAGTACAAAATTATTGTAAATATATGATATGATATGTCTATGTTAGCAATGTGTCAAGCAAACAAACAAAATAGTTGATGCATTGTAACTCTTGATCATTCATACAACATATGTCCTAATTCAATTTCTCTAATTTATATTCTAGAGAAAAGGATGATCGGTATCACCATCATTCATATACAAAATAAAAATAATATATTCAATAAGTAAAATATAGAATAAATGACAAAATGTTAAAGTCTATAAATGTGATTGTAAAGTCAAACCAGGACACGTGTCTCTAAAAGCAATACATAACCATTTCTAGATGAATCAATTTAAACGAAAAGTAGACTTCAAAACAAAGAGAGTAGTTTCAACACACTACAAGTAGAATCAATATTATTATCTTTATTCATTGATATGGTAACAACTATTTATAATAGACAACTATTTCTAACAGGATCAATCAACAGTAGCAATCAACATGAACATATAGAAGAAGAATGAAAAATATATAAATATAACAGTACCGATTTATGAAGTAATATAGTTCTAATATAACTATTTCAAACAGTAAATAAACCTGAATGTATAATATCATTATAGTTCTAACAATACAATTTCTAACAATAATATAGTTCTAACAATACTATTTCTAACAGTAATATAGTTCATACTTACTTCATTATTATTAGGAGCATGTGTTGATGTAGAAGAACGTATAGTATTGTTAGCATCAGCTGGAGTTGATAAAAAAAGCTGTTAAAGCCTCTATATTCAATCCTGCGATGTTTGGGTTCAACATTGTCTTAAGAATAAGCTGAAATTTTCCTTCCATTGTTTCCATTTCCTTATGTTGTTTCTCCTCTATCTCTTGTATCTTAACATTAAATTGTTTTATCTCCTCAGCATTTTCTCTTTTAAGTTTTGCAATTTCTTCATTTTTCTCAAGAGAGTCAGTGTTGAAGTTCTTCTGTGGCAACGAAATCTCCCAGGTTTTTCTTTGCCACACACACTCTACATTATATTAAACTTACAATTGCAAGATTCGTATATTGGTCCAACTCGTTTCCTTTCTTACTTGGTCGAGTAGCAATGAACATTTCAGCTTGAATGGAGGTTCTTTATCTTCATTACTTTAACACTAAACGAAGAAAAACAAGAGTATGACAATTTTATTTAAGAAACACAATTAAATATTCACTTACAATGATTGAAAAAAGAATACCATTTTTTCCCTTATAACTGCAAAGCCTTTACTCCCCATTCAGTGTCTGTATTTTAGCTGAGCTATACTTTAGGCATTTTGATGACTGGTTTCCTATATTCAATCACAATTTTTTTATAAAATTACAAATGTATGACAACAAGTATATATAACAAGTAATTATATCTTACTTGATTGTGGTATTATTTCCAATATTCCAATAACTTCTTAAAGTCTTCTTCTGGTACCTCATGAGGACGATTTTTTAACCGCTCACGCGTGGTTTTGTACTTACTAAAATGCTCCTTTTGAACAAAGAATTTGTATCTTCTCCAAGCATCATTTAAAATAGAAAATACAGTTTTCCTTCCTGTCTCTGGAATGATGTATTTTTGCTGCAAAAATAAAAGAAAAATATTATGATCTATATTTATTAAAGTATGCTACTACATACATTCAAATAAAAAAGTAAGTACATTTAGATAATATCACACAAGATCTATATTTAAATCCTTCCAAGTCCTAATAAAAGCCTTCCAATTATTGAAAGTGATAGGACATAAATTCAGAAACTATCTTTTCATCCGGCCCAATCAGTTGTCATTTTTCTTTCAAGATGATCTCTTGCCTGTCTTTGAATTCTCGTGAATGAATTTTCCGACATATAGTCTTTCCTCGTTTTTTAATTAATCTTGACAATAAACCACATAATAGTAATTAAAAAAGTAAAAAATAATTGCAATTATTTATATCCAATATATACTCAACAAAAACATATATATCACCAATGAAAACCATAATGATATTATTGAAGTAGCAATGTCACTTTACAAGGAAGGGGGGTTTGAATTGTAAAGTTGCCTATTTAAAAATTCTCTGTTAAAACTTAAGAAAATAACTCAAAATTAATCTTGGTTGAGAAAACAGAAAACGGAGAACGTTCTTGGTTAGTTAAAAACAAACTGATCTTGGTTGTGAAAACAGAAAACAAAGAACGTTCTTGGTTTAGTTAAAAACAGAAATTGATTTGTCTATTTAACTTTTGTAAATAAAAGACTGAAACTAAATAGAGATAGGGAAGAGATATCATACAACAATTTATCCTGGTTCACCCAACCCGGGCTACGTCCAGTCGTCACAACCGTGAGATTTTCCACTAAGTGTTTAAAACGAAGAACTTTCTTGGTTTTACACCACCTAGCTCATATCAACCTTGATCTGTTACCAACGTCAGTCTTTTCCACCCAGAAAGGAATTCAATCAGGTCAATTTTCAATATTTGATAGGATTTTTACACTTCACATTTTAACCTTAAAAGGATTTTCAAAACAAACCACTCAAGCTATAAACAACTCTTATAGTCTTGAGTTTACACAATAATGATTTAAAGTGTTTGGCAGAATCTGTTTAATCTCAACTCTTGTTTGAGGTTTAAATTATTTACAAGTGATTTCAGTAAACTAATAACAATGAATTCGTGACTGAATGTTATTGATTTCTTGTGAGACTTTCAAGTATAAATGTGAGTGATTGATGATTTTACTTAGCACTTGAATGTCTTGATTTTCATTAAACTCTAGAGTTCCTTTTATAGACATTTGAGGAGGTCCATGGATGTTTAATATGACCGTTGGAGAGGTTTCCTTGGTCAAGGGTAGATTAAAATAATTAGTCTTCAAAGTAAGACTTTTGACTGAAACTTTCTCCTTTTTGACTTCAAGACTTTTTGGACTTATGTGTTCTTTGTCATCTGATTCGTACAGTGCCTGAGGATCTCTTTATCACGAGAATATGTGTCTTAAAGTCATGCTGAAGTTTCAGTTTCAAGAACGTTCTTGGTCAGTATCAAAGAAGCTGGAGAATGTTCTTGAGCTGAAGAATGATTGATCTTGACTGGTTCTGTCATTTTGTCTTGATTCAAATCTTTACTTCTTAGATCTTTTGGAGTACTTCTTTTGCTAATATAAGAGATGTACATTCCTTGTATATGGACTGGTAATCTATTCGAAATTTTCAAGATCTTTCCTTGCATTTAAAAGTTGACTTGAACTTCATTGATGAAGTAAAAAACGTGGAGAACATTCTTGGTTTTCCTAAAAAATGTCCAGAATGTTCTTGGTTTCTGGCAATTCATTTTTAGCTTTTTCTTTAAACTGATTTTGCTTGCTTTTGCTTAGTAGCTATCTTGGATTATCACACTCAAAATCACATGTTAACTAACACATAATTTAGAATCATAATTAAAGTCTTTAATTAATCTTTGTTTGTTTACATCAAAATAATTAATTGAGATTTTGTCTTAACAATCTCCCCCTTTTTTATGATGACAAACATAGTTAATTTAGATTTTAATTTTGATTCTAACTTTAATCATAGAGAGCTTAAATGCTCCCCCTCATAATGTGCTACAGATATTTGAATCAGAATATAAAGTTTTTCATTAATGAACAAAGATGATTACAACAGATTCAACAGAAGTTCAATATACAAAAATACTTCACATAATAGCAAAAGCAATAAAAAAACTAAACTAATTATCCCCCTTTGTCAAAGCAAAAAGGAATGGGAGAAGCTAAAAATTGTAAACAACCAAGAAATGTCTTCAAACAGAAAAGGATGGAGAAGATCCTTCTAATGAAGATGATCGCGAAGGATCAGGAAAAGGTTGTATAGAGGGATGTGGATTAGGAGGAATCATCCCATGTTGCAATCACATTCAAGGAGTTTGACAAGTGCACTAACAAAGAAACAGCAAAGAACATCTATGATAGTCTGGTTCTGACTTACGAAGGCAGCAAGCAAGTTCAAGAAGCAAAGGCCAACATTCTAGTCAAGAAGTACGAGCTGTTCAAGATGGAAGAAGATGAAGACATTGAAGCAATGTTTTCCTGATTTCATACTCTGGTTTCAGGATTAAGAGTACTCAAGAAGAGCTATACAACTGTTGACCACGTGAAGAAAATTCTTAGAAGTCTGCCAAACAAGTGGAAACCAAAGGTCACTGCCATTTAAGAAGCAAAGGACTTGAACACTCTAAAGCTGGAAGAATTAATCAGCTCCCTCAAGTCATGCACCTAGAGGGAATAAATATCAGAAGATTCTTTGGACCATACTAATGTGAAGCCTGCCATGTGTAGAGTTGTTCCAGGCCATAAGTTGTCAAAAGCAAGAAGTAATCCAGGAGATAATTTGAGCAGAACATGGCATGACAATCGAATTTTGAATAACCCAGACTTCGCCCAGACTTCATCCAGAATTGATCAGAAGAAACACAGAATGATTCATGCCAGAATCACCAGAAGCAGAAAACATGATGATTATTAGAATCATCAGAAGCAGAAAACATGATGATTATCAGAATCATCAGAAGTAGGAAACATGATGATTATCAGAATCATCAGAAGCAGGAAACATGATGATTATCAGAATCATCAGAAGCAAAACAGAATCAGAATCAGAAAACAGAACCAGAATCACAATGATTAATACCAGAATCAGAAAACAGAACCAGAATCAGAATGATTAACATCAGAATCAGAAAAAAGAAGTCATTCCTCTGTATTCGACTACAGGGGCTCGTAGTCGAATACAAGTTTGAAAACTTGAGTAAAACAGAAGTTTGACAGGTTGTATTCGAATACACTCATGTTGTATTCGAATACACCTTCGAAAACAGTAAAATTTTCCTAAAACAGTAAAATTTTCCCAACACATTTCAAACTATTTTCTTTTGAAAAAACCAACCTAACACCAGAATCATAATTACCCCTCTTTAGAAACCTCAAAACTCAGAACATTTTCATTAAACAACAACAGCAGATTTTTCAGAAATAACACTTCCACCATTTTAAATCCCTTTTCTTTTGAAACCATCATCAACACCAGATTGTTTAACAAAACACATCAAAAACACAGAATCACTAAAACCAGAAAGTCAACCACAAAACAGTCCCACACAAACTAACTCAAGCATTTGGATCATCTCCAATACAACACCAACAAAGTCATCATTCAAACACAACAGAATGATTTCTTACTCAACACAACAAACAATACATCATCAACAAAGCAACACAATAAGTTCCTTCACTGAAAACAGCAGGAATATCAAAACAGTTTGATTTCCAATAATCCAACATAACCCAATCAATATCAACACAATGTTTTTCACAACATAACCCAATAATCATTCATCACACATGCATTTACAGCCCTAAATGCAAATCTAGAAAGTTGGAAGGTGCCCTTACCTTAGTTACGTTCCCTTAACTCGTACGCTTCTGCGACAAAAGTCGACGATACTCCCGTTTCGCGTTCACTGCTACGAAAGTTAGTTCTTTAGCTCCGTAACGATCAGAGGAATGACTTTCGTACTCGAAACTTTCTGATTCGACACTCAGATTTTCAAGAAAATGGCTTTTGAGTAAACTGTTTTTCTTCACCAACACTCAGAAATATCAAAAGAAGAAGAAAATACTAAAGCAGAAACTGGCGCGTAGAGGAAAGAAGAAAAAGCTTCTCACTTAAATATCTTCATAAATGCAAACTGACACAGTCAGAGGAGAGAAGAATTTGTTTCTTTCTTAATAAATATCTACGCCACCTCACCCAACACTTGTATTAAAATATCTTTTGATCCTCCAGCACTTAACCCGTTTCATCGAAATTAGCAGAGAATATCTTAATTAATGGCCCGATAATTTAATTACTCGAAATTAAATTAATTCATCCATTATCCAATAATTTTAATTCCACCTCCAAAAAAAATGCATATATATATATATATATATATATATATATATATATATATATATATATATATATATTTACACAAAACATATATATATATTGAATATTTTACAAATATTCTCAAAATACACTTAAAATTAAATCTGAATTTCATTTTAAATTTAAGGGTCTTACATTACTACCCCCCTTAAATTAGTTTCGTCCTCGAAACTACATGTCGTTAAACAAATGAGGATGTTGTTCCCTCATCTTACTCTCTAGTTCCCAAGTCGCGTCTCCAGTAGTCGGATTCCAAATCACTTTGACTAGTGGGACTTCCTTGTTTCTCAACTGTTTAATCTTCCTGTCCTCAATTCTTATTGGGAATACTTCAAATGACAGGTTATCCTTCAGCTGAATTGTGTCTGGTTCGATCACATGTGACGGATCTGAAATGTATTTCCTTAACTGCGACACGTGAAATACGTCATGAATATTGGACAACATTAGAGGTAAAGCAATCTGATAAGCCAATGGTCCAATACGTGCAGTAATCTGGTATGGTCCAATAAATTTAGGAGTTAATTTTCTGGATTTAATAGCCCTGCCCACTCCAGTTGTAGGCGTGACTCTTAGAAATACATGATCGCCTTGCTGGAATTCCAAAGGTCTGCGACGCTTGTCCGCATAACTCTTTTGACGATCCTGTGAAATCTTCATTTTCTCTTGTATCCTCTTGACTTTTTCTGTAGTTTGTTCCACCATCTCAGGTCCAACAATCATACTTTCTCCGTCTTTATACCAACATAAAGGCGTTTGACACTTGCGTCCATACAATGCTTCATAGGGTGCCATTCCAATGCTCGCGTGAAAACTGTTGTTGTAGGTGAACTCAATCAATGGCAGTACATCATCCCAACTTCCTCTGTCATCCAATACGCATGCTCTTAATAGATCTTCTAAGGACTGATTTTTCCTCTCGGTTTGTCCATCTGTTTGTGGATGGTAAGCTGAACTCAATTTCAGTTTTGTTCCCAACACTTCATGCAACGCTCCCCAAAAGTGAGATGTGAACTTTGGATCACGGTCTGATACAATACTCGATGGAACGCCGTGCAATCTCACAATCTCAGCGATGTAGATTTCTGTCAGCTTATCTACCTTATAATTGGTCTTTACCGGCAAGAAATGTGCAGATTTTGTCAAACGATCCACAATTACCCAAATTGAATCATTCTTTCTTCTTGTCTTGGGTAATCCAGTTATAAAATCCATGGAAATGCTATCCCACTTCCATTCCGGTATGTCTAAAGGTTGCAGCATTCCAGCAGGTCGTTGATGTTCCACTTTCGCTTTCTGACAAGTCAAACAAGCTGATACATATTCTGCCACATCCCTCTTCATTCCTGGCCACCAGAAATTCTGCCTTAAGTCTTGGTACATCTTGGTCGCTCCAGGATGAATACTTAACTTACTCTTATGAGCCTCTTCCAAAATTGCTCTTCTCATTTCTGCAGCTTCCGGTACACAAACCCTTTCGTTACATCTCAGAATATCATCTGTTCCGATGCTGAATTCAGTGGTCTGTCCTTGTGCTATCAAATTCCTCTTTTCTTGGATCAATGCGTCATCAATGCTGAAATTGTTATCATTCCACACTTTATCATTCCTGGTGCAAACTCTACGTCCAAGTGTAGATCTCTAAATGCTTCTCACAACTCTTGTTGTCTGGCCATTAACATTGAAGATACTAACACACTTTTTCTGCTCAATGCATCAGCCACTACATTGGCTTTTCCAGGGTGATATTGTAATGAAAAATCAAAATCTTTGAGAGTCTCTATCCATCTCCTCTGACGCATGTTCAATTCTTTCTGATCGAACAGATACTTCAAACTTTTATGGTCACTGAATACCGTGAACGTGCATCCATAAAGGTAGTGTCTCCAGACCTTTAATGCAAACACTACAGCAGCAAGCTCTAAATCATGAGTCGGATAGTTCCGTTCGTGAGCTTTCAATTGCCTTGAGGCATAGGCGATAGCTTTCTGGTGTTGCATCAAAACACAGCCCAGACCCTGGTGAGATGCATCACAATAAACCTCATATGGTTCCTCTGGTTGTGGCAAAACCAATACTGGTGAGGTTGTCAACTTTTACTTAAGCAACTGAAAATTCTCTTCACACTTCTCTGTCCATGCAAACGGCTGATTCTTCCTGGTGAGTTGTGTCAAAGGAGCTACAATCTTAGCAAATCCTTCAATAAATCTCCTGTAGTATCCTGCCAGTCCGACGAAACTTCTTATATCAGTGATGGTCTGAGATTGTTTCCAAGCAAGAATTGTCTCAATCTTTGCCGGATCTACAGCAATTCCTCCCTTTGTTATTACATGTCACAAGAAGTTCACTTTGTCTAGCCAAAATTCGCACTTCGACAGATTGGCATACAATTGCTTTTCTCGTAAAACTTCAAGAACTTGACACAAATGCTCTCCATGTTCTTCTTCATCCTTAGAATAGATCAGAATATCGTCGATGAATACCACCACGAACTTATCCAGAAACGGGCTGAATATCCTATTCATATAATCCATAAATATTGCTGGTGCATTCGTAACTCCAAAAGGCATAACGAGATATTCATAGTGTCCGTAACGAGTCCTGAAAGCGGTCTTTCGAATATCTCCTTCTCTTACTCGAATCTGATGATATCCTGACTTCAAATCGATCTTTGAAAACACCGCTGCTCCCCTCAATTGGTCCATCAAATCATCGATGCGTGGTAAAGGATAACGATTCTTAATGGTTACCTTGTTAAGTTGCCTGTAATCCACACATAAGCGTGAACTTCCATCCTTTTTCTTAACTAACAACACTGGAGCTCCCCACGGTGACACACTTGGCCTGATAAATCCTTTCTCCAACAGACCTTCAATTTGATCCTTAAGCTCGTTTAATTCCAATGGCGACATTCTATACGGCGCAATTGAAATGGGTCCAGTTCTTGGGTGCAAATCAATGAAGAACTCCACTTCTCTTACTGGGGGTAATCCTGGAATTTCTGTTGGAAATACGTCCGGATACTCTTTGACTAACACTACATCTTCTATGCTCACATCCATCCTGGTCTCCACGTTAGCCAATGATAAAAATTCCTGAGTTCCTTCTCTCAGTGATACTCCGAGCTTGTTAGCAAACAAATACCGAACGACTCCAGGTTCGGGAAAAAGAACTAATTTGTTGGCACAATCCAAGACTACATAATTATAAGACATCCAATCCATGCCGAGAATTATCTCGAGTGATTGTAGGGGTAGACATATTAAATTAACCAAGAAATCTCTATCTTGAATTGTTACAAGACAACGTAAACATGCAGAATTTACGGTCAAAGTCTGAGCAGGTGTGGAAACAATCAAATCAAAAGGTAAAGCAGACATAGATAGCTTCAAACGACTCACACAATCCATAGCAATGAAAGAATGAGTTGCTCCCGAATCAAAAAGTGCAGTTAATGTGTTACCTGCAATCTGGCAGTCTTGCTGGATTAAATTAGGAGTTTGACTTCCAGCAGCAGCACCCATGTGGTAGACGCGTCCCGTAGCAATAGGACGAGTGGCCCTAGCTGTATTCACTGTTGGTTCCACCTTCGGATCCCGACAATCCCTTGCAACGTGTCCTGGCTTTTGACAATTGAAACATACAAGATCCCTTATGGTACAAGCTGTAGCAATATGCCCTTCCTTCCCACATCGAAAGCACCAGACTCCTTGTCACAGTTGTCTTCCAAAGTTCTGATTTCCTGGCCGATTCTGGCCTCTACTGCTGTTCTGGGGTCTGTTATACGGTTTAAACACTTGCTTTCCTTTGCTGTTTGGATGGTTCATTCGGCTGGGTCCTCCCGAATTAAAGTTCCCTCCTCGATTGGCCCTCCTATTTTTCATGTCCTCAATTTCTCTACACTTCTCCACTAGAACTTGGAAACGTTGAATTCCCAAGGGTAAAACGGAGTCTTGAATTTCATATTTCAGTCCATTTTGAAAACGATGGCACATAAATGGTTCATCAACTTCTTCCCGGAAGAATCTGAAATGTCTGGACAGCGATTCAAATTTAGCCGCATATTCTCCCACTGTCATATTACCCTGGTGCAATTTCAGGAAATCGTCACCCAATTTGGTCCTAGTGCTCATTGGGAAGTACTTGTCCAAAAACTTCTTCTTGAACGAATCCCAGTTTACCTCCTCATGAGCTGCCCCCATCAGTAGCCTTGTACTCCTCCACCAATACTCTGCATCCCCTAGCAGCAGATATGTAGCATAATTGACTTTTACTGCTGCCTGGCAGTTAATCATTTCAAAGATTTTCTCCATTTCCTGAATCCATTGGTCCGCTCTTTCTGGACCCTCATCACCTTTGAACTTTGGAGGATTATGACGACGAAAATCCTCTAGTCCTCTTGACTCAGTAGCATGGATTTCTCTTTCTCTTTTCTCTAAGTCACGCTGAGTCTTCGCAGCTGTCTGTGCAGCAACAAACGCAGCCATATTATTCATTGCTTCAGCCATCCTATCTTCCCGGCCGTCATTGGTTCTTACGGTGTCGTCTCTCCTTGGAGGCATGGTTCCACTACAAAACCATCATCAAGTAGAAATCTCACACCGTTTAGAATAATTCCAAAATATAGCTCAACAACATCATTATTTCAGCACACCACAACTATACAAGACTTGACACTCTAACTACTTGCTCCTATGTATGATTAGATAACGACTTAAAACCAACAATTAAATCAGAGCTTTAACCCAAAACTTTAACCAAATGCTCTGATACCACTAATGTAACACCCCGAGTTTAAAACACAGCGCGAGTGCATTTTTTTAAAAAACGAATACATAAATAAAAGGGTTTTCAGAATTACATTTCAAGGAAATTAAAATCAATTCAAATTAAATATCATTCGACTTCGTAATCAAAAATAGTAAGGTAATTAGAACAACAACATCACCATTAAATCAAATGAGATATTTGGGAGAAATTGATCTTTATAATATGCTAAAATAAAGATATATCAAACTGGATTCTCAATCCACCAAAATATTCATCAGAGTGCGGAAAAGTTTTACAATAATTTCCAAAATAAATATTTACAACCACTGAGCTCAAAATCCTATACATAAGTCTACTCTGATCATACACTAAGCTACAGTAGCTCGGTTTCCACCGTATCATCCACAAGTCTTATCTTCACCCAGCTGCCCATCCCTTTGCGTAGCTCACAAAGTAATGATCAAGGGAAATTAACGACGTTCCCTGTCGTTAGTGTGACCATCAGGGGTATGGGTTTGAATCTCATCTGAGGGCAAAGCCCAATTTTCCACAATAATTGTAAAGGGTCACCAACCGAAATTAACAATTACCACATAGCATTTATATCAGCAATCACAAACATATTCATGGCATATCATATAACAATGATGATAAATAAGGATGCTCAATTTTGAAATACATGACATTCGTACTTTTCAAAACAGCAACCAAATAAATATGAAAATTATGTTGTAAGCACAAACATCAAATCAACAGTCACACCAATTCATCAAAAATTCCAGAATCTATAAAGTACTTACACACACAATTTTCAAACATCACAAACCCAAAACATGACCCACCGGTTAATCACCCAATGCAATATGTATATGCTCATATATACAATTTTCTTGGAATTACCAAGGTGCAGTCGCTCAACAGACCAGCACAATTTAACGGCCCTCAAGACCAGGGTGCAATCGCTCAACAGATCAGCACCAGTGCAGACGCTCAACAGTCCAGCACGTTTGACATAAACCAAGGTACAATCGCTCAACAGATCAGTACCTAGTGCAGTCGCTCAATAGACCAGCACTCGTGCAATCGCTCAACAGATCAGCACGTGGCTGCGCATTTTAGTGTAGAGACGCTCAACAGTCCAGTACCAGTGCAGTCGCTCAACAGACCAACACTTATATACCAAGGTACAATCGCTCAACAGATCAGTACCTATTGCAGACGCTCAACAGTCCAGCACTCGTGCAATCGCTCAACAGATCAGCACGTGGTTGCGCATTACTCTGTGGCCCATCGCGGGTACCACTTGACTATGCAATGCATGAATATGCAGTGTTTCACTTCTCTGGAAACAGTATGTAAAATCAGGAAATTCATGCCTTTCAATCATATTTAAAATAACTCAGCACAGTCAAAATTATCATCATCACAAACATGACCAAACAGCCAAGTAATCATCAACATTTGAAATGTTTTCCCAACCTCTTGAAAATTTCAAACACAGTGTTAAAAACTGAATTTTCTGGAATTTACGAATCTGTATTCGAATACAGCTTCTCTGTATTCGAATACATAAGCCAAAAATAGAACCAGAATGATCAGCCTCAGAACATCAGGAAACCGAACCAGAATGAGGATCATCAGAAGCAAAATAGAATGATTCACACCAGAATCATCAAAAGCAGAAACAACAGAATGATTCATACCAGAATCATCAGAAGCAGAAACAACAGCATGATTCATACCAGAATCATCAGAAACAACACAAAATGATTCATCTAGAATCATCAGAAACAACACAGAATGATTCATCCAGAATCATCAGAAACAACACAGAATGATGTTGGAACCAAGTTGGTTCTAAATAATTTGGATTTTGATGTGTACAAATACACTTGATGGAATCTTATTTTGAACTTGAATTACTACAGTAAAAACCATCAGAAGATGAATGTATCAGAGGATACATTCTGAATTTACAGAAGATGCATTTCTGGAAATATCAGAAGATAAACCAAAATGTCCAAAACCGACCAGAAGATAACTTTGGAGGCTTATATCAAACAGAAACAAAATCAGAAGAACATCTGAAAAACACCAGAGGGAAGCCTGCCATAATATGAATTGCTCCAAACAAGAATGATTCAAATATCAGAAGCAATCAAGAAGTTATACTGACCAGAACATAGCCTGGCAGTGTAATTTCAACACAGTCCAGACTTGTCCAGAAGTGACCAGAAGATATCTTTGATGGACTATATCAGAGGGAATAAATATCAGAAGATTCTTTGGACCATACTAATGTGAAGCCTGCCATGTGTAGAGTTGTTCCAGGCCAAAAGTTGTCAAAAGCAAGAAGTAATCCAGGAGATAATTTGAGCAGAACATGGCATGACAGTCGAATTTTGAATAACCCAGACTTCGCCCAGACTTCATCCAAAATTGATCAGAAGAAACACAGAATGATTCATGCCAGAATCACCAGAAGCAGAAAACATGATGATTATCAGAATCATCAGAAGCAGAAAACATGATGATTATCAGAATCATCAGAAGCAGAAAACATGATGATTATCAGGATCATCAAAAACAGGAAACATGATGATTATTAGAATCATCAGAAGCAAAACAGAATCAGAATCAGA
This sequence comes from Cicer cuneatum, assembly GCA_037974295.1. Taxonomy (NCBI): domain Eukaryota; kingdom Viridiplantae; phylum Streptophyta; class Magnoliopsida; order Fabales; family Fabaceae; genus Cicer; species Cicer cuneatum. The sequence goes on from JBBPBO010000005.1 coordinate 62,265,212, forward strand.
AAACAGAACCAGCATCAGAATGACTAACATTAGAATCAGAAAACAGAAATCCTTCCTCTGTATTCGACTACAGGGGCTCGTAGTCGAATACAAGTTTGAAAACTTAAGTAAACCAGAAGTTTGACAGGTTGTATTCGAATACACTCATGTTGTATTCGAATACACCTTCGAAAACAGTAAAATTTTCCTAAGACTTCAACACATTTCAAACTGTTTTCTTTTGAAAAAACCAACCTAACACCAGAATCATAATTACCCCTCTTTAGAAACCTCAAAACTCAGAACATTTTCATTAAACAACAACAACAGATTTTTCAGCAGTAACACTTCCACCATTTTAAATCCCTTTTCTTTTGAAACCATCATCAACACCAGATTGTCTGGATGAAGTCTGGGCGAAGTCTGGGTTATTCAAAATTCGACTGTCATGCCATGTTCTGCTCAAATTATCTCCTAGATTACTTCTTGCTTTTGACAACTTATGGCCTGGAACAACTCTACACATGGAAGGCTTCACATTAGTATGATCCAAAGAATCTTCTGATATTTATTCCCTCTGATATAGTCCATCAAAGATATCTTCTGGTCACTTCTGGACAAGTCTGGACTGTGTTGAAATTACACTGCCAGGCTATGTTCTGATCAGTATAACTTCTTGATTGCTTTTGATATTTGAATCATCCTTGTTTGGAGCAATTCATATTATGGCAGGCTTCTTTCTGGTGTTTTCCAGATGTTCTTCTGATTTTGTTTCTGTTTGATATAAGCCTCCAAAGTTATCTTCTGGTCGGTTTTGGACATTCTGGTTTATCTTCTGATAATTCCATAAATGCATCTTCTGTAAATTCAGAATGTATCCTCTGATACATTCATCTTCTGATGGTTTTTACTGTAGTAATTCAAGTTCAAAATAAGATTCCATCAAGTGCATTTGTACACATCAAAATCTAGATTATTTAGAACCAACTTGGTTCCAACATCATTCTGTGTTGTTTCTGATGATTCTGGATGAATCATTCTGTGTTGTTTCTGATGATTCTGGTATGAATCATGCTGTTGTTTCTGCTTCTGATGATTCTGGTATGAATCATTCTGTTGTTTCTACTTCTGATGATTCTGGTGTGAATCATTCTGTTTTGCTTCTGATGATCCTTATTCTGGTTCGGTTTCTGATGTTCTGAGGCTGATCATTCTGGTTCTATTTTTGGCTTATGTATTCGAATACAGAGAAACTGTATTCGAATACAGATTCGTAAATTCCAGAAAATTCAGTTTTTAACACTGTGTTTGAAATTTTCAAGAGGTTGGAAAAACATTTCAAATGTTGATGATTACTTGGCTGTTTGGTCATGTTTGTGATGATGATAATTTTAACTGTGCTGAGTTATTTTAAATATGATTGAAACGCATGAATTTCCTGATTTTGCATACTGTTTCCAGAGAAGTGAAACACTGCATATTCATGCATTGCATAGTCAAGTGGTACCCGCGATGGGCCACAGAGTAATGCGCAACCACGTGCTGATCTGTTGAGCGATTGCACGAGTGTTGGACTGTTGAGCGTCTGCAATAGGTACTGATTTGTTGAGTGATTGTACCTTGGTATATAAGTGTTGGTCTGTTGAGCGACTGCACTGGTACTGGACTGTTGAGCGTCTCTACCCTAAAATGCGCAGCCACGTGCTGATCTGTTGAGCGATTGCACGAGTGCTGGTCTGTTGAGCGACTGCACTAGGTACTGATCTGTTGAGCGATTGTACCTTGGTTTATGTCAAACGTGCTGGTCTGTTGAGCGACTGCACGAGTGCTGGAATTATGAGCGTCTGCACTGGTGCTGATCTGTTGAGCGATTGCACCTTGGTCTTGAGGGCCGTTAAATTGTGCTGGTCTGTTGAGCGACTGCACCTTGGTAATTCCAAGAAAATTGTATATATGAGCATATACATATTGCATTGGGTGATTAACCGGTGGGTCATGTTTTGGGTTTGTGATGTTTGAAAATTGTGTGTGTAAGTACTTTATAGATTCTGGAATTTTTGATGAATTGGTGTGACTGCTGATTTGATGTTTGTGCTTACAACATAATTTTCATATTTATTTGGTTGCTGTTTTGAAAAGTACGAATGTCATGTATTTCAAAATTGAGCATCCTTTTTTATCATCATTGTTATATGATATGCCATGAATATGTTTGTGATTGCTGATATAAATGCTATGTGGTAATTGTTAATTTCGGTTGGTGACCCTTTACAATTATTGTGGAAAATTGGGCTTTGCCCTCAGATGAGATTCAAACCCGTACCCCTGATGGTCACACAAACGACAAGGAACGTCGTTAATTTCCCTTGATCATTACTTTGTGGGCTACGCAAAGGGATGGGCAGCTGGGTGAAGATAAGACTTGTGGATATTACGGTGGAAACCGAGCTACTGTAGCTTAGTGTATGATCAGTTTAGACTTATGTATAGGGTTATTGAGCTCAATGGTTGTAAATATTTATTTTGGGAATTATTGTAAAACTCTTCCGCACTCTGATAAATATTTTGATGGATTGAGAATCCAGTTTTGATGTATCTTTATTTTAGTATATTTAAAGATTAATTTCCCAAAAATATCTCATTCGATTAATCGTGATGTTGTTGTTTAATTACCTTACTATTTTGGATTACGATGTCGAATGATATTTAATTTGAATTGATTTTAATTCCCTTGGAATTAATTCTGAAAACCCTTTTATTTATGTATTCGTTTTAAAAAAAAATACACTCACGCTGTGTTTTAAACTCGGGGTGTTACACTTTCTGATTTGACACTCAGATTTTCAAGAAAATGGCTTTTGAGTAAACTGTTTTTCTTCACCAACACTCAGAAATATCAAAAGAAGAAGAAAATACTAAAGCAGAAACTGGCTCGTAGAGGAAAGAAGAAAAAGCTTCTCACTTAAATATCTTCATAAATGCAAACTAACACAGTCAGAGGAGAGAAGAATTTGTTTCTTTCTTAATAAATATCTACGCCACCTCACCCAACACTTGTATTAAAATATCTTTTGATCCTCCAGCACTTAACCCGTTTCATCGATATTAGCAGAGAATATCTTAATTAACGGCCCGATATATTAATTACTCGAAATTAAATTAATTCATCCATTATCCAATAATTTTAATTCCACCTCCAAAACAAATACATATATATATATATATATATATATATATATATTTACACAAAACATATATATATATTGAATATTTTACAAATATTCTCAAAATACACTTAAAATTAAATGTGAATTTAATTTTAAATTTAAGGGTCTTACACCTAACATCTCTTACTTTAAACAATTTGGACGTACTTGTTATATGTTGAACACTAAAGATAATCTTGGAAAATTTGATTCTCGATCTCAAAAGTGTACCTTTATTGGTTACTCTGAAAGATCCAAAGCATATAGAGTGTTTAATAGGGGAACAAATATTGTGGAGGAATCCATACATGTTAAATTTGATGACAAATAGCTTGACCTTGAAAAGTCAAAGCAAGATGATGATAGTGCAGGTTTACCAGAACCAGAGGAAGCTGATGCAGACAAACCAAGAGAGCTTGAAAAGGTGGAGGATGAAAGCAAAACAGAAGAACCTGACAAATCTTCAAAGGATGAATCTGAAGATAAGTCAGAAGGAAGATATGGATAGAAGTACAAATCTTCACATCCCGAAACGCTAATCATTGGGAGTGCAAGTGATCCCTTAAGGACCAGATCATCACTTAAAGAAACCAGTTTGTTTGGCTTACTCTCATCTATTTAGCCTACTTCTGTTGATGAAGCATTGAGGGAAGATGGATGGATTATTGCTATGCAAGAGGAGTTAAATGAATTTGAAAGGAATGATGTTTGGGATCTAGTTCCAAGACCAGAAAAGAACATTATTGGAACCAAGTGGGTTTTCAGAAACAAGCTGAATGAAAAAGGAGAAGTTGTTAGAAACAAGGCACGACTTGTTGCACAAGGCTACAGTCAGCAAGAAGGTATTGACTACACTGAGACTTTTGCTCCAATGGCCAGGTTAGAAGCTATTCGTATCCTACTTTCCTTTGTTGCTAATAATAACATGTCATTATTTCAAATGGATGTTAAAAGCGCATTTTTAAATGGTTATATAAGTGAAGAAGTCTATGTTAAACAACCCCTTGGTTTTGAAAGTTCTGAATTTCTAAACTATGTTTTTAAACTTAAAAAATCTTTGTATGGTTTAAAACAAGCACCTATGGCATGGTATGATAGACTTAGTAACTTCTTACTTAAAAATGACTTTGAAAGAGGACAAGTAGACAATACTCTTTTTAGAAAATCAATAAAAGATGGTATTTCGATTATTCAAGTTTATGTTGATGATATTATCTTTGGATCTACTAATGGCACTCTCTGCCAAGAATTTTCTAAATTGATGCAGCAGGAATTTCAAATGAGCATGATGGAAGAACTTAAGTTCTTCCTAGGAATACAAATTCAGCAAAGTCAAAAAGGTATATACATTCATCAATCAAAATATACAAAAGAGCTTCTCAAGAAGTTTAAGATGAGTGACTGCAAACCTATGGCTACCCCAATGCACCCTACCTGCTCACTTGAAAAGGATGACTCAGGCCAAAAAGTTGATCAAGCATCCTACATAGGTATGATAGGGTCTCTCCTTTACCTCACTGCTTCTAGACCGGACATTATGTTTAGTGTATGTGCATGTGCACAATTTCAGTCTAACCCTAGGGAATCCCATTTAACTGCCGTTAAGAGAATCCTTAGATACCTAGAAGGCACTGCCATCCTCACCTTGTTCTACAAGAAAACTCCTACATACAAACTAAGTGGATATTGTGACTCTGATTATGCTGGAGACAAACTTGAGAGAAAGAGCACAAGTGAAAACTGCACGTTCTTGGGAGATAATTTAATATCTTGGTCAAGCAAGAGACAAAGCACCATTGCAATATCAATAGCAGAAGCTGGATATATCTCAGCAGCCGAATGCAGCTCTCAACTCATTTGGATGAAACATCAGCTGGAAGACTACAACATCATGGAAACCAACATCCCTTTATAATGTGACAACACTTCAGCCATCAACCTAACCAAAAACCCTATCCTTCATTCTAGAGCCAAACACATAGAAATCAAACACCACTTCATCAGAGATTATGTTCAAAAAAGGACACTCAACATCCAATTTGTAGACACAGACCATCAATGGGCTGACATATTAACTAAACCACTACCTGAAGATAGGTTTGACTTCATCAAGAAAAACCTTAAACTTATCGTCCTCCCTAACAAATAGCTTAGTTTAATTTTTTTTGTTTTTTGTTATTTTATTTTTATTTTCATGTATTTTTTTTCAAAAAAAAAGTTAGAAGATGTAAAAAAACAAAAAAGTTAGAAGATGAAAAAAAAAATCAGATGATCTCCTTTCTTCCTTCAATCCTTTTTGACTGATGACAAAGGGGGAGAAGATGTATTTGATAAAGAATCTGGGGCATTAGACTTATGGGGAGAAAACTTCAAAGTAAAGCTAAGTCTTAGGGGGAGTCAAAGTCAAAAGAAAGAAAAATAGCTATCAAAAATACAAAGTTTTGTCATCATCAAAAAGGGGGAGATTGTTGGAACCAAGTTGGTTCTTGCAATTAAAGTTTTGATGTTAACAAATGTATTTTATGAAAATCGTATTTTGACTTAGAAGGAAAAAATCAGAAGATGCACTAGAGGATGACGTCACCAGAAGATAAAAAAATGCCACTAGAAAGTTCGGCCAGAGGATGCCAGAGAATACATCCAGAGGATACCAGAAAATTTCATCAAAGGCAAACATCATAGGATAGCATCAATCAGAGGATATCATCAAAGGGAAGGAAAAATAACTTCATTAGAGGATATCTTTCTTGGCCCAGATCAGAAGGAAGCAGAGTCCAGAAGGAGACCTGGTCCAGACTAGAAGGAAGCTTGTCAGAGGGAGACTTGGTCCAGACCAGAAGGAAACATAAGTCAGACTTGGTCCAAACTTAGTCCTGACCAAAAGATAGCATGGTCATGAATATAAGACTCAGTCCAGACTTGGTCCAGACTTAATCCAGACTTGGTCCAGAGTAGAAGATAATTGGTCTAGAACAAATGACTTGGTCCAGACCAGAAGATAGCATGGTCCAAAACATAAAACTTAGTCCAGATCAGAAGATATAAGTGTCCAGAACATAAGACTTAGTCCAGATTTAATTCAGACTCAATCCAGACTTAGTCCAGACTTGGTCCAAATTAGAGGATAAATGTCCAGATTAAAATATCAATGGTCCAGACTAGAAGATAAATGGTCCAAATGAAAAGATCAATGGTTCAGATTAAAATATCAATGGTCCAGAATAGAAGATCAATGGTCCAGATCACAGAATGGTACAGATCAGATCACATGGTCCAAAATTGGCTGAGATCAGAGGATCACATAATGGTACAGATCAAATCACATGGTCCAGAGTTGGTCGAGATCAGAGGATAACAGAATTGGTACATATCAGATTACATGGTCCAGAGTTGGCCGAGATCAGATGATCATACGGTCCAGAATTTAAATCATGATGCAAATCAGTGAAGACTTGATTAAAATTTGAAGAAGACTTGATTAAATTTTAATAGAAATTTGATCAATGTATTAAGGGGATTTGATTCAAAAAATCACTTAAGACTTGAAGAAATTCGAGTGCAATCTGAAGCTTAAAAAGATATGGTTTGAAATTAAAAGAAACAAGATTGGTCAACAGAATTTTCAAATGCAATCTGAAGCTAAAAAGATACGATTTTAATTTAAGAGAAACAGGATTGGCCAACAAAATTTTCAAAGGAAATCTGAGCAAGATCTATTTCGAATTTAAGGTTAGACAAAGCCCTATTTGCAGCTATAAAAGGAGGCTTCAGGCAGCAGCATCAAGCATCGAAAAACACAAGAACTCAAACTTCATATTCAACACAATCTGAGAGTTCAAAAGAGAGAATCACTTGAGTGCAAAAGCAAAATTTTCTAAGTGTTTTCGAGAGAGAAATTCAGTGCAGCAATCAGCTTTCCAGAAGCAACTTTGCAGAGTTCCAAACCCTTGTAATCAAACCCGATAGTGGTGTAGATTCCTTCTTCAATCTGGGGTTGTCAGATTGGTAGGAGAAGACTTGACTTGTAGAGTCAAGGTATTGTTTTCGTTCCTCAAAAGTCTGAGGTTGTCAGGCTGTTTGAGAAGACTAGCTTGAAGGGTCAGGTGCTGTAATTCAAAGATTTTGAATTAGTGGATTAAAGTCTTCAGGATGAAGGGACTGGATGTAGCCAAGTTAATGGTGAACCAGGATAAATTGTTGTGTTCTTAAGTTGTTATTATCCGCTGCTAAGTCTGATCAATTATTCATCCAATAATTTGCATCAACATTCAACAAAACAGCAAAAGAATTCAAGTTTGACAAACACAATTCAACTCTCTCTTCTCGTGTTTGCACCTTCACTGTACACGGGAGTAAAACAAATATTTTTATTATCTAGAGACTAAAATCAAATTTCTTTCATTTTGCGGGAACTAAAACAAATGTTGTGATTTGTAGGGACTAAAACCAAATTTCTTGAATTTGCAAGAACTAAATTTGAAGTCATTAAGTATTCAACCGTTAAAAACAAACGGTGTTAAACATTAGATACTAAAACAAAAACGGTTGTATTTTGCAATGACTTAAACTACAGTTTTATTTTGTAGAGAATAAAATTAAATTGCTTGTATTTTTTTATAACAAATTACATTTTTCTGTAATGTGTAATAAATACTATAATAAAAATATAAATTAACTTCTCTCCTTAAGAATTAACTTGTAGAATTATTCTAATTGTCTAAAAACCTTTAATATTACAATTAATTTTTTTAATTCTTCTGATTTAGTTAAAGAATTTATATATATAGAAACGGAGATTGGAATTTATTATTTTTAGAGGACAGACGGATAGTATTTTTTAATTATTAAATAAATAACCAATAAAAAATTAAAACATATTCCCTGTTAAGCATACATAGGCTCAAACTGATACATTAATCAACATTTTATTAGCTTGACTTCCATTAATTTAACCGATAAAAGAGTTCTTATTGTGGGCTCTAATTTTAAACAGTTGGCTGCAAGTGGTCCTTCCATTTATGAATACTTTTCCCCCAAATAAGAAACAATATATTGATTGATATAACATAGGAACTGACGAAGAAGACTGTACTTTGATAGTTTGATGGCCATTGTAATTTCAAATTAATGTGTTGTGTGGGTGGCCCCATGACTTTGCTTGCCTTAATAATTGTGATTACCAAAACATTAGATAGATTTATAGCTACTGCAGGGCTAGTTCTTTATAAAAATTTATAACGTAATTTAGACTCTTTTGTCAATATTTTTAGAAAATATTATGTAAATAGAAGATAAAAGGTTTAAGTTATAAATGGTTATAAAAATAAAGGATCTGTCCGGAACAAAATGAAAAAACAGATTTATAAGAACTAAAATAAAATTTTGAATTTTTATAAGGACTAAAATTTTTTTTTTAATTATTAATATTATACTCTTTTTTTAATTGTTAACATTGCACTTATTTATATTTGACGTCTAATTTTTAAGATTATAACAAAATCTCTAAAATATTTAAAACGATTCTAATGATACAGAATAGATTCTAGATATAGTTAAGTTCTTTCTTGACGGTGGATCAAGTCTTCATGGTTGAACTTTAAATATGGGTTCCACGAGTGGTGTTTGCAACCCCTAGCTTGTTTGGATGGAGATGGGGGTTGAGGTATATATGTCGTTTTTACCGTTTGAGGTTTTGGGTTTGTTTTGTTTGGTTTATCTGCCCTTGCAGCTAGCTTTGCATGTATTTCTTAAAACTATATATTTGTATATCGTTTTCTTTCATGACTCTTCTTATACTGTAAGTTGTTAACAATATTTTTAAAAAAATATTGGAGAAGGAAAAATTTTATTAATCAAAGTATATTAGTAGTCATTTTTAAAAAAAAAGTTAAGGAAAGAAAAATTTTTATTCATAAAAATAATACTAATAATTATTTTACAATTACTTTCGAATAATTTGAACTCGATACCTAGAGATTATAAGGCTAAATTTTTATCAATGAGTTATCATCTCAAGTATTAGTTGTTAATAATATATTTTTGTTTTTTAAAACAAACATTTTCTTAACGTGGAGAAGGAAGGCCCCTATGCTGCTCTCTTATTATTAGAGCTGTCAAAAAAACTCCTAATCTCAAAGCCCTCTTTAATAAATTTTTTATTATGCCCCAAATTTTAAGCTCCTCTTAATAAAAAAATTTCTTTGGCCCCAGCCCCCTATTTTTTAATTTTTGGGGGCTTGGGCCGAGGGGCCTAGGGCCCATTTTCATTTTTAAAAAATTATTGAATTTGTTAATTTTATTCAAAACATAAAAAAAATCGACAATTTCTAAATCAAATAAAATTCGAAAAAAAATTCGAAATTGAAAAATTATTGAATTTGTTAATTTTATTCATAACATCAAAAAATAAATAGACAATTTCTAAATCGAACAAAATTCAGAAAAAAAAAATCGAATTTAAAAAATTATTGAATTTGTTAATTTTATTCAGAACATAAAAAATAATCGACAATTTCTAAATCAAATAAAATTCGAAAAAAAAATCGAAATTGAAAAATTATTGAATTTGTTAATTTTATTCAGAACATCAAAAAATAAATCGACAATTTCTAAATCGAACAAAATTTGAAAAAAAAATCGAAATTGAAAAATTATTGAATTTGTTAATTTTATTCATAACATAAAAAAAACAAAAAAATTCGAAAAAAAAATTCAAAAAAAAAATTCAAAAAAAAAATCGAAAAAAAAAATTGAAATATTTTTTATTTCAAAAAAATAATTAATTTTTTAATGGGCCTAGGGGCCCTCTAAGCCCACATAATTTTGGGGGCTTTTTTACATTGGGAGCTTTCTTTTAATGGGCCTTTATATTATAAGATTTTTTGGCCCCCTCCAATATGTGGGCTGGGGCCAATATAGAGGGGGTTTGACAAATTGACAGCTCTACTTATTATCCAAGACTCAATTTGCTTCTGAAATTTTCGTTTTGACCGGATGTGTTTCTGAAACTTTTTTTTAATACTAAAATAACGATACTAGAGAAAAAGAAATTTAAAGGTGAACTCAAATTTATACAAATTACTGCATATAACAGTTTTGATGCGAGAATTTTAATTAATTATTGGCTTTTAATTTTGATATGGGACCAATTGTATTGGTTTCTTATGTGAAATGCTATCTCTGATAAAATTTACACAATTTTTCAAACTTATTTGATATTTCGTTTATAGTTCTTACTGATTGTATTTTCGAATAGTGATGTCTGGATCAATATTGATATAAGATTTTTCTTGAATTAATTATTTTAAATTTTGATATAGAATCAATTGCATTGTTTATGTATTTTAAATGGTTATCTCTAGTAAAATGTACAAAAATTTTGCACTTCTTTTGATTCTTGGTTAATAGACTTTATTGAAGGGTGGTTTTGAAGAACATTCTCGTTTGAGATATTTCTATAAATTCCTTAGAAATTGTGAACCTTGCATCTTCCTTTATTCACATTTAGGGTATCCTACTTTTAAAGTATATATATAAGTATATTAAACTATAAGATTAAGTTGAATGATGTGTTTCATTTTCTCTCGATAAATATGTGTGTCTGTGTGTGTTTGTGCATTCTAGTGTATAATATCTCAATGTGAATCATATAATCACATTGAGATATTCCTTCAGTAACGGAGGAATCACAGTTTCAGTGAGTTATATTATGCCTTCATAAAATAGGGAAATGGTCTTCAGTATAGGAGGACTAGTAAGGGGCAATCAAGTGGGACGCCACATGTGTTTTTAAAGAATTATTTGCGATAGTATTTTCCATGCTTAGTCCACCGGCATGGCTGAAAAACATCTTTAAACTATTTTATAAATTCCATGTTAGTGAGTTTTATAACTCATTATATTGTTGATGTGACATTTTTTAGGTTCTTAGCATTAAAGAATTGAAGAGTATCACCGAGTTACTACTCAGATTATTAATGTAGAGTGAAGTCGCGTTACCATATCACAGTCAGAGTTTTAGTATTATGATTTAGTTCATTTTATGAGTTTATCAATGTGATATATGTTAGTTAATACCTTATTTGGTTAATTTAAAATGGTCACTCTTGTCTTTATTTTAACTTACAAAAAAATTCATTGAAACTTGAGAATTTCCGCTATATTTTTGTTAAAATATTCATTTTAATTTATTGGATTACATTTTGGTATTAGAATAGGTCGGTTCAATATTAGACTATGAGTTATTAGACTATGTGTTATGTGTCTGGAAGCAATCCGATTTAAAATGTAAAAAATTAGTGTATCTATTGAGTAATCGTTCTTTGAAGTATTTTGAGCAAAGTATTGAGGTTGGTCATCTCTATAGGTTTTTCAAAGAATGGAAGGAAATAATTGCATACAGAAGGAGTGTTAGACTCTTAACGCTCATAATGAATAAGTAGCCTTACGCATTATAAAACTATTTGAAATAAATCTAGTTGGCGATTGTTATTTACTTGTATTTTGTGTGAAAAGTGTAAGAGTTAAATGACGAAATTGACTTCTTTGTAATGACTGTGAATGTTAGAATCTTATGTGCTTTCGTCATTTCGTCATATTATGTGATAGGTGACAAGTTTGTTAGTTGTTGACTGTGTTTTTAGTTATGGTTGCATACATTTCATTTTACATTTTGTTCTTGTTATTATCTTACTACATGTGAATGGTAATCAAAGGGTAATTTAATTACTTGTGACATGTTTATGTTGTGGAACTATTTCAATTATTTAAAGGTTAATATTCATTTTGTTTCTCTTGCATGCTAGAAGATTAAGATCTCAATGAGTAAATTCTTTAACAACTAAGTTAGAATGTCTAAGAATGAGTTGTAAAGTGCTAATATGTTCTTGTTAACATTTGTGCATGATGTTGTTGATTATTTGTAAACATGGCATGTAGTAAAACTGTAACTTAGTACTAGAGAAGTATACCCTTCGACAAATGAATTTGGGATTTTGAAGTTTTAACAATTAAGAACTTTGTCAACTTAATGATTTCAAACAGTGAATTGATTGTAGTCAAATAACTTGTGAATTGAAAGTTGATCAAATAGAAGAATCTTCTCTTTTTGGTTTTTATTTTAGTTTCTATGGATTTTATAAAATTTTGTATTGATTGATTTTACCTAAAATCCTTTAACTACCTTTCGCTTTAATAGTGACAATAATAATAATACCATTCGCATATTGTGACATTAAACATTTGAGTTCAAAACTCTTACATCTTTTCTTTGGCTTGTACACAGTTTTGTAGTTACTTTTAAAAGTCTTGCATGTACTAAGTTTTTCACTATTTCACTTTTGACGTTTTATCAAGATTAAAACTGGTTCTTGCAATGAACTATTTGAAATGACATATTTTGTTATATTCTTTTGTCACTATCAAAGCACATGAAAGAAAAATATAGGCTAAATAGCACCGGTGATCCCTTAACTTAATTTCAGTTAACGTTTTAGTCCTTTATCTTTTTTTTCCCGATTTGATCCTTTATTTTAATTTTAAGTAACAATTTCATCCTTTATGTTTTAAAATATCAACAATATTATCCTTTTTTTTTTACAAAAATTCAAAAAACTCATCAAAATTTTCAACCAAAACCCATAAAATCAATTATATTCTTTAATATAATACAAATTTCATCAAATTCGTAACTCAAATCTTCAAATAAACTCATACAAAAATTTCATCAAATTTCATTCTTTATTTGATGTTGTTAGAGATGAAAATATGAGTTTGAGTTTCGAATTTGAGGAAATTTGTATTATATTAAAGAATATAAATGATTTTATGGATTTTTGTTGAAAATTTTGATGAGTTGTTTGAATTTTTGTAAATAAAAAAAGGATAATATTGTTGATATTTGAAAACATAAAGGATCAAATTGTCACTTAAAATTAAAATAAAGGACCAAATCGGGAAGAAAAAAAAAGATAAAGGACTAAAACGTTAACTGAAATTTAGTTAAGGGACCACGGGTGCTATTTAGCCGAGAAATATATCACTCACCCTTTCACCTTTACCTTCCACCTTCAAAAAACATTTTACCCCTTACCACTTAATAGTCAAAATTTTCAAAATTATTAACATTTTGATAATTTCAAATTTTCGACTTCTTTTTAAAGAAGTCTAAAAAACAAATTGCATTTCTAAAGTTTTGTGTACATCCAAATTTTGAAATTTTAAAAAAATCTGAAAAAAAATTGCATTTCAGAAGTTTCATTTTCATCTAAAGTTTTGATATTTTTTTAAACTTTTGGAAAATTGCATTTCAAAAGTTTTACATTCATCTAAAGTTTCAAAAAAAATAAACTTTTGAAAAAATTAAATTTAGGAAGTTTTACATTCATCCACAGTTTCGAAATTTTTTGAAATTTTGAAAAAATTGCATTTCAGAAATTTCACATTCATCCAGAATTTTGATTTTTTTTTTAAATTTTTGAAAATTTTGACTATCAAGTAGTAGAGTGTAGAAATAGGTAAAATGGTATTTTTATGTACTTTGGGAGGACGTGGGGGCTAAGAGGTTAAAGTGAGGGGATGAATGGTAGATTTCACTATAGAGAAATGTTATTGTTCCGAGGTGGCCCAAGGCCAAATCCTCCTCGACCTGTTATTTGGGTCCAACAATAATTATGATGTGGCTTTCATAACCTTTTAGAGTGAACGGCTAACCCTAAACCTAATGGTTAGGAAGGAGGGACTCTAAGAATCACGTCATGATACCCTTTGCATTTATTGTCTTCGTCCTCAACAGACCAGGATCATTTTCCTATATATATAGTGGTTCGGCCACTTTGTCAAGTACACATTTTCTCATCTAATTTACCTATCACTTTCTTCAAATAGACACTTACTTGAACACAGAGTGTTTGTATATACTACCCCACAATTCGGCTACAAAGCAAGAATCATAACACGAGTCGAACCATCCTCTTTGGTCTAATTCAGATCAGTTTTATATATACACACACACACACAAGAATAAAACATTAACCTCTCACTCAATGGCAAACCATGTTTGTGACAATTTTTCTTAGTGCTTAGAGTGGATATTCTTAGCGCTAATGAGTTGGAGGCCAACAAATGTCATTGGTGTTGGCATATTGATTTCCCTTGTAGGAATTGGTTGTTTATTGTCTTATCGACATCACTCGTTTGTGGTTGATTGTTTTTCCTTAGATTTGACATGTACAATGTTCTCGACCTTTTTTCATATTTATTCTATATTGACCATCCCTTTATTTATTTTATATTATGATATTATTATAAGACATCAATGTTGACCTTAAAATTTTACCACTAAAAGATGCCCCATGTTTTGGTCTCTTCCTTTTAATAGAAGGCTAAAAAGTAGTCATTGTAGAATCAATCCACGCGGCATAGACTTTTATGACATTATTGGATATTCAAATATCACATCAATTGTCTTTTGTATCAAACGAAACGACATCTCCTTTGAATCATAAGCGAAATAGCATTATCTTATTTCTTCTATTAGAGACTATATGAATCCATCCTTCTTGAGGCATTTCTTCGGCTTTACAGGCATTCTATTTGAGTATGCCTTGAAGGTGCAAACACGAGAAGGGGGGGTTGAATTGTGTTTGCCAAACTTAATTACTTTTGTTGTTTTGTTAAATATTGATTTGAATTATTCGATAAATAACTAATCAGATTCAGCAGCGGATAATAATAACATAGTAACACAGCAGTTTATACTGGTTCACCATTAACTAGGCTACGTCCAGTCCCTTCCTCCAGAAGGCCTTTTTACTACTTCAAACTCCTTTGAATTACAACACCACTGACCCTTCAAGTCAGTCTTCCCAAACATCCTGACAACCCCAGACTTTTGAGGAACAACAACACCTTAACTAAACCAGCTAAGTCTTCTCAAACAGCCTGACAACCCCAGACTTTTGAGGAATAACAACACATTGACTAAACCAGCCAAGTCTTCTCCTACCAATCTGACAACCCCAGATTGAAGAAGGAATCTACACCACTATAATAAAGGTTTGGAACTTTGCAATGTTGCTTTTGGAAAGCTGTTTGCTGCACTTATTCTTGCACGCTTTTATTGCTTCTGGAAAGCTGATTGTTGCACTGTATTTCTCTCTCAAAAACTCTTAGAAAATATTGCTCTTGCTCATTTGTGTTTCTCTCTTTTGAACTCTCAGATAACTTTGAATTGAAGTTTGAGTTCTTGTGTTTTTCGATACTTTATTCTTCAGCATTAAGTCTCTATTTATAGTTGAACTTTAGAACTTCACTGATGCTTTACTTCTGCAGTATATTTCGATTAATCTGTTTTGAGAATATTCTTGAGTAGTTTGCTCAGATTCTGTTTTGAGCCTTTTGCTCATTGATCTGTTTTGAACATTTTGCTCCGCTTCTGTTTTGAGCATTTTTCTCGGATTCTGTTTTGAGCCTTTTTCTCCAATTCTGTTTTGAACATTTTTCTCAGATTCTGTTTTGAGCATTTTTCTCAGATTCTGTTTTGAACATTTTTCTCTGACAGATTCATCTGACGATATCCTCTGGTGACGTCATCCTCTGATTTTTGCTTCTGATGACGTCATTTTCTGATGATATCATCTGGTGACATCATCCTCTGTTTCTGCTTCTGGTGACATCATCTTTTGATCTATTCTTCTGATGACAATTTTCATTCTTCTTCTAAGTCAAATATGTTATTTTCATAAAATACATTTGTTAACATCAAAACTTTAATTCCAAGAACCAACTTGGTTCCAACAATCTCCCCATTTTTGATGATGACAAACAATGTATTTTTGATAATACTTTTTCTTTCTTTTGACTTTGACTCCCCCTAAGACTAAGCTTCATTTTATATTTTCTCCCCCTAAGTCTAATGCCTAGATATCAAATACATCATACATCATCTTCTCCTCCTTTCAAATACATCATCTTCTCCCTCGGATATTTTATCAAATATTACATCTTCTCCCCCTTTGTCATCAAACAAAAAGGATTGAATGAAGAAAAGAGATCCTCTTTTTTTTTTTTTTACTCTTTTTGTTTTTTTTCACTCTTTTTTTTTTATAGAAGTACATGAAAAATAAAATAACATAAAAATTAAACTAAGCTATTAGGTTAGGGATGAAGATAAGATTAAGGTTTTTCTTGATGAATTCAAACCTATCTTCAGGTAGTGATTTAGTGAATATGTCAGCCCATTGATGATCAGTGTCTACAAATTGAATGTTAAGTACCCCTTTTTGAACATAATCTCTGATGAAGTGGTGTTTGATCTCTATGTGTTTGGCTCGAGAATGTAGGATAGGGTTTTTGGTTAGGCAAATTGCAGAGGTGTTATCACAATAGATGGGTATGTTGGATTCTAATATTTTGTAGTCTTCAAGTTGATGCTTCATCCAGAGTAGTTGAGAGCTGCAGCCAGCTGCTGAAATGTATTCAGCCTCTGCTATTGACATGGCAATGGTGTGTTGTCTCTTACTGGACCACGAATTAAATTGTCTCCTAAAAAGGTACAATAGCCATTGGTGCTTTTTCTTTCAAGTTTATCTCCAGCATAGTCAGAATCACAGTATCCACTCAGTTTGTATGTAGGAGTTTTCTTGTAAAACAAGGTGAGGTTGGTAGTGCCTTTTAGGTATCTAAGGATTCTCTTAACAGCAGTTAGATGAGATTCTCTAGGATCAGATTGAAATCGAGCACATACACACACACTAAATATGATATCAGGTCTAGAAGCAGTAAGGTAGAGTAATGATCCTATCATTCCTCTGTAGATTTTCTGGTCAACTTTTGTTCCTGATTCATCTTTATCAAGTGAACAAGTAGGATGCATTGGTGTAGTCATAGGTTTGCAATCACTCATCTTAAACTTCTTGAGAAGTTCCTTTGTATATTTAGTTTGGTGAATGTAAATACCTTCTGAACTTTGTTGAATTTGTATTCCTAGAAAGAACTTAAGTTCTCCCATCATACTCATTTGAAATTCATGCTGCATTAATTCAGAAAATTTTTGACAAAGAATGCCATTAGTAGATCCAAAAATAATATCATCAACATAAATTTGAATGATCAAAATATCATTTTCTATTGATATGCTAAACAAAGTATTGTCTATTTGTCCTCTTTCAAAGTTATTTTTTAGTAAGAAATTACTGAGTCTATCATACCATGCTCTAGGTGCTTGTTTTAACCCATACAAGGATTTTCTCAGTTTAAAGACATGGTTTGGAAATTCAGAATTTTCAAAACCTGAAGGTTGTTTAACATATACCTCTTCACTTAAATAACCATTGAGAAAAGCACTTTTAACATCCATTTGAAATAATTTGATATTATTATTGGCAGCAAAGGACAATAAGATATGAATAGCTTCTAACCTGGCCACTGGAGCACATGTCTCAATGTAATCAATACCCTCTTGTTGACTGTAACCTTGTGCCACAAGCCTTGCCTTGTTTCTGACTACTTCACCCTTTTCATTTAGCTTATTTCTGAAGACCCACTTGGTTCCCACAATGTTCTTCTCTGGTCTTGGAACTAGATCCCAAACATCATTCCTCTTAAATTCATTTAACTCTTCCTACATGGCAATTATCCATCCATCATCTGCCAATGCTTCACTAACAGATGTAGGCTCAACCGATGAGATTAAACCAAACAGACTTATATCTTTTAATGATGATCTGGTTCTTAAAGAATCACTTCCACTTCCAATGATCAGATTTTCAGGATAAGATGACTGGTATTTCCATCCAGATTTCTCTTCTGACTTCTCATGACTGGATATCTTTAGTATTTAGCATATAACAGATACAGCCAAATTGTTTAAAGTAAGAAATGTTAGGTTGTTTACCTTTCCATAATTCATATGGTGTTTTATTCAACATAGACCTAATAAAGACTCTATTCTGAATATAACATGCAGTGTTGATTGCTTCAGCCCAAAAATGTTTTGCAACATTTAAATCATTTAACATAGTTCTGGCCATGTCTTGGAGTGATCTATTCTTCCTTTCTACAACTCCATTCTGTTGAGGTGTTCTAGGAGAAGAAAAGTTGTGAGAAATTCCATTCTCATCACAGAAACTTTCAAAGAATTTGTTTTCAAATTCTCCTCCATGATCACTTCTAATTGATATTATCTTAAAACCTTTTTCATTCATGACTTGTTTACAGAATGTCATAAATACAGTATGGGATTCATCTTTACTTCTTAGAAATTTTACCCATGTCCACCTAGAGTAATCGTCTACTATAACAAAGCCATATTTCTTTCCATTTAGAGATGTTACTTTCACTGGTCCAAACAGATCCATATGCAGAAGTTCAAGAGGCTTTGATGTAGTTACTGATTTCTTAGGAGTAAAGGAACTTTTGGTTTGTTTTCCCTTTTGACAGCCTTCAAACAAGATTTCAGTTTTGAAACTAAGATTAGGTAGACCTCTTACTAACTTAAGTTTGTTCAATTCTGAAATTGATCTAAAATTAGCATGACCTAATCTTTTGTGCCACATTAAATTCTCTTCATTCACTAACATAAGACATTTAACCTCTTGCTTTCCTAGACTAAACAGATTTATTTTATAAATATTATTTTACCTCTGACCTGTGAAAAGCACAGATCCATCCTTCTGAATGATTGCCTTGCATGTCTTTTGATTGAATATAATATCATAATTGTTATCACTTAACTGAATTACACTCAACAAGTTATGTTTAAGACCTTTAACAAACAAGACATCTTTAATAGAAGGAGAGTTACTATTACCAACTGTTCCTTAACCAATGATCTGGCCTTTTTGTTTTCCTCCAAAAGTTATTGTGCCTCCTTTGTTTAATGTCAATTCTTGGAACATAAACCTTTTTCCCGTCATATGTTGCGAGCATCCACTGTCCAGGTACCATGACTGGTGTTTTAACTTGTTTGCTAAGGACATCTGCAACAAAAACAATTTTGCTTTTAGGTACCCAAATCTGGTTGGGTCCAGGTTTGTTAGTTTTGAAAAATTTCTTGTTTTTTTCTTGTATTTAGCATAGGACAAGACACTTTAGAATGATCTTTCTTGTAACAACCAGTACACACTATATCAAAGGAAACAGGTTTAAATATAGGTTTAGATTTAATTATTGTTTCTTCAAATCCTATACCTCTATTTCCGTTTCTACTGACTCCATAAATCATAGAAGCATTTGCTTCTTTCCATACCACTATCAAGAAATTCTTGAAGAACTTGTTCATGCATATCAGAATTACTTGTGGTATTTTAAATTGTTGTTGAATTATGATTATTTTTCAGATTTAAACTTTCATCTTTAATTTCAGCAAAACTATTTTTCAAGCATACATTCTCTGTTTTCAATTTTGCAATATCAGTTTCAAGAATGACACTTCCTGTTTTAAATTATGCAATCTGATTCTTTAAAACATTAACTTCTTCTGTTAGATTTGTATTTTCTTTCTTAAGAGTTTTCAGTTTTAAAGATAATTTGTAATTACTGTTTAAAAAATCATTCAGAGCAGTAATCAAATCAGATCGAGTGAATTCAGAATATACCTCAGTTTCATCATCTTCTGATTCTCTTCCAGAATCAGATTCTGTGTTGGATCCATAGTTGGTATGAGCCATCATAGCCAAATCTGCATGTTCATCTTCAGAAGATTCATCAGAATAATCCCATGTAGCCATCATGCTTTTCTTCTTAGTTCTGAAATCTTTCCTCTAGTACTTCCCTTTCTCCATATTTGGACATTCTGACTTGATATGTCCAGATTCATTGCATCCATAGCAGATGATACCTTTCTTGTCATTTGTATCATCACTTCCTTTGTTGGACTGATTGGAATATCTCTGGGAAAATTTATTCCTTCTGTTATGCCACATCTTTCTGAACATCCTGGATAAGAAAGCAATTTCTTCTTCCTCTGAGTTCAGACTTTGATCGTCTGAATCACTATTTTCTGATGTTGCTTTCAAAGCCTTTTTCTGCTTGGATTTCAGGGCTAGAGTTTTGTTCTTCTTCTTGGGTTCATCTTCTTCCAACTCAATTTCATGTGATCTGAGAGAGCTGATTAATTCTTCCAGCTTTAGAGTATTCAGATCTTTAGCTTCCTGAATAGCAGTAATCTTTGGTCTCCACTTGATTGTCAGACTTCTAAGTATTTTCTTTACATGATCAGCAGTAGTGTAGCTCTTTTCTAGTACCCTTAATCCTGATACTAGAGTCTGGAATCTGGAAAACATAGTTTCAATGTCTTCATCTTCTTCCATCTTGAATAACTCGTACTTCTTGACTAGAATGTTAGCCTTTGCTTCTTGGACTTGCTTACTGCCTTCGTAAGTCAGAATCAGACTATCATAGATGCTCTTCGCTGTTTCTCTGTTAGTGCATTTGTCGAACTCCTTGAACGTGATTGCATTGATCATAAACGTTCTGGATTTGTGATGCAACTTGAGCATCTTCTTCTGATCAGCATCCATATCTCTTCTGGAAATTTTAATACCATCAGCATCTTCTCGAGCAGTATAACCATCTTCCACCAAGTCCCAAAGTTCACGATCTTGTGAAACAAAAAAACTTCTCATCCTGCCCTTCCAGTATTCAAATCGTTCTCCATCAAACAGAGGTGGTCTGTTGATGTTCCCTCCAGTAGCTTCTTCATTGAATCCGGACATATTGATCCCTTGGATCTTTCCTCAAATAGTGTAAAGTGCTCAGCCTTGAGACCGAGCTCTGATGCCAATTGAAGGTGCAAACACGAGAAGGGGGGTTGAATTGTGTTTGTCAAACTTAATTACTTTTGCTGTTTTGTTAAATATTGATTTGATTTATTCGATAAATAACTAATCAGATTCAGCAGCGGATAATAATAACATAATAACACAGCAATTTATACTGGTTCACCGTTAACTAAGCTACTTCCAGTCCCTTCCTCCAGAAGGCCTTTTTACTAATTCAAACTCCTTTGAATTACAACACCACTGACCCTTCAATTCAGTCTTCCCAAACAGCCTGACAACCCCAGACTTTTGAGGAACAACAACACCTTAACTAAACCAGCTAAGTCTTCTCAAACAGCCTGACAACCCCAGACTTTTGAGGAATAACAACACCTTGACTAAACCAGCCAAGTCTTCTCCTACCAATCTGACAACCCTTGATTGAAGAAGGAATCTACACCACTATAATAAAGGTTTGGAACTTTGCAACGTTGCTTCTGGAAAGCTGTTTGCTGCACTTATTCTTGCACTCTTTTATTGCTTCTGGAAAGCTGATTGTTGCACTGTATTTCTCTCTCAAAAACACTTAGAAAATATTGCTCTTGCTCATTTGTGTTTCTCTCTTTTGAACTCTCAGATAACTTTGAATTGAAGTTTGAGTTCTTGTGTTTTTCGATACTTTATTCTTCAGCATGAAGTCTCTATTTATAGTTGAACTTTAGAACTTCACTGATGCTTTACTTCTGCAGTATATTTCGATTAATCTGTTTTGAGAATATTCTAGAGTAGTTTGCTCAGATTCTATTTTGAGCCTTTTGCTCACTGATCTGTTTTGAACATTTTTCTCAGATTCTGTTTTGAGCATTTTTCTCTGATTCTGTTTTGAACATTTTTCTCCGACAGATTCATCTGAAGATATCCTCTGGTGACGTCATCCTCTGATTTCTGCTTCTGGTGACGTCATCATCTAGTGACGTCATCCTCTGTTTCTGCTTCTAGTGACGTCATCTTCTGATCTATTCTTCTGATGACATTTTTCATTCTTCTTCTAAGTCAAATATGTTATTTTCATAAAATACATTTGTTAACATCAAAACTTTAATTGCAAGAACCAACTTGGTTCCAACATGCCTTAGATTTACCTTGAAATGAAGGCAAACAAATCATTGTCCCTCTTTCCACTTACCACACAACATTTTTTTACCAAAAAGACTCGTATTGAGAATCCTCCAATCACCAAAATGTCATCACCACGAGTTATGCGCCCATAATCACCACAATAATTGTACACTAATTGCATCCCATCCCCCTCCAACTATCCATTTTTTCTTTGCAATTAATTTGCACCTTTTACCATCTTCTCCACTCATATCTCTCGTTTCCTAACCACACCCCTATTCTTAACTTTATTTTCAACCATAATTTTTTTCATTAATGACTCCATGTTTTTCCAGATCCCTCTCTTCTCCAAGTTCAATCACATTCAACAAACCTAAAAACAAACTTGTATTAGTATCCGACTCATCATCCTCCTCCTCATCGCTCCACCTGCCATGAACACCCCATGCTCATAGAACGGTTGGAAAAAGGTTTCTCAACGAATAGGAATGCAAAATTTCATCATTAATCATAATCAAAACGGTTTTATTAAAATAACAAAAATTAAACATGACTTATGTATTTGATATTGGTTAGTAACCGATTATGGATTGTAGGATAACCAAAACCATTCAATAGAGTTGGTTTCTATCCAAATTCAATATTGAATATTTTGTGTGTACACACTAAGCTTTATGTTCGATTCGCTCTTTCAATCTGTATATATTGGATGTAAACGGGTTAATCGGCGAATTCCCTTCAGGATACATTGAAAAATTCTTGAAGTGAATTGTACATTCACATCAAGCATATCGATCAATGATATTTTACAGAATAAAGTTTCTTCATTTACTCTTGGGCACTAGTGAAAAGAAGAGATAACTCAGATATATTTTTGATAGAAATTTGACTCGTGTAATTATAGAGAAACTCGTATCAATTGTTGAAAGTAAACAACTCTTGAAAAAGATTGTAACATTTGGTAACTTAACAGATGCATTAAACTCAAGCATTGCAACTGCTTGACCATGTGATAATTAGGTTATTTAATTTTGCTACATTAATATAACTATTGGAGAATTCCAAATATATTTTAGAAATTCCCCTCACAAAATAATGATATGATAGATCCCAAAAATGACTATTTCATATTTGAAAAGATAACTAAGATTGGAAGGGCCTTTGTAGGAATAAAGACATGAGTTTTTTTTTTCAAAAGACATTGATTCAAAAAAAATTTATACATAATAGACCTTTTTTTTTTTTGAAAAATTTATACATGATAGACACTTCATCATTCAAATCATTGTTTCCCTTTTCTAAACCACCATACTAGCTACCTTATCACTCTTGCTACTAATTTAGTACTTGGTTAATATATAACATTAGAATTCTTGCAGCTTTTGCTGCTCTTTCAATATTGGAAAATCAGTGTAGAGAAAAAATTGGGGCTTCACAAGAGCAACTCCAACGAGGGTTGCATCATGGGTTTCATAAGTTAATGACATGACATGATGTCTTAATTTTCTTTATCACTGGGACAATTTTAGTTGGCAGTTTGAGTTCTATTCAATTTTGACAAATATATTATTTAACCTACAGTTTCATACACGTAAAAAAACAATTTGTGTCATTTACATTAAAAACCAACTTATCTAAAGAAGAGGTGAAAATGTTGATGAATTATTAACATCAAAATTTAAAATTAACATCTCATGCACCATTATTAAACAGCGTTAATGATGCAAATATTGCTGAAGCTTTATGGGCATCCATGTCAGATGAACGGAAGACTTATAAACTATGGTTGAACTATTGTGTCATAAATATTTACACCAACAGAAGTAATTAAAAAGTTATCTTGTGTAGGTATTTCGGTTAGTCTGATTTACTTAAATATGACAGACTTACTTAAAAAGTCTGATTTACCTATTAGTCTATTAAAAGGTGTGACATTTTGCAACACACTTGATGTGTATATTAATAACAATTATAAACAAAATAAAAGAATAAAACACTATTGTAAAAAAAAAAAGAATAAAACACAATGTCGAATTTATAGGACAATGGTTTTGATAGAAAAGAATAGGTTTGGATGCGGAAAAGTGGGAACAAAAAATTAGGGTTTAAATTTATGTTTTTAAAGAGATGAAATGAAAAGTCTTTTTTATAAAAATATGAGGAGTCTTTTATTTATTATCAATATATAAATAATATATTTAAATTACATTTATATGGGCCAACTTGTTGAACTTAATAGACTTTTTAGAGAGTCTGAATTTAGTCTAATTGAATAATAAGGGTCAACTTAGGGTGGTTGTGAGTTTCTTGTTTTTGATTTTGAAAGTTAAATTCAAAACTAAAACATATTTGGGTAAAATGAAGTTGAGTTGATTTTTTATTTAATTTCAAAACAGTTTTTCTTTAAAACTTAACCAAAAATATAGGTTTTATAATTGTTGTTTTTGCTTTAAAAATATGTCACCATCAATTAACATAAACACCACTGAATGCCGCCCACCACCGACAACATCATGTAACATCCTAAAATCAAAAGACTAAAAATAATTAGAATTTCAAAATTTTAAATATTTTAATTTATAAATTATTATGATTATATAATTATTATTATTGATGTGTTTTTAATTTTATTATCAGAAAAATGTTGTTTAATATATTATTTTAAGACATAATGTTTTAAGTATTTTATAAATGTATATAAAATAAGTAAAAAGGTTTTTTTTTCAATAACCTATTTGCTTAAAATAAGCTAACAGTACTGAGTTGTTTTTGTTTGTTAGAGACGTGTAAGGTAATAACAGGAAATTGGTTTGTTTGTTAAAGACTTGTGTGCAATAGATAGTAACAAACAAAGTTATTATAACAACCTTTTGTTATCTAATTACTAATTATCTATTATTAAGGAGTCAAAGAAAATCAAGTAAAAATATATTTCCATTAAGATCAAAATAATTCATAGGAGATAGTATTAATGAGGCACCAAAGTTGCACATAAACTCATCCAAAAATTAAAAAACAAGAAACATATACCTTTGGGCAGCGATGAATAAATTAATCAAGGAAATATTAGTCAATTTTAATTCAACTTTGACTCAATATAATCACACCCTTTAATCCTTTAATTATACATTTATTTTGGGAATTTGGGATGGAAAAATAATTAGATATTTTGAATAGTATTTTTTTTGTTGAAAATCTAACTCTATTACAATTGGGATTTTATGAAATACAGTTGTAGATTATGAATAAATTTATTTACTATTTTGTTTGTTGAATTGTCCGTTTTTATTATTGTTTGAATATGTATTCTTTTAAAGATTATTTTATTATGCGTACTTGCATGATGGTTGTTATTGTATATTTAAATGAAATATTATATTCTAAATATGATTTTATAAATATGATTGTTAAAAATTAATTATTTTTATTGTATGTATTTTAAGATGAGCATATGCTCCAAATGGATGAGTCTTGTACCCCCACAATTATTTACCCGGATGAGCTTTGTGCTCCAAATAGATGGGTCTTATACATCACATGAGATGAGTTTTAAAATCTAAATGTATGGGTCTTGTACCCATACTAGATGAGTTGGTGCTCCATATGATATATTACTCACTTCGCGGAAGTAATACATCTCCATATAACGATGGGACGCCAATGAACTGATTGAGTTATTTTCTGTAGAATAAATATGTGTATATGATTATTATATATGTGAGTTATTATTAATTTAAGTAGATGATGTTGGAACCAAGTTGGTTCTAAGTACTTAGGATTTTGATGTTTACAAAAGCACTCCATGTAATCTTATTTTGAACCTTGAATTATTAAATCAAATGTCACCATAAGCTAAAGTAATAAGAAGCAGAAGATCAAAGTGTTCCAGAGATTGAATCCTGAAGGTACAGGAAGATACTCCAGAATGTCAAAACATCACCAGAAGATATCTTTTCTGGCCCACATCAGAAGGAAGGAGACCTGGACCAGACCAGAAGGAAGCCTGCCATAGGGAGAGTTGTTCCAGACTAGAAGGAATCAAATGTTAGATTTATTCCAGAAGTTATTCTGACCAGAAGATGGCCTGGCAGTGAAATGATAAACAGTTCAGACTTGTTCCAGACTTAATCAGAGGATGAATTAAAGGGTCTAGAACAAAGGAATTAATCCAGATTTGACCCAGACCAGAAGATAGCATGGTTCAGGGTATGAAACTAAGTCCAGACTAGAAGAAATGATTTCCAGAATTGATACAGACCTGATCCAAAATCAAAGGTAAAATGTCCATACTGAAATATTACTTGTCCAGATTTAATTTCAATTTAATCCAGTCCAAGTCCAGAAGTGGTCCAGATCAGAGGGAAGATTTCCAGATCAATGGTTCAGTTTTAATTATTTGGCCCAGTGTTAGCCAAGATCAGAAGATCAGACCATGGCCCAGTGTTGGCCGAAATCAGAAGGACAGAAAGTGTGGTCCAGCAGTGGCTGAGATCAGAGGATCACAGGATCACAGCAAATCAGTTTGCTGGACCAGGATGGCCGAGATCAAAAGATCAGAAGGTTAGGAAGTATGGTCCAGGGTTGGCCGAAATCAGAGGATCACAGCATATCAATTAGTATGGTCTAGATGTGGACTAGCGCAGAAAGATCAAATGGTCCAAATTTAATCATGAGGGTTAACGGTGGAGATTTTAATTTATTTTGATCAAAGTATTAAAAAGATTTGTTACAAAAATAAATTGAAGTATTGTGGAACTCGGGAGCTGTTGGCGGGAAGGAACTAAAGACTTGATTGGCCAGTTATTTTGAAAGAAAATCTGAAGCTTAATAAAAGATATGTTTTTTATTTAAATAAAGCCCAATTGGTCAAGTTATTTTTGCAAGAGAATCCAGCAAGATTCAGCTCGAAATTAAGCTTGGAAGAGGCCCAAATCTGCATCTATAAAAGGAGGCTCAAGGCAGAATACTTAGTATCGAAAATTAAAAAGAGTCATACACTTCTAAAGCAAACACTCAAGTTTTCAGTGAGGTCAATTGTGAGTTCCAGCTTTCAAGAAGCAAGCACTCTTGTTATTTTCTTTCTCGTGTGATCTAAGTTGTTGAAGTAGAGTCTACAATCTGTGGGAGTCAGAAGGGGTAGCAGATTACTTGGCAATTAGATTCAAAGTGTTGTAATTCCTTTTACAATCTGGGGTTGTCAGATTGGCAGGAGAAGAAAGGAGTTGTATTCCTCAAGAGTCTAGGATTGTTAGACTGTTTGAGAAGACTGACTTGGAGGGTCAGTAGAACTGCTGTAATTCAAGGTTTGAATTAGTGAAATCCTACAAGGTGAAGGGACTGGACGTAGCCTCGTTAACGGTGAACCAGTATAAAAATTCTGTGTTTTATTTTTACTTTATATCCGCTGCTAACTCTGTTTTTATTCATACATCAAGTTTTGTTTTAAAAGTGTAAAAACAGGAAAAGTATTCAAGTTAGTCAAACACAATTCAACCCCCCTTCTCGTGTTTGCATCTTCAGATGAGTTTATATTAATTATTGGAAGTAATTAGTTATTATAGAAAAACTATTTATATTTCTAAAGAATATTTTTGGACGAACACAGGTATCATGATCGATTTTTCTGGTTACCACTCCGGTTGAAAACAATACTTGTTTTAAAATTATGTATATTATTCACTGAGATTTAGTATCTCATTAAAGTATTATTTTCAGATACTGAGACCATTAAGGATGTCAAGAGCTGAGAAGTCATGCCTCCTTTGAGAAGAGTAATTCCTTAGATTAGGTTAGTAGATCAAGAATAAGTAGAGATGGTGTACACATCGTATTTTATTTCAGAATTAGTTACTAAATGCTCCGTTTTGAATATTTTGATTATTAAAGAGTTTAAGCTGACGGGTTTTATTTAAGAATTTTACAATATTATTTCTTTTGAACAATTCATCATTTATTATTAGTACCTTATTATCTTATATAAATATGAAAGTTTTTCGTCATTACCTCAATTGTTAATCTCATTTAACTAGACGTTACATTTTTTGTATCAAAGCCACGTCGAACCTATATCAAATTGTGGTGTGGGTTTACTTTACTTTATTTTTATTATTTTTTTTCTTAAAAAATTATCAAAACCAGGTCTCCTTCTGGACTCTACTTCCTTCTGATTTGGGCCAAGAAAGATATCCTCTGATGATGTTATTTTTCCTTCCCTTTGATGATATCCTCTGATTGTTGCTATCCTCTAATGTTTGCCTTTGATGACATCCTCTAATATCCTCTGGTGACATCCTCTGGTATCCTCTGGATGCATCCTCTGGTACCCTCTGGATGTTTCCTCTGGCCGAAACTTCTTGTGACATTTTTATCCTCTGGTTGCTTCCTCTGGTGGTGTCATCCTCTGATTTGTTCTTTCTAAGTCAAAATATGATTTACATAAAATACTTTTGTTAACATTAAAACTTTGATTGAAAGAACCAACTTGGTTCCAACAGATTTTGGAAAGCTTTTCATGGAGCTTTCGATACTAGATTGAGTCACAGCTTACCATCCACAAACATATGGTCAATCAAAGAGGACTATTCAAACTCTTGAGGATATGCTTAGAGCTTGTGCTCTACATGAAGGTGGGACTTAGAATTGAAGGTGCAAACACGAGAAGGGGGGTTGAATTGTGTTTGACTTAACTTGAATACTTTTCCTGTTTTAATACTTTCAAAACAAAACTTGATGTATAATTAAAACGGAGTTAGCAGCGGATAAAAATAAAAATAAAACTCACAGATTTTATACTGGTTCACCGTTAACGAGGCTACGTCCAGTCCATTCGCCTTAAAGGATTTCACTAATTCAAACCTTGAATTACAACCGTGCTACTGACCCTCCAAGTCAGTCTTCTCAAATAGTCTAACAATCCTAGACTTCTTTGAGGAAAAACATCTCCTGTCTTCAGCCAATCTGACACCCCAGATTGTAGAAGAATTCACAACACTATGAATCTAATTGCTAAGTATCTTGCTACCTCCTACTTACTCCCTCTGTTTGTAGACTCTACTTCAACAACTTAGATTTGACACAGTGGAAAGAAAATAACACGAGTACTTGCTTCTTGAAAGCTAAAACTCACAATTGACTTATATGAAAATTTGGGAGCGTTTGCTTTGGAAGTGTATGACTCTTTTGTGATTTTCGATTCTTGAGTATTCTGCCTTGAGCCTCCTTTTATAGATGCAGATTTGGGCCTCTTCCAATGCTTAAATTCGAGCTGAATCTTGTTGGATTCTCTGTAAAAATAACTTGACCAATTGGGCTTCATATAAATAAAAAACATATCTTCAAATTTCCTTTCAAAATAACTGGCCAATTAAATCTGTTGGTTCCTTCCTGCCACAGCTCCTGAATTCCACAACACCTCACTTTATTTTTGTAATAAATCTTTTTAATCCTTTGATCAAAATAATTTAAATTCTCCACCGTATAAATTTCCTGATTAAATCTGGACCATTGGATCTTCATGCGCTAGTCCACATCTGGACCATACTGATTGTTATGATGTGATCCTCTGATTTCGGCCTTCCCTGGACCACACTTCCTGACCCTCTGATCTTCTGATTTCGGCCATCTTGGATGCGCACCTGATATGCTATAATCCTCTAAATTCGGCCTTTGCTGGACTATACATTCTGTCCCTCTGATTTCGGCCAACACTAGGCCATGGTCTGATTTTCTGATCTAGACCATCACTGGACCAAATAATTATTTCTGAACCATTGATCTGGAAGTCTTTACTCTTATCTGGACAGATTCTGGAATTTGGTCTGGAACAAACTGAAATAAACTTGAACAAAAAATATTTCAGTCTGGACATTTTACCTTTGATTTTGGACCAGGTCTGGATTGATTCTGGAATTCATTTCTTCTGGTCTGGACTTAGCTCCATGCCCTGAATCATGATATCTTATGGTCTGGGCCAAATCTGGATTGATCCTCTTGTTCTGGACTCATAAACATATCTTCTGGTCAAGTCTGGAACAAGTCTGGAACAAGTAATTTTTCACTGCCAGACCATCTTCTGGTCATAATAACTTCTGGAACAAAATTGATATTTGATTCCTTTTTGTCTAGAACAACTCTCCTTCTGGCAGGCTTTCCAATGGTATGATCCATGTTTCATTCTGATTTTTATTCCTTCTGATATGGGCCATCAAAGATATCTTCTGGTCATGTTTTGACATTCCTGGAGTATCTTCTGGTCATTCCAGAATTCATTTTTCTGGAATCCTTTGATCACTGCTTCTGATTCCTTCAGTTTCTGAGGCATTTAACTTAA
Organism: Cicer cuneatum; assembly: GCA_037974295.1. Lineage (NCBI taxonomy): Eukaryota > Viridiplantae > Streptophyta > Magnoliopsida > Fabales > Fabaceae > Cicer > Cicer cuneatum. Next base: position 62,295,604 of record JBBPBO010000005.1, read on the forward strand.
TAATTCAAAGTACAAAATAAGTTTACATAGAGTACATTTGTAAGCATCAAAATCCTAAGTACTTAGAACCATCTTGGTTCCAACAATCTCCCCCTTTTTGATGATGACAAAACCTTAACTTATTTTGCTAACTTATGACTCGAAGACTTTGAATTACTCCCCCTCAGACCAATCTCTCCCCCTAAGTCTGATACTCTCCTTTTCAACTCCTTCTTTGTTCTCTCTTTCTTTTCTTCTTTTCTCCTCTCCTTTTCAACTCCTTTTTTTTGCTCTCTTCACATTTCCTCTCCTATTCAACTCCTTCTGTTTTCACTCTTTCTTTTTCTTTCTTTGTTTTTCTCTCTCCGTGTTTCCTCTCCTTTTCAACTCCTTCTGTTTTCTCTCTTTCTTTTTCTCTCCTTCTTTCTTTTTATCTCTCCTTTTCTACTTATTTCGCCTTTCTTTCTCTCTCTCTCTCTCTTTCTCCCCCTTTTTGTCATCAGCCAAAAAGTGGTCCTACTATTTTTGTATTTTTTGTTTTTCTCTTTACAAATTGCAGAAAGTAAAAATAGAAAATAAAAGACAGAAAATAAAATAATAGGAAATTTAAAAACTCCTAAGATGACTACTTGAGCTAGTCAGATATGGAGGTCATGCTGAGATGCTTTTTAATGAACTCGAACCTATCTTCTGGTAATGCCTTGGTGAAGATATCAGCCCATTGATGATCAATGTCCACAAACTGTGAACTGCATCCTGCTAAGAAAGTGCAGTTGCCACTTGTACTTTTCCTTTCCAGCTCTGTATGTTTTCTGGTCTGCCTTTTGGCTGGTTTCATCTTTCTCATGTGAGCAGGTTGGGTGCATGGGGGTGGCCATTGGCTTACAATCACTCATCTTGAACTTTTTGAGAAGTTCTTTAGTATATTTTATTGGTGAATGAGTATACCTGATTTGCCTTGATGAATCTGAATTCCCAGGAAGAACTTAAGTTCTCCCATCATGCTCATTTAGAACTCCTTCTGCATTAGGTCAGAAAACTCTTTGCACAAAGTGTCATTAGTTGATCCAAATATGATATCATCAACATAGACTTGAATAATCAGAATATCATGTTTAATGGATTTCCTAAATAGTGTATTATCAATCTGGCCTCTATTAAATTCATTCTTAAGCAGAAAGTTACTAAGTCTGTCATACCATGCCCTTGGTGCTTGTTTTAAACCATATAAAGACTTTTTAAGTTTAAAAACATGGTCTGGAAAATCAGAATTTTCAAAACCAGGGGGCTGTTTGACATAGGCTTCTTTATGTAGCCATTTAAGAATGCACTTTTGACATCCATTTGATACAGCATTATATCATGATTAGCAGCAAATGATAAGAGAATTCTAAATGCTTCTAACCTGGCCACTGGAACAAAAGTCTCAGTGTAATCCATACCTTTCTGTTGACTGTATCCTTGAGCTACAACTTCACCCTTTTCATTGAATTTGTTTCTGAATACCTACTTGGTTCCAATAATGCTTCTGTTTGGTCTGGATACCAGATCCCAAACATCATTCCTTTGAATTTCATTCAGATCTTCTTGCATTGCAAGTATCCAACCTTCCTCTGTCAAAACTTCATCAACAATGCTTGGTTCGCATCAGCTTCTGGTTCTGTAACAGCTTCTGATTCTGATGAATCAGCTTCTGGTCTTGGTGAATCTGTAACAACTTTAGATTCTGGTAAATATCCAGATTTCTCTTATGACTTATCTTGGCTGTTTCTGACTTGATCAGATTTATCTTTTGAAGATTTGTCATGTGTTGCTGACTTGCTTGTATCCTTTACCTTTCCAGGTACTTCTGTTTCTTGTGCTTCTGCTCCCTGCACTATTTTTATCTTGCTTTGATTTGTTAAGATCAAGCAGTTTTTCATTCTACATAATGCAAATCAAATAAGTTAAAATTTAACTCAATACAGCCAAACCATTCGTTCTGCTTCTGCTTCTACTCCCTTTGGTTCTGATGAACCTGTACTATCTTTATCTTGCTTTGATTTGTCAAGATCAAGTAGTTTGTCATATAACATAATATAGATCAAATAATTTAAAAATAAACTCAATACAGCCAAACCATTAATTCTGCTTCTGGTGATTTCTGTTTGTTTTTGAAACCACTGGAATGATGTTTCTGTTGAGGTGTTCAATTCGTGTGAATCACCTAGTTCTGGTTCTGATAGGTATTGTGTTGACCAGTTCTTCTTCTACCAGAGTCACTTTGCTTCTGTTTGGTAGATGTTGGAACATAAACCTTCTTCTGCTTGTGCATTGCCAACATCCATTGTCCAGGCACCATTGTTGGTGTCTCCTTCTGGTTGCTCAGAATATCTGTAACATACACAATTTGATCTTTTGGTACCCAGAACTGATTGGGTCCAGGTTTGTTAGTTGTAACAGCTCTCTGATCTTGTTTAGATTTTACCATTGGACAAGATAATTCAGAGTGACCTTTCTTGGCACAAACACTACATAAAACATCAGAATGAACAGCTTTATTTTCAGTAATTGTTTCTGTAAAACCAGGACCTCTTTTTCCAGAATTACTGTTTCCATAAATCATAGATGCATTTTTACTTCTTTCCATTCCATTGGAAATAAAGTTTTGAAAAACTTGCTCATGCATATCAGATTTACAAACAGTTTCAGAAGTGGAACAATTATTACTTTTCAGAGTTTGGTTTTCAGATTTGAGTCTTGCAACATCAGTTTTAAAATTTTTGTTTTCAGTTGCATACTCAGAATTTCGATTCTTTAAAACTTGGACTTCTTTGGTTAGATTTTCCTTATCTTCCCTAAGAGTTTTCAGTTTTAAAGACCTTTTATTGTTTGCATTTAACAAGTCTTTTAAAGTCTCAATTAATTCAGATTTAGACAGATCAGAAAATACCTCATTGTCTTCATCTTCTGATTCTGTTCCAGAGCCTGAGCTATATTCAGAACTTGAGTTGGTATGAGCCATCAGAGACAAAATTGTTTCCTCTGATGTGCTTCCAAATTTTCCAGAATGATTGCTTCGATCATTCTTCCTTCTGCCTGTTTTCCTTCTGGAATTCGTGCCTTTATGAGGTCCAGAAGCAGACTTGATGTGAGCTATCTTTGCTGTTTCTGCCTCTTCTTCATCAGAAGATTCTTCCTCTGATTCTGATACATCCCAGGCAGCCATCAGACCTTTCTTTCTGTATCTGGAACTCTTCTTGTGTTGTTTTCCTTTTTCATGATTTGGACATTCTGACTTGATATGTCCAGGTTCATTGCATCCATAATAGATGATGTTCTTCTTGTCAGATTCTTCCTTGCTGTTATGTTTCTTCTGGGAACCTCTCCTCTTTCTGTTTTCCCAGATCTTAACCATCTTTTTGGTTAAGTAAGCCATATCATCACAGTCACTATCACTATCCTCTGATTCTGATACTGCCTTTGCAGCTTTCTTCTGTTTCGACTTCAGAGCCAGATTCTTCTTCTTCTTAGGTTCATCTTCTTCCAATTCTATTTCATGAGACCTGAGTGAGCTGATTAGATCTTCCAGCCTCAAGGTACTCAGATCCTTAGCTTCCTGTATTGCAGTAACCTTTGGTCTCCAACTTTTTGGTAGATTTCTCAGAATTTTCCAGACATGATCTTCAGTGGTATAGCTTTTGTTTAATACTTTCAGTCCTGATACCAAAGTCTGGAATCTGCAGAACATTGTGTCAATGTCTTCATCCTCTTCCATCTTGAACAGCTCATACTTTCTGACCAATATGTTAGCCTTTGTTTGTTGAACCTGCTTGGTTCCTTCATAGGTCAGAACCAAACTATCGAATATACTCTTTGTTGTTTCTTTATTTGTGCATCTATCAAATTCCTTGAATGTGATTGCACTGACCATGATGGTTCTGGACTTGTGATGAAGTCTGTGTAGTCTGATCTGATCTGGTTTCATATCATCCAAGTCTAGTTTCTTAGTTGGATCTTCTGGATCAGTAGGTGTAGTGTATCCTCTGACTATCATCTTCCATAATTCAGGATCTTGAGATATGACAAAACTTCTCAGTCTGTTCTTCCAATACTCAAACCTTTCTCCATCAAATATTGGTGGTCTGTTGATGTTGCCTCCCAATTCTTCTGACATATTGAACCCCTTGGACCTTTCCTCAAACACTGTTAAGTGCTCAGCCTTGAGACCGAGCTCTGATGCCAATTGAAGGTGCAAACACGAGAAGCGGGATTTGAATTGTGTTTGACATAACTTGAATACTTTTCCTGTTTTAATACTTTCAAAACAAAACTTGATGTATAATTAAAACAGAGTTAGCAGTGGATAAAAATAAAAATAAAACTCACAGATTTTATACTGGTTCACCGTTAACGAGGCTACGTCCAATCCCTTCACCTTGAAGGATTTCACTAATTCAAACCTTGAATTACAACCGTGCTACTGACCCTCCAAGTCAGTCTTCTCAAATAGTCTAACAATCCTAGACTTCTTTGAGGAAAAACAACTCCTGTCTTCAGCCAATCTGACACCCCAGATTGTAGAAGAATTCACAACACTATGAATCTAATTGCTAAGTACCTTGCTACCTCTTACTGACTCCCTCAGTTTGTAGACTCTACTTCAACAACTTAGATTTGACATAGTGGAAAGAAAATAACACGAGTACTTGCTTCTTGAAAGCTGAAACTCACAATTGACTTATATGAAAATTTGGGAGCATTTGCTTTGGAAGTGTATGACTCTTTTGTGATTTTCGATTCTTGAGTATTCTACCTTGAGCCTCCTTTTATAGATGCAGATTTGGGCCTCTTCCAATGCTTAAATTCGAGCTGAATCTTGCTGGAATCTCTGTAAAAATAACTTGACAAATTGGGCTTCATATAAATAAAAAACATATCTTCAGATTTCCTTTCAAAATAACTGGCCAATTAAATCTGTTGGTTCCTTCCCGCCACAGCTCCTGAATTCCACAACACCTCACTTTATTTTTGTAATAAATCTTTTTAATCCTTTGATCAAAATAAATTAAATTCTCCACCGTATAAATTTCCTGATTAAATCTGGACCATTGGATCTTCATGCGCTAGTCCACATCTGGACCATACTGATTGTTATGCTGTGATCCTCTGATTTCGGCCTTCCCTGGACCACACTTCCTGACCCTCTGATCTTCTGATTTCGGCCATCTTGGATGCGCACCTGATATGCTATAATCCTCTGAATTCGGCCTTTGCTGGACTATACATTCTGTCCCTCTGATTTCGGCCAACACTGGGCCATGGTCTGATTTTCTGATCTGGACCATCACTGGACCAAATAATTATTTCTGAACCATTGATCTGGAAGTCTTTACTCTTATCTGGACAGATTCTAGAATTTGGTTTGGAACAAACTGAAATTAACTTGAACAAAAAATATTTCTGTGTGGACATTTTACCTTTGATTTTGGACCAGGTCTGGATTGATTCTGGAATTCATTTCTTCTGGTCTGGACTTAGTTCCATGCCCTGAATCATGCTATCTTATGGTCTGGGCCAAATCTGGATTGATCCTCTTGTTCTGGACTCATAAACATACCTTCTGGTCAAGTCTTGAACAAATCTGGAACAAGTAATTTTTCACTGCCAGGCCATCTTTTGGTCAGAATAACTTCTGGAATAAAATCGATATTTGATTCCTGTTTGTCTGGAACAACTCTCCTTCTGGCAGGCTTTCCAATGGTATGATCCATTTTTCATTCTGATTTTTATTCCTTCTGATATGGGCCATCAAAGATATCTTCTGGTCATGTTTTGACATTCCTGGAGTATCTTCTGGTCATTCCAGAATTCATTTTTCTGGAATCCTTTGATCACTGCTTCTGATTCCTTCAGTTTCTGGGGCATTTAACTTAATAATTCAAAGTACAAAATAAGTTTACATAGAGTACATTTGTAAGCATCAAAATCCTAAGTACTTAGAACCAACTTGGTTCCAACAAGAATAAGTATTTACCTCTAGTAGAATTTTCTTATAACAACAGTTATCACTATAGCATATGTATGGCACTATATGGGGCTCTTTATGGAAAGAATTGTAGGTCTCCTTTGTGTTGGTGAGAAGTCTTTGTTAGGACCTGATTTAGTGCAAGCGACCACTAGTAGAATTCACCTAATTAGGGAAAGGATGCATACCGCAAAGTAGACAAAAGAGTTATGTTGACAAGGGAAGAAAACCATTGGAATTTCAAGAAGGGCACATGTATTCTTGAGAGTCACTCCTAATATTGGGGTGGAAAGGTCAATGAAAGTCAAAAAGTTAAACCGTCGTTTCATGAGTCCTTTCCAAATTCTAAAATGAGTAGGGCTTGTTGCTTATCAATTAACTCTTCCTCCACATTTATCTAACCTTCATGATGTCTTTCATGTTTCTCAACTTCAAGCATATGTGTCGAATAATTCACACGTGATAGCTCCTGAGTTAGTCCAATTGAAAGATAATTTACACTTTAAGCCTAGACCTATTAGCCAAAGAAAGCTACTTTAGAATCAAGGGAAGAAGTCATACAATAGTATCCAAATCTCGTTGGTGCAACTACATAGGCTTCTTTATATTTGCACCAGTTGGGTTGTTTTAGTTTTATTGAGTGTGACGTAAATTTTGGGGACGAAATTTCTTTAAGGAGGAGATAAAATGTAACATCCTAAACTCAAAAGACTATAAATAATTAGAATTTTAAAATTTAAATTATTCTAATTTATAGATTATTATGATTATGTGATGATTATTATTATTGATGTGTTTTTAATTTAATTAGAAGAAAAAGTTATTTGATATATTATTTTTAAAAAAATAATGTTTTAAGTATTTTATAAATGTATATACAAGTAAAAGGTTTTTTTTCAATAACTAATTTGCTTAAAATAAGGTAAGAGTAATAAGTTAAGTTGTTTTGTTTGTTAGACACTTATAAGGTAATAATAGAAAGTTGGTTTATTTATTACAAACTTGTGTGAATAAATAGTAACAGATAAAGTTATCTAATTACTAATTATTTATTATTAAGGAGTCAAACAAAACCAAGCAAAAATCATATCTCCATTAAGATCAAAATTCATAGGAGATAGTATTACTGAGGCACCAAAGTTGTACATAAACTCATCCAAAAATTAGAAAACGAGAAGCATATACCTTTGGGCAGAATAGATTAATCAAAGAAATATTGGTCAATTTTAATTCAGCTTTGACTCAACACATCAGTAATCACACCCTTTAATCATTTCATGATACATTTATTTTGGGAATTTGGGATGGGAAAAGAGTTAGATATTTTGAATGGTATTTTTTTGTTGAAAACCTAACTCTATTAAAATTGGCATTTTATGAAATACAAATTTAGATTATGAATTGAATTATTTACTATTTTGTTTGTTGAATTGTCCTTTTTTATGATTGTTTGAATATGTATTCTTTAAAAGATTATTTTATTATATGAACTTGCATGATTGTTGTTATTGGATATTTAAATGAAATATTATATTCTAAATATGATTTTATGAAGATGGTTGTTAAAAATGAATTATTTTTATTGTATGTTTGAGATGAGCTTATGTTTCATATGGATGACTCTTGTACCCCACAATTATTTATCCAGCTTTGTGTTCCATATAGATAGGTTTTATACCCAAACGGGATGAGTTTTAAATTACAAATTGATGGGTCTAGTATCACACTAGATGAGTTGGTATTGGATGAGATAATACTCATTTCGCGAAAGTACGTCATTGAATTGGTTGATCTATGAAAAACTATTTATATTTCTAAAGAATATTTTTGGAAGAACGCATGTATTAAGATCGATTTTTCCAGTTACTGCGTCAGGTGATAACAATACTTGTTTTAAAATTGTGTGTATTATTCATTGGGTTTTATTATCTCATTAAAGTGTTATTTTTTTAGACAGTTAAGGATGTCATGAGTTGTTCTGCCTCCTTTGAGGAGAGTAATTTCCTTAGATTAAGCTAGTAGTAGATCAAGAATTAGTAGACATAGTGTCTACATCTTATTTTATTTCGAAATTAGTTATTAAATATTCAATTTTGAATATTTTGATTGTCAAATAATTTTAACTGACATGTTTTATTTTAAGGATTTTACAATATTATTTTTTTGGACAATTCATTATTTATTATTAGTATCTTATACTCTTATATAAATATAAATTTTTTTTGTTATTACCTCAATTGTTAAACCTTTGTAACTAGACGTTACTCATCAGACCACCACCAACCACCTTACCTCTAACAACCACCACCACCATCTCTAATAACTGCCATTACCATCATCTATGACCACCACCATCCCCCACCACCAACCACCATCTCTAACCACCTCCATCCATCTACCCACCTCTGGCAACTGTCAGCACCACCGACCACCTATCTTTGACAACCACCACCACAATCTCCTACCACTGGCGACCATTCACCTCCAACCATTATCGACCAGCCGCCATAATCACTACCCACCTCCCACCACCTTCAACCACCATCAACACAAGTATTGTCCACCACTACAGTCATTGTTGACAATACTTCGACGACCACCTGCAACTATCAACTCTCTTTTAATTGATGCAACCGCATTTAACAAACGATCACTACTACAATAGTCGTCTTTTACAACTATCACTCTCAACTACTATTACTAAAGTTATTATAGTTAAATAAATTATAATTTTATAATATTTGAAAATAATTAAAATTTAGTATTTTTAATTTTTTAAATTTTTTTATGTGTCAATTTTTTTATATTTAGTGAATTTATAATGAGACATGGTAAATAGAGCGATTCCATTCAAATAAAATAAAAACTGAACTCAATGAAGAATTGAAACTTATAACTGAATTGAAAATTAAAAATTAAAATTGAAAGCTCACATCAAAAATTGGTTTTAATTTTTTAAAATTTCAAAACATAAAACCAAAAATCACCCTGAACGAAGCCTAAGCCTTTTAAAAAGCTTGAGTCTAACCCTTTTACTAAATGACCTAGGCCAAGCCAAGTTGTTAATAAGCTGAACTATAAATCCTGTTGGGCGACCGAACATTAAAGGAAGATCATGAGTTCGAACCCAAAAATCTAAGGGTCCTTTCGAGGTGATTGCGAGTTTCTAGTTTTTGATTTTAAAAGTTAATTTCAAAACCAAAACATGTTTAGATATAATAGAGTTAAATTAGTTTTTTACTTAATTTCAAAATAATTTTTCTTTAAAACTCAATCAAAAAATAGATTTTATAATTCTTATTTTGTTTTAAAATTAACATATCACTACTGATAGATGTAAACATCACTCCAACAACTACCGAATCTCAAACCGGACCTAACATAAAATACTAAATTACTAACATTTTCCTGTTAAAAAATATAATTAAAAAGGTAAAGCTGGATCACACTTGTACAGAAAATAATCATGTTAAAATCATTAATTGACTTATGTACAGAAAAAATAACCATGATGAAATCATTAATTGACCTAAATGCAACAAATGCGTTTAAGTCATGTCCCAAAAGCAAAGTTCAAAGCACAATATCCACCGAGGTTTTTAAGTTGTAATTTTCCTACAGCCGACAGTCAGAACAACAAGCCTGTACAGCAAATCCAGCCACCTGCTGGCCATTTTTTGTCTTTCTAATAATAAAATAAACTGTTTAAAACTGCTTTCATAAATGATATTGTTTTATAAGACTGATAACTACTGTGATGGACTCTACAGATTTTGGTTAGCAGCTTATAACCACAAATAGATACAACTATGGATCAGGAACTACAGCAGCTCACAACAATAAGACAGAGCACTAGAACCTACAAATTTCAGGATTAGACATATTACATTTTCCTGAAAGAACTATTCTAAATATTTTGATCTGGTCACATGGCAAGACTCATTTTAGTAGCTTCCATTTTGGATAACAGATCTTTAATGTCTGACTCCATTCTCATCTTCATGTTCAAATACTCCATATGTGCCCTCTCTAATGCTTGGAGTTCTTCTATCTTTTGTTTACGCATTTCATCTGTCTCGGCCAACCGTAACCTTGCAATTCGATTGGCATACTCTTCTTCGATTTTCTCATTCTTTGCAAGGGCAATGCGTTTCAACCCTTCAGCTTCCCTCCTAGCATCATCAGCACGAGACTGAAACATTTTAGCCTCTGCCTGTTTGATTTTTACTATACTCTCCAATTCATCAAAACAGAAGTCCTTTTGGACACTACTCATCGGCAGCTCTTGCATCAGGGGTCTTCTATTATTATTCTGGTCAAAGCTAGGAAGCATGTTTGCAGGCCGTTCTAACAGAGGTGGCTTCTCAGAATAAATAGACTTTAGCCAAGCAGCTTCCTGGCTGGGCCCAGCCACCCCATTGTTTTCTTTGACTTGATCCTTCCCGGAAAAGTTTGATGTCGTGGCTAATTTGGAAGAATCACAATCTGCAATTAACCATAATGGATGTAAATAAGTACAATTTCGCCTTCACAAACACAAATGTTGCACACGTCAAAAGAAATAAATGCCTAAGAACCCACATGTAGAAAATTGTATGATGCAAGTGTTGTTAATCGGCGAATGCATAAAATAGCAGTTAGTTTAGATTATGCTTCACTACACTACAAAGGCGGTTTGTTAAAATTTCACTATGCTATAGCGCAAGTATATCCGCTTCTTGTAGATCTTGTATATTGAGTTAACTATATTCCAACATGAATACACAAACCTATTCTGACACGAAGCAGTCGACATGGTTTTGTACATTCCAAAAAATACCAGGTCTAACAAAATGATTTACTGAAATAAAACAAAGTCATATTTAAATCTGACAAGTGACAACCATAATATTTTCATGTCATTCAAACAACAAGAATAAGTCCCAGACTATAACATAAAATTTAACATGACCAATTTGGGCCAAATATTCCAAGTATCTTGACATGAATATGCCCAAAGTAAAATGTGCCAATAAATTTGATTTATTAAAGTTCACATAGCAAATTACACTTCATTTTCCATATAAAGTTACAAAAAAAAACTCCAAAATACAGATATTCTTGCTTCATGCAAACCTTTCATATATATATATATATATATATATATATATATATACTGTAAACCATCAAAAGCATTCAGATAATAAAATAATGCACGTATGAAACCATCAAAGACATTTGTTACTCACCAGAAAGGAAAGACATGATGTGTCTCCAAACATCAGGAAGGTTAGACTTATGTGTCAGCCTTGGCAGCATTTGATCGGCAATCTCATGCAACTGTCTACCTCTTATATCCTTGCTGGCAGAAAAGATTCTCTTTACATATTCAAGTTCCTTGGAAAGAGTTTCTGCTGACCACTCTTTTGCAAAACTTTGAAACACCTCTTTGACAAAGCCAAACATCTCAGAAGGGTGGTCACAAGCAATGCAGTGAAACTGCATCTCAGTCATTCCTTTTGTTCCAGTAGTACTAATCCCATTTCTAACATAGGATTCTCGTAATCCACAGTCGGTATGACACCAGTGAAGACAAACATCACACCCAACCCAACTACATGTATTGGACGCATTGTCAAACTTAGAGCACACAAGACACATGCATTCCCTGCAAAAACCATTCTTCTGCACACAAATTTTGCAATCACATTCATCAACAGGCAACTGACTTCGACATGATAAATTCCTACACTTCAAGTATAGAAAAACTTGAGCTAAATCAGAAGATGAAATGTTATCATCTAGGTGAAGATAATGAGTTACACCAGTTTTTAATGCAACCAAAATTTCCAGCAGCACTCGGTGACACTTCACTAGAACATCCAAGGTTATATCAGACCTGTTCTGCAAAACTTTTTGAAAAGCAAGTATCTGTCCATGCTTATCTGCATTGAGCATGAGTTCCCGAATACCCTCTTTCAGACGTGTTATGTACTGTCCGGTCATTTCATGGAACTTTCTAGACATTGCATGCACAGGTTCAGAAACTATTCTTGCAATGATTGTCTCAACAAAATCAAGTCCACCCATCAGAAATTGTTCTTGTCCCTTCTGGCTGGTAGTTCGATGTAGACTACCACTACTCCTTTCCTTAACCTTCTTTTTCTCAAAACTATAATTTGATCCATTGTCATGAGACCCAACACTTTGCGTAGGAGATCGAACATCATCATGTCGTCTTGAATGTCCTGAAAGCTGCTTATGAAAACTCAGTTGCCTTTCAAGTCCACTGCCCATTTTCGAGCTTCCTTCTAGAGCCCTCGAAGGTTGACCTTTCACAGCTTGAGTGTCTAAAATGCCCCATGATGCTTGAGGCTGGTAAAGTGAGCCATTCCCATTCGTCAAATTTCTCTGACCAAAGGGAACTTCTTTCTGCTTGGGATCTCCCTGAGACAGGGCTTGCCAATCTATTCCCTGAAACAAGGGGCGACTGCCGACTGATTTTTCATAGTCCACTGAATTTTTCGTTAGAGAACAACTTGGATTGTGATATAATGATTGGGAACCTGAAAATGACATTGATGCAGTAAAACCATCCGAGTTAGTACAAAATGTATTACTTAGAGACTGAACACTCCGTGCTTGACTGGGAGATCCAGGGGCGGCTTGCGATGTTGTCTCCTGAGCTCCTATCGGTAACAGAATATTTGGCAAGCTAAGAGTAAGATCAAGCTGCCCCATTGCAAGAATTTCATCTTTCTCCTTTTTGAGGACCGAGCGATCGGACTTTTCGACTTTTCTCACTGGAGATCTAGAGAAAAGCTCAAACCCTCTTGTGCTTGGACCTTCCATGACATCTTCAGGGCATGCCACAAGATCTTTTGACCCTCTATCAATCCACATTCCATCTTTTGAAGAATAAGCAACATCGGAAGGTGTGACAGAGACACTTTTGCCTTTATCCTTTGCAGTGATTGTTTCTTCCTTCACTTCGCTGGCAACTTCATTCTCTGTTGAACCTTCATCGTTTGACTCAGGTTTGTCACCACCACCTACACCCTTGTCCTCCTCATGCTCCTCTTCATTAACCAATGCCTTCTCCTTATATGTTCCCTTCTCAGTTTCATCCTCAGAATGAGTATCTTCACCATTCAAACACACATCTTTCTTATCATCACCATCATTACCGATGTTTCCAATCTCAGTCTCTGTAACAGGCAATTTCTTAGTTAGATCATCTCGAGTCTGAGGCTGTTCATGAACGTCTTTCTCTGCATCTTTAACATCCGAATCAATATCCTCCTTAAGTTTCGCATCTTTCTCACTCAAGTGCAACTGTTTTTCTTCCATAACAACATCTGCATCACCAGGTTGGCATTCATTCTGGTTATGCACTTGCTTATCCTCAGAGGTTTCATGGCTTTCACTTCCAGCTGATATATCTTTAAGAGCCGGTTCAGATTTGGTATGTGAGACAGGTTCAGGTTCAAGCTCCCCCTCTTCCATTTCACTAGCACTTCCACTCTGAACCTGTTGCAACAACTCTTCAGTTTTCTTCACCTCAACACTAACACTCTTGGATTGCTCACTCTCCGAATCCTTAGACCAAGAAGGTGACTTTGATTTCGACTTAGCTTCTCTAAAAACCCTCGGTGAAGGAGATCTCTTCTTCGATTGTTCGCTCTCTGAATCCTTCGACCAAGTTGGTGATTTTACATCCCTTGAAAATCCCTTGGGCGAACGAACAACTCTCTCTTCAACTCTATTATTGTTATTATTATTACTCCCTCTACTACTTTCATCAAAATCCTTCAAACCTCTTCTCCACGAAGATACACTTCCCTCCCTTCTGGACCGATCCCTCTCCGATCGAAACCCCTTTGGAAACTCCCTCCTTGATCCACCACAGAAACTCTCCGACCGATGAATCGAATTCCTATCTCCACCTCCACCACCACCACTATAACCACCACCTTCCCTATACCGATCAAACCCCTTCCTCCTATCAAAACCGTCGAAATCATGCTCAGATCGCTTCCGAACGACTCTCGAACCCTCCCGATCTTCTTCCACCGTCCGATCCCTTTCGTAGCGTGATGAAGAGGAAGTGAGCGAACCCTTGCGCACATTCTCTTGTTTGTAGTAAAAACTTCTCTGACCAGAAGATGAAAACGAACGGTTCAGATTTGAATCCTTTACACCATTATTCTTTTCACCGTTATTGTACGAGTGAAGATCTTCGCTTGACCTCAATCTCTTCATAATTACGAAAATTACAAAAACGAAAATAAATCACAAAAAACGCAGAATCAGATAAGGTTATCTATCTAAAAGACAATATCACCAGAAAAATTCCTCCAAACGACATGAAAATGGCGGCTAGGGTTTCACAAACCCTAGTTTTGTAAACGAAGGCGAATACGCGAGAGAAGGAATATGTGATGGAATACACAGGAGAGTTATTGGAGATAGAAACGGTTATCTGAAATTTCACCGGTTAAAATTTTTCCGGCGAGTTGTGGCGGTGATAAATATGAGGAGAGGAAAATAAAATAAAAAAGGAAAGAAAATAAAAAAAGTTGCGAAGGATTTATGATTTTCCTGCAGTCAACGGAGTTTAACTATAGTGAAGAGAGAGACAGAGAAGGTGTTGGACTTTAATACGCAAAGTGCGCGAGATACGAAGAAAATGGAAATTCGAGGGGGTGCGTATTGCGCGTTGCAGGCGCATTTTAGTTGAATTTAAAACTAGTAAAACTCACTTGACTTGTGTGTGGAATACTTTGTACTGTGTGCTGTTGTTGGGTTGGGCCGTTGGGGTGATTTGAATGCTAATTCTGTGTTTGGTAATCCACTCAAAAGGTGACACGTTATGGAAATGTTTTTCATGTTTGTTTTCTTTGTCAGCACTTTTTTCTTTTTTTACAAATTCTTTTTCCATCTCAATTATAATAAAAATAAAAATTTCTTTTATAAATGTAGTTTTATTTTTATTAAGGTTGGTAATTGAATTTATTTAATTTTTTATATTTTCTGTACAAAATAAATATAAATAGAATTGTTGTAATTTGTTAAAAGTTTAATTGTCATGTTTGTCAATGTAAAAAATTTACATTGTGAGCATATCATAATAATTCACGAACATGACTTTAGAGATATTTATGATATAAATCAAATATCTTTAATTATTTAACAATTATGATTTACTGACAGTGTAAAAAAATTCTATAAAGACAATGTTTATGAATTAAATTCATTTGTTAATATTTAAATTCAACAAATGCGTGAATTTCTTTTAGTTAAAGTTCATGTTAGATAGAGTAATTAATACATAAAATATAAACAAAATTGTAATTGATATTTAATTTAATGTATTTGATTTTAATTTAAGATTAGATACAATTTTTCAATTACTATTTTTGTTTATATTTCATTACATAAGGAGTAAATAATAGTCATAGTGGATCCAAGTGGTTCATTTTACCAAATCCAATATGGCGATAGATAATAAAAGGAGATGGTTTGGGATGGGACATCGAACCAGTATTGAAAAGAAGATTTCGAACTTTGTTGTTAATATTTTCGCTCCCCACTAACAAAACTAACCACTAGTATTTGTCTAAAAAAGTCAATGCATCTGTGTGTGCTTACTACGCTATGCGATATAAACCTTTTTGTCATGAATAATTTTAAGGATCTTTTCTAGGTTGGAAACATACAAATTTAAACCAAAACACGTTTGTGGATGGAGAACACAATAACTAAAGCTATGCAACTTCGAATCATACGATGCCAAAACAATTAAACAAGGTGAAAGAACACATTCTGAAAGGCAATTGAGGTTGTTGAATCACTGAAAACGACTATGTATAACTCGATATATGAGCACAGATTACTAAAAACGATGTAAAATTTGTAGATTGGGGTTTGATGTAAACAAAAATGGACTTTAACATTCAACAAAAGAAACGTGAATTAAGTGTCGCCACAATCCAAAGATTGATAAGTAGAAAAGAACGTCACAAGAATCAATACCTTGATAAGTTCAAAGTGAATGTTTTTCAAAAACTCAAGAGAGCGAAGTCTAACAAAAAATAACAATATCATCCAAATATGCATTCTAATAGCATTGGTGTGCTTTTTATAGTGGCAGCACTTTACATGTTCTTTAAATTTGACTCAACTCAAGTTCTTAAAGTTAGACCAAATAAAATTATTAATTCAGTCCAATATTTTAATTAAAACTACTAATAAAATTTGATAACACATGCAACCTTCATTCCTCAATTTCTTCATTTTGGATTAAACAATTTACTATTGTATGCTTCAATTCTTCATGAATTGATTTACTTCAAATATAGTGACTTGACTATCAAGTTATTTAGAGTTTTTTTTTTTGTTTTCTTTGATTATTTATCATAAATTAAGAAAATATGATAAATAGGAGAGAGAGAACAATAACTTTACCATATTATCATTATTAATCATTAATGTTTGACAATTACCAAAAATACAAAGTGAATGATAATAAATTGGAAGTATTCTAAATGTTATTAATTAGATGGTACAACTAAAAAAAAAAGAAATTAAAATTATATTAATAACTAAAATATGAATAGTCTTTTAAGGATAAATTCTTTTTGTAAATATGAGAACGGAGATAGTAACTTATATTTTACTTAGCCTTAAAATCTTAATAATGAAAGAATAAAGTAACGGATTTCATAAATTTTAAAATTATTTATTATTTTTATACATTTTAGGAACTATATTGGAGAGTGATGTTTTAGAGATTAATTAGTTACTAGTTTATTCATTATTAAACATTTTAATTTCTTGAGTAAAATATAATTGTTTTACTAAAGTACAATTATTAATAGAGTAGTTAGGTGAGAAATACAATGGATGCATATTCCTTGGTTTTTCATATTTCCATAATTCTTGATGTCTTAACTCCCAATTAGATATGTGAATAGACTAGGCCGTCTGTCAGGAGCTTATGGTCTGACCTATTTATGGTATGGTCTGGTATGTTTAATAAGAAGGTTAAGTTCATACTATTTTTAAAGCCTATTTATTTAAATAGGCCAGACTCGGACTTATAAAAAAGCCTATTAGGCCTGACAAGCCAACCTATATATATAAATTTTATTGTTTATTAATGTTATTTTTTATTATTATTTATTAATATTATTGTTTCTTATATATAAGTATATATATATATATATTATTTATTAATGTTATTTTTTATTATTATTTATTAATATTATTGTTTCTTATTTTAAAGTCTATCAATTAGGCTATTTTAATATTATTTTATTATATTAGATTTGATTATAATTTTTTTAGTTTTTCTTGTATATAAATGTCTAGTTTAGCCTATTTAAAATAAAATTTAAAATATAACATTTAAATGTTTGAATATGAATAAAGCTTTTAAATAGGCTTTCAGGTCATACCAGACTTTTAAAAGGTCAGGCCAAACCGGAAAAAAAACCTATGATAGGTCGTAGGCTAAGCTTAGGCCTAAAAAATTAGTCGTAGGCAGACTCAGTATAACACCTCAATTTCTTATTATTATATTTTAATTATAAAATATAATGCACAACTATTATTATTCGTATGTTGACATGTGCGATAATTTCCTTCGTGTTTGTCCTACGTGTTCGCCCTAATGATTTATTTAAATTATTAATATTAATAATATTCAATTTGTTTTAAAATATATATATATATACATATATTTATATAAAAAGAAAATAAGAAGTAAACGTGTGTGTTGCTACATTAGTCTATTAACTTAAGCACTGGTATAGTGGGTTTAAGATTGTAATAATAATAATAATAATAATAATAAGGGTCATGGGCTAAGTGTATAGATCTGATAATAAGCCTAATAATATACCTAATACTACTACTACTACCTATAGATAGGTATATAAGTGAATGAAGGAGGCTGTCGTGCATCATGTGTCTCTGTTTCCCTGTTCTATTAGGAAGAGAAAAAAATTGAATTGACTATTGCCCTGTTGCATCCAGCCGCAACTCTTAATACCAAAATCATACATTGATTTCAAAGACTAGGCTGTTAGAGACGGTGATTGGCGAAGACGCGACACATTACATCAACGGATCAACTTCGTTGAGAAAAATCTTCAGCCAAGGTAAGGGGTGAGATGAGGTTCGATATTATGAGTATAAAATGACATGAGATGAACGGGAATACTGAAATTCCCAGACATTCATCTGGGGCTTACTACGTACGGTCGAACCCTATTGAGTGATAATTAATTAATAATATATGAATGGTAATAGTGATGACTAAAATATATTTTAGCAACCTATAGAATTGCTCTGAATTTATGTATATCAAGATTGCATGTTGTCTAGTTTTATGAACCTTATGCTGATTGTTATTGTATGAATGATATGTACTTGAGTGTTCTTGTAACTTGATTGAAATTATGATATTACTTGATTGTGTCACCTGTTTGATTTCTTATTATGTGATTGGACTGTGTATTGTGAGTAGTGTAAACCAAATATTAGGGCTTTATTGTGTTTGACTAATATATATATATATATATATAATGATGAATATTGTGAAGTACAACTGAAAATTATTGAGTTATGATAATCCATTAAGTATGAGATAGATGATGTTATTTTGGAGTGAGGATTATTTTGTCATCATATAGGGAGGGTTTGGCAAACCTAGTGATTCGGGGAAGTACAACTGAATGAGCCTGATCATGGAGGGCTACAATCGAACCGTAAGGCACGATTGATATAACTTGGGGGTACTTCTAGTTGGGAATTCCTAAGTGGATTAGTGGGTTATTCCCTAAGGTCGGGAGCTACCGTGCAAAAAAAGAGTATCCCGACCGTCGCGTATATGTGTCTCGGGTTGAGTTGAGGGGATCTATGAGGACTTGGCCATTCATGAATTTTCCGTCCACTCTTGTAGTGGCATAGTATCAGGCCTCCTAACCAAGTTCTTCCGAGTAGAATGGTACCAAGTGATGAAGAAGTATAGAGTATAGGACATGCATAATATTTTTTCCATGTGACTGTTTTATTATGATTGAATTAGATTAACCTTTGATATTTTGTTCTGGAATGTTTCTCAGGTTTGTGTTAATTTGATTACTTACGTGTTCTTCTCGTTTACATTATACTGTTACATAATTTCGATACTTACTCCTCGTTGTTTGTGTAATACTCTCAGAGTGTAGGAAGTCGTCTCATCTTTAAGACTTTTATCATCTTCCTTCTGTTAATTTCATATTTGAACATCTTTTATTGTGGGAAATTTTGCTCTGATAGTGACATCGAGTTTGGACTACATTTATAATTATCAATAACTTATGTACGTGTGCTTCAAAAAGAATTTAATTTGATCACTGTTATGACTTTCCAATTGTTAAGCTGATGGAAACTTTGGATTAATATGACTTGTCCATGATTAAGTGATACTTTTGCCTTAAAGAAATCATTCGAAAGTTTTATTTATTTATTTATTTTTATATTTTATTATTTTTAAATTAAAATTTGAAGAAAAAAATTTAAAATAAATTTGGGATTTAGGGTGTCACATTAGTGGTATCAGAGCAGGTCTGTCCAATCAGACCGTAAGTGTGTTATGTGTTCACTATGTTTCCTTGTGTGTTGTGTTATGTGTGTGTTGTTACTATGATTGTTATTGTGTTAGTAGTATAGAACTAAGTTAGTTTCCTTTCTCCCTCAATGCCCCACTGTCTTCAATTGGCCTATCTGATTGATGTAGGTAGTGATGGCTAGTGGGAGGAATGACACTGCAATTGCTGAGGCTCTAGAGTCCATGGCAGGAATTACAGTGCAGGCTCTACCGGCTTTGGCTGAATCCCAAGCTACTGCGCAAGCCTCTGCATAAGCTGCTGCTCAAGCTGCACAGGTTGATGCTCAAGCTAATAGTTACACTAGTGATCAAGGAAATGTGCAAATAAATGAGTTCATGGTGATGGATCGATTCCATAAGGCTAATCCTCCATCATTTGAAGGTCACTATAATCTAGATGGAGCCTAGAAGTGATTGCAAGAGATTGAGAAATTTTTTAGAGGAGTGGCATGTCCCGAAGGCCAAAAAGTGCATTTGGAAACTTTTATGTTGACAGAAGAAGCTGAACATTGGTGGGATAATGCGCGTCAGCGTTTAGATAATGTATGGACTGCAATTACTTGGACAGTATTCAGAAACATGTTCCTAGTCAAGTATATTCTTGAAGACATCCGCAATAGGAAGGAAATGGAATTTATCAAGTTAGAACAAGGTAATATGTCAGTGGTAGAGTATGCCACTAAGTTTGAGGAGTTGTCCAAGTACTATCCACTCTATGGAGGAGAAGCAGGAGAAAAGTCTAAGTGCATCAAGTTTGAAATGGGACTCAGACCAGAGATCAAGTAGCAAGTTGGAATGGAAGAGATCAGTGACTTCCCTACCCTAGTGAATAAGAGTAGGATCTATGATGAGGATAGTCATGCTGAAAAGGCACATTATCGAAACACTGGAACCATGAAAACAGTTATAGTTATAGGGGTGGTAAAGGAAACCCGAATGAAAGAGGGGTTAGTTATGTGAATAGAAACAATAGGAGTCAAGTCTCGAGCAACAACAGTAGTAACATCAGTGATCCAGCTGTTGGAACCAAGTCGGTTCTAAGTACTTAGGATTTTGATGTTAACAAAAGCACTCCATGTAATCTTATTTTGTACCTTGAATTATTATATTAAATGCCACCAGAAGATGAAGTTACCAGAGGCAGAAGATAAAGTCATTAGAGGCAGAAGATGAATTACCAGAGGATAAAATCAGACCAGAGGATACACCTCTAGAAGTCACCAGATAATGCATCCATAAGGTACCAGAGGATGCATTCTGAAAGCACCAGAGGATACACCAGGATGTCAAAACACCAACAGAGGATATCTTTCTTGGCCCAGATAAGAAGGAAGCAGAGTCCAGAAGGAGACCTTGACCAGACCATAAGGAAGCCTGCCAGAGGGAGACTTGTTCCAGACCAGAAGGATTCACAAGTCAGACTTGGTCCGGAATTTATTCTGACCAGAAGATAGCTTGGCAATGAAATGATAATCAGTCCAGACTTGATCTAGACTTAATTAGAGCTTCAGATAATTGGTCCAGAACAAGTGACTTGGTCCAAATTTGGCCCAGACCACAAGATAGCATGGGTCAGAGTATGAAACTAAGTCTAGAGCAGAAGAAATGATGTCCAAATTTAATCCAGACCTGATCCAGATCAGAAGGTAAATGTCCAGATTAAAATATCCTATGTCCAGATTAAAATATCCTTTGTCTAGATTTAATTTCAGTTCAATCCAGACCCAGTCCAGAATAGGTCCAGATCAGAGGGAAGATATTTAGATCAATGGTCTAGATTTAAGCATATGGCCCAGTGTTGGCCGAGATCAGAAGATCAGACCATATGGCCCAGTGTTGGCCGAGATCAGAAGATCAGAATGTGTAGTCTAGTATTGACCGAGATCAGAGGATCACAGCAGATCAGATTGCAAGTCCAGAGTGGTCGAGATCAGAAGATCAGAAAGTGTGGTCCAGGGTAGGCCGAGATTAGAGGATCACAGCAGATTAGATTGTATTGTCCATATGTGGACGAGATTAGAAGATCAAACAACCTTGATTTAATCATGATGATAATCAGTGGAGACTTGATTAAATTTGATCAAAGTATCAAAAGGATTTGATACAAAAATAAATTGAAGTCTTGTGGAATTCAGAAGCTATTGGCAGGAAAAAAGATTATTTCTAGAATTAATTAAAGACAAGATTGGCCAAAGTTATTTTTGAAAGCATATCTGGAGCTAAAAAGATATGTTTTTATTTAAGAGAAACCTGATTGGCCAAGTTATTTTGCAAGAGAGTCCAGCAAGATACAGCTCAAATTTAAGATTGGAAGAGACCCTAATCTGCATCTATAAAAGGAGGCTCAAGGTAGAAGACTTAGCATCGAAAATCAAAAAGAGTCATACACTTCCAGAAGCAAACACTCAAGTTTTCAGTGAGGTTAATTGTGAGTTCCAGCTTTCCAAAACCAAGCACTCATGTTTTTCTTTCCCTTGTGTTAGATCTAAGTTGTTGAGGTAGAGTCTACAGTCTGAGGGAGTCAGAAGGGGTAGCAGATTACTTAGCAATTAGATTCAAGGTTCTTTTCCTCAAAAGTCTAGGATTGTTAGACTGTTTGAGAAGACTGACTTGGAGGGTCAGTGGTATTGTTGTAATTCAAGGTTTTTGAATTAGTGAAATCCTTCAAAGTGAAGGGACTGGACGTAGCCTCGTTAACGGTGAACCAGTATAAAATTCTGTGTTTTTATTTTTACTTTATATCCGCTGTTAACTCTGTTTGATTCATACATCAGGTTTTGTTATAAAACTGCAAAAACAAGAAATGTATTCAAGTTAGTCAAACACAATTCAACCCCCTTTCTCGTGTTTGCACCTTCAACTAATGCACCAACGATGTTTATGGATTACATGAACCGAATCTTTCATCCTTACCTAGACTCATTTGTGAATGTGTTTATAGATGATATCTTAGTGTTCTCTAAGACTAAGGAAGAGCGTGGTGAACATTTAAGGATAGTCTTGCAAACCTTAAGGAAAAACAAATATTTGCCAAGCTATCTAAGTGTGAATTTTGGTTAGAGGAAGTAAGTTTCCTAGGACATGTAATTTCAAAATGAGGAATAGCTGTTGATCCTGCTAAGGTAGAGAGTGTCTTAGAATAGAAAACACCAAAATCAGTGATTGAGATTAGGAGTTTTCTAGGACTGGCAGGTTATTATCGTAGATTCATAGAAGGATTCTCCAAGTTGACCTTACATTTAACTAAGTTGACTCGGAAAGGGGAATTGTTTGTGTGGGATACCCATTGTGAGAATAGTTTCCAAGAGCTTAAGAAACGATTGACCTCTGCACCGATCTTAGTGTTACGTAACCCGAGCAAACCCTTTGTAGTATATTGTGACGTGTGTGGCTCAGGATTAGGTGGAGTGCTTATGCAGAATGGAAAAGTCGTAGCATATGCTTCTAGGAAACTAAAGATTCCTGAGAGGAACTACCCTACCTACGACTTAGAACTAGCAGCAATTGTCTTTGTACTTAAGATATGGAGACACTATTTGTACGGATCTAGATTTGAAGTTTTTAGTGATCATAAGAGCCTTAGGTACCTTTTTGACTAGAAGGAATTGAATATGAGGCAACGTAGGTGGATGGAATTTCTTAAGGATTTTGATTTTGAACTTAACTATCACCCTGGAAAGGCCAATGTAGTGGCCGATGCCTTGAGCAGGAATAATTTGAGTGTGTCCGCTTTAATGGTTAAGCATAGCGAGTTGCTGGAACAATTTAGAGACCTTAGCTTAGTTTGTGAATTGACACCTTGACTAGAAGGAATTGAATATGAGGCAACGTAGGTGGATGGAATTTCTTAAGGATTTTGATTTTGAACTTAACTATCACCCTGGAAAGGCCAATGTAGTGGCCGATGCCTTGAGCAGGAATAATTTGAGTGTGTCCGCTTTAATGGTTAAGCATAGCGAGTTGCTGGAACAGTTTAGAGACCTTAGCTTAGTTTGTGAATTGACACCAGAAAGTATTAAATTAGGAATTTTAAAGGTGACTAGTGGACTATTAGAGGAGATTGAAAAGACTCAGATGTTGGACTTATACCTTTTGGATAAGTTACAGCTGATTAACCTGGGGAGAGAACCTGATTTTAAAATGGGTGTGGATGAAAATTTGAGATTTAAGGATAGAATTTGTATACCCGATGCAGAGGAGTTAAGAAAGATAATCTTAGAGGAAGGATATATGAGTTGTTTAAGTATTCACCCTGGAGCCACAAAGATGTATAAGGACCTCAAGAAGATATTTTGGTGGCCTAGGATGAAAAACGATGTTGCTGAGTTTGTATATGCTTGTTTGACCTGTCAAAAGTCTAAGGTAGAACACCAAAAACCTTCAGGCTTGATGCAACCTTTGAGTATTCCTGAATGGAAGTGGGATAACATCTCTATGGAAAAGTTAGCTGAATTATACATAAAGGAAATTGTTAAGTTGCATGGAATCCCATCAAGTATAGTGTCAAATAGAGACCCTAGATTTACCTCTAAATTTTGGCAAGGTTTACAAAGCGCTTTGGGTACGAACCTTAGGATGAGTTCAGCCTATCACCCACAAACAGATGGTCAAACTGAAAGAACCAATCAATCCCTGGAAGGCTTATTGAGAGCTTGTGTGTTGGAACAAAGTGGAAGTTGGGATAATTTTTTGCCACTTATAGAGTTTACCTATAACAATAGTTTCCACTCTAGCATTGGAATGGCCCCTTTTGAGGTGTTGTATGGAAGGAGGTGTAGAACCCATCTGTGCTGGTTTGAGACGGGCGATAACCTTGTGTTAGGACCCGAGATTGTCCAACAAACTACTAAAAAAGTAAAAATGATTCAAGAAAAGATGAGAGCGTCTCGAAGTAGGCAAAAGAGTTACCATGATAAAAGTGTTGGAACCAAGTTGGTTCTAAGTACTTAGGATTTTGATGCTTACAAATGTACTCTATGTAAACTTATTTTGTACTTTGAATTATTAAGTTAAATGCCCCAGAAACTGAAGGAATCAGAAGCAGTGATCAAAGGATTCCAGAAAAATGAATTCTGGAATGACCAGAAGATACTCCAGGAATGTCAAAACATGACCAGAAGATATCTTTGATGGCCCAGATCAGAAGGAATAAAAATCAGAATGAAACATGGATCATACCATTGGAAAGCCTACCAGAAGGAGAGTTGTTCCAGACAAACAGGAATCAAATATCAATTTTATTCCAGAAGTTATTATGACAAGAAGATGGCCTGGCAGTGAAAAATTACACAGTCCAGACTTGTTCCAGATTTGACCAGAAGGTATGTTTATGAGTCCAAAACAAGAGGATCAATCCAGATTTGGCCCAGACCATAAGATAGCATGATTCAGGGCATGGAACTAAGTCCAGACCAACAGAAATGAGTTCCAGAATCAATCCAGACCTGGTCCAAAATTAAAGGTAAAATGTCCATACTGAAATATTTTTTGTTCAAGTTAATTTCAGTTTGTTCCAGACCAAAGTCCAGAATCTGTCCAGATCAGAGTAAAAACTTCCAGATCAATGGTTCAGAAATAATTATTTGGTCCAGTGATGGTCCAGATCAGAAAATCAGACCATGGCCCAGTGGTGGCCGAAATCAGAGGGACAGACTTTGCAGTCCAGCAAAGGCCGAATTCAGAGGATTTAAGCATATCAGGTGCGCGTCCAAGGAAGGCCGAAATCAGAGGATCAGAGGGTTAGGAAGAGTGGTCTAGGAATGGCCGAAATCAGAGGATCACAACATATCAATTCGGCTGGTCCAGTTGTGGAATATCGCATGAAGATCCAAGGGTGCAGATTTGATCATGGGGATTAAAGGTGAAGATCTTATGTTATTTTTATCAAAGTATTACAAAAGATTTGTTATAAAAATAAAGTGGAGTAGCATGGAAATCAGGAGTGTGGCGGGAAGCAATGAAAGGATTTAATTGGCCAGTTATTTTGAAAGGAAATCTAAAGATATGTTTTTTATTTAAATGAAGCCCAATTGGTCAAGTTATTTTTGCAAGAGAATCCAGCAAGATTCAGCTCGAATTTAAGCATTGGAAGAGGCCCTAATCTGCATCTATAAAAGGAGGCTCAAGGCAGAATACTCAGAATCGAAAATCACAAAAGAGTTATACACTTCCAAAGCAACCAGTCTCAAATTTTCATATAAGTCAATTGTGAGTTTTAGCTTTCAAGAAGCAAGTACTCAGTTATTTTCTTTCCACTGTGGCAAATCTAAGTTGTTGAAGTAGAGTCTATAATCTGAGGGAGTCAGTAGAGGTAGCATGTTACTTGGCAATTAGATAGGGTTGTATCTAAGTTGTTGAAGTAGAGTCTACAAACTGAGGGATTCAGAAAGGGTAGCAAGGTACTTAGCAATTAGATTCATAGTGTTGTGAATTCTTCTACAATCTGGGGTGTCAGATTGGCTGAAGAACAGGAGTTGTTTTTCCTCACAGAAGTCTAGATTGTTAGACTATTTGAGAAGACTGACTTGGAGGGTCAGTAGCAAGGTTGTAATTCAAGGTTGAATTAGTGAAATCCTTCAAGGTGAAGGGACTGGACGTAGCCTCGTTAACGGTGAACCAGTATAAAATCTGTGAGTTTTTATTTTTATTTTTATCCGCTGCTAACTCTGTTTTAATTATACATCAAGTTTTGTTTTGTAAGTATTAAAACAGGAAAAGTATTCAAGTTAAGTCAAACACAATTCAACCCCCTTTCTCGTGTTTGCACCTTCAATTGGCATCAGAGCTCGGTCTCAAGGCTGAGCACTTAATAGTGTTTGAGGAAAGGTCCAAGGGGTTCAATATGTCAGAAGAATTGGGAGGCAACATCAACAGACCACCAATATTTGACGGAGAAAGGTTTGAGTATTGGAAGGACAGACTGAGAAGTTTTGTCATATCTCAAGATCCTGAATTATGGAAGATGATAGTCAGAGGATACATTGCACCTATTGATCCAGAAGATCCAACTAAGAAACTAGACTTGGATGATATGAAACCAGATCAGATCAGACTACACAGACTTCATCACAAGTCCAGAACCATCATGGTCAGTGCAATCACATTCAAGGAATTTGATAGATGCACAAATAAAGAAACAGCAAAGAGTATATTCGATAGTCTGGTTCTGACCTATGAAGGAACCAAGCAGGTTCAACAAACAAAGGCTAACATATTGGTCAGAAAGTATGAGCTGTTCAAGATGGAAGAGGATGAAGACATTGACACAATGTTCTGCAGATTCCAGACTTTGGTATCAGGACTGAAAGTATTAAACAAAAGCTATACCACTGAAGATCATGTCTGGATAATTCTGAGAAGTCTACCAAAAAGGTGGAGACCAAAGGTTACTGCAATTCAGGAAGCTAAGGATCTGAGTACCTTGAGGCTGGAAGATCTGATCAGCTCACTCAGGTCTCATGAAATAGAACTGGAAGAAGATGAACCTAAGAAGAAGAAGAATCTGGCTCTGAAATCGAAATAGAAGAAAGCTGCAAAGGCAGAATCAGAATCAGAGGATAGTGATAGTGACTGTGATGATATGACATACTTAACCAAAAAGATGGTTAAGATCTGGGAAAACAGGAAGAAAAGAAACTTCAGAAAGAAACATAACAGCAGAGATAAGGAAGAATCTGACCAAAGAACATCATCTGTTATGGATGCAATGAACCTGGACATATCAAGTTAGAATGTCCAAATTTGGAAAAGGCAAACAGCACAAAAAGAATTCCAGATACAGAAAGAAAGGTCTAATGGCTGCCTGGGATGTATCAGAATCAGAGGAAGAATCTTCTGATGAAGAAGAGGTAGAAACAGCAAAGATTGCTCACATCAAGTCTGCTTCTAGTCTTCATAAAGGCACGAATTCTAGAAGGAAAACAGGCAGAAGGAAGAATGATCGAAGCGATCATTTAGGCAAGTCTGGAAGCACATCAGAGGAAACAATTCTGTCTCTGATGGCTCATACCAACTCAAGTTCTGAATACAGCTCTGAAACAGAATCAGAAGATGAAGACAATGAGGTATTTTCTGATCTCTCTAAATCTGAATTGATTGAGACTTTAAAAGATTTATTAAATGCAAACAGTAAAAGATCTTTGAAACTGAAAACTCTTCAGGAAGATAACAAAAATCTAACTAAAGAAGTCCAAGTTTTAAAGAATCAAAATTTTGAGTATGCAACTGAAAACAAAGATTTTAAAACTGAAGTTGCAGGACTCAAGTCTGAAAACCAAACTCTCAAAAGTAACATTTGTTCCACTTCTGAAACTGTTTGTAAATCTTATATGCATGAGCAAGTTTTTCAAAACTTTATTTCCAATGGAATGGAAAGAAGTAAAAATTCATCTATCATTTATGGAAACAGTAATTCTGGAAAAAGAGGTCTTGGTTTTACAGAAACAACTACTGAAAATAAAGTTGTTCATTCTGATGTTTTATGTAGTGTTTGCGCCAAGAAAGGTCACTCTGAATTATTTGTCCAATGGTAAAATATGAACAAGATCAGAGAGCTGTTACGACTAACAAACCTGGACCCAATCAGTTCTGGGTACCAAAAGATCAAATTGTCTATGTTGCAGATATTCTGAGCAACTAGAAGGAGACACCAACAATGGTGCCTGGACAATGGATGTTGGCAACGCACAAGGAGAAGACGATTTATGTTCCAACATCTACCAAACAGAAGCAAAGTGATTCTGGTAGAAGAAGAACTGGTCAACACAATACTTATCAGAACCAGAACCAAAATTATAGGAGGAACAGGAAATATCATGGATATCACTCGTATCAGAACAAGAACTGGAACCAGAATCAGAACTGGAACCATTATCAGAGGAACAGGAACTGGAACCAGAACCAGAACTGGAACCAGCACCAGAAGCACAAAAACTGGAACCAGAACCAAAACTGGAACCAGTATCAGAGGTACAGGAACTAGAACCAGAACCAACACTGGAACCAAAACCAGAACTGGAGGCACAGAAACTGGAACCAGAATCAGAATCAGTACCAGAACTAGAACCTGAACAGGTATCAGTATCAAAGGTTGAGGTATGATCATCAGAACTACTCTAATTATCAAAATCAGTATAATTACCAGAACCACCATAAGTTCCAGAATCACCAGAGGAATATGGTGTGTGAGCCAAAACAGAAATTAAAGAATCAGAATCAAGAGAGTTCTTCAAACTCTCCAGTGAGATTCATCAAGACTACAAACCTGGAAGGGAATTCAAATTCCCTCATCCAAACCATGTAATCTCAGAACATATAGATTAGGAATCTGAAAATCAGAGGCAAGAGGATTTTCAGAGTAAACCTGAGGCTAAATCTTGCTGTAAATACTATTATTATTTAATATTTACCGTGATAACAAGAAGCTTGATCTTAACATATCAAAGCTAGATAAGTATTCTGCAGGTTTTCAAAACATCAGAGGAACCAGGTGATTCACACGAATTGAACACTCAGAAGAAACAGCATTCCAGTGGTTTAAAAAACAAACAGAAACCACCAGAAGCAGAATTAATGGTTTGGCTGTACTAAGTTCATTTTTAAATTAATTGATTTATATTATGGTATATGACAAACTGCTTGACAAATCAAAGCAAGATAAAGATAGTACAGGTTCATCAGAACCAAAGGGAGCAGAAGCAGAACGAATGATTTGGCTGTATTGAGTTAAATTTTAACTTATTTGATTTGCATTATGTAAAATGAAAAACTGCTTGATCTTAACAAATCAAAGCAAGATAAAAATAGTGCAGGGAGCAGAAGCACAAGAAACAGAAGTACCTGGAAAGGTAAAGGATAAAAGCAAGTCAGCAACACATGACAAATCTTCAAAAGATAAATCTGATCAAGTCAGAAACAGCCAAGATAAGTCAGAAGAGAAATTTGGATATTTACCAGAATTTGAAGCTGTTACAGATTCACCAGAACCAGAAGCTGATTTATCAGAATCAGAAGCTGTTACAGATTCACCAGAACTAGAAGCTGATTCATCAGAATTAGAAGCTATTACAGAACCAGAAGC
The DNA here is from genome assembly GCA_037974295.1 of Cicer cuneatum. Lineage (NCBI taxonomy): Eukaryota > Viridiplantae > Streptophyta > Magnoliopsida > Fabales > Fabaceae > Cicer > Cicer cuneatum. The sequence continues at coordinate 62,325,304 of JBBPBO010000005.1, forward strand.
TGATGCGAACCAAGCATTGTTGATGAAGTTTTGGCAGAGGAAGGTTGGATACTTGCAATGCAAGAAGAGCTAAATGAAATTCAAAGGAATGATGTTTGGGATCTGGTATCCAGACCAAACAGAAGCATTATTGGAACCAAGTAGGTATTCAGAAACAAATTCAATGAAAAGGGTGAAGTTGTAGCTCAAGGATACAGTCAACAGAAAGGTATGGATTACACTGAGACTTTTGTTCCAGTGGCCAGGTTAGAAGCATTTAGAATTCTCTTATCATTTGCTGCTAATCATGATATAATGCTGTATCAAATGGATGTCAAAAGTGCATTCTTAAATGGCTACATAAGTGAAGAAGTCTATGTCAAACAGCCCCCTGGTTTTGAAAATTCTGATTTTCCAGACCATGTTTTCAAACTTAAAAAGTCTTTATATGATTTAAAACAAGCACCAAAGGCATAGTATGACAGACTTAGTAACTTTCTGCTTAAGAATGAATTTAATAGAGGCCAGATTGATAATACACTATTTAGGAAATCCATTAAACATGATATTCGGATTATTCAAGTCTATGTTGATGATATCATATTTGGATCTACTAATGGCACTTTGTGCAAAGAGTTTTCTGACCTAATGCAGAAGGAGTTCCAAATGAGCATGATGGGAGAACTTAAGTTCTTCCTGGGAATTTAGATTCATCAAGGCAAATCAGGTATACTCATTCACCAATCAAAATATACTAAAGAACTTCTCAAAATGTTCAAGATGAGTGACTGTAAGCCAATGGCCACCCCCATGCACCCAACCTGCTCACTTGAGAAAGATGAAACCAGCCAAAAGGCAGACCAGAAAACATACAGAGCTGGAAAGGAAAAGTATAAGTGGCAACTGCACTTTGTTCTGTGATAACACTTCAGCCATAAACCTAACCAAGAACCCTATCTTACACTCTAGAGCCAAACACATTGAAATAAAACACCATTTCATTAGGGACCATGTTCAAAAAGGGACTTTAAGCATCAAGTTTGTGGACACTGATCATCAATGGGCTGACATCTTCACCAAAGCACTACCAGAAGATAGGTTCGAGTTCATCAAGAAGCATCTCAGCATTACCTCCATATCTGACTAGTTCAAGTAGTCATCTTAGGAGTTTTTAAATTTCTTGTAATTTTATTTTTTGTCTTTTATTTTCTATTTTACTTTCTATAATTTGTAAAGAGAAAAACAAAAAATACAAAAATAGTAGGACCTCTTTTTGGCTGATGACAAAAAGGGAGAGAGAAAGAAAAAGGAGAAATAAGTAGAAAAGGAGAGATAAAAAGAAAGGAGGAGCGAAAAAGAAAGAGATGAAGAGGGAAGGAGTTGAAAAGGAGAAGAATCAGGGAGAGAGAGAATAAAGAGAGAGAATAAAGAGAGAGAATAAAGAAAGGAGTTGAAAAGGAGAAGAATCAGGGAGAGAGAAAAAGAAAGAGAGAATAAAGAAGGAGTTGAAAAGGAGAGGAAATGTGAAGAGAGAAAAAGAAAGAGAGCAAAAAGAAGGAGTTGAAAAGGAGAGGAGAAGAGAAGAAAATAAAGAGAGAACAAAGAAGGAGTTGAAAATGAGAGTATCAGACTTAGGGGGAGAGATTGGTATGAGGGGGAGTAATTCAAAGTCTTCGAGTCATAAGTTAGCAAAATAAGTTAAGGTTTTGTCATCATCAAAAAGGGGGAGATTGTTGGAATCAAGTTGGTTCTAAGTACTTAGGATTTTGATGCTTACAAATGTACTCTATGTAAACTTATTTTGTACTATGAATTATTAAGTTAAATGCCCCAGAAACTGAAGGAATCGGAAGCAGTGATCAAAGGATTCCAGAAAAATGAATTCTGGAATAACCAGAAGATACTCCAGAAATGTCAAAACATGACCATAAGATATCTTTGATGGCCCAGATCAGAAGGAATAAAAATCAGAATGAAACATGGATCATACCATTGGAAAGCCTGCGAGAAGGAGAGTTGTTCCAGACAAATAACAATTAAATATCAATTTTATTCCAGAAGTTATTCTGACTAGAAGATGGCCTGGCAGTGAAAAATTACACAGTCCAGACTTGTTCCAGATTTGACCAGAAGGTATGTTTATGAGTCCAGAACAAGAGGATCAATCCAGATTTGACCCAGACCATAAGATAGCATGATTCAGGGCATGGAACTAAGTCCAGACCAAAAGAAATAAGTTCCAGAATCAATCCAGACCTGGTCCAAAATTAAAGGTAAAATGTGCATACTGAAATATTTTTTGTTCAAGTTAATTTCAGTTTGTTCAAGACCAAAGTCCAGAATCTGTCCAGATCAGAGTAAAAACCTCCAAATCAATGGTTCAGAAATAATTATTTGGTCCAGTGATGGTCCAGATCAGAAAATCAGACCATGGCCCAGTGGTGGCCGAAATTAGAGGGACGGACTGTGCAGTCCAGCAAAGGCCGAATTCAGAGGATTTTAGCATATCAGGTGTGCGTTCAGGGAAGAACGAAATCAGAAGATCAGAGGGTTAGGAAGAGTGGTCCAGGAATGGCCGAAATTAGAGGATCACATCATATCAATTCGGCTGGTCCAGTTGTGGAATTTCGCATGAAGATCCAAGGGTGCAGATTTGATCATGGGGATTAAAGGTGAAGATCTTATGTTATTTTTATCAAAGTATTACAAAAGATTTGTTATAAAAATAAAGTGGAGTAACATGGAAATCAAGAGTGTGGCGGGAAGCAATGAAAGGATTTAATTGGCCAGTTATTTTGAAAGGAAATATGAAGATATGTTTTTTATTTAAATGAAGCCCAATTGGTCAAGTTATTTTTGCAAGACAATCCAGCAGGATTCAGCTCGAATTTAAGCATTGGAAGAGGCCCTAATCTGCATCTATAAAAGGAGGCTCAAGGCAGAATACTCAGAATCGAAAATCACAAAAGAGTCATACACTTCCAAAGCAACCACTCTCAAATTTTCATATAAGTCAATTGTGAGTTTCAGCTTTCAAGAAGCAAGTACTCAGTTATTTTCTTTCCACTGTGGCAAATCTATGTTGTTGAAGTAGAGTCTACAATCTGAGGGAGTCAGTAGAGGTAGCAGGTTACTTGGCAATTAGATAGGGTTGTATCTAAGTTGTTGAAGTAGAGTCTACAAACTGAGGGATTCAGAAAGGGTAGCAAGGTACTTAGCAATTAGATTCATAGTGTTGTGAATTCTTCTACAATCTGGGGTGTCAGATTGGCTGAAGAACAGGAGTTGTTTTTCCTCAAAGAAGTCTAGGATTGTTAGACTATTTGAGAAGACTGACTTGGAGGGTCACATCACATCAACGGATCAGCTTCATTGAGAAAAATCTTCAGCCGAGGTAAGGGGTGAGATGAGGTTTGATATTATGAGTATAAAATGACATGAGATGAACAGGAATACTGAAATTCCCAGACATTCATCCGGGGCTTACTACGTATGGTCGAACCCTATTGAGTGATAATAATTAATAATATATGAATGGTAATAGTGAGGACTAAAATATATTTTAGCAACCTATAGAATTGCTGTCAATTAATGTATATGAAGATTGCATATTGTCTAGTTTTATGAACCTTATGTTGATTGTTATTGTATGAATGATATGTACTTGAGTGTTCTTTAACTTGATTGAAATTATGATATTACTTGATTGTGCCACCTGTTTGATTTCTTATTATGTGATTGGACTGTGTATTGTGAGTAGTGTAAACCTAATATTGGGGCTTTATTGTGATTGACTAATATATATATATATATATATATAATGATGAATATTGTGAAGTACAACTGAAAATTATTGAGTTATGATAATCTAGTAAGTATGAGATAGATGCTGTTATTTTGGAGTGAGGATTATTTTGTCATCATATAGGGAGGGTTTGACAAACCTAGTGATTTGGGGAAGAACAACTGAATGAGCCTGATCGTGGAGGGCTATAATCGAACCGTAAGGCAAGATTGATAGAACTTGGGGGTACATCTAGTTGGGAATTCCTAAGTGGATTAGTGGGTTATTCCCTTATTTTAAACTTTGAAAGTTTGGGATTCATCCAAACTTTCGAAACTTTGGCATTCATCCAAACTTTTGAAGGTTTGGTGAAGTTATGAGATTTTTCAGATTTTAAACCTTGAAAGTTTAGTATTCATCTAAACTTTTGAAACTTTGAAACTTTGGTATTCATCCAAACTTTCGAAAAGTTTTGAAGTTTCGGTGCAGCTGTGAGTTTTTTTCCATATTTTTAAGTTCGAAAGTTTGGTATTCATCCAAACTTTCGAAGGTTTCAGAAGTTTTACATGAGTGAAAGTTTCGAAATTGACTCTTAAAAATTTCCAACCCTTTGAAAATTTTATTTTATTTTTCATTTTATTTTTCAATTATTGATATATTGATATAACAGTTATATTAACTAAATTTTGCAGTGCCTAGAACCAGAGGTGCGTTTGGGCAAATTATTCGCACTGTTGCAAGAGGTGTTATGAGAGGTGATGGCGGCGACAGAGCGGATAGAATTCCGCCTACAGCATCACACAGACGACAGAATAAAGCCAACCGCCGTAGACGCGAGGATGTTCAGCAGGATGTCCCTGAGCCTGGGGATGCTCAGGAAGATGAGGCTGCACAGATGGAGTATGAGCCTGCACAGATGGAGCCTGAGGAATCTGAACATGAGGTTGGTGATGATGAGGCTGACCAGAATATGGAAGAGTAGGATCAACAGTCCGAATTCCCTAGAGGACCACTGGTGACATCTGTGCTGACACAATATGAACACCACGTGGCTCGTAAGATATTGGAATGAGAAGTAAATTTTAATTAATTAATTTTTAACTAAGTATATTTATTTTTTATACCCGGTACATTATTTCATTAATTAAGAATAAATATTTATTGATATGTTATTTATTTAATTACTTGTAGGATTGTGGCTCGTTAAAGGTGATTACTCATGGTTTGAAGCTGAAAAGGTTTGCAGAAGTTCTTGTACCAGAAGCTATACAACATTGGATTCGAGAATCTGGGCTGTTACATTTGTATTTCGCTTACTTGACTATGGTTGATGCTGGTCTGATATCCGCCTTTGTGGAAATGTGGCATAGAGAGACCAACTTGTTTCATTTTCCATTCGGAGAGATGACCATCACGTTAGACGACGTTGCCACTCTCCTTCATATCAAACCACGCAGTAATTTTTTTGATGCACCAGTTAATATGTACTAATAATGCTATGATGGCTGCACATGAGTTACTGGGAGCGACTTGGGAGGAAGCTGCTGTTGAAGTTAACTACAACAAGTGTGCACAGTATAGGTTGCAGTGGTTGCGCGAGTTATATCAGCGTTTAATTCAAACTAACATGTATGAGTGTGCTGCTAGAACATATCTATTGCATTTAGTTGGCAACACCATTTTTGCCGACAAAACACACATTCGTGTGGAAGCAAAATATGTTAGTTTGTTTGTTGATTTAGATCGTTGTCGGGATTATGCATGGGGTGCCGCTGCACTGGTTGTGCTATATGACAACCTGGGAGATGGAGCCGTTCATCACACTAGACAGCTGGGGGGTTACATGACCCTATTACAGGTATTCAAATTTATTTATTTATTTATTTAGTTGTGTTATTTATTTATTTAATTATTTAGTTGTGTTATTTATTTAATTATTTAGTTGTGTTATTTATTTATTTATTAATTCGTGTTTTATTAATTGGTGCAGTGCTGGATTTATGAGAACTTTCCTAGGATCTATAAGCGGGGTGATAGTGGAATGGTTATAGCGCATCTTCCAAGAGCATGTAGGTGGACTGCAAAACACGTAGTTGAAGGTAGACTGATGACATACCGGCAGAGACTTGATTCTATGTTGCTCGAGGATGTATTGTTTACACCATACGATGATGATAGAGCTAATCATCCTTTTGTAGCATCTTCGATGTTCTCCGAATACCTTCGATGGGGAGGAGTTTCAGTTCCATATCTGCCATAGTGATGTCTTCGATAGTTTGGTCATATTCAGTGCATTCCGCGTGACGTTCCTCGGGTGCCTAGGAGTATAGATTGGGAGTGGCAGAATAATGTTAGATCATGTATAGCTACATTTTGAATCTATGTCCTCTGGCGATGTTTCCTGGAGAAGTCACCGCAGACTACTTTGCATGGTATGTAAATATTTCACATCCTATGATCCTCCCTCCACCTACTGATGCTCCCTCTTCCAGTACACCTATTGCTGCTCCACCTTCCAGGTCACCTACTGTTGCACATGATCCCTATATTCCATCATCTTCTACACATGCTGGTCCATCATTGGAATGAGGCCGTATAGCATCTGAGCTTATACGTAGGGGATTACAGATTGTAACTCCGTTTGGATTACACGCAGTTGAAGGTAGACTGATGACATACCGGCGGAGACTTGATTCTATGTTGCTCGAGGATGTATTGTTTACACCATACGATGATGATAGAGCTAGTCATGCTTTTGTAGCATCTTCGATGTTCTCCGGATACCTTCGATGGGGAGGAGTTTCAGTTCCATATCTGCCAGATTGATGTCTTCGATAGTTTGGTCATATTCAGTGCATTCCGCGTGACGTTCCTCGCGTGTCTAGGAGTATAGATTGGGAGTGGCAGAATAATGTTAGATCATGTATAGCTACATTCCGAATCTATGTCCTCTGGCGATGTTTCCTGGAGAAGTCACTACAAACTACTTTGCATGGTTTGTAAATATTTTACATCCTCTGATCCTCCCTCAACCTACTGATGCTCCCTCTTCCAGTACACCTATTGCTGCTCCACCTTCCAGGTCACCTACTGCTGCACATGATCCCCATATTCTATCATCTTCTGCACATGTTGGTCCATCATCGAAACGAGACCGTATAGCATCTGAGCTTATACGTAGGGGATTACAGATTGTAACTCCGTTTGGTGAAGTTTATGACATATTCACTGAGTTAAGCAGACTGTTGCCATGAGACGATTAGTGATTGTGTGTTGTGATTAAGTTGTATAAATATATTTTGTATTATGAAAGCTTTATATAATGAATTTCTTTTTTAATATTAATATCTATTTTTTTATATCTATTTCGTATAAGTAAATGATTAAAGTTCAACTTGTTACCATATAACCATAAGTAAATTATAAGTACATTCAACTTTATAATAATTAAATGTCTAAAAGTTCAAACATATAATCTAATCTTGACTTAATTAAATACAAGATGATTTGTCAAATGATGGATCAATGTGTTCCCAATGCTTAATACGTCCTGCATAAGTTATTTGCCATGTCTTTGCACAATCACTACAAAAGTCTTTCCATTTTTGTGAGGTAGGTGGCAAAGGACAATCAAACTTCAATTTGATTTGAACAATAAAATAGTAAACATTAATTTATCTAAACAAGAAAATATTATTATTAAACATTACTATCAATCATAAAACTTACCTGTACCCAATGACTTTCATTGACGAATCCAATTGTTGTTAAATGATTAAGAGAATAGTCTTTCGATGGTCCTTTATTCAGTAGAAAGAATGTCATATTCAGATTACGAGACAACGATATTAATATGACATTATATCTTGTTGCAATCACGTAACCCAAATCTGGTATAGTCATCAACTTATCTTTTCCTTGAGCACCCAATCTAGAAATGATCAACGACTTCCACACGGTTTCAACGTTGTCATCGAAAACTTTGGAATAAAGGTCTTTATGTAAATTGATCTTTTTCTCCAATTGTGTTCGAACTAATGGCCAAGATTCTTTTGTCCAACCTAACAAAGCTCCAATTGCGCGATACTCACAATTTCCATCAGGCTCAACATCTATTATGTCGTCGATATACGGATGAATAAATGTAGGAAAATGTATCTTAGATAATTGCCTTGCAGAACGATGTGATGATTAACTTGCAGAACGCTGTGATCATTGATTTGGAGATCCATGAGATGCATCGACATACTCCCAATATGATGGATCATGAGGACTATCAAATTCTTTTCTCTTTTCAGTATGTCCTTTGGTTTTCACTTTATCAGGTGGTGGAACCATTGTTGTTGTTTGCGAAAATACAAGTTCACGCACCTTTGCCCTGAATATCCTTTGACCAACAATATCTTGTTGGAACCAATTTGGTTCTAAGTCTTAGGATTTTGATGTTTACAAAAGTACTCAATGTAATCTTATTTTGTACCTTGAATTATTAAATCAAATGCCACCAGTAGTTGAAGTAATCAGAAGCAGAAGATCAAAGGGTTCCAGAGATTGAATCCTGAAAGTACCAGAAGATACTCCAGGATGTCAAAACATCACCAGAAGATATCTTTGCTGGCCCAGATCAAAAGGAAGCAAAGTCAGAAGGAGACCTGAACCAGACCAGAAGAAAGCCTGCCAGAGGGAGACTTGATCCAGACCAGAAGGAATCAAATGTGAGATTTATTCCAGAAGATGGTCTGGCAGTGAAATAATAAATAGCCCAGACTTGATCCAGACTTAATCAGAAGGTAAATTAATGGGTCCAAAACAAAGGAATTAATCCAGATTTGACCCAGACCAGAAGATAGCATGGTTCAGGGTATGAAACTATGTCCAGACCAGAAGAAATGATCTCCAGAATTGATCCAGAACTAATTCAAAACAGAAGGTAAAAAGTGTATATTGAAATATTATTTGTCCAGATTTAATTTCAATTTAATCTAGACCAAGTCCAGGATTAATCCAGATCAGAGGGAAGATTTTCAGATCAATGGTTCAGATTTAAGTATTTGGCCCAGTGTTGGCCGAGATCAGAAGATCAGACCATGGCCCAGTGTTGGCCGAAATTAGAAGGTCAGAATGTGTGGTCCAGCAATGGCCGGGATCAGAGGATCACATCAAATCAGTTTGCTAGACCAGGATGGACGAGATCAGAAGATCAGAAAGTTAGAAAGTGTGGTCCAGGGTTGGTCGAAATCAGAGGATCACAACAGATCACTTAGTATTTTCCAGATGTGGACTAGCGCAGAAGATCAAATGGTCTAGATTTAATCATCAGGATTAACGGTGGAGATTTTAATTTATTTTAATCAAAGTATTAAAAGGATTTGTTAAAAAAAATAAAGTGAGGTTGTATGGAAGTTCAGGAGCTGTTGGCGGGAAGAAACTAAAGATATGATTGGCCAGTTATTTTTGAAAGAAAATGTGAAGCTTAAAAAAGATATGTTTTTTATTTAAATGAAGCCCAATTGGTCAAGATATTTTTGCAAGAGAATCCAGCAAGATTCAACTCGAAATTAAGCTTGGAAGAGGCCCTAATATGCATCTATAAAAGGAGGCTCAAGGCAGAATTCTTAGCATCGAAAATTACAAAAGAGTCATACACTTCCAAAGCAAACACTCAAGTTTTCAGTGAGGTTAATTGTGAGTTCCAGCTTTCCAGAAGCAAGCACTCGTGTTATTTTCTTTCCCTTGTGTTAGATCTAAGTTGTTGAAGTAGAGTCTACAGTCTGAGGGAGTCAGAAGGGGTAGCAGATTACTTGGCAATTAGATTCAAGGCGTTGTAATTCCTTCTACAATCTGGGGTTGTCAGATTGGCAGGAGAAGACTTGACTTAGGAAGTCAAGGTGTTGTATTCCTCAAGAGTCTAGGATTGTTAGACTGTTTGAGAAGACTGACTTGGAGGGTCAGTGGAACTGTTGTAATTAAAGGTTTGAATTAGTGAAATCCTTCAAGGTGAAGGGACTGGACGTAGCCTCATTAACGGTGAACCAGTATAAAAATTCTGTGTTTTATTTTTACTTTATATTCGCTGCTAACTCTGTTTTATTCATACATCAAGTTTTGTTTTAAAAGTGTAAAAACAAGAAAAGTATTCAAGTTAGTCAAACACAATTCAACCCCCCTTCTCGTGTTTGCACCTTCAATTGGCATCAGAGCTCGGTCTCAAGGCTGAGCACTTAACAATGTTTGAGGAAAGGTCCAAGGGGTTCAACATGGCAGAATCCAGAGATGAACTGGGAGGCAACATCAACATACCACCACTGTTTGATGGAGAAAGGTTTGAGTATTGGATGGATGATATGAAACCAGATCAGAGCAGATTTTACAAACTTCATCACAAGTCCAGAAACATCTTGATCAGTGCCATCACATTCAAGGAATTTGATAGATGCACAGATAAAGAAACAGCAAAGAGCATATTCGACAGTCTGGTTCTGACCTATGAAGGAAGCCAACAGGTTCAAGAAGCAAGGGCTAACATACTGGTCATACAATATGAGCTGTTCAAGATGGAAGAGGATGAAGACATTGAAGCAATGTTCAGCAGATTCAAGATTCTGGTATCAGGTTTAAAAGTATTACAGAAAAGCTACACCACTGCAGATCATGTAAAAAAGATCCTCATAAGCTTACCAGCCAAATGGAGACCAAAGGTTACTGGAGTACAGGAAGCTAGGGATCTGAATACCTTGAAGCTTGAAGATCTGATCAGCTCCCTCAGGTCTCATGAAATAGTGCTGAATGCAGATGAACCTAAGAAGAAGAAGAATTTGGCTCTGTAGTCGAAACAGAAGAAAGCTGCAAGGGCAGCATCAGAATCAGAGAATAGTGACAGTGACTGTGATGATATGGCTTACTTAACCAAAAAGATGGTTAAGATCTGGGAAAACAGGAAGAGGAGAGGTTCCAAGAAGAAACATAACAGCAAAGATAAGGAAGAATCTGACAAGAAAAACATCATTTGTTATGGATGCAATGAACCTAGACATATCAAGTCAGAATGTCCAAATCTGAAAAGAGGCAAACAGTACAAGAAGAGTTCTAGATTCAGAAAGAAGGGTCTGATGGCTGCTTGGGATGTATCAGAATCAGAAGAAGAATCGTCTGATTAAGAAGAGGCAGAAACATCAATGATGGCACACATCAGGTCTGCTTCTGGACCTCATTAAGGCACGATTTCAGGAAGGAAAGCAGGCAAAAAGAAGAATCATCGAAGCAGTCATTCGAGCAAGTCTGGAAACACATCAGAGGAAGCAATTCTGTCTCTGATGGCTCATACCAACTCAAGTTCTGAATACAGCTCATGCTCTGGAACAGATTAGAAGATGAAGACACTGAGGTATTTTCTGATCTCTCTAAATCTGAATTAATTGATGCTGTAAAAGACTTGTTAAATGCAACCAATAAGATGTCTTTAAACTGAAACCTCTTAGGGAAGATAAGAAAATCTAACCAAAGAAGTCCAAGTTTTAAAGAATCGAAATTCTGAGTATGCAACTGAAAACAAAGATTTTAAAATTGAAGTTGTAAGACTCAAATATGAAAACCAAACTCTCAAAAGTAATATATGTTCCACTTCCAAAATTGTTTGTGAATCTGATATGCATGAACAATTTTTTCAAAACTTTACTTCTAATGGAATGGAAAGAAGTAAATATGCATCTATGATTTATGGAAACAGTAACACTAGAAAGAGAGGTCTTGGTTTTACAGAAACAATTACTGAAAGTAAAGCTGTTCATTTTGATGTTTTATGCATTGTTTATGCTAAGAAAGGTCACTCTGAACTATCTTGTCCAATGGTAAAATCTGAACAAGATCAGAGAGCTGTTAAGACTAACAAACCTGGACCCAATCAGTTATGGGTACCAAAAGATCAAATTGTCTATGTTGCAGATATTCTGAGCAACCAGAAGGAGACACCAACAATGGTGCTTCGACAATGGATGTTGGCAACGCACAAGCAGAAGAAGGTTTATGTTCCAACATCTACCAAATAGAAGCCAAGTGACTCTGGTAGAAGAAGAACTGGTCAACACAATACCTATCAGAACTAGAACCAGAATCATAGGAGGAATAGGAAATATCAAAGAAATCACACATATCACAGGAATAAGAACAGGAACTGGAACCAAAATCAGAACTGGAATCAGTATCAGAGGTACAGGAACTGGAATCAGAACCAACACTGGAACCAGAATCAAAACAGGAACTGGAACCAGTATCAGAGGCACAGGAACTGGAAACAGAATCAACACTGGAACCAGAATCAGTACCAGAACCAGAACCTGAATAGGTATCAGTATCAAAGGTTGAGGTATGATCATCAAAATTACTTAAATTATCAAAATCAGTATGATTACCAGAATCACCATAAGTTCCAGAATCACCAGAGGAACATGGTGTATCAGCCAAAGCAGAAAGAAAGGAATCAGAATCAGGAGAGTTCTTCAAACACTCCAATGAGATTCATCAAGACTACAAACCTGGAAGGGAATTCAAATCCCCTCATCCAAACCATGTAATCATAGAACATACAGATTAGGAATCTGAAAATCAGAAGCAAGAGGATTTTTAGAGTAAAACTGAAACTGTTGACATAGAGGTTACATCTTGCTGTAAATACTATTATTATTTGATATTTATGTTTACTGCGATAACAAGAAGCATGATCTTAACAAATCAAAGCTAGATAAGTATTCTGCAGGTTTTCAAACTGTCAGAGGAACCAGGTGATTCAGACGAATTGAACACTTCAGCAGAAACACCATTCCAGTGATTTCAAAAACAAGCAGAAATCACCAGAAGCAGAATTAATGGTTTGGCTATATTGAGTTCATTTTTAAATTATTTGATCTATATTATGTTATATGACAAACTACTTGATCTTGACAAATCAAAGCAAGATAAAGATAGTGCAAGTTCACCAGAACCAAAGGGAGCAGAAGAAACAGAAGTACCTGGAAAGGTAAACGATACAAGCAAGTCAGCAACACATGACAAATCTTCAAAGGATAAATCTGATCAAGTCAGAAACAGCCAAGATAATTCAGAAGAGAAATCTGGATATTTACCAGAATCAGAAGCTGTTACAGTTTTACCAGAACCAGAAACTGATTTATCAGAATCAAAAGCTGTTACAGATTTACCAGAACCAGAAGTTGGTTTATCAGAATCAGAAGCTGTTGCAGGCAAAAGAACTTGAAAAAGCAGAAGCTTCAAGAAAGAATACGACAAATCTTCAAATTTGAAGTAAAAGGTTGGATACTTGCAATGCAAGAAGAGCTGAACGAATTTCAAAGGAATGATGTTTGGGATCTGGTATCCAGACCAAACAAAAACATTATTGGAACCAAGTGGGTGTTCAGGAATAAACTCAATGAAAAAGGTGAAGTGGTAAGGAACAAAGCCAGACTTGTAGCTCAAGGATACAATCATCAGGAAGGTATTGATTACACTGAGACTTTTGCTCCAGTGGCCAGGTAAGAAGCAATTAGAATTCTCTTATCATTTGCTGCTTGTATCAAATGGATGTTAAAAGTGCATTCTTAAATGGCTACATAAGTGAGGAAGTCTATGTCAAACAGCCCCCTGGATTTGAAAATTCTGATTTTCCATACCATGTTTTTAAACTTAAAAAATCTTTATATGGTTTAAAACAAGCACCAAGGGCATGGTATGACAGACTTAGTAACTTTCTGCTTAAGAATGAATTTAATAGAGGCCAGATTGATAATACTCTATTTAGGAAATCAATTAAAAATGATATTTTGATTATTGAAGTTTATGTTGATGATATCATATTTGGATCGACTAATGGCACTTGTGTAAAGAGTTTTCTGACCTAATGCAGAAAGAGTTCCAAAGGAGCATGATGGGAGGACTCAAGTTCTTCCTGGGAATTCAGATTCACCAAGGTAAATCAGGTATACTCATTCACCAATCTAAATATACTAAAGAACTTCTTAAAAAGTTCAAAATGAGTGAATGTAAGCCTATAGCCACCCCCATGCACCCAACCTGCTCACTTGAGAAAGATGAAACTAGCCAAAAGGTAGACCAGAAAACATACAGAGGTATGATTGGATCCCTTCTCTATTTAACTGCTTCTAGACCTGACATCTTGTTTAGTGTTTGTGTCTGTGCCCGTTTTCAAGCTGACCCTAGGGAATCCCATTTAACTGCTGTCAAACAAATTTTGAGATACCTTAAAGGAACCACCAACCTTACTTTGTTATACAAGAAAACCCCCACCTACAAACTCAGAGGTTTTTGTGATTTCGACTATGCTGGAGACAAGCTGGAAAGGAAAAGTACAAGTGGCAACTGCACCTTCTTAGGTGATAATTTGATCTCTTGGTCAAGCAAAAGACAAAACACCATTGCCATGTCAACAGCTGAAGCTGAGTATATATCAGCAGCAGGATGCAGTTCATAGTTACTCTGGATGAAACACCAACTTGAAGATAACAACATCTTTGAAACCAATATCCTTTTGTTCTCTGATAACACTTCAGCCATAAACCTAACCAAGAACCCTATCTTACACTCTAGAGCCAAAAACGTTGAAATAAAACACCATTTCGTTAGGGACCATGTTCAAAAAGGGACTTTAAGCATCCAGTTTATGGACACTGATCATCAATGGGCTGACATCTTCACCAAAGCATTACCTGAAGATAGGTTCGAGTTCATCAAGAAGCATCTCAACATTACCTCCATATCTGATTAGCTCAAGTAGTCATCTTAGGAGTTTTTAAATTTCTTGTATATTTATTTTGTCTTTTATTTTTTGTTTTACTTTTTGTAATTTTTAAAGAGAAAAACAAAAAATACAAAAATAGTAAGACCTCTTTTTGGCTGATGACAAAAAGGGGGAGAGAGAGAGAGAGAAAGGAGAAATAAGTAGATAAGGAGAGATAAAAAGAAAAGAGGAGCGAAAAAGAAAGAGATGAAAAGAGAAGGAGTTGAAAAGGAGAAGAATCAGGGAGAGAGAAAAAGAAAGAGTGAAAAAGAGAAGAAGTTGAAAAGGAGAGGAAACAGGGAGAGAGAAAAATAAAGAGAGAAAAAGAAAGAGTGAAAAAAAAAGGAGTTGAAAAGGAGAGGCTACGTGAAGGGAGAAAAGAAAGTGAGAATAAAGAAGGAGTTGAAAAGTAGAGGAGAAGAGAAGAAAAGAAAGAGTGAAAAGAGAAGTAGTTGAAAAGGAGAAGAAAAAGTCAGTATCAGACATAGGGGGAGAGATTAGTCTGAGGGGGAGTAATTCAAGTCTTCGAGTTATAAACTAGCAAAATAAGTTAAGGTTTTGTCATCATCAAAAAGGGGGAGATTGTTGGAACCAAGTTGGTAGTAAGTCTTAGGATTTTGATGTTTACAAAAGTACTCAATGTAATCTGATTTTGTACCTTGAATTATTAAATCAAATGCCACCAGCAGTTGAAGTAATCAGAAGCAGAAGATCAAAGGGTTCCAGAGATTGAATCCTGAAGGTACCAGAAGATACTCCAGGATGTGAAAACATCACCAGAAGATATCTTTGCTGGTCCAGATCAGAAGGAAGCAAAGTCAGAAGGAGACCTTAACCAGACCAGAAGGAAGCCTGCCAGAGGGAGACTTGATCCATACTAGAAGGAATCAAATGTGAGATTTATTCCAGAAGATGGCATGATAGTGAAATAATAACCAGCCCAGACTTGAAACTAAGTCCAGACCAGAAGAAATGATCTCCATAATTGATCCAGAACTGATTCAAAACAGAAGGTAAAAAGTCCAAACTGAAATATTATTTGTCCAGATTTAATTTCAGTTTAATCCAGACCAAGTCCAGAATTAATCCAGATCAGAGGGAAGATTTTCAGATCAATGGTTCAGATTTAAGTATTTGGCCCAGTGTTGGCCGAGATCAGAAGATCAGACCATGGCCCAGTGTTGGCCGAAATCAGAATGTCAGGATGTGTGGTCCAGCAATGGCCGAGATCAGAGGATCACAGCAAATCAGTTTGCTAGACCAGGATGGCCGAGATCAGAAGATCAGAAGGTTAGAAAGTGTGGTCCAGGGTTGGCCGAAATCAGAGGATCACAGAAGATCACTTAGTATGGTCCAGATGTGGACTAGCGCAGAAGATCAAATGGTCCATAATTAATCATGAGGATTAACGGTGGAGATTTTAATTTATTTTAATCAAAGTATTAAAAGGATTTGTTACAAAAATAAAGTGAGGTTGTATGGAAGTTCAGGAGCTGTTGGCGGGAAGAAACTAAAGACATGATTGGCCAGTTATTTTTGAAAGAAAATGTGAAGCTTAAAAAAGATATGTTTTTTATTTAAATGAAGCCCAATTGGTCAAGATATTTTTGCAAGAGAATCCAGCAAGATTCAGCTCGAAATTAAGCTTGGAAGAGGCCCTAATCTGCATCTATAAAAGGAGGCTCAAGGCAGAATACTTAGCATCGAAAATTACAAAAGAGTCATACACTTCCAAAGCAAATACTCAAGTTTTCAGTGAGGTTAATTGTGAGTTCCAGCTTTCAAGAAGCAAGCACTTGTGTTATTTTCTTTCCCTTGTGTTAGATCTAAGTTGTTGAAGTAGAGTCTACAATCTGAGGGAGTCAGAAGGGGTAGCAGATTGCTTGGCAATTAGAATCAAGGCGTTGTAATTCCTTCTACAATTTGGGGTTGTCAGATTGGTAGGAGAAGACTTGACTTAGGAAGTCAAGGTGTTGTATTCCTCGAGAGTCTAGGATTGTTAGACTGTTTGAGAAGACTGACCTGGAGGGTTAGTGGAACTGTTGTAATTCAAGGTTTGAATTAGTGAAATCCTTCAAGATGAAGGGACTGGACGTAGCCTCGTTAACGGTGAACCAGTATAAAAATTATGTGTTTTATTTTTACTTTATATCCGCTGCTAACTCTACTTTTATTCATACATCAAGTTTTGTTTTAAAAGTGTAAAAACAGGAAAAGTATTCAAGTTAGTCAAACACAATTCAACCCCCTTCTCGTGTTTGCACCTTCATATCTTATTTCTTCATGTATGCCTTCATTGCTTCCAACTATTCTGAAAAGTCATAATCTGATAAAGATTTTTCATCCTCCAATTCTTGCTCAATGCTTAATTTTCTCCAAAAAATATGAATGCTATCTAAAGGAATAACATTACCAGACATCTGCAATTTTGCCAACTCACAAGCACATGGTGTTGGAACCAAGTTGTTTCTTGCAATTAAAGTTTTGATGTTAACAAATGTATTTTGATGAAAATAACATATTTGACTTAGAAGAAGAATGAAAAATGTCATCAGAAGAATAGATCAGAAGATGACGTCACCAGAGGATGACGTCACCAGAAGCAGAAATCAGAAGATGACGTCACCAGAGGATATCTCCAGAGGATATCGTCAGATGAATCTGTCAGAGAAAAATGCTCAAAACAGATTAGTGAGCAAAAGACTCAAAACAGAATCTGAGCAAACTACTCCAGAGTATTCTCAAAACAGATTAATCGAAATATACTCCAGAAGAAAAGCATCAGTGAAGTTCAAAAGTTCAACTATAAATAGAGACTTAATGCTGAAGAATAAAGCATCGTAAAACACAAGAACTCAGGCTTCAATTCAAAGTTATTTGAGAGTTCAAAAGAGAGAAACACAAATGAGCAAGAGCAATATTTTCTAAGTGTTTTCGAGAGAGAAATACACTGCAACAATCAGCTTTCCAAAAGCAATAAAAGAGTGCAAAAATAAGTGCAGCAAACAGCTTTCCTGATGCAACGTTGCAAAGTTTCAAACCTTTACTATATAACCCGATAGTGGTGTAGATTCCTTCTTCAATCTGGGGTTGTCAGATTGGTAGGAGAAGACTTGACTTGTAGAGTCAAGGTGTTATTATCGTTCCTCAAAAGTCTGGGGTTGTCAGGCTGTTTGAGAAGACTTAGCTGGTTTAGTTAAGGTGTTGTTGTTCCTCAAAAGTCTGGGGTTGTCAGGATGTTTGAGAAGACTTGGCTGGTATAGTCAAGGTGTTGTTGTTTCTCAAAAGTTTGGGGTTGTCAGGCTGTTTGGGAAGACTGGCTTGTAGGGTCAGTGGTGTTGTAATTCAAAGGAGTTTGAATTAGTGAAAAGGCCTTATGGAGGAAGGGATTGGACGTAGCCTAGTTAACGGTGAACCAGTATAAATTGATGTGTTATTATTATCCGCTGCTGAATCTGATTAGTTATATATCGAATAATTCACATTAACATTCAACAAAATAGCAAAAGAAATCAAGTTTGACAAACACAATTCAACCCCCCTTCTCGTGTTTGCACCTTCAATTGGCATCAGAGCTCAGTCTCAAGGCTGAGCACTTTACAGTGTTTGAGGAAAGATCCAAGGGATCAACATGTTTGGATTCAATGAAGAAGCTACTGGAGGAAACATCAACAGACCACCTCTGTTTGATGGAGAACGATTTGAATACAAATCTAACAGAAGAAGTTAATGTTTTAAAGAATCAGATTGCATAATTTAAAACAGGAAGTGTCATTCTTGAAACTGATATTGCAAAATTGAAAACAGAGAATGTATGCTTGAAAAATAGTTTTGCTGAAATTAAAGATGAAAGTTTAAATCTGAAAAATAATCATAATTCAACAGCAATTGAAAATACCACAAGTAATTCTGATATGCATGAACAAGTTCTTCAAGAATTTCTTGATAGTGGTATGGAAAGAAGCAAATATGCTTCTATGATTTATGGAGTCCGTAGGAATGGAAATAGAGGTATAGGATTTGAAGAAACTATAACTGAATCTAAATCTGTGCTTAAACCTGTTCCCTCTGATATAGTGTGTACTGTTTGTTACAAGAAAGGTCATTCCAAAGTGTCTTGTCCTATGCTAAATACAAGGGAAAACAAGAAACTTTTCAAGACTAACAAACCTGGACCCAACCAGATTTGGGTACCAAAAGATAAAATTGTCTATGTTGCAGATGTTCTAAGCAACCAAATTGAAACACCAGTCATGGTGCCTGGTCAATGGATGTTGGCAATATATGAAGGGAAAAAGGTCTATGTTCCAACATCTACCAAACAGAAGCCAATTGACTCTGGTAGAAGAAGAACTGGTCAAAACAATACCTATCAGAACCAGAACCAGAATCATAGGAGGAGTAGGAAATATCCAAGAAATCACACATATCACACAGATCAGAACAGACAGAGAAATCACTCATATCAACAAACCTGGAACTACCAGAAGAATCAGAATTACTATCAGTTCCAGAACCAGAAGAATCAGAGTTATCATCAATTCCAGAACTATCAGAGGAACATGATATATCAGCAGAAAGAGAAGTGTCAGTATCTGGAGAGTTCTTCAAACACTCCAGTAAAATTCATCAAGATTACAAACCAGGAAGGGAATTCAAATTCCTTCATTCAAACCATCTAATCACAGAACATACAGATTCAGAATATGAAAATCAGAAACAAGAGGATTTTCAGAGTAAAACTGAAATTGTTGACATTGAGGTTACATTTTGCTGTAAATACTATCGTTGTTTGATATTTATGTTTAATATCATAACAAGAAGCTTGATCTTAAAAATCAAAGCTAGATAAGTATTCTGCAGGTTTTCAAACTGTCAGAGGAACCAAGTGATTCACGTGATGTGAACACTTCGACAGAAATAGTATTTCAGTGGTTTCCAAAACAAGCAGAAACTACCAGAAGCAGAATTAATGGTTTGGCTGTATTGAGTTCATTTTTAAATTATTTGATTTGTATTATGTTATATGAGAAATAGCTTGATCTGAAAAGTCAAAGCAAGATCAAGCTGATCCAGGTTAACCAGAACTAGAGGAAACTGATGCTGGTTTACCAGAACTCAGAGGAAACTAAAGCTAGTTTACCAGAACCAGAGGAAATTGATGCAGGTTTACTAGAACCAGAAGCTGATACAGATCTACCAGAACCAGAAGCTGATGTAGACAAACCAAGAGAGCTTGGAAAGATGGAAGATGAAAGAAGAACCTGACAAGTCTTAAGAGGATAAATCTGAAGATAAGTTAGAAAAAAAAATTAAAAAAAATAGATCACTCCAAGACATGGCCAGAACTATGTTAAATGATTTAAATGTTGCAAAACATTTTTGGGCTGAAGCAATCAACACTGCATGTTATATTCAGAATAGAGTCTTTATTAGGTCTATGTTGAATTAAACACCATATGAATTATGGAAAGCTTGACACTGCAAAGTCAAAGCAAGATGTTGATATTACATATTTAACAACACTAGAGGAAGCAGAAACAGACAAACCAGCAGAAGCAGATAAATCAGCAGAATTTTGGAGAAGTGAAGGATACAAATAAATCAGAAGCATGTGACACATCTTCAAAGGATGAACCTGATCAAATCGAAACCAGTCATGAGAAGTCAGAAGAGAAATCTGGATGGAAATACCAGTCATCTTATCCTGAAAATCTGATCATTGGAAGTGGAAGTGATTCTTTAAGAACCAAATCATCATTAAAAGATATAAGTCTGTTTGGTTTAATCTCATCGATTGAGCCTACATCTGTTAGTGAAGCATTGGCAGATGATGGATGGATTATTGCAATGCAGGAAGAGTTAAATGAATTTAAGAGGAATGATGTTTGGGATCTAGTTCCAAGACCAGAGAAGAACATTGTGGGAACCAAGTGGGTCTTCAGAAATAAGCTAAATGAAAAGGGTGAAGTAGTCAGAAACAAGGCAAGGCTTTTGGCACAAGGTTACAGTCAACAAGAGGGCATTGATTACACTAAGACATTTTCTCCAGTGGCCAGGTTAGAAGCTATTCGTATCTTATTGTCCTTTGCTGCAAATAATAATATCAAATTATTTCAAATGGATGTTAAAAGTGCTTTTCTCAATGGTTATTTGAGTGAAGAGGTATATGTTAAACAACCTCCAGGTTTTGAAAATTCTGAATTTCCAAACCATGTCTTTAAACTTAGAAAATCCTTGTATGGGTTAAAACAAGCACCTAGAGCATGGTATGATAGAGTCAGTAATTTCTTAATTAAAAATAACTTTGAAAGAGGACAAATAGACAATACTTTGTTTAGCAGATCAATAGAAAATGATATTTTGATCATTCAAATTTATGTTGATGATATTATTTTTGGATCTACTAATGGCATTCTTTGTCAAGAATTTTCTGAATTAATGCAGCATGAATTTCAAATGAGTATGATTGGAGAACTTAAGTTCTTTCTAGGAATACAAATTCAACAAAGTTAAGAAGGTATTTACATTCACCAAACTAAATATACAAAGGAACATCTCAAGAATTTTAAAATAAGTGATTGCAAACCTATGACTACACCAATGCATCCTACTTGTTCACTTGATAAAGATGAATCAGGAACAATAGTTGACCAGAAAATCTACAGAGGAATGATAGGATCATTACTCTACCTTACTGCTTCTAGACCTGATATCATATTTAGTGTGTGTGTATGTGCTCAATTTCAATATGATCCTAGAGAATCTCATCTAACTGCTGTTAAGAGAATCCTTAGATACCTAAAAGGCACTACCAACCTCACCTTGTTTTACAAGAAAACTCCTACGTACAAACTGAGTGGATACTGTGATTCTGACTATGCTGGAGATAAACTTGAAAGAAAAAGCACCAGTGGCTATTGTACCTTTTTAGGAGACAATTTAATTTCGTGGTCCAGTAAGAGACAACACACCATTGCCATGTTAACAGCAGAGGTTGAATACATTTCAGCAGCTGGCTGCAGCTCTCAACTACTCTGGATGAAGCATCAACTTGAAGACTACAAAATATTAGAATCCAACATACCCATCTATTGTGATAACACCTCTGCAATTTGCCTAACCAAAAACCCTATCCTACATTCTAGAGCCAAACACATAGAGATCAAACACAACTTCATCAGAGATTATGTTCAGAAAAGAGTACTCAACATTCAGTTTGTAGACACTGAACATCAATGGGCTGACATATTCACTAAACCACTACCTGAAGATAGGTTTGAATTTATCAAGAAAAACCTTAATCTTATCTTCATCCCTAACCTAATAGCTTAGTTTAATTTTTATGTTATTTTATTTTTCGTGTACTTTTATTTAAAAAAAAAAACCGAGGATCTCTTTTCTTCATTTAATCCTTTTTGTCTGATGACAAAGGGGGAGAAGATGTAATATTTGATAAAATATCCGAGGGAGAAGATGATTTATTTGAAAGGAGGAGAAGATGATGTATGATGTATTTGATATCTGGGCATAGGAGAAGATGATGTATTTGATATCTGGGCATTAGACTTAGGGGGAGAAAATATAAAATGAAGCTTAGTCTTAGGGGGAGTCAAAGTCAAAAGAAAGAAAAAGTATTATCAAAAATACATTGTTTGTCATCATCAAAAAGGGGGAGATTGTTGGAACCAAGTTGTTTCTTGCAATTAAAGTTTTGATGTTAACAAATGTATTTTATGAAAATAACATATTTGACTTAGAAGAAGAATGAAAAATGTCATCAGAAGAATAGATCAGAAGATGACGTCACCAGAAGCAAAAATCAGAAGATGACGTCACCAGAGGATATCTCCAGAGGATATCGTCAGATGAATCTGTCAGAGAAAAATGCTCAAAACAGAATTGGAGAAAAAGGCTCAAAACAGAATCTGAGAAAAATGCTCAAAACAGAATCTGAGAAAAATGCTCAAAACAGAATTGGAGAAAAAGGCTCAAAACAGAATCTGAGAAAAATGCTCAAAACAGAAGCGGAGCAAAATGCTCAAAACAGATCAGTGAGCAAAAGACTCAAAACAGAATCTGAGCAAACTACTCCAGAATATTCTCAAAACAAATTAATCGAAATATACTCCAGAAGAAAAGCATCAATGAAGTTCAAAAGTTCAACTATAAATAGAGACTTAATGCTGAAGAATAAAGCATTGAAAAACACAAGAACTCAAGCTTCAATTCAAAGTTATCTGAGAGTTCAAAAGAGAGAAACACAAATGAACAAGAGCAATATTTTCTAAGTGTTTTCGAGAGAGAAATACAGTGCAACAATCAGCTTTCCAGAAGCAATAAAAGAGTGCAAAAATAAGTGCAGCAAACAGCTTTCCAGAAGCAACGTTGCAAAGTTTCAAACCTTTACTATATAACCCGATAGTGGTGTAGATTCCTTCTTCAATCTGGGGTTGTCAGATTGGTAGGAGAAGACTTGACTTGTAGAGTCAAGGTGTTATTATCGTTCCTCAAAAGTCTGGGGTTGTCAGGCTGTTTGAGAAGACTTAGCTGGTTTAGTTAAGGTGTTGTTGTTCCTCAAAAGTCTGGGGTTGTCAGGATGTTTGAGAAGACTTGGCTGGTATAGTCAAGGTGTTGTTGTTTCTCAAAAGTTTGGGGTTGTCAGGCTGTTTGGGAAGACTGGCTTGTAGGGTCAGTGGTGTTGTAATTCAAAGGAGTTTGAATTAGTGAAAAGGCCTTATGGAGGAAGGGATTGGACGTAGCCTAGTTAACGGTGAACCAGTATAAATTG